>VONZ01000073.1:627500-1864827 GCA_012976165.1 Labeo catla
TTGTTGAGATTCATACGCTGATTCTTGATGTCTGTGTGCACCGAAACAAAGAGACTAGTTCAGAAAATTTTTTTTTGTCACCACAACTTGTAAAAAAAAAAACTAATCTCCTAAAACATCTAGGAATCAGAAGCCTGATGTTAATTATTCAAGATAAATTTTATTTGACTTCGATCGCTGAATTTGTTCAGAGTCTAGTTATATTTGCGATAAAGAAAATGTAATTCAGAGATTAAACTCTAAAGAAGTTCAACAACTCAGATAAAAAAAAAAAAATAAATTACGTTAAATCATCGCTACCTGATGACTTATGCTCTTGGCTTGTCTGGCTGTTTTAACACAGTCTCAATAGCCAAAGAAAATCTAAAGTTAAAAACGTAAGTGTCAAGAGCCCAACTAAAGCAAATACTGACCACTATAATGGTTGCTTAAAAATTGTGATTTTTCTCTTTTGGTGATTCTGCTTGTTAACATCAAATGTCTTCAATAATGGTCAATTATTGAACATGTTATTTTAAGTTTTCAATTTCTATTTAAGTTGGAGTTGTTCCAACTCGTCCTATTGTGTAGTGAGACACAAGTTGACAGGACATGATTTAACTTGTCCACCTGACTAAAACTCAAAATCATTTTTTTACAGTGAGAGGATGTGATTGGATATTTGGACTCATTGGAATCATCATAAGGAGTTGGTTGTAACATTTTTAATGAACTGTTGCAACTATCCTCACCCCAAACAGCCATAACATGGCAAACTCTGTTAGCATGTGGGTTTAAAGTTAGCATGAATGCAAAGTATCAGATTAAACTAGACAAACAGCTGCTTAAGGTTATGTAAGTCAAATAATTATCTACAACACAATGATTGCTAGGCAAAAACTGATCTTAATGAAAAAAAAAAAAACCCTTTCTTTCCTGAAAATCAGTTTTTTGGTCATCTACAGTGTGAATGGAGTGTATGATATTGATGACATCATCACAGCTCTTTTCTGACTTGTCAAATTGACAGTGTTACAACTAACCCCGTGTTACAACACTCCCTGGTCTCCCCTGTTATTACTTGAGCAATCACAGGACCTTTCGAGGATGACAGTAATAACAGTTATATCTATATATTTGGAAACAATCTGTTACAACAAACTAACAAAACTATACAGCATAGGCGTAATTTACGGGTGGAACGGGTAGGACATGTCCCCACCACTTTTTGCAAGGGTCGATATTGTCCCCTCCACTTTTTTGAACATCTTGTGGCATAGACGTACTAATGCTGATGAAATAGTTTCTGTTAAATAAGATGCAATCTGGCCCTGGAATCTGTTGTTTCTGAAATCAAGCTGAATGTTCGTTGCAATGTTATTAGTGACGGAACATTCTCAGTGCGGCTCATGCTCAGTCTTCACACATGCACGAGCGCTTCAGTCTATCACTGAATGAGTTGTGGAGAATATCTATTCATTCTGGTTAAATCATAAAACAAAATACATACAAACGTGTCCCTCCTCTTGATACAGGATCACAGATTAACATCTTTGATTTTAATAAGTGGAAAAAAAAATAAAAAAATAAAAAATAAATGTGAGGGCAGATTAGAACCCAAAACATCATGTCTGATGAAAATTAGGCTATAAATAGGCTATCTATGTATTTATTCCCTGACATGAATTATCTCTGGGCTAATAATACATATTAGTATAGTATTATAGTATAGTACGAATAAAACTGTCATGTTAAAAGTTAGTTCTAGGTCAATACATCACCCACCAACACACACTCTTGTCCCACCCACTTTTTAAAACAAAGTACCACCACTGCATGTGAGTATTACTGTTTTGTTTTTGAGTTTTCAGTGTACACTGTAAAAAAAAAAAAAAAAGTATTTTTTTTATGGAAAATAACTTGGCTGAAATAAAATGTGATTTTTTTGGTTGTTTTCTTTTATTTTGAATTGCAGTCAAAACTCTGTTCAATTATCTCTAAATTAAAAAAATTACAGTAATTCACATTTTTTATACAGAAAAAACTGCTGTATTTTTATATAGTATGTTTTCTGTTTTCTTAAATTACAAACAAATGTATGTAAAACTATAAAACAAATCTGTAATTAATACAATAACAAATCCGTTAAATGGTCAAATGACTGTCAGTAAAGTAAAATCTCCTTATTTAAATAAGCTGACAAACACTGTTATTTTACAGGTATTTCCTGAATGTAATGATCAAGCACCTTGACTGTAAAACAAAAGGCAAAAGGCAAAAGGCAAAAAAAAAAAAAACACCTCAAATGACTGGCAGCACAGGGTGCCAAACAAAAAAAAAAAAAATAAAATCTCTTTATATAAATAAGATAACAACACTGTTAATTTACAGGCATTTCCTAAATTATTACAAACAAACACCTTCACTGTAAAATTAACTCATTAACTTATTAATTAATTACTTAAACGCTACATGACTGACAGAACATGAAACACTAACAGATCTCTCTAGATCTCAGCATCTTCACTTATTACCAACCAGACTGACTTTCATACTAAACTTCTTATTGAGAATTAACAGAGGTTTATTATTGGTTTTATTGAAAATAATAAAGTTTGAAGTCACCATTGTGGAGATAAGCATTTGCTTTTGTCAGGCTCTTGACCCTTGATTTTATAACTTCAGTTTCTCTTTCGTTGCTGTAATTGTGTGTTTCTAAAGCATGTTTGTTATAGTGAAACCTGACAGAGAAACTCTGGTCAGATAAAGTTGGTTGTTCATTGATGATTTGAATTGAGTTTGAGCTATATGATAAGAACATCCATAGTACATAACCAGCTTTGTCTGATCAGAATATTTCTTGCTGATTTTTTTCTATTACAAATGTGCTTTAGAGAAACACAGTTACAGCAAACGGGGGGAGGAAAAAAAAAATGTTAAGGGTCAAGATCCCAACTAAAGCAAATGCTTATCTCCACAACGGTGACTTTAAACTTTATTAATTTCAATTAAACATCAACATCTAAACCTCAGTTAATTCTCAATAAGAAGTTTTGTATGAAAGAAACAAAGTCAAACTGGTTTGTATTAAGTGAAGATGCTGCGATCTAAACAGATCTGTTAGTGTTTCATGTTCTTTTGGGATTTAAAGGGTTTCTGTTTTCTGAGTTTTGTGGGTTACCATTATGCTGAAGAGTAGAGCATGTGCTTTAGTCCAGGATAAGGCACTCAAACATTGATGTTTTGCTGTATGTCATTTTATTTAAAGGCTGTAACTGTGGAGTTGTTGATGCAGTTTTAGTTAGTTAAGAAAATTTAGGATATTTGACTTTATTTTTACAGTTTTTGTTCGGAAGCTGCTTCTGTCAGTCATTGACCGTTAAAAAACAAAAAAAAAATAATGGTCTTTAACCATTATTTCCATTAATGGTAAGCGTTTGGCACCCTGTGCTGCCATGCATTTCACTGTTTTTTTTACGTTTAATTTTTTAAAACGGACAGGATATCCATTAAGACTTAGAAATAGAGTGTTAGGTTAAAAGCTGTTTACTTCAGCTTAGTAGCAATAGCAATCAACACAGTATGAGTTATGAGTTCCAATATAAAGCGGTGGAAATATTTGATTAATACAAGATGTAGTTGAACATATTAGTGTGTTAAATAAAAATACAATAAATAAATAACTGTTAAACTGCAATATAGTATGGCATCATTAAACAGGGCACTATTATTCACATACAGAAGGCTAGATGATTAGAATCGCTTACAAACAGTGACGTTCCTTTGAATGCATCATGCAAAATTCTCTCCTCTCCTTTGAAGTTGGTCCCTTGATCAGACCACAACTCAAATGTAGTTGCTCTATGAACTACAAATCTTCTAAGTGCCATGAGGAAAGCAATCAGTGTCAATACTTGAGAGAATGTCAAATCTGGTTGTAAGACATTTGCAAATTATCCACTGATCTTTTTTGTACTCTCTATCCAGTCTTAATTGGAGAGGGCCAGAAAAGAGCCAGAAGCGATTCATTCCTGTGGAGTGAAATGCAATAAGATGTTTGAATAGTTAAAGCCGAGGTACTGGTAATTTTGACATTTGTGGGGCTTTTGGTTTGTCTCTCTTCTGGTTTGTCTCTTTACTCTGCTTCTAGCACTTCAACACTAACTGCCAACATAAGGAATTTGTGTACTGGAATTCAGATTATCCACTGATCTTAATTTTACTGTCCATTCAATCTTAATGGAAAAGAACCAGAAGCAATCCAGTCCTGTAGATTAAAATGCAGGCTTGGATAGTTGAAGTCAAGCCGCTGTAATTTTGACATTTGTGTAATTCTGACTTTTGGTTTGTTTCTCCATTAATGACAGTCAGTGCATTGGGACTGGTGATTGCAGATGGCCTCCTGACCACAGAATTTCCTTCTGAATTCAGCCAAGACTCTCATGACTATTGGTCTTCCTCCTAGTTTTTTTTTTTTTTGTCCAACTCTGCACACAAGCTGAGCAGTCTACTCTTTGTAAAAATGGGTTTATAATGTTTATTAACATATCAACTTTATCAAAAAAGTTGATATGCTCTCTCTATTTCTGCTTGTATGAAATGGACATTGTGGAGTAGCTTCCAGTAATTCTTTGGTGATAAACTGGCTGGCATCAGGAATTTGTATATTAGAATTCACCACAATGAAGGCACAGAACACTTACTTTTGTCACTGGGAAACTGTTAATACTAACTGTTAACTGTCACGGGAACTGTTAATAGTACTTACAGCCCATCATATTGCTTCAACACTCCATCAGTTTGGTCTGGCCAGTTCTTCAAGCCATCAGCAGGATTCTAAGCTGAGTCCATATACCACTAATCCTGCTGAGCTGATGTTTCTTGATCCTAGTGCTGGCACTGCAGGAATCGGAATGCAACCAGTTAAGTACTATTGCAGAACTGGTCCACAAAGTGGTTTAAAGGAGAAGTCCACTTCCAAAACAATAATTTACAAATAATTTACTCAACCCCTTGTCATCCAAGATGTTTATGTCTTTCTGTCTTCAGTCGTAAAGAAATTATGTTTTTTGAGGAAAACATTTCAGGATTTTTCTTCATAGAATTTTGAACTTCCAAAATGTAGTTTAAATGCAGCTTCTAAAGGCTTGAAATGATCCCAGCCAAGGAAGAAGGGTCTTATCTAGCAAAACGATAGGTAATTTTTTAAAAAAATTGTATACTTTTTAAGCACAGAAGCTTGTGTAGCACAGGCTCTGGAATGCACGTTCTTGAATGATTTGTTCATTTTGAGCAGATCTTTAATGTGATTCGGAAAGAACGAGTCGTCTCGGGGAGTGATTCGTTTAGTCGTGCATGAACAACATTCTATTAAGTTCTGTACTTGAATTAGTTCACCTAGAACTAATTCAAGTACAGAGCTGTTTCGAGTCTTCGGGTTTTTCGAGTCGTTCGTTCATCTTATGCTGTCACATGATGAACGAACGACTCAAACCTGAAAACTTGTCAGATAAGAGGTGAGGTGAGCTAATCATAGACTAAAGACCCAGGTAAACAATGAATTAATCTTTTCTGTTTCTTATAGCATTACAGTTTTGTCTTGCTTGTAGTGTTTGTAGTTTGCTTTGTAAACACTGGGTCTATAGTTCCGTGTGACCTTTCGACGTGATTCAATAGTACGTAGTGTCGTGAGCGTGCATCTCAAAGCCTGTGCTACACAAGCTTTTGTGCTTAAAAAGTATACAAATTTTTATTTTTTGAAAAAAAAAAAGATTGATCATTTCGCTAGATAAGACCCTTCTTCCTCGGCTGGGATCGTTTAGAGCACTGGTCTTAAACTTAATTCCTGGAGGGCCACAGCTCTGCACAGTTTAGCTCCAACCCTAATCAAACACACCTGATCCAGCTAATCAAGGTCTGCAGGATTAGTAGAAACTTCCAAGCAGGTGTGAGTTGGAGCTGGTTGGAGCTAAACTCTGCAGAGTTGCGGCCCTCCAGGAATTGAATTTGAGACCTCTGGTTTAGAGCTTTTTGAAGCTGCATTTAAACTACATTTTGGAAGTTTAAAACTGGGGGCACAATAAAAGTCCATTATATGAAGAAAAATCCTGAAATGTTTTCCTCAAAAACCATAATTTCTTTACGACTGAAGACAGAAAGACATAAACATCTTGGATGACAAGGGGCTGAGTAAATTATTTGTAAATTGTTGTTCTGGAAGTGGAGTTCTTCTTTAACAATGATCAAGGGTAAGTTTTTTCCTGAGCAGTTGTACTAATTGGGTCCCACAGAGTGTGATGCAGAGTGTGAGCCTTGGTACTGATAATTGTTTCTTGGGTGCAACCGTGAATCAAGCAAGCAGGAAAGCTAGTTGTACCTTTCCATAGCTTTTCACCTGGTCTTAGATATGGCCATATGCGTTTTCTTGTGCATGTATCTCTCTTGCAACAGAACCATTGTCCACAGCTGGTGGCACCTGGGAAAGGTAATAGCAGAAAGGGGTTTGTGTTGAGTCTAAAAATTAACAACTAAAGCCACTTTTACAGAAGTTTATCTGAAACAAAGGAATCCCATTCCTTTGGTTTAGTCCACAGTTGCAGGATTAGGATCTTTGCTCTGGTTGTGTAAGGGAAGATGAATCCTAATGATTGACTGGCAAAGTCCTAGTAAAAATTTTGAATAGTGGGCAAGGGATGCTGTTTGTACCTATCATCGGGGAAGTGCCAATAAAGATCTAAGGTGGATTCAAGTACTTCTGTTTCTTAACGTGACCGCCAGATTTCTGCACTGGTAGACTGGGCTTCTTTTTGTAATGGCTCTCTAAAATGATCAATTAGCCTTTTTGCTTCCTCAGCTGTGATTATGCTCTTGAGGAAGTTGTCAACACAAAACTCCTTTGTATGGTGAATGGTAGATTATGACCTAGCTCTGTACTGTCAAGAACATGCTTTTATAATGTGTAGGAAGGACAGTATGGCCTACAAGTGGTGCCAAAAGGGAGCACCTGCCACTCATAGACATTCAATTCTCTTTCTTGTTCCAAAACCCTTCCAGATAAATAAAAGGATATACTTGTCATGCTCCAAAAGGTTGACTTGTTGGAACATTTCTTTTATATCCCCATTCACAGGCATCAAATGCTCTCTGATTCTTATCAGAACTCCCAGAAGAGACGGACAAAGTAGGTAACAATGGATCATTTAAGTTCATTCCTTCATACCGGCAAATGACAGACACCTGTTAGATGGACAGAAGAAGACCCCATTACCAGGTCCAGAAAGACTTCTCTTTGGTCTGCACACTGTTTATTTAACTAATTACGCTTCACCAAGGTTTAGGCTCGGATTCCCATGACAATTTTTTAGGACCTCTTGATGCAGCGTTTGTCAGTGAAACAAAGAGATGACACAAAGAAAAAATCATTGATAGCTATGTTTGGAAACCTTAACAATTGCCGTAAATAGATACAACCTTAAATGGATACAACTACGTTCTGAGTCTCTAGTCTGTCCAGTAAGAAATAAAGGATACATCTAGGTTCTCAATCTCTGGCCTGTGAAGAAAGAAACAACAAACACCATGCTTTGAGTTGCAAAACTTTACTGAGTAATTAGTATGAGTAATTATACAACGCAAATGCAACAAGGAAAATAATATAAACTAAGAAGTTACTTATAAACAACCCCAGCATGATCTTCTAAACTGCCTTAAATGTCCTTTGCATCTTGTAGGTAATGTCAGTGCACATCAAAGCAAATACATTTCTAAAGTGTCTCACCTCCTACAAATACTTAGAGTGATACATATTGCCTGCGCTCCTGTGTGTTTAATTATTTGAATGAAATATATCTGTCCATAATCAGGGACCAAAGTATTCAGGCCAGACAGCTTCAGGCCCGCTCGTGGCACAGACACTGTCAAGTCAAGTCACCTTTATTTCTATAGTGCCTTATACAATACAATACAGACTGTGTCTAAGCAGCTTCACAGCGAAAAACAGGAAAAGAAGAAAATCAGTTATGAAAACACATAGGGCTGCATTAAAAATCATAAGAAGTCTGTAACTGGTAACGAGCCTCCACAAGCGTTCGTGGTTGTGGTTGCCAGATGTCAAGCGTCTTTCTGAACCCGGAAACCATGTGCACACGTTCTCCCTGCATTACAGAAAAAGCACTGATGAGCTGAATACACCAGCAAACATGTAAGTTGGGATTTAGCTATCTCCACTGAGTAGTGTAGTGCTTGTGACAGTTTGTTCTGTGCACGCTTGTGATTTCTGAAAATTGACTTGTGTTAGTTGTGCCCAAGGATGCCTGGGCATGAAGGCAGGGACCACATTTTCGTCAAGAGCTTCGGGGTTCCTTGTTCAGTGTGAACTGTGTTGGGTGAAACTAAATCATGCTCTGAGGATTGAACATGAGCATAACTTTTCCACCCAATAACTGCAACACATTACCAAACTGAAATCCCAACTGAGATGTAGGCACATTCAAGAGAAATACTTTATACCTGTCTCTGAGTGAGCCTCAAATTCTGCTCCACTGCAAATATCATCGCCTTGCTGTGTCTCACCAAGCACACAATATGTTTTGTGGTCCTCAGTGTCAAGTCTGAAGCCATGAGCAGCTCCCTGTAAAAGGGAATGTGTGAAGCTTTGCACGTACTCAGGAGCCTGCAGTATGGGCATCCGGATCCCTCCACATGACTGTGCATGGCGTCTCAGACATGGCGTCTGCATGGAGGCAGACACTTCTAAAATCCCATCTTTCCACATGAAAGATGAATAATCGCATATTAAAAATCTGAAGTGATGGCATGAAGTGTCCGTTCAGAAGGGTGCTGTTACATAGTTCCTTATTGGTGGTGCTCAGCACCATCAACCAATGAACTGACAAACTTTTGTGAGGTTTCAAAACTTGTGACAACTGACATTAGGTGTGTTTGACTTAACGCAGTGCTGCGCAACTCGATCAAATTCTGACTTGAAGCAGTGCATGTCGGTTAGAAATTTTGTCCAACTTGAGATGGCGCCAGTGGCACGTCACTGTCATGTGTGGAATCAAAGTAACGCGATAGCGATTCGAGAGCAGCCGGCTGACTCAGCCGCCACAGTTTCTTCAGAGCGGCTGCAGGACCTTTGATGATGACACAGCTGTTTCATGACTGGCCGGATTCACCACATGACAATGATCACGTGTGTTTCGGATTTATTCTAACATCCTTAAATCCAATAATGCTCACAAATCTGTGTTTTTACAACAGTAAAAGCTTTTTTACTGTAGACACATTTATCATAAAACACTGATAAAAGCATGTATAACTCTGCTTTATTAATATTTAAATTGTAAATGTTTATGTTGAGCATTATTCTTGTTCAGATGACGCTGTATTAAGCAGTACATGAAACGTGTTTCTGTTGCTCATGAAAACGCTTTTGAAATGTCTGTGTATTTGACAAATTTTGCATTTAATTCACTTCATCTGTGATAGAGGATGAAACTGCGAGAGCTTCACTAACGAGAGCAGAAAGTGTCCGACTTGATGCCTCCGTTTTCAACTCCGCCCCTGGCTACTCTTGGTTAATCTCATGAGTCACCAATTTAACTCTATGATTTAACATTGGGATAACACCTTACAATACGGATCCATTTGTTAACTAGTTTGCTCAGGAAAGGTAGTGACTGACTACATAATTTCCATAATTCCCTACCCTGGTGAAAAAACCAGCATATGCTGGTAGGTATGTTTTGATGCTGGAATGCTGGTTAGGTAGGTTTTGATGCTGGTTTAAGCTGGTCCTTTGCTGGTTTATGCTGGTCCTTAGCTGGTTTAAGCTGGTCCTTTGCTGGTTTTTGCTGGTCATGTTGCTGGTCAAGGACCAGCATAAACCAGCATCAAAACCTACCTAACCAGCATTCCAGCATCAAAACATACCTACCAGCATATGCTGTTTTTTTCACCAGGGTATTTTTATAGTTCTGTTTGTTTTTCTCAGTTCAATTCATCCACTTTAACTTCCTTTCTGAGTGTGTTGTGTGATTGTATGTTTATGTTTAGATACTGATAGAGAGTTAAATTGTGTTCATTTTTTTTTTTTTTTTTTTCATTATAGTATATTATCATATATTTTATCATTAGATCACAGTAGGAGTTTGAATTGGGAAAATGTTATTACAAATCATATTTATCCCTCAAATTGTTATGAAACAGTGAGAGTGTGGTGAGTGTCAGGTAATGTTCTTACACTAGATGTCTCAGAGAGAAATGACAGGGAGCTCATAGGTTATTTTTTTCCAACCAATACAGTTGAGCAGAGCGCTATTTCAGCTGCTGAAATTACTTTTCCCCCAAGTGGCAACAGTAATATTCAGATGTACTGTGTGTGAAGTCAGTGTAAACTCTTATGAGATCTTTTCAGATCTCTATTTGTCTTTTCTTTATTTTCCTAGTAAACTCTATGGCAGCAAAAAGAAATAACCAAGGAGTTGTCCAGATCTCCAGGGAAAGCTATATATGGGCCTATAATGATATCAATGTTGAGCTGCATTGGGCTGTTTGGAGCGTATGTGTGTGTGTGAGAAAAAAAAAAAGAAAAAAAAAAGTAATTTGTAATTTGATGTAATTTAGCAAATGTATAATATTCTAGTACTTAGTATGTCCTCCAGAACTTTAAGTACTGCTCTGACCCTTCTTGACACTGAGTGTACAAGTTCATGACAAATTTTCACATCTGTCCTGTTTAACTCTTGGAGGACGACCTCCTTAAATGCCCAGGTCTTTCACCTTGAAAGAATGAATATCTTCACTGTCATGCTGAAAAAATACCCAATAATGCAGGCAATGAGGGGAGGGTAACATCTGCAGTTACAATTTTTTTTTGTATTACATCACACCGTGGTGTGAATTCATGACAACATTGATAAAGCACAACTTTCTCACACCTTCAGCACTCATACATCCTAATATAAGAGCTTTGCTACCAATGAATGCACTGTGCATACCAGGCACTTCTTACTGTACTCCTCCTCTAGCAACACCAGAACATTTTGGATGTTTTTTTGGATCTGAAGTGATTGGCTTGGTCTCTCGAGAGACCAGATTATGGATTCCCAGAAGTCTATATTTTGTAAATATTGGCCTTGGAAGAGGTTAAATTAGTTTATTGTGCTTTGGCTACATTAGGTAATTCTAGTGGTGACAATAATTATGCATGTCACTTCTGCAGGCTGTTTCGTACTCTGTGAGATAAAGTGTCACTCTTTTCATAGGTTTTGCTGACTCTGAGACACTTGCATGGTATTTCTCCGGCTCATTTTGTAGCAAAAATTCACTCATCACTAAATTAAAACTTAAAGTGAAAACCTGATTATTTCAGGAGCCTTGTCACAAGTCCATTGTTTTTCAATGTCGGTGCTACTTCTGCTACATTTTCACACTTAAAACAATAATTTGGTATTCCTTTTGTACCACTGTCCTCTTTTATACTAAGAAATAAGTCACCTGGCAGTCCTCTCCCAAGTGGTTTCATTGTTGACTGCATTAAGTCTGAGTATGATTCAGAGGGCTATAAAATGCCTTTAACTGTCAGGGAATTACTTGTCTTTAAAAGTTTTGGTTCAATATCCTTACCTGTTGATCAAAAATAGCCTTGAACCTACACTTTTTTTTTTTTCTTTTATTTAGTAATTTTCAGGAAGAACATTGTATCACTTTGATAAGAACATCATATTTTGCTGAATAATTTTGACATTCTTCTTTGGTAATTGATCAAGTAGGCTTGTTTGAACATTATATCTCCAAAGAACCCTAACATGTCTTCTAAGTAAAGAGTAATTGCTGAATTTGTTTAGTTTTAGAGGCGGTGTACTCATTTATGCTGTGCACTATATATATACAGATCAATCGTATAATCATATATTTGATTAAATATTTTGATGGATTTTCCCTTCCAGAATATCATGCACTGTGGGCACACTCAGGGTCATGTATTGACAAAGTCAAGCTTCATGTTGACTTTAAAATGTGTCTCCAGCCTGCTAACAGGAAAATTGGCCATGATGGTCGAATCCCAAGAGGAGGTCAATCATCTTAGACTTTGTCATGCAGATGTGTGAAAAGTAAAATGAAATTTGGTTTTGTAGTTCCTCTAAGCCCCTAGTGACAGCCCTTACTGGACGAAGACAGATTTATTAGATGTAATGATTTACACTGGCAGGGGTTCCAATCACTTCTACATTACTTCACAGACATAAGAGTCCCTGTAGTTTTAAATATGCAATCGTGAAAGCAATTTAAAGTCTCATTTTGTATATAAGATCAATTCAACATGCCCATTAAATATTATACAGTTAATGGAACACAAAAAGCAACCTTGTTGTCCTCATAGCAGAATCATGAGTTTTACTGTGTGCTAATATGAAAAACAAGTGTCTTACTGATAAATTATGAACACAAATACTTCAGAGAAATTATCATCCAATAGTAATTAATTTGAATGCCACTATTACATGTCTGTATTAATCAAAGCATGTTTATGTGTTATTGGTTAATAAGACTTCAGTCTGCATGAGTATTGTAGACTGTCCTGTCAACCTCCTGTCAACAGAATAACAAAATGAATTTCCTGTAGGCTAGCTCTAATGAGATAAAAAATAATCTTTATTCGGGGACATTTCTCAGTGAATATTGATAAACACAGTTATTTATGATTAACTCACTCTCAGAAATAAAAGTACAAAGGGTACTACCACGTTCTGGGGTACTAAAATGTACCATTTAGGTAGTAATATTTATCCATTTAAGGTGAATAAGGTACAAATGTGTACCTTGTGAAAAGGTACCACCTCAGTGACAGCTGTATTTTTGTTTATTTATTTGTGTATGCATTTATTTATTTATTTATTTATTTATTTAAGCTGGATTGATTGATTGATTTTATTTCCACAAGGACTTTTCATTAATAAATTGCACTTAAAATGTTGTGTAGAATTTAATTATATGAATAATTCAAATATGTAAATAGCAATCAGTCAAACAAACAGTCAAACAAACAAATAAATAAATAAACAATTAAATAAATAAAAAAATATGCAATGATCTACTGCCTAGCAAGAAAATATAGGCTATGTTGGATATTCATGTTTAATTGATTCTGAGAGACTTGGATCTGGGATTATCTGGGGAAAACTAGACTGGCCTTTGGCATGCCTAGATCAAAAGCTTAATTTCCTTTTTTAGGAAAAAAAAAAAATAAAAAAAAAAAAATAAAAAATAGCCATGGCATGTCTTTAGGGGATTGGCTCATGTAAGTGTGGGAATGTGGTGAGTGTGACAGTACGTCATGCTTGCTGGTCTTGCACTTTCATTTACCCTTGGGTTCAAATGAGAATGGGGACAGAGTATTCAGATAAGACTTTCTTTCTGTTTTACTTTTCTGTACTGTTGTTGTTGTTTACAAAATGAACAAATGAGTTGGACCCTCAGAAGAATTGCAAAGCCACTGGCTTCCTGACGTCTGAATGACAAATTGTTTGTTTGTTTGTTTGGTGTCCAATATTACTACAGCCATCTGCTGTCAGCATATGCTTATGAGAATCACATCCAAACCTACTGTAAAGTTAAGGCTTCAGACAGCTTATGCTGTCTTTGATTTGTTGAGTTGCTGAGTGCCAGATATATTAATTTACAAAATAGTTAATAAAATGTTGTATTACCTTTTTTTTCTGCTGACTTTTATTTTGACAGCAGTTTGTTTAACAGTTCTGTCTAATAATTAAAGACATTTAAACAATTAGTTACTTTCAGAATAAAAAAAATCCTAATAATTTACTCACCCCCATGTCATCCAAGATGTTCATGTCTTTCTTTCTTTCTTTTTGAGGAAAACATTCCAGGATTTTTCTCCATATAGCAGACTTTAATGGGAGCCAATGGGTTGAACGAATATATAATAATAATAATAATAATAATAATAATAATAATTAGCTCCATGATTTATAATTATGATTTATAATTAACTAGCTCCATGATTTATAATTATATTATATTAATACATTTTAACCACAAATGCTTGTCTTGCACTAGCTCCATGATACGCATCCATGATTTCACACGTTACTTAATCACGATTAAGTGTGATTAATGGAAAGGTCACTAATGGTTAGTTCTTTGTCTGGGTACTTCAGTTCAGAAAGTTAGGGTAGGGCGAAAAACTCCATCTTATTTTCTCCTCTGACTTCAAAAATGTCTGACATCGTTGTTTTACCTTTTTTGAAGGGCATTTGACTTTCTTTGCACATTCACTTTGTAAACACATACCAACCCAGTACATGATGTGTGAGTTTGAGCTAGTTTGTTTTTTTCTTTTTTTTTTTTTTGGAAAATGACCCATTGTTTTGCTACAAAAGAGCCCTTGTAGAGCCTGGAAGTGAACTTATCCTTTCGTACTTTGTTCAGTATGCATTCAGCAATACACAAGGCTTTGGAGACATAGACATTAATGCCACAAACCACTTTTGGTTTGGTGATAGATGTGTTATTTCTTTACTGAAAACACAGCCTCCTATAAGAAAATGATACTGCACTGCAGGTGTCGTGTACAATTGCATTACACAATTCACACAAGGTTGGATATTAAAAGAGCCAACATTAAATAAAGTTTCTTGTATTGCTACACCTGTGGTGTGATCTGTAGGTATGATGTCAATTGTGTACTTGAAAGTTATGTCAAAACAGTACAAAATCTATGATTGCTTCTTGCGTTGTTGCTTGGCAGGAAAAATTGAGGTGTCGTAGACTTGTTAAATTATTACCACTTTAAAATGTCAAGTGAATAATTTTATAACCAGCACCCACACAGAAAAGCCATCCAAACTACTCTGAAAGAAAGCCAAACCACATTATTAAAATGACAAGTTTTCATCCACTTTATTTACTCAGTCATTGATTCTTTTCTGCTTTAAAGGGGTCAAGAGCTAAGAAATAAAAATGTTCCTGGTATTTTGTTGAGGGGGATTCAGGTCAGGGTTCTTTACGTGAACTTTGCATTAAGTATACTACTATGTCCCTATTAGGAATACATTTGTATATATTTGTATATGGATTTGTTGTATGGATATTTGTTATATGGATATCTGAACATACACAATATCAAAAGAAAGAACATCTGCTTGTAAACAAGAACATTTTTTTTCTAGCTTTATGCATTCTTTTTTATAAACACTCAAATGTGGGTAAGTTTCATAAATAATAATAAAAAAATAAATAATATTTTGAACAAAAAGCTGAAAAAAGACTATGAATTGGATTCAAAATGAAAATCAAAACATAGATGGAGTCGATCAACACTTGACATTCATTATTACCTCTTAATGGGTCACATTTTATTCCACAACGTTACAGTTTTTATGCTGTTTTATGACTGATGATTGTGTTAAAAAAAAAAAAAAAAAGTGTGAAAGCATCTGTTGGTTTGGTTTCTTCTTCGCTTACGTTTTGCAAATTCTGTGCAGAAGATGTGTAATAGCGCCCCCTACCATATAGCACTGAAAACATGGATTCTCGGAGAACAATATTTCTAAAATGTATTAAATATATTACTTTTTATATTATATTAAATATATGAATTATAGAAATATATTAAGTCAAGTATACTTCAATGTCATTTTAAGCATATTTCTGAGAAGTACTTAAAAAGTAGACTAAATGTATACTTTCCTATTTTTAGTATAAAAACATAACATGACATAATTTTAAGTGTAAGTCAAGTATACTAAAATGTCATTTTAAGTATATTTCTGAGAAGTACATACAAAGTAGACTGAAAGTATACCTTCCTATTTTTAGTTTAAAAGAAGTATACTGATAGCACATTGAATAATTTTTTTTTTTTTTTTTCTTAAGGGCTGTGAGGTATAAATGAATAAATTGGGTATATACTTGACTAGAAAGGTCTAGTTCTAAACAGTGCTAGGAAGACTATTCTATAGTTTAGGAACCAAACAGGAAAATGTTATACCTCATTTAGTGGACTGAGATTCTGTGAACTACCAACAAGCCATGTGAGTAATGTGAGAACACTAAAAGATTATTAGCAGAATTTAAAAACTTGATTTAAAACCTGAAAAGCAGCCAATAAAAAGATGATAATGTTAGGCTGATTTGAATGCATTTCTTTGCTTTAGTAAGCACTCTAGCTGCCATTTTTCAACCAGTTGAAGCATGTTTATTGAGCCTGCAGGACATCCACCCAGCAACGCATTACAGTAATCTAGTTTTGAGGTCATAAACGCATGAACACAATTTTCAGCATCGAAAAGGGACAGTATGTGTCTTAGTTCAACAACATTTCTAAAAAAAAAAAAAAAGACTGTTCTGCAAGCATTGGAAAAATGATTTTTAAAGCACAGATTACATAAGTCACCTTTATTTCTATAGCACTTCATGCAATACAGACTGTCAAAGTAGCATCACAGTCATAAACGGGGAAATAGCAAAATCACTGCTATCATGCAATGATATGGAGATGGTTCAGATTCTCAATGACAATACAGTGTGTGCATAATTATTAGTCAATATTCTGATTACATTTTTTTTTCTGAACACATTTTACCAAATTTCAAACCACATCAAACTTAATAACTATTATTAATTTGTGGATAATCATTTATAGTAGATATATAAAATAAAATGTAAATAATAAATAATGAATGCACTAATATATATATATTTTTTTTCTACTTCTTGTTCTTCACTTCCAGCCATCATTGACAATTGTAATTCACATATATTGTTTCAGAATAACAATTTAGTGGCATTATTTAGCTCAAGCCAGTTCAGTGTTGGTTCTGTTCATATAGAGCTACACAATAAATCGTATTTTAATTGTGATCACGATTTCTGCTTCCCTCTATTTATTAAGCATAATCATCTGCAATATTTGCCTGCTAGTTGTTTATCCTAAAAAAAGGTTCCTTTTAATTTGATATTTGCATTATGTTGCATCTACAAGCTTTCATTGCTGCTAACCAGCTAGCCAGAAGAGTTTAAATCCCAAGTTTTTTTTTTTTTTTTTCATAAATGGATACATTTTCTGCCCAGTGGTTTACTTAATTTTCCCAACCTGGCAACCATGTACACACACTCTATCTGCACTGTGGAAAAAGTGCTGGTTAGCTGAAACTCAAAAGTCAAAGTTTTCCGATATCTATTGAGACATATCTCTCTGTTGAGATATCTCTATTGAGATATTCTGTTTGAGGTGGTTCAATGGAGTGGCATAGTCAGTGAAGTAGGGAATAAACTTATGATACCAGCTGGCCAGGTCCAAAAATTGCTGCAGGGCTTCTGAGGTGGTCTTCTCTTCATGCTTATCTCAAAGACTTTATGACTGAGGAACTTGAGTTGTCGCTTGAAGAAGTTGCATTTCTCTACTCAGTTCCTCCATTTCCACCTGCCAGTACGTGGACTGAAGATCCAATGAGCCTAAATCAGGATGTGCCTCTTAGGGATTCTAATATGTCATGAAGCAGTGGCATTGGCTAAGCACTGGGTACAGTCACATGAGCCACAGGTACAGACTAAGCCGAGTATGCCCAGGATTTGATCTTGTGTTGTACGACTGCTGTTTTACCCAGGGTGTTTGAGGTGGTGCGTGACCATGTGAACTTTGTGATTGTCAGAGTCCCATTGTGCACACTCAGGCCAGTTGGTGGTAAGGCACAGTATAGATTCAGCTTTGCAGCTGTAAGAGAATGAGCTTGGGTAAAGGTCAATAGGAAATAGGTGTATCTTTTTTCAGATCTTAGCCCATACTTGCTTTGTCCCATATCCAACACAGCTTCTGCGGCAATCGGGAAGTCCAGACTGGCAATAAGAAGAAAGGAGAAGTGAGTGTTTTTCAGGATATGTATCCACACTACACTCTTGAATTTTGCCACTGAATTTTTTTTTTGCAGATCTCTGGACTGGTGAATGATTCCACCCCCCATTATAACTCTGATGGTAAGAAGTAATGACTGATGGAGACTCACCCTCTAATTGTCTCCACAAATTTTCTTGCTTTGATATGTAAGTACTTCCTGTGTCTAGTAGCTCCTTCACTTCTTTGCCATTTACCTTTACAGGCATGACGAGGACAGATGTTACCAGATGTGGCCAAACTACAGTTACTCCAGGCAGGTTTTTGTTGATGTTTCACTCTGCAGATTTCTTGGTCTTTTCTGGGTGGGTACCATCCCACACAGACATCCTGCAACCCTGGGGTGGATGTCATTCAGGATGCAGTTCACCAATTCCTCCTCTGAGATCTCAGGCTTCCACTTCAAACAGAGGGCCCGGTAGTCATAAGTCACCTACTTCTAAGAGGTAATCATCTAAAACAAAAGCAGCTATAAAAGGCTTTTTGAAAGACTTCCAATCTATGACCTCGGCCTTCTCTGCTTTCCACCAGCTCAGAGCTGCTCCCTTCAGCACTGTGGTTAATGTTCTGATGAGCTCAGTGCTGGGGAGTGGCCTGATCTCCAGGAAGTTCTTGCATTGTTCAGTGAAGTTAAGCACATCTGCTGTCTTGCAGGAGTCATCGAAGGTGGGGAACTCGAGGCAGACGTCTTTAAATACTGGAACAGGTCGATGTCATCAGACAAATGGCTCAAAATTTTACTTTTGGTTACATTTTTGTTGAACGCTATACTATAGCACCATACTTCTAGGTAAGTGCCATTTATCAGTTCATATGTTGCATAGCCTGACACAAGGATATGCACTGACCACTGTTTAACAGATAAAACCTGGGAACCAGAAGTCAAATCCATATCTAGAAGGTAAAATCTGCGGAGAGTCTCAGCCTGCTGCAACACAAATATAATTCAAAGGTGTACCTTTAGATAATGCCTGCGACAAAGTAACATCCCTAGTAGAATCAGCTTGAATGCTAAGAAGGGAAGTTTGCATCCCTCATAGGCAAGAGAAATCACATTCCTTACACAGTGCAACGACCTTTGTTCTATAGGCACAAAACTCTTTTTTGCGACTGCCCAAATAAACAAACAAAAACAAAAGAAAAAAAAAATTGATCTGATTTACAACACCGGCTAGTGTGGTCAAAGAAAATCCTCAGTAGTCTCACAGGACGGAGCCTGTGCAGTCTCTCGACTTCCTGCTACTGAAAAGGAGAAAGGACTGCAGAATCATGGAAGGAAAATGTAGGAAAGTAGAAGGTCATGTAAAAAAGGCACACTGATCTGAGGACATTGTTCCACTGAGCAAGAGTGATAAAACTGTTGTTCAAAACATATGAACAGTGGTCTGACAGAGTTCTTTACGGACGCGGTCTGGATCTTCATTAAAAATAAAGTTCATCCAGTCTTTCCTAATGTTAGGATAAGAAGGAAGGCATTGCAAAGACTAGTTTTTCACAACTTAACACTGCACAGCATTTTGCTGTCTTTGGAGCCTTCTTTTTCATTTGGTTTCTGCATAGACCCATATTTGCCTCTCTCATTATTTACATTACATGCGTGAATGTGATGGATTACGATCAACCAAAAATTCAGACAACAGTTAGTATGATGATATTTATACAAATATCAATACTTTAATCACTTTCAATTACCAATGCTTAATTTTATTCAGTCTGTGGTGTAAAAAGGTCGAATTAGTAATTAGAGACACTTAAAGCAATTAACAGAAAATTAAAAAAAAAAATAAATTTAAAATAACAAACACGCAAAAATGGTCAGGCCAAAGTGTCTGAATAATTTTTGATCCCAAATATTTATCAGTTTTACTGATATGAACATTTTTTGGGTATAGAATATCACAGTTTAGTTTATTACTATTCTCGCTTACATAAATGAACTATATGAACTATATAGTGTCCTGCACCCACAAGCTAGAAAATCTAAAAAAATTATGTCTGGTGTCTGAATAATTTTTGGTTTGACTATCAATCAAAAATGCGAGATTTAACTGTTGTCATCCAAACATTACACTGGACAAAACTCAACATTGTGTTCCACATCATATCCCCAAGGACCCTTTTCTAGAAAAGAAGGTGAGTTTGCAAGCAGTTCTATATTAAGCATGGCTTCCGTATCACGAAAGCCCAAACACTTCCAGTGAGTGTCCTCACTAATAATAAACGAGAACAACCTAACATGTGTTCCACCTTGAGGTTTATATCGACTCCAATGATGGTCACTTAAATATGATATCTCCTAACCACACAAGCACAGGCTCTAATACAATCTTCTTGAAGAACAGAAATCAGTCTTATTGAGGAAGCGTGTTCCCATAGCGTGAGCTACAGACACAGCATCGAGTGAACTCATGAAAGAGAACTTATTATTGTGGAATTGTTTGTCAGCTTGAGTAACTACTGCAGATTGTTTTGTTTGTGTATGTTAGTATTTCCACACCGCTTTTTGTGTGCTGAGCTCAACAAATGTCTTATGTTTACACAAAACAAAAATCAATCAGTACTGCCAGGACATTTCTCAAAGATACGCAGAGACAAGAAAGTTAGATTTAGTGTATTTGCTTGATGAGAGTATTTGAGCTCCATATGGTGCTGCAGTAATGCTCATGACGCTCTCCGCTGCTAAAAGTGAATTGCAGCTGTGATTTTTTCCACCACATTCAGACTGTGCACATGTCCTGTGGAGAATGGGAAATTATTTCATTTTTAAAATGGGAAGGAATGTATCGTATGCCTACCCGCAGTGACTATTCCTTCATTGCTGAAGAAATATTTTGGTTCTAACAAATATTTGAAGGTGAGACTAAAGCTAATGCAATTGTCATGTTGTCTGATGAATTAGAACTTTTATATCAGAAGGATCAGAAATGCATTTGACAACATATGAAGGAAAACGAAAACAAAAAGGTTTCCGATATCAGGAAAAAGGAAACAGCTTGCTTGTGGGATATTAAATGCTTCAATGCATAATACTTGCCAGTGCCATTAATATATTCAAAATATAGCACATCCTTGCATACTTACTACATGATTTCATGATGAAAATATACCTGTAGGAACTTTTTCGCAGGACGAAAAATATGTACCAATAAGTACGTCACTGTAGTTTCCAACAAAAATGAACACTAGAGGCAGTAAAACAGTGAGCACTTTTAATCGTTTTCATACCAGTTATGATTACAGCTCCATATGTTTCACTTTCCGGTGTTGTGCCAAATTCTGACCGCCACCAGATTACTACCCACCTAGTATTTGCAGGTTTAGGGTTAGGTATGGGGGTGGGGTTAGATTTAGGAAATCATACAACAAACTTGCTCAGTAGCTCAGCTGGCATGGAAGTAAACTTACGCTGCATAATCCTTGGGTACGAATCCTGTGAAAAACATAATTCATGATGAAAGATCTGAAAGATGAGAAATCAAAAAACAAGCTAAAACGGTGTGCTTGCAGTTGTGTTTTTATGTCACATTGGCTTTTGTTTATACTATCGGGTAGGTTTAAGTACATTATTTTAAAACGTCATGGAGCATTAGAGTTATAGCACCACTCAATGGACATTTCAAGTCAGAACTGCGGTGACACACTGCAAAAAATGCTTTTCTTACTTTGATTTGTTGTCTTGTTTCCAGTCAAAATATTTAAAAATTCTAAAATTAAGAAGTATTTTCTAGACAAGCAAAAATTATTGTCTTGTTTTTAGAAAAACAAGTCAAAATAAAGACAGTTTTAGCTTGAAACAAGCAAAATAATCTGCCAGTGGGGTAAGCAAATTAATCTTGGTTTCTGCTTGAAATAAGATTATTTTGCTTAACCCCTTGGCAGATTATTTTGCTTGTTCTAAGCAAAAAATCACTTAAATTTTTCTAAAAACAAGACAATAAATTTTGCTTGTCTAGAAAATACTTCTTAATTTAAGAATTTTTAAATATTTTGCCTGGAAACAAGACAAAAAAAGTAAGAACAGCATTTTTTGCAGTGGACGTACAAAACCAACGTCACATATTGTAAAACTTACCATATGTACATTCATCTGTTCCGGGGGAAAAAACTAACCACTCTTTTAGCGCCACTCATTGGACATTTTACATCGAATATGTCTCAAAACGTATTTCACATCTTGTGAAAAAGTTCCTGCATGTACGTTTTCATTATGAGATAAGGTTGCATACTTTTATTGCTTAACAACTGCCTAAATAGTCCCCAGTTAATGAAAGCAAACAGAAAACACTACCATAATGTTGCAATTACTATAGTGGGGTCTAAAAAGTCTGTGACCACTCAAAATATACTCAATATACTCAAAATATACATATACATATTTATAATGAAAATACTTCCTGACCATCTACAGTACATTATACGCATGCAGGTACAGTGACAAGACAAGTACAGAAATTACTTTCTTTGTCAAGTCCTATAGTGTACTGATTAATGTCTATATATGGCTCCTTATTAATCAATCCCCATACTGAATTTTGAAACAAAAATGACAAAAATACATCATGTGTCATCTGAAAACCCATCCATCTATTCTCCAAACCGTTTGTTCTATAAAGGATACCAGAGCCAAATCACTGAACAGAGCCAGAACCCAGAATATCATGTCATCTCCAATAGTCTGCAGGCGGCACACCCCTCGGTGTGACATAAAGAGGTCAATGGACCCAGTGCTCTACGTTTTCCCATACACCTCCCACTGGCACATTTAAATCATACACCCTATGACATAGCTCAACCTCCCGTTCTGACCACAAAGAGATTCCCACACGCTGCACAGCTTTCTTCATTTCACTACTCTTTTTGTTCTTCTTTACATCTCTCTCTCTCTCTCTCTCTCTCTCTCTCTCTCTCTTATTGGCTGAAGTCTTATCATGCAGACCCAGCTGCTGTTTGGAAGTGTTTGAGGAAACCCAAGTCAAGCAGTATCACTGCTTTGGGACTCCAGGGAGTGTCTCTGGTTATTCTGAAGCAACACTTTTTTTTACAAAATGAAAATTCCCTTTCTCCATTAAGTTTTTGCATATGCTATATATTTTTTTTTTTTTTCTATTCAAGCAGCATCAGTATGCATCCAAGACCACCTCATATTCTTTGGAGTTCTTTCTCCTTTCATTTAGAGTGCATGCTATAAGCTTAGCAATTCAGTAGCAGCTGGTGTTGATCTTTAAAGTTGCCATAAGCAATTGTGTCCCAAGTCGAGCGAGAAACAGCTGACATGCTAGCAGGAACGCTGGTTAAAGGACACTGTGGCAATAACTGGTATGATTGGAAGATTTCTTGATTACCTCAAAGAACATAATGACAAGCTATAATGACCACTCTATCTCTTTTACGTATCCCACTGTCCTTGCAACTGTCATCACTGTCACAGTCTCTCTCAGTTGTTCAGAAATACAACTAGACTCAGGAAGTCAGCAGATCCCTGAGCACTCACAATACTGTCCCTTTACTGAACAGCAATCTTCTCTTCCACACCTGCTATTGCCTGACAATAATGACTTCATTAAGGGCCAGAAACAATAAATAATGTATGGAATCTAAAACAAAAACTAAAAATCTGGTAAATAAATAAATAAATATTATTGTATTATTATTATTATTATTATTATTATTATTATTATTATTATTATCAACACCATCAATTTTGAAATAAATGAACTTATAACACAGTTACCTTAATGTGTTGACATTTATTTGGTGTAAAGCTTCAGCTAGCTAATACAAATAACAGTGTGCAGTCCAAGTTCCAGAAATTATAATTTGATTATAATTGATTTGATTTCATAAACAAGGCTTAAGCCTAGTCCCAGACTGGGTTGTTTTAACTGAAAGAAACTTGCACTGTCTGACCTTTAAATGTGTCAGTATAAGGCATGTTTATAAAAGTTACCTAAATGTCCTAAATGAACCATGGCCTAAACCTGGTTTAACCCTCTGGGGTCTGAGGGTGTTTTGGGGCCCTGGAGAAGTTTTGACATGCCCTCACATTTGTGCTTTTTTCAGTATCTTAAAAACATATTAATGGCTAAAGTTTGATTACATTGTAATCAGCACAAACTGGGCTAAAGTAATATGCAAGCAACATTAATGTACATGTTTGTGTTTTTGAGAAAACAACATTTATGCGTGGATAGTGAAAAACTAAAATCTTTAAGTCACTGAAATAATACCATGAAACACATTCAGAACATTTGTTCACAAGACTTTTGAGAACTGGATGTGGTAGTCTAGAGTTTTTTTCTACATAAAGATGTGAAAATCATCTCATTCACGCATTTACAGAAAACGTCCCAGGTTACATATGTAACCATGGTTCCCCGAGGGAACGAGACGCTGCGTCCGAAAACGCTAGGGGAACGCCTTCAGCGTGACCACGCTCTGAAACACGTGTGCAAACAGTCCAATGGAGAAGCGAGACGTCACAGGCGGGGTGACGTAGAGACCAGGAAGCTTAAAAGCATGTGCGGTGCGTGCAGCCGGCAGCTTCTAGAGAAGCAAGCGCTGCAGGGATGCTGGAAGTATGGCTCGAGACGCAGCGTCTCGTTCCCTCGGGGAACCATGGTTACATACGTAACCTGGGACGTTCCCCTTCAGGAACTCGAGCTGCATCCGAAAACGCTAGGGGAACGATATGCCCACGCCGCCAGACTTTCAAATCCCTGCCTAGTGTGTATCACTGAGCACAGCCTAGGACGAGAGAAAAGAGGAGCCCAGAGTGGCATAAATGAGACCGAGAATCTCATGAAAGTGAGTGGCATGGAACAACCCGCAGCGTTGAAATATCATAGAGGGTACTCCTGACGAGAAGGCCATACTTCGAGAGCAGTGAGCCTTGACCCCCAAATAGAGGGGGGGAACAGAGGACTCAAAGCTGTGGAATAGCAACCAAATCCCCACACAGCAAAGCTACACCTGGTCAGAGGCCTCAGCCTCAGCGCACCGTGGAGGAAACCTGTAACCAGGGGGTTTCTACCCACTGAGGAGCCACCCAGAAGGGCGTGGTAGGCCGAAAATAGCCACCACGTAGACCTTTAGGATGGAGTGGGCTAACCCAGCAGAGAACCGATCCTGCAGAAACTCCAGCACTGTACCAACTGGGCAGTTAACTGGGTCCTGCTGGCGGTGTCCGCACCATGAAGTGAAAAGTTTCCACTTCAGGGTGTACAGTTTCCTTGTGGAGGGAGCTCTGGATTGGAGAATGGTCTCAACAACCTCGGTTGAGAGACCAGAAGCTACGAGGTGTGCCCCCTCAGAGGCCACACCCATAATTTCCACAACTCCGGGCGAGGGTGGAGGATGGTGCCTCCCGCCTGAGAGAGGAGATCCCTCCTGACGGGAATCTCCCATAGAGAGCCATCGAGGAGGGAAATCAGGTCCAAGAACCAAGCTCGGGCCGGCCAGTACGGGGCTACTAAAAGAAGACGGACCCCGTCCCGGTGCACTCTCTCCAGAACTCCCGGGAGCAGAGCGATCAGGGGAAAAGCATACAGACGAAGCCTCGGCCACGTCTGTACCATGGCATCCAGCCCCAGTGGAGCTGGATAAGTCAGAGAGCACCAGTGGTGACATTGCGCATTCTTCTTAGTCGCGAAGAGATCCACCTGAGCCTGGCCAAAACTCTCCAAATCTGCTTCACCACCTCGGGGTAAAGCATCCATTCCCCGGGCCTCAGCCCCTGCCTCGACAGGATGTCTGCTCCCATATTGAGATGCCCAGGAACATGAACCGCTCTCAGCGAGAGGAGTTTGTCCTGGGACCACACAAGGATCTGGTGCGCCAGCTTGTATAAGGGGCGCGAACGCAGACCTCCCTGGTGGTGATGTAATAGACCACCGCTGTGTTGTCGGTGCGAACCAACACATGGTGGCCTATTAGGTCCGGGAGTAAGTGTTTCAACGCTCGAAACACGGCCAGCATCTCCAGGCAGTTGATGTGCCAAGTGAGATGGCGACTGCTCCACAGACCACGGGCGGGGTGGTCACTCATGACTGCACCCTAACCGGTGAGAGACGCGTCCGTCGCTAGCGTTACGCGGCGACAAGGAGCTCCTAACGCCGGGCCCTGAGACAGGAACCAAGGCTTCTTCCACATGTTTAAGGCACGTAGGCATTGCTGCGTGACCTTGATCATGTGGAACGGGTTTCCCCTCAGGGAGAACCCCTTGGTCCTGAGCCACCACTGTAGGGGTCTCATGTACAGCAGGCCAAAAGGTATCACGTTGGACGCAGCTGCCATCAGACCCAGCAGTCGCTGGAACTGCTTTACAGTGAGTGACCAGCCTTCTTTCACTCTCGTGACTGCAGTGAGGATCGACTCGATCCGAGCAGGTGACAAACATGCCTGCATCGTGGTCGAATCCCACACCATGCCTAGATAAGTGGTTCTCTGTAATGGAGACAGCACACTCTTCTTGGCGTACAGTCTCAACCCCAGCTCTTTCAAATGAGTGAGAACAACATCTCGATGTTGAACCGCCATGTGCTCCGATTGAGCCAGAATCAACCAATCGATGTAAATTGAGTGTGCGGATGCCCCGGAGTCGCAGCGGAGCCAGAGCAGCATCCACACACTTCGTGAAAGTGCGGGGGGAGAGTGCTAGGCCGAACGGAAGAACCCGATATTGGTATGCTTCGCCCCTAAAAGCAAACCTCAGGAACTTCCTGTGTTGAGGAAGAATGGAGACATTGGAAGTAAGCGTCTTTTAGATCTATCATCACAAACCAGTCCTCGGACCTGATTTGTGACACCACTTGAGTAATTGTCAGCATTTTGAACTTCAACCTCATAACAGAACGATTCAGTAGTCTCAGATCTAAAATGGGACGCAGGCCCCCATCCGGAAGACTGAGGTGTGGGCTCGCTGGAGACCGCTGCGCCCTGGAGCACCGGCAGGGTTGGCAGGCTAATCTCCTGAGGGCACAGAGGAGAGACGGGCACCGAAGAATGCGGTGGACCACGCCCTTCCCCTGTAGGGCCTGCCCTCAGAGGTCCTGGACCATAGGAGTCAGGACCATAGTCTCATGGTCTGGGTGAAAGTGTTTTAGTACCTGAAACACGGCCAGCATCTCCAGGCAGCTGAAGTGCCAAACTGGATGGTGACCGCTACACAGACCGCGGGCGGGGTGGCCACTCATGACCACTCCCCAACCGGTGAGGGACGCATCCGTCGCTAGCATGCGCGGCGACAAGGAGCTCCCAGCACCGGGCCCTGAGACAAAAACCAAGGTCTCCTCCACATGTCTAAGGCACGTAGGCATCGCTGCGTGACCTTGATCATGCAAAGCAGGTTTCCCCTCGGGGAAACCCCCTTGGTCTTGAGACACCACTGCAGGGGTCTCATGTACAGCAGGCCAAAAGTATCACGTTGGACACAGCTGCCATCAGACCCAGCAGTTATGAGACTGCTTCACAGTGAGTACCTACTTTCACTCTCTTGACTGCCGCGAGGATGACTCGATCCGAGCAGGAAATATACATGCCTGCATCATGGTTGATCCCACACCACGCCTAGATAAGTGGTTGTCTGTAATGGAGAAAGCACACTTTTCTCTGCGTTCAGTCACAACCCCAGTTCTTTCATATGGGTGAGGACGACATCTCGATGCCGAACCACCCATTATCAGAATGAGCTAATACCAACAAAAATGTCAATAAGGATCAGTATGCAGATGCCCTGGCAGCCACAGCTAAGCCACAACAGCATCCACACACTTAGCGAAAGTACAGGGTGAGAGTGCAATAAATTTAATTCCTCAGAATTAAATGACAATGGGAGACAAGCTAAACATTTAAAATGCACGTCGTTTGTTTTCTTTTTTTGTGAATGAACACGTTATGAATGAATACAGCCCGCCCCCTCAAGGGCAGACTGTACATGCTCAGCTCCCGAACAAACCACACATAAATCGCTTGAATCCCCACGGCCGCAGTCGCCGCTCTGCCTCAGCAAAAGCGGGACCTGAGCCGCGGGGAAGTTCACGGGGGCTCCCTCCTCGAAGAGAGCCCTCCGGGAACGAAGCGTGCACAGCGAGAGTGCGGGCAGTCAGCCCCCTCGGGAGCTGACACAGCCCGCTTCGCCGTGAGCTCTCACTCAAAGGGGGTAGAACCGCAGCGCGGGCTTCTGACCTAGAGAGAGAGCTCTAGATCTAGGGAGAAAGGCAGAGATAGAGCGGACCCGTCTCTAACCCGTCTGTAGATCTAAATGCGATCCCCACGATCACAGCCGCCGCCCTGCCTCGGCAGAAGTGGGAGCTGAGCACGGGGAACGCAAACGCTGGCAGTCAGCTCCCAAGAGAACTGACTCCCATGCTTCGCTCCCAGACAGACAACAAATAGATTTGTGTGTATCGCCACCCGAAATAGCGCAGGCAGAGAGGAACACACAGTCTAAATGCCGCTGCTTATATTCGTAAGAATGCTTTGTAGGACATAGTGACACTCTCAAATAAAAGCTGTGCGAACTAGCACAAAAAAACAGAGTGACACACACACACAGAGCGCTTGCTGAAAGACAGAAGCTGCCGGCTGCACGCACCGCACGTGCTTTTAAGCTTCCTGGTCTCTACTGTTTGCACACGTGTTTCAGAGCGTGGTCACGCTGAAGGCGTTCCCCTGGTGTTTTCGGACGCAGCTCGAGTTCCTGAAGGGGAACAATATATTGATTTAGATTTTCTAAAACATGTTTTGTGACTGAAAGGGAATATGCGAGGGAGTGACAACGACCATGAATATTTAGTGATTCACATCTGAGAGGCCCTCCTCTAATGGCCCATCAATGAGACTGTGACTGTCAGGTAGAAACAATGAGAGATTCACAGAATGGAGTTTTAAATTATTTGTATTTTATTTACAACACAGTATCATCAAAACATACATAATGAAGGTCAAAAGCATATTATTGACTACATTGATCTAACCATAGAGACGTGAGGAGACTTTGTGTCATTCCTAAAAACTGTTTTCTGAATTCAACAAGTGAAACAAGTTTGTTTGTGAAAAGTCTGTTTGTGAAACCGGGCCAATGTGTATATTTTAAATGTCAAGTTGTAACTCAAAGTTATCAATATTAAAATGCCCTTATATGTGTGCAGCATGCAGTGCAGTCTGACAGTATGAGAAATATTGCATTGTGCAGCTATGTTTTTAGTTCAGGTAATTGAATGAAATGATAATCCTTAATAAAGCTAGGGTTTAGCGCTGAACTTTATATTGTTGTGAGCATTGTAAATAGAGAGAACACCAAGTCTTGTATATGAATAACTAAAGTGATTTACCATTGTGCATTCAAGAAGCTTTGTGGTTTTGTGAAATCCTCTACCATTATATACTTTCACCTTGTTCGCATCTGTTATCTTGCTGAATGAAGATTCTCATGCTAACTAGGTGCATCATTATTTAGTCGCTTTGTTAATCAGGTGTAAATGCAGTTGTGTAGATGTGAAGCTTTCTTTATCTCAGTATAATCTTATGGTCGGTGGTCTCTGGTCGATTGCTGACTCTGGGGTTGCTGCTGGCTTCATCTGCATCCAGTACCCCCTGAGGACCAACTACTGAATGCCTATAAAATACAATGCATGGCTCCTTTAGGTAAGACTTGAAGATGGCAGCATGAAATACAGCAAAACCAAGGAAGAATAAAGATGAGAGAGGATGTGTTAGGGATCATACTGAATCATCTTCTCAGTGTAACTGCATAAAATTGCATAAAATGATGTCAGACTGTCATACAAAGGTTTGGTTTGGTAGATGAAAACAAAACACAATGGCACAGGTCACATATCTATTTAATGCATAAAAGAGCAATTAAAATGCAGCACAGTGGAACACAGCTTAAATGTATACTGTCATCCTTTTTTGTTTGAATTTCTTTTTTTAGATAAACACAATGATTTTTTTTTAGAAAAAGAATCCATCTCTCCACATATAATTCAATTATGAGACATCCAAAGATGACACCTCAAAAATGGTACAGAAAAGTTACTCATACACCTCCTGTTGATAAATCAAAACCGTCTTAAGCAAAAAAGGTAAGTGTGTAAAAAAAAAAAAATATTTTATAAAAATAATATTTTAAACCTCACTGCCATTTCTGTTCGTCTGAAGAAAGTCAGTCATCTTTCTTGATAAGAGAGTTTTAATTTTTGGGTGGACTATCCCTTTAATGTGCAAGACTTGGATGGAGAGGCTAGAAACATATTTTAGACACAGCACAAGGTGGTGTGTTAAATTAATGACGAGTGACACAGAATTAAGTCATACAAAAATTACTTTTAAAGCACTTCACCTGGGACATTTTAGATATTTTTTGCAATTATATATATATATATATATATATATATATATATATATATATATATATATATATATATATATATATATATCACTATATAATTATACCACTCAATACCTTTCAGTATATAATTGTAAAATCACTCCCTAGTAATAACTTAGTAATAACACGTCAAGCGTGCACGTTTGAGCTTCCATTTACAATATTTATGTGCATACAATAAAATAAAACTGCAAAAACGTAACATATACTTACTATACATATACAAATATAATCAAATAAAAGTACAAGCAGTCAGTTTAAATTGCACTTGAGTAAAGTACAAGTCCCCCAAAATAAATAATCAGTTATAAGTACAGTGATCAAATACAGTTACTTAAGTATTTTACAATCCAGTGCACAGTTTTGCTATAGCACTTCTGCTATTCTTCTTGTGCACTGATTCAGTAAGATGGACAGCCAATCAGAGTGATCCGTCTCACTGACTGCCCAACTCCGATTCAACATGTCTAATCGGCCAAAAAGCTGACGACGTGGGTGCAACTTGTGCTCAAAATGTGACATACACTGCAAAGACTGAGCTGACAAACCCTCAAAGACAGGCCGACAATGGCCAAGTGTCAGCTTGGTTTGTCCTGCCCTTTATGATTATGGTTAGGTAACAGTATTTGTAACTGCTGAATTTAAAAACAACAAGAGTCTATGCAATGTCCAATTTAGCTAAGTAAACATGTTTGTGTATGTGTCTGTGAAGTCACTTGGTTTTGCTTTTCTTATATAAATAAATAAATATTACTGGAACATGTACTGTAATGTATCATATAATAGACAGCAGTCAGTCTTTCTTTAAAAAATAATGTTGGTTTCTGTCCAAGATTCTAAATAAAAGTGATACATTTTTAAATGTAAAGTAATACATTTAGGGAATTTTAACTGAAAGTTCAGAATGAGCATGCTCCTCTAACCCTGTCAGTCACAATGGAAATATTCTAGCACCTCATTTCTATTTTATTACAGACTACCCATTACTATAAAATATTTGTTTAAACCCTGCATTGTAGACAGCAGTCCAAATACTTTGAACACAATGCTTACGATTATATGTACTTCTGATATAATTTCACTATAGTCACACAATTTAATAATAATAAACCAGTTATTGATTTTTTTACTACAACTTTTATAATTTCCCATGTTTTACAGTATAGTTTACAGTATACAGTATATTTTGGTTGTTGTTTTAGTAAATTTACACTATTTACCAGACTAATGTAATGCTTTGAAAACAATAAGCATAGCCACCAAAACAAACTTTTACTGTGGCAAAACTTTTCAGTTGCACTTCATGATGAAGTCATACTAACACGTTTATTATAAGCAAATAATACAAACATCTAGACCAGGGGTGGCAAACTCCGGTCCTGGAGAGCCACAGCCCTGCAGAGTTCAGCTCCCACCATAATTAAAACTTACCTGCCTGTCGCTTTCTACTAACCCTTCAGATCTGGAATAACTTGTTCAGGTGTGTTTGATTAGGTCCTGCTTCTCCAGGACCGACGTTCGCCACCCCTGATCTAGACTATTGAAGGGTTCTCTTTAGCTACAGACAAAGAAATCAAGTGTATAGCATCAGTTCTGGCAGGTTGTGTTAGCCAAGCTCCTCCATCCCCAGCTCCTCCTCTTGTCTGAATTTGACCTCTGTCGTTGTCATTGTCATTAAGAACATAACGTATCACGGATATTATATTGTTGCTTCTGCTCTGTTTACATTGGGTTATATCGCTGCACTCCCCGCTCTTTTCCATGCAAGGCTGCACAGATGTGTGAGGAGTTTTTGCTCAGAGTGGAATCATACCGCCAATCTAAACTGTATGCTAATTATCAATAATCTTTGACAGAAGCGGACCTAACAGAACTATCCTATTAAAAAACTGTGTTTATCAAATGTATGAAGTCAAGTTGCTTTTGTAACCACTGAATGTATTCATCATGTCTTTTCTCAAGCTTTCCATCTAAGAAAAAAACAAACAACAAGCACGTGCCTCAATATCTCAGCAGGATTGCTTGGAGAAGAGTTACTTTGTCATAGGGGTCATTTTCCATCTCCAGGATGAGAATAACTCGACAACATACAAAAAAAAAAGCACCATCATGATCAGCGCATGGATGATTTTAAAAACACTTCTGGTAGCCTGACCAAAGACATTCCCCTCTCTGCACTGAAACCACTGTGGATCTGCTAACATTAGGCTGAACTCTCTGTCCAACATCTCTCAGGGGAGAGACTGTGACTCATAACATGGTTAATTTGAGTGGTTCTCATCTCATTTGCGTCCTGTCTACTTGTCTGTTCCAACCTGCTGTCCTCTTCCTCTGTGCTCACACCACTTTTACACTTTTTGCTCTTTCCTGAACTCTTTCAATGCCCACTACTCTTGCTCCTCCGCTCCCTCTTCCCACACCATCCGTTATTTCTTTCCCATCATGTCTTTCTACCTCCTCCACCTTTTGCCTCTTTCGCATTGTTTCTCTCCACTTTGTCTACCCACTCCACTCACTCTTTCTCCAGTGTATTCATTACTTATTTGCTTTGAGTTTTCACAGGTGTTTTGAGAATAATGGCCTTAGCCAATAGGAGTTTAGGAAATTAATTAAATTTAAGATCTTTCATTTAATGTTTAATTTATGAACATAATATCACATGGCAATCATTAAATAGTTTTTGAGTGGTCACTGTAATTGGCATAAAATTTAGTGGTGTTAAACTACATAACTTATATACGCTTATCTAAAAGGTAATACTGCTTCACAATAAAACTGCAGCAGTAATATGGTGTAAGAGGATGTTTTAATATCCACAGAAAATCCAATTCCTCATGGAGCTCTTCTGAGCAGCACATCAATGCCAATGCTATACTTTATAGGCAGAGAGAACTTGAGTGATTCAGCATGGCCTAAGTTTTGGTCTTAGCATAGCGTGATTACTTGGAATAAGTTGAAATACTTCTCTGTCTTCTGCTATTTTCTGCTATACAGTCTGAACAAAATAGCTTCCTGAAGTACATCTAATGGGTTTGTTTCTAGAATAAGAACATATTAAATGCTTTCAGGCTGAGTAATAATGAAAATGGTGCTTCCTTTGGCAGAACATCTGGTGTCTCCACCGTGTTTTTTTTAAGGTATCTCTCAATATCCTCTGTCTCAGTGCTATAAGGCACCATCTCTCTCATTGCCATTCCTCTCAAAACTTTGGATATTGTCAAAGTCTTCTCAGTAGATTATCCACAACACACAAACAAAAAAAGAAAGCGAGACAGACAGACAGACAGACAGATAGACAGACACATAGATAGATAGATAGATAGATAGATAGATAACTGATTACATGTCCATTAAAATAATTTCTAATCCTGGCTAACTTAATGTAATCAGCTTAACTGAGTCATATTCAACAATATTTTAGACCTAAATGAAACTGGTTCACTGGAAGCATTTTTTTTTTAGATTATATGAATGACAAAACATTGTTACAGCATAGTTTAATTCTCCCATCAATCACTGCTTACTCTTTGCCACAGCAAGCGTCAGTCGTCCCAAAGTTTTAAATACTGTTTCAAAATGTCACAATACTGTTTCAGTTGTTTGGAGCTCATAGGGGTTCTTGGGTAATATGTAATCAATGTGCATTGTTGAACAGGTGAATAGTTCTGTGTGACCTCAGAGGTTGGTGGTAGATTAGTCATTGTTCACACACACTAACCAGAGAGCTGCTATGATTGCTTATCAAAGAATCAGCACTTTTCATGTCATTTAAAAAGCTATTTACACCTACTTTTACCAGCGCTAATTAGGAACACCAAATACTGGATCTGTCATGGTATTTTCACTGTAAAATACCCACCTATCTAGGATTTAAAAACTTTGGAGACTTAGTCAGACTTAAACGGATCTGCTAAAGGGACATGTCTGTATCCATATCAGATGGTCACTGCAGTCACCCGGATCCGGACTGTATCTAGACCAGATGGTGGATCAGCAACTAGAGACAACCTTTGGCAGCCCTGAATGTCAGTGGAGACCATGTCAACTAGATGAGCCCTAGAGACAGATCAACTAGACGGCCATTATCATAGTCAGTGGGAATCAGACAAGTTTTGCAAAATTCTGACTTATGTTGCCTGGAATTAAACCATGCCATGCTGGCTTTATCTGGCCAGAAGAGAACTGGCCCCCTGACTGAGCCTGGTTTCTCCCAAGGTTAGTTGGGTACACTTCATTTTTGGTAACATTGTCAAGTACTATTTGAACTGAAATTATATATATATATATATATATATATATATATATGGCCTGCAGTCAGTGTAGTTCCTCTCTCCAAACTATAATCTACAATGTTCCAAAAATCTAAAAGGTTCTAAGCAAGGCTATTTTTTCTGTGATTTAGTTTATTCGGTGCATTTTCCCTTTTAGCATCTCACAGTCAACAGATGGAGTTTAACCTTTTCCCAGGGACCTCTGAGAATACTCTTCAATTAGTGGGCTTGTTACAGGAGGCGCTAACCTTTTCATAAATTCACTCTGCACATTTCAGATCTGTGCACATGTTGGCTGGGACTAACAGTAAAACTGCAGGGACTAAATGTCTGAGATTAACTGAGAATATCACTGCGTATGTGTTTGAATGTATCACATGCATATGGACACAACATAGACACACTGGCATAAAGACTGCAAGCCTCAAAGACTGCAGAAGACTCAAGTTCAAGGACATCCAAATGTACTGTATAGAGCAATTTATGTGAAACATTTTTGCAACCTGATCTTATGACAAGAATATGACTACACGTACACTGAACAACACACCCATTATTATTAATAAACACACCTAGCCTTACCCGGATAGTAAATGTAACTGCAAATCTAATATGATACCTTAGAGAAAGTTTAATTATTTATTTGTTAATGCTTTAGGGACCAGTTCTCACTATTAACTAGTTGCTTCTTAGCATGCATATTACTTGCATATTGGCTGTTTATTAGTACTTATAAAGAACATATTATTGTCTTATTTCAACATAGGGACAGGAGAGTTGTCAGTAATTAAATGCAAAACAAACTTGAAAAAGTAGCTCACTTTTTTTTTGTAAATTAAAAGTAATGTGTTACTTTACTAGTTACTTCAAAAAAGTAATCTGATTACGTAGCATAATACATTACCCCCAGCACTAATATTACTGTATACAAAAAGTATGGCAAGAAGCAAAGTGGGCAAAAGCCAAAGGACTGTCAAATACTACTGCAGGAAAATGACAGTAAACATCAGTATTGCTTGGAACTTCACAAAGCCATCATCCATGAAAGAGCTGCAAAAATAGTTTATTTACAGTATGTACACGGTCTGTAAAAGTCATGTGGGTGGTGAATAAAAATGGGGATACTAATAAAATCTCCAGATTGGTGATGAAATGCCATCATGGTTAATTAAACAGAAGAGTTGACTGTGATGTATATTTCAGTGCTAATTAGTATCACGTCTCTAAAGACACAAGTGATTAGATTGCTAAAATGTCCCTGATGGAAACTGTTAAATTGCTAAAGAGCTGTTCAAGGGCTTTTCTTGGTATTTTCAGCACCAGAAACACCAGGCACACTATTCTTCTGAATGACGGAGCAGGTTTCAGAGCTTCACAACCAGATGCTTGAAAATCCCCTATGGGAAAAACACTCTCTTACATGTATGACAGCTAAAATTAAAGGATTTGCCTTTTTCTAAAGATCTTTGAAAAGCTCTAGAGTGTTGCATGGTTTGTATTGACTGAGATAAACTATCATAACATTTCATTTTAGTAAATTAAAAATGTCTTCATTTCCAAACCATCCTGTTTTCCAAAACCATATGACTTTTTTCATAACCCTACAAAGCCTACTGTATCAACGTGATCAACACTTTGCTGAGAAAAAAAAAAAAAAAACTGTTATACATAATCCACTAAATTTCATCTCAATTATCAATTTTTAGCCTTTTAGCATGTTGTAAAAATATCCACCTTCAGGTCATGGTTCACATCTCTTCATGCTGTGAAAACTTCACTGATCTTTACTGAAGTAAATATAAGAATACATTTTATATCATTAGTAATATTTCAAGATGAACATTTACTGGACCAAAGTAATTAATGTTTACTTGATTATTTTTCCATCTTTTTTAGAAAAAAATAAATAAAATAAAAATTAATATGAAATATGATCCATCAGGCTTTTAAGGAACGGTCATTTGTATGTCTCTTTATCATCATTGCATTGAATTTTATGTTTTGCCTTCTCAATTAAAAAAAAAAAATAAATAAATAATATAATCTTTCTAAGACATAGGCCTATTATTGGGAAATATAGAGTGACAACTGATATTATTATACATTTCATGTCAGCAGTCAGTTATACTATCATAAGGATCTCTTTGCTTTACATTACAAGCTATCAGAATTTCATCTTACTGCTTGGCCATATAGATATCAGAAACTGCACCAAATTTCATCTCAGTTTGGGCTTCTGAATATATATTTCTGTCCTTGAGTATATGCTCCATATTCTCAACATATAATCATAATATTTAAGCCATAAAAGCTTAATGAATCACATTTGATACCCATCAAAAACAGATCGATTTTTTGAACTATTATTTCTTTTGTCAATCTTTACATGGTTAATGAGATATTTTGTAGAATGTCTGAGTTGCTGTTTACTAGAAATTTGGATCTCGAATCTCGTTTTCTTCCCCAACTTCAAAATCATCCTACATCGCTGCAGAAGTACCAACCCAGAGTTTACAAAGTGAACATGCAAAGAAGATCAAAAGGTAAAACAGTGATGTAGGACAATTTTAACATTGAAGAAGAAAATGAGACATGAGTTTTTCAACCTACCCTAACTGTATTGACCCGGATTACACAGACTACGCATGCGCATCGCAGAGATGAGACAAGATGTGCATTTGAGGTTAAAAAGTATATAAATTGTCAATTTGTTTCGAAAATGACCAATTGTTTCACTAGATAAGACCCTTCTTCCTCGGCTGGGATCATTTAGAGCCCTTTGAAGCTGCATTTAACCCTTTAACTGTCACCATTCCCTCAGTGGGACGCCTAAGTTTACTTTACCATATTACAAATAAATCCTAATCCAATCATGACAAATTATATATTGTTGGAAAGGTCTAAGACTCTTAAATAGATATTTTACCATATTTTTGTGTTACAAATTATGTAGTAAAAGTAATAAATTAAAAGAGTGCAACTTAAAAAAATCTACATCATAACATGAGTTCTGACCTTTGTCACAAAAGACTTTCTTCATTGCCTTTTTCCCTATCACACTTTAGAAATCATAAGAAATTATATATCAGTTCAAAACTTAAAATCTCAAAATTCATGCTTTGAAAGGCATTTTAAAATCATAAGACATTGCATTACCACAGAAAATGTAAATCAAAATCATATTACAAAATGTTTTCATGAATTATAAAAATTTAAGCCTGGATAGTGCATTTTTATGTCTGTGTTTAAAAAATGGGAGTGGCAGTTAAAGGGTTAAACTGCATTTTGGAAGTTCAAACTTGGGGGCACCACTGAAGTCCATTATATGGAGAACATTCCTGTAATGTTTTCCTGGAAAACAATTTTCTGGAAATTTTTGTTCTGGAAGTAAACAACTCCTTTAAACTTAAAAGCTAGGCTTGTACCCAGCTGCCTTAAAATTTTAAATTGAATTAACTCAAACATCTAAGTTGTCACTTAGTACAACTTAACATTTCAAGTTGGCTAAACCTTTTTTTGAGTTGACTGAACTTTTTTTTTTTTTTTTTTAAGTTGAATCAACAAACTTTTTTACAGTGTGGTTACAATCACCATCCATTTTAATTGCATGGGAAACTAACATTCTAACATGCCTCTAAATGTCTTATTTTGTGTTTCATGCATGAAATTCATATGGGTTTGAAACAACTTGAGGGTGAGTAAATTATTCCTTTAAACATCCAGACATCCCTGATGGACTCCTGAGGCTCGTTAACAGCCTTTTTACAGGCATGTATGTTAATTTTGTTTGAATGACTTGAACTTTTAGTCTTTCTCATGATAGATGGTGCACTAACTCTCTCCTGAATCACTCAAGAGCATGCATTCAATAAATTCACTCCTTTTTTTTTTTACATTTAGAACATGTTAAATCCTTTTAATGACTTGGTTAAGCTTACTGCATAGCTGCAGTTAAGCCAAAGTCCATGGCAACCGTATCTCAGAGAGTCTGGGGAAGACAGAATAGCCTTTTGTGCTGGGAGCTCAAACAGACTGTATTGCACCGGCTCTTTATTCTTTTTCTCTGTTGTAAATGAATGGGAGAAAAATCAAATAGTGCGACTAATAAGCTAAATTCAGAACAGGTGCAGGGGGAATGTAGCCCGCAATCACTCAGAGGCTTAGTTAAACAACTCAGAGTGTGTGTTTGCGCCTGCCTTCAATTTGCACATGGTACACGTGCCACTAAAGAGTCCATTTTGCATTAGTGTGTAAAATGTATCTGCCAATACTCTGGACGTGCTGAGGGTTTGTCAGTGGGGCATGTTCACCGGAAAATACAAAATGGTGCAATTGCTCTGGGGATTGTAGAATGAATAGCTGATCAAAAAATAGATTGGAGTGCTTTACAAAATGAATTACTGTATGTACAATGAATTTTTTCATAGCTGTAAGATATTACAACATGTTGCAATACGAGTATAATAGTTTAAAACTGACTAGTGCAATAGAAAGGAAATCATACTTGTTCACTTCAGTATCCAAATACTGTTGACAGAAAGACACTGAATAATGTGCTTCAAAACCTTTGAGCTGCCCTCTTTCTACCAGCCACATAGCTAGTTGTCTTCTATAGCGGCACACAGCGATATAACGACACACGATACCATTTATATTTAATGTAGAGCCAGCGACTTCTGCCGTTATGAGTGACAGCAACTGGATTGGGTGTGTGTGTGTCCAGCAGCACAACAAAGTTGACAAATGTTTAACTTTAAGTAAATAAACAGGGGCTTTTGGAAGCATTATGAGTGAAGTCTCAAGTGCAGGCTAGACTGAACAGATCAATATGCATTTTTGTTTTGGTCTGTGTGATTCAGCCCACTTTAGGTTGTCCAATGGTATTTCGACAACCTGGGTTGCCAGTTGGTAGAAAAATACAGCCATGGAAGCCAGCAAACGAACTGGGTCAGAAATCGCAATTTGTACCCCACCTTAAAAAGCCTCGGCATCCATCATTAAAAAGCAAATAAATCACCTTACAGTTTAAGGGCCAGATTTACTAAACAGAGCAAATTAGCATTAGAGACCACTTCTATAAAAGTGCAGATGGGAGAGGAAAATTATGCGTGTGATTTACTAACAATGGTCAAATTAAAGAACAGAGGCAGCCATATTATTCCCATAATGCCAAATGCAATCTACCATGAGCAGGGCAAATTACTGCCTGGCGCCTGCTTTAAGACATGCTTTTTTGGACGTTAAATAATGGCGCAAATACCAGTATTTTGGCCAACACAAACGTTAGTAAAATGCATTGCGTGATTTATTTTAATACTTTCCTCCCATAAACTTTGCATCTGAAAGGGAAACACTTACAAATGCATATTCAATAAGGTCAGGTGCAAAAATAACAGTGTCCACGCCTTTTCAGCGCTAATTCTTCACTGTGCGTGTCAGTACTGTTTCAGCACCAAGCTGTTAGTAAAACTGGCGCTAAGAGTCATCATCCTCATTGTCAATTGCACTCGTTACTCCTGCTCCTCAATCTGGCAACCCGCATGAGTGTTGAGTCTGAAGAGGAGGGAGCAGGAGAAACAACTCTATTTATTTATTTATTTGTTTGTGTGTTTGTTTGTTTTTGTATGTTTGTGTGTGTGTGTGTGTGTGTGTGTGTTTTGCATTTTGAGCTATTTTTGTAGATTGTTCATCTGATTAGTACACTAGCACTGCTGAAGTTTATATAACAACACTCCAACAGCAGAATGTTACTTCTTTAGCAACAAGAAAACTAGTCAAATTAAAATTATAATTATATGTTTGTTTTCCTATGAATACATATCAACTGTGATCATGTTTTCTGAAGATATGTTCAGATGTGCAGTCTACCAATAACATCAGAGGAAAAGCCCATGAGCCACTTGAAGTATAGAAACAAGCGCCATGCACGACAGTCACTCGCAGTGTGAACACAGCTTAAGACAGACTCATAATCAAAGTGCAAATTACAAATTACTAGTATGAAATGCTGTACATAGGGATTAATCCTGCATGGCACACAACTGCCAAAAAGGTGGTTAGCTGGTTCAGCTGGTCTTTTTATTGGATTTAGATTTTGGGAACAGGTGGAGAGACCAGATAAATTAAGTTAAATAAACTAAGCAATCAACAAACCATCTTATGCTGAATTAAGCTGGGTTGTGCTACAGTATCGCTTGCCACTGATATTTCTGCCGAGGTGTCATAACAGGAACAAGCACTTGAAAATGAGTGCTACTACCACAATCCCTCCAAAAAGAGCTGAATGCCAGTTATTACACTGAATGAGATTTTATTTTGCATGCAATTTTTTTTTTTTCTGCTTTAATTTATTCGCTTTCAAGCAGAATACTGTAGCTCGACAATAAACCTGCAAGCTTTTATTTTGCGCAAATCTGAATGCCATTAAAAAGCTGGTGAAATGTGATTTGGTGTGCCTTATAATCCAAATTTAAAGCACCTGGAAGGTTTCACTATGAACTGAATCAACAAGCTGTGACTTTCTTTCTTTTTTTTTTTTACTATAGATTACTGTTATGAATTGTAACTACCTTATACTACTAACAAAGCAAAACAAAACAAAAAAACTAGTAAGGTAATGACACCCCTATTTCAGCTCTCTGACATGCTCTTTACCATCTAATAATTTAAATTAAATGAATTTAATTTTAATTAAAAAAATAATAATAATAATAATAAATGTTTTTGGTGTTTCACAGTTCAAATCAGATTATATCCACCAATCTCTAAAGTGGCATATGCCTTAAGATACTGATGTGCAAATGTGTGCATATGTCAACAGCATGATGGGCAGCGCTTCAGGCGATCATGAACACACCAATCACTGGGCTGCCAGCTGTTACGTGTCATCTGTATTGTTGGTAATCACTAATAACAGCTCTCTGCAAGGCTGTGCTTACCCATTTGTCTTCATCACTGTAACTGTGAACAGATCTTGACTGACAAACCAAAGTGAGAGGGCTATGTTGTGTGCATGCGACTAAAGATAAAAGCATGTATTCCATGTGGTAACCTTTTTGCAGAGGTGCCAGAGGAAGGAGAAAAAAAAAGAAGAAGCAGTTGAGGAAGATTTATTGCTTCAGGGAGCAGGATATGTTGTTATTGTGATTGTTATCTTCATCATGATCTCATTTCTGACAGCTAAACCCAGTAACCTTTTAATGCATGGTGTCCACTGCAGCAGACAGATCTTAAAAAGCTATGTTTAACCATTCTCTGTGTGATGTTACATCCACACCACCGTGGGCAATAAGCCTTGACCCTTAACCTTAATTCTCTGTGACTGCCCTTGACTGTCTATGACTATGTTCAGCATGGAATACTAACACTGCTAACTGTAAAAAAGCATCAGTATATATTTACACTGCACACCGCTTTGTAAAAAGTGAGACAATATTAGAAAGAAAAGACACTGTGCAACAGTAAAGTGCAATAAAATTAGTGTCTTTGCAGAACAAAAATGAGTGTCTTCCAGCAGGGACTGGCATTTTCCAGACATGCTAAAATGAATTTTGCGTTCTCAACCATTAGCCAAACAACTGATATGAGTCAGTGGTATTTTAGTGAGATACAGCAATAGTGTGAATCCGTTTTCCTCTTGAATATTTTTATTTTACTTACTTCTCTCAGAAAATTGTTCCATTTGCAAATGTTTTGGTATTTGCATGCGTATTGTTTGCACTGCAACAACACAAAACAGAGAAGAAAAGTCAAATCTGATAAAATTTCACACAGAACTCAAAAAGGACTGGACAAAATTATTGGCACCTTGTCAAAACTATAAGAAATAATTGTTTTTCAAGAATGTGATGTTCCTGTAATTTGTATTTAGACACAGCTGTAGCAAGTAACAGGTGTGGGCAATATAGTAATCACACTTGCAACCAGTTAAAATGGAGAAAAGTTGACTCAACCTTTGTGTTGTGTGTCACACTGAGCATGGAGAAAAGAAAGAAGTGTAAAGAGTTGTCTGTGGATTTGAGAGAAAAAATTGTGGACAGCTATGGACAATCTCAAGGCTACAAGTTCATCTCCAGAGATCTTAATGTTCTTGTGTCCACTGTGCGCAATATCATCAAGAGGTTTACAGCCCATGGCACTGTAGCTAACCTCCCTGGACGTGGACGGAAAAGCAAAATGAATGATAAATTACAACGAAAGATTGTTCAAATGGTGAATAAAGAACCCTGATTAACTTCCAAACAAATTCAAACAGATCTGCAGACACAGGCTACAACAGTGTCAGCTCACACTATCCGTCGCCATCTGAATGAAAGGGAACGCTATGGTAGGAGACCCAGGAGGACACCACTGCATAAAAAAGCAAGGCTGGAGTTTGTCAAAACTTATGTGACAAAACCACAATCCTACTGGGAGAACGTACTATGGACAGATAAGCCAAAAGTAGAGCTTTTTGGTAAAGGACCCCTTACGAAAAAGAAGTTTGTTCAAGTGTGGTATTAGTATACTTCTTTTAAACTAAAAAATAGGAAACTAGTACACCAATATTTGTATACTTACTACATAAAGCATACTCAAAAATTAACTTGAACTTTACGTAAGTATAATTAATAAAATAAACTTGAAGTATACTACTTTTTGGTAAAGGACATCATGGCACTGAAAAAAAAGAAATGAGGCCTTCAAAGAAAAGAACACAGAACACATCAAATATGTTTTGGGGTTGCTTTAATGCTTTTGGCACTGGATGCCTTGACAGTGTGAACGGTATCATGAAATCTGATGACTGCCACATAATTTTGGGGCGCAACGTAGTGGCCAGTGTCAGAAAGCTGCGTCTCCACCAGAGGTCATGGGTCTTCCAGCAGGACAATCAGAAATGGTTACAAACAAATCACTGGAGAGTTCTGAAATGGCCAGCAATGAGTCCTGGTGCCCGTTCTTCGTATGTCACTAACTCGGTTAGCTGGATTTGACTGTTGACGATTTGGCATGATCTTGGATTGTTTGGTTCTTCGATGCTCATCCTGGACTTGCTGTCATAGCAACAGGTCCTTAAGCTTGAACCTGCTCAGGAGGCTTATTTCATGTAAACAGGATTAGACTGTATCTAAGCAGATTGCATTTAAGCAGAATTGATACTTAAAATCGGTCCCAACCACTACTATGTTATTACAAGAGTACTACTAATCCAGGGACAATAATTTAAAATAATAATATTAAAAAAAATAATAATTGGAAAATAATATAATAATATTATGTAGTCTATAATAGACACAGCCAGGTTTACTCATTAAAAATATTTATTAGTTATAAAATAATTACTTTATAAATGTATTAGAATCATTAATCATTGTGCATTAATTTGAGTGATGACAGCTATTATTGGAATGGTTTTATGAAGCACATGAGATGCAGATAAAGTGAGATTTTGACCCTTAAAACTTAACTTAGAAACTTAAATTAATGCAGTCTTGTAACAAATTTGTTTCAAATATAAAATTTAATGAATTGCTAATTATTACATTGAAATAAAAAAATGTAAAGCCTCTACAAATATTAGAAATCATGAATATAAATAATTGTGAATCATGTCAAAAAACAAAACAAAACAAAAAAAAAAAACAGTGCACATTTCATTGATTTATTATAACATTTATGTAGTTTTGTTCGCTTGGCTGTTTTCTCATAAAAGTTCAGAAATTTTTCAAGTTTTTCATCAGGTGTCTTTTTTAATTATATGATGTCATTACATTGCTGTCTTGCCGCCAGCCAATCGCTGCATTGCTGATCATGGTTTTGAGTATCGATACATAGCCCCTTTTAAACCAACAGATAACTCAATCCAGCCATACTAATCATCAACAACAGGTGCATTTGAAGAACCAAATTAGCCAGGTCATGATTAGCGCGATGATATCATCTTGGATGTGTCATTTGATCTCGGATGTAATGAGCGACGTACGAAGAACGGGCCCCAGATCTGAATCCCATAGAACACCTGTGGAGAGATCTGAAAACAGCAGTTGGGAGAAGGCATCCTTCAAATCTGAATGACCTAGAGCAGTTTGCAAAAGGAGAGTGGTCCAAAATTCCAGTAGAGAGGAGTAAGAAACTCATCCATGGTTACAGGAAGCGACTGATTTCAGTTATTTTTTTCCAAAGGGGGTGCTACCAAATATAAAGTTAAGGGTGGCAATAATTTTGTCCAGTGCATTTTTGGGGTTCTGTGTGGAATTGTTTCAGATTTGACTTTTCTTCTGTGTTTTTTTTTTTTAGTGCTGTTCCAGTGCAAACAAAAACAATAACAAAATAAACATGTGAGTACCAAAACATTTGCAACTGCAACAATTTTCTGAGAGAAGGGTTGCATTTTCTGACAGAACTGCAAGGAATTTGATATTTTTGGCCATGACTCTATATATAATGTATGACTCTATAACATAATATATGTTGTATATAACATACATTATGTCTTACACCTGTGGTGCACTTTCTATTTTTTTCATTTTCTCTTAATCAATCTCCTTATAATGATTCGGATCATTTGTGCGTTTCTCTTAAGGATTTAGAAGTACTCTGGAGGACTTCTAAACTGTCCTAGGTTTAGGAGTTTCTTTTAATGTTGAAATGCTTTGTGAATTGCTTTTAAATTAAAAATTTAGTCTACAATTAGGAGTGAGATTCAATATAGCTAGATCTCAATCTGGAGGGTAATTTATATCATCATCATCATCATATATTGCCATATTACCCAGCACTAAAGTAGAGCAATATTATAGACATACTGTAACAGTCTGACTTTCTGTAGAACTGCTTTAAAACAGTCTGTATTGTGCAAAGCATTATAAAAATTACACAATAACATATGCTGCTTAGGCTGTTTAGGTTTATGTAATAGTTTATTTGATCTATTAAATACAATGAAAATTATGTGAGGTACAGGGGTTGGACAATGAAACTAAAACACCTGGTTTTAGACCACAATTAATATGGTGTTGCCTCTTGCAGAACAGTAGCCAGGTCACTACGTGACACTGGTGTAAGAAAACGTTTCCTGTTTCCTCCAAAACACCCCAAAGCGGCTCAATAATATTCAGTTATGGTGACTGTGCAGGCCATGAGAGATGTTCAACTTCACTTTCATGTTTATCAAACCACTCTGTCACCAGTCTTGCTGTGTGTATTGGTGGATTTCCTTAAGAAAAATCAGTTTATTTAGGTGTGCTATTAGTATACTTCTTCTTCTTCTTTTTTTTTTTTTAAGATTTATTTTTGGGCTTTTTTATGCCTTTATTTGGACAGGACAGTCTCGAGTAGACAGGAAAGCATTGGGTGAGGAGGGGAGTGGGATTGGCAAAGGACCACAAGCCAGGATTCGAACTTGGGTCACCGTGAGCGCAAGGCTATTGGCACCGACAGTATGCTTTGATTAAACTAAAAATAGGAAAATATACTTTCAGTCTACTTTTCAAGTACTTCTCAGAAATATGCTTTACTTTTCAGAGATATACTTAAAATGACATTTAAGTATACTTGACTTATACTTAGAAAAAGTCTAAATATATTCAAGCTATACTATACTAAGCTTTGAGAATCTGTGTTTTCATTACTGCATGGGGCACTATTACAGATCTTCTGTACAGAATTTCCAAAACACAAGCGAAGAAGAAACTGAAACAACAGATGCTTCCACATGTAATTTAACACGATCATCAGACATAAAGAAAAAAAAAATGGCAACAACATCAACATCAACAACAACAACTAAAAACAATAAAACTCTGTAACGTTATGGAGTAAAATGTCGACCCGTGAAGAGGTAATAATGACTGTCAAGCTTTGGTGTGTTGATGGCTTCCATCTACATTTTAATTTTTCATTCTGAAACCAGTTTGGTCTTTTTTTTCAGCATTTTGCTCAATATATTGTTTGTTTATTTATTTATTTAAAAAAATAATTATTATTAATTATTAATTAATTATTATCAATTAATACTTTATAGTAGTATACTTAAAGTATAATGTAAAGTTTACTTAAAGAATGTGTATACTTGCAGTAGAAATCTACTAAATTATCAGTTTACTTAGACTTTAGTTCAAAGTGTACTAAAAATGCTAACACAAGTATTTCATTAGTAAACTATCAGTATACCTATACATTCACTTTTACTATAATTTAGTATAGTTTAGCAGAAACTAGAGCATAGATAAAAACTAGTTGTGTACTTAAAATTTACTACTGTTATACTTAAGGTATACTTAAATGTATACTTTTATATACTAGAAAGTGGGCCAATTTAGTCCCAAGGAGTATTGAAATAGTACACCTACAAGTATAGGGGAGCGCGGCTTTGATTCATAATTACAGTGTATACGTTTTTTGTTATTTACCTCAAAAGAAAGGAAGTGAAAAGTGACAACATGCCCCATATGTGGGTTACAATGTAACATGTGAGGGGCACGTTGTAACATGACCATATGACAGCTTAAAATGTTATCTGATCGAATGAAAAAAAAAAAAAACACAACAAACTAAAATATTTTGTCAATAAAATAAAATGATTAACTTTTTCAAATAAAATAATGGCGTTTATTAAGAATGAAAAAATGTTTAAGGTTTACAATAAACACATCGCAACGATCAGGACGGCCCTGATCACAAAACACAGCTATTCAATGTAGTTCATAACAATGTGCGCAAATAGATGAAACACATTCAGAATAACACTTCCCTCCCTCCAAACACAGCTCTCATAGAACACGAGACATATAAACGAGCCAAAATGCTTTACGTTTCTTGAAATAATCATTTCTCAACATTAAACATTGATTGTCAGTCTTTAATCACCTTTTTATTTGGGTTTCTTTTTAAAATCCATAAAAGTAAATAGTGAAAATTACATCTCTAATAGAATAGTCATAGAATAGCATAGTTTAATAATAGCGGGGCAGATTGTAACGCATTGTTACAACTTTCCCCATCAGTGCGACTGGAATATAGTCCTCTGCTGACTTGCCAAGCATTAATAAACTATCTTGGCAATTAAAATGATAGCATATTTGTCTCATTTTAAATGAATACTAAAACCTGAGATGAAAAATTTACTTCAGACAGAAATTTACTTTTACAATGGTAAAATAAATATTCAGCGATATCTTCAAAAGGCTTTTGAATTTTGGCACACTTTTTTCTCTGTTTTGCTATGGCAACTAGTAAATACCATAAATTTGGTTATGCTGGCGTGTGTGGAAATATTCAGACCACGTGTGTTACAATTAACCCTGCGTTAGTTTGTGCCCCGCGCACCCCTACTTACTACGTGAAGTATGCTTTATAGTATACTTGAAATAAATTTGAAGTATACTTATTTTTGGTAAGGGTTATCATCCTGTTATATGGCACCAACTTCAGGGTACAATGTTTGAACTATAGTCAACCTTCACACACTGCTCTTACTGGTGGAATGTGCAATCAGTGAAGACTGGCAAATATAGCCACGAAACCTGTAACACTATTTTGGCCAGTGTTTCAGTTTCATTGTCCAACCCCTGTATATGTGATTTATATGGTATATATAGCACATTTAACAGTTTTACTGTTTTTACTGCATGCTTTGACTAAATCAATGCAGCCAAAGTCCAAATATTTGAACGGTAGAATGGCAGAATACCTAATGGAATAGTACCTAACTGGAATGTGCTGAGCATCTAGACTTTCACTATATTTTATTATGTGAGTGGGATACAGTTTTTGAAAATAAAACATTATATGAACTATGTGCAGTGGTTGTGTGGGTTTTTTTATGACAACATGAATTCAAAATTGCCAGTGACAGTGTTGATGCTCAAAGTGGTAGAGTATCAACTGCACTCTTTTATTGCAGTGGGCAAATGTGCTACACTCTCTTTTCACACAGAAACTGGGAATGATTGCTTTAAATTAAAAAGAAACATATATATATCTATATACTCCTGCTGTGATTTAGTAAGTCATGCATCAATGGCTTAATTTCCTGTCCACATCACTGAGTCAAAATGGACCCTGCCTGAAGTGCAGTATTTTCACAAAGACATTTGGATTTCTTTAGAAAGTCGTTTGACCCTTTTTCAGGCAGGTATTGAAGGTGGCATTGAAACCTGCACACCCACCATGTGAGGGGCTTAGATGGGGGCAAATACTGAGCATTTTTCTTTTAGCTGAGGTTATACTGAGGTTTTTCTTTTAGCCGTACAGACAGCAGATCTTTGTTTAGGCTTTCACTCCTGGATTACCCAAGTCTGTGCACAAGGGAGGCCATGTGTTGTACTTTAATGAGAAATGTTGCTCATGATTTTCATGGCAGTGTCCAAATGTTCAGGGTTTATAAAAATCATCTTTGAAATTTGACAGAGGCAAATTTTATTTTTTATTTTTACTTTTTTAATTTATCATATTTTCATGGAATCCCGTTTTTACCACTGAATAAAATAAATAAAATAGGTAATAGCGACATTTTTTTTTATCTCACAATTCTGACTTTTTGACTCATATCTGTTTTTTTTTGTTTGTTTTTTTTTTTAGAATTGTGTGAGAAAGTCACAATTGCACGTTATAAAATCAGAACTGTGAGCTATAAACTCACAATCCTGAGAAAAAAAGTTGGTGTTTTTACATCAGAACTAGACTTTATAACTTACAGTTGTGAGTTTATATCTCACACTTGTAAGAAAAGAAGTCAGAATTGAAGTATAATCTGGCAACTGTGAGAAAAAAGTCAGAATTGCAAGTTTATTTCTTGCAAATCTGACTTTATTTCTCTCAATAATGAGTGTATTTTCTGCAATTTTGACATTGTAACTCATAACTGTGTTTATGTCATTTTTTAAAATGTATTTATTATTGCTTAAAGGAGAAGTCCACTTCCAAAACAAAGATTGACATATAATGTACTTACCCCCTTGTCATCCAAGGTGTTTGTGTCTTTCTTTCTTCAGTCCTAAAGAAACTGTTTTTTTGAGGAAAACATTTCAGGATTTTTCTCCATATAATGGACCGATATGGTGCCCCGATTTTGAATTTCCAAAATGCAGTTTAAATGCAGCTTCAAATGATCCCAAATTAAGTGTACAGCGTTAGTTCTGGCAGGTCACGTATCAGCTGACTCTTAGCTGATCACATCTACCTATAGGAATATGACACCATATCGTGGCATTCCTACATAAGCTCTATTCAGTATTATTCAGCAGCTTTTTTGCTTGCTCAGGAGCAATTTCCATTTCTATAAGCGTTCAATAAGGATTTCGCCACAGGGGTTAGTTTCCCACAGAGTTTCTCACTAGATTGAAGTTCTTGAACTTGAACGCAAATTCGCCGTGTTGACTGATATAAACTGATAAACCCGGAAGTGACCTGAGCAAACACTGCTTCTCACAACGATACATCATTGATTTAGACACTTTGCCTGTAATGCTGAGTTGTGCTAACATGTCTGCATCATGAGATCTGCTTTCCCCGCTGAAAGAAGTAAGATATCAAGAAGGGTTAAAGCATCCATGTAACATTTCATATTTATATCATTCTCATTGCCTAATGCTATGTTGGCAAATATGCTATCGTCAAATATTGCTTGTATTTTAAGGCTAGTTATTCAGTAACGTTTGCTTGCTAGGCAAGCTGTTGCTTTAGGCTTATTGATTGTATTATAGATTTTTATTAATGCTAACGATTATCTGGATAATGGCAACATGCCTGTTGCACCATATGCTGTACTGCATTAAAGGGGCATGCTGCTCTTCTCAGCTGCTTATTAAAGAAGAGCACCTCTTCACTGCTTCTCTTCTTCTGTAAAGCAAAAATACAGCTTTTAGTATAAAATAGAAAAACTGGAGTGTCGTTAACGGTCAAATGATATCAAATTACCTCATCTTTTGCAGTCAAAACTGACTGCATCCACACCAGCAGCGTGCATATGATAGGATACCCACAAAGCATGCTGTTTTAGCACATCGCGCTGCTGTTTATTGTATCTTTAAGCTATTTGTAACGGGGAGTGAATGACGAGAGGCGAGCGGATCCATATGCAAGCTTTTATTGATATTTCCAGACAAAGACAAGGTCGTACAGGCAGGGTCAAGACGGGAGCAGACAGGTATATCACAGGCAGTCGAAGAGAGTAATCCGATAAACGAGAGCGAAAGTCCGAAAAGGCAGGCGGCTAGACAGACAAAACGAGATAACCAGGCGGAAAAGACAAAACACTGGGAACTAGGAACTCAGAGCAAGAACTAGGAAAACGCTAAGAATACAACAATACAACAATACAATCACAACAATCCGTGACCTGCGTAGGGGGGGACCAGGGCATTTATAGCGCCGCTGATTGGTCACAGATGCTGATGCAATCAGCGCGATGGATACTGGGAGATGTAGTCCGGGGTGTGATGTAACAGTCAGTGAGTGATAAGGTGAGGGTGACATCTGGTGGTGAGCGGACAGCAGGACACCGACCAGATTCGTGACACTATTGGTGGTTACAGCATATGCTGGTTAATTTTGCAACAGCAAGAAGCTTATGTTTAAGCTGATGTTTAAGGCCACCTGATTGATCCTGAGCTGCTTTGGCTCATCTGGTTATTGTGAATGCTATTTCTTTAAATTTCTGCGCAAAAACTTGTTGCTTAAAGCTATCTAGTGTAAGGCCTCAGAGAAGAGAACAACTCAGAGTCTTCTGTGAGCCATTTGGGATGACCATAAAAACAGATTGGGAGCTTACATCCAGTTCCTGTCCTATGCTGACTTCTCACTGCAGAGGTGAACCAGTGATAGATCAATATCAATTCAGGAGGACAGAGGACTCTTGTTCTCTGCTGGGAAAACTTGAATCCACAAATGGTTTATCATCACCTTTTAACCAGCCGCAGTCAAACCCATGCAAGAAACACAGTAAAAGACTAATTTACAATGGTCCCCCTTTTCTGAGACTAGTCACAGAACAGATGGTCAGGACTGGTGACCAACTATACATAAATTGGTAAATCGAATAAACATGAAAAGACAGATTTACATTGACACGTCCAGCCTGCAGGGCTCACAGGATCCATCCAGCGTGACTCTCATGACCCTTTGGAAATCCTGTGTCCCCCTCCTCTCACATTCCTCACGCACACTCTCCTTCTGCCCGTTGAAGAACACATAAGAATGCGCATCACGAATTACATTTACATTATGAGTTTGGAAGGACAATTATTTAAGTATTGTTAGAGCAACAATATGCATTAGTAGTATGTTTTTATACCTCCTATAGGCTTGGTGTGTTTATTGTAACCTACGAAGCTAACCAATGTGTTTATAACCTGTTAGGTAGACAAAGTTATTAATATGTATGAAAGATACCCGATGTTTGGTATTGAATGAAAGCTCATTTTATTTCCAAGATGTTGACGTGAAAGAAAAGTTGATATTATGTATGATGCTTGCATTACAACACTTATTGAAAAGATTAACAAACTCTTGCGGAAAGTTGCCTCCACGTGACAGAAAGACATTATGCAAAGGTATGCACAAATAGGCAACCGTATAGGGCGGAGCCCTGCCTTGCAACCCAAATGATTGGAACACAACTTTATGGGACGGACTTCGTCGGCCTGGTGAAAATCAAAATGTTCCTAACAAACTTCGCCTTTCGCCTTTCGCCTTTCGCCTTCTCACCGGCACTCCCGGCTTGACCAACTACACGATTGTGTAGAACTCTACAGAACCAGCTAAAGCTTCGTGAAACTGTCAAAGTCTTTGCGCCCCGCAACTCCAACTTTCAAAGAACTTCCAGCTCATCACGCTCGGTAACCAAGCAACGAACCGAATGCTTGAACTGACCTAACTGCGTGAAACACCTAACAGCGTAAGCAGCTTGAAACACCCTGTCTGCGTGAACAGCGTGAGATGCTCACAACGAGAGAAACACTTCGCCAACGCTCACCTGAGCTCCGAGAGCATCATCCGTGTAACCAAGCAACCAACCGAAGCTTCATCCAGCCTCGCCAACTGTCCAATCACCACCGAAGGCTTTCTAAAGACGTCATCTTTAGGACCAGGCAACCAATCAGAAGTGGCGTGATTCCCTCCGCTAAGACGGGCCCACCAAGGAAAACCCGAACGCAAGTAAAACAAGGTCTCCTTAATCTCTTGCTGAACTGGTGCTAAATTTCCTTAAGCAGCTAAAAAATAAATCTCTGCTTTTATGGTTTTCTCAGGTTGCAATTTAAGAACTAGTAGCAGATACTAGTAGTTTTGGGATTCCCTTCAAACTCCATAGATTCCCATTCCTTGAACCGTATGCATGTGTGTGTGTGTATGTGTGTTTAATTGTTAGTAGTTTAGTTCATGTATCTTAGAGTAGTTCAATAAATTCTTGTTTCATTGAAAAGAACACTGTTTTGTTTTTCTGTTCATAAAGCTTACTGCCTGTGCCCTAGATTTTGCTACCTAGCTCATAACAAACAAATATTTTGTTTATATTATAATCCGATGGCCACGGGGATAATATAACCACCCAGAGTTGGTCAAATATCCTAAGTTGAACGTTCGGTGGACGAACAGTTGATAAAAGTGTACATTACTAACTTTGAATCAGTTAATCAAGTTAATTCCGGATCCTTTGGATTCGATTCTCAATTGAATCACTTAAATTTGACCTAAAACCCTACACTAGTGTATTGCAGTGTCATGCAGGTTGTCAGATTGAGAACAAGCAATACAGTAAGCGCAAATTTAAGTAGGAGGCTTCTATGGCGGCAGTTTGCTATGTTTGCTGCAAACTAGGCTGCCAGTTCTAGTAAGTTTTCAGCATCTTTAATATTTTTCATGTACTGCATTGAAGGGGCTTGCTGCTCTTCTTAGCTGCTTATGAAGAAAAGCACCCCTTCGCTGCTACCCTTCTGGCTAAGGGGCTGCCACCCCAGTCTCTGTTATTCCAGAAGGACATGCTTCTTTCAGATATCCTATCAGTTGTGCTTTGGGGGGTTCTGGCCTGTCATTTGTGTGTGTGTGTGTGGGGGGGGGTTATTATTGCTGCTCTCCCTGCTCATTCATGACATGCTGCATGGATGGGCAGGGAGTTTTTGCCCAGAACAGAACCATACCGCCAAACCAAACTGTATGCTAGGTGTCTATCATTTTGGCAATAGTGGTCCTGACAGAAATGCAGTTGTAAATGAATCAAGCCGAGGAATAAGGGTCTTATCTAGCGAAACGATCTGTGATTTTCATTTAAAAAATACAATTTAAATACTTTTTAATCTCAAACACTCGTCTTGTCTCACTGTCTCTGAACTCTGTGAATTCTGTCTCAAGACAGTTAGGGTATGTCGAAAAACTCCCATCGTATTTTCTCCCTCAACTTTAAAAATAATTTCAAAATCATCCTACATCGCTGCAGAACCACAGACCCAGTCTTTGCAAAGTGAACATGCAAAGATCAAACACCCGTAACAAAAAGGCAAAACAGCGATATAGGACAATTTTTTAAGTTGAGGGAGAGCATGAGATGGGAGTTTGTCGACATACACTAATTGTCATGAACCGGAAAAAAACAGTAAAGGTAGAGTAAGACAAAACGAGCGTTTGCCATTAAAAAGGATATAAATTGTATTATTTTTATTAAAATAACTTTGCTAGTGTCGCTAGATAAAACCCTTCTTTCTTGGCTGGGATCGTTTACAACTGCATTTGGGTTCGTTTGAAGCCGCATTTAAACTGCATTTTGGGCACCATATCAGTCCATTATATAGAGAAAAATCCTGAAATGTTTTCCTCAAAAAAAAAAAAAATTCTTTACAACTGAAGAAAGAAAGACATGAACATCTTGGATGACAAGGGGGTGAGTATTTTATATGTGGATCTTTGGAAGTGGACTTCTCCTTTAAAGGGGTCATCGGATGCCCATTTTCCACAAATTGATATGAAAAGTCTATAATATACTTTGGTTAAAAATTCTCAGTGGTTGTGTAAAACAACACCCCTTTTACCTTGCCAAAATCAGCTCTGCAAAAATCATCCTGTTCTGGTAGAGGCTGCTTTAAATGTTAATGAGCTCTGCTCACCCCGCCCCTCTCTTCTCTCTGTGGAGTGACGAGCCTGTTTACTTTAGCCGCGTTTAGGAAAGGTGATTGCAGAGATTCATTAAAAAAATAAAAAAAAACCTTATACTCACTTCTACTGTAGGTGAAGCTGGATCACAAATGATTTGCGTGAATGTAGACGCATTTATGTAGATTGGGAGGCGTATTCCCTTCACAAACAAACTTAATCCACTGCATCTTCAGCGGCTCAGATGTCGGGAGTAAATGACGACCACTATGTTCATTATTACATCCAGCAACACAACACCTCAATCGCTCAATCTGAGATATTCTTGTCTAACTTACATCCTTGCATCAGCATCGAAACAATGGAGGTGGGACTATTACAGCTGACCTGAGGTAAGACGCTCATGTCAATCAACTATCATGGCATGGATTTTTATCATTATAGGGTAGATTTCTACATACACTGCCAACACGCATTAATGTTCAAACAACATGAAAAACTTTGCATCCGATGACCCCTTTAATAATGTTTACAAATTGTACAGTACTTTGGTACAACACTTACTGTTTTAAAATGTACTTTATAAATAAACATGAACTTGAACCTGAACTTGTGAAAAAGAAACACACAGTTGCAAGAAAAAAAAAGTGAGTTTATTTCTTGCTGTTGTGGTTAACCTAATTTGAGTACTAAAAAAATAAGACTGATTACCTCTTGGCTAAATACTAGTTGGTCAGACTAGTGCTTAAGAAAAAGTTTTGGTTTATGCAACTGGCTAGAGTAACCGTTTGATGTCTGAAGCAAAATCTTATGTAATGAAGCAAAACCAATTGAGAACTGGTGCCCAAATGGTTGTCATAGTGAATTAGAGAGTGGAATTAGCCACAGCCAAAGACTGCAGTTTCTTAACCCATTTACTTCATGTTAAAAAATCTCCTTGAGGAAGCCTTTGATTGGGTGTGGAAATCTCGCTAATATCACCTGTCAGGATGCGATGCTTCTAGCACTTCATTCCACATGAGAACATGTGTTGATAGAGATATAACAACCGAGCTGCACTGCATCCAAATGAAGGGCTTTTATATGGCTTGTTTTTTCAGCACAGGTGACAAGGTCAGATGATTGCAAAGCAGAGTCTTTAAAGTACCCCTGATACCCGAGGTGGATCAATCACAGTAATTTAAGTGCGGGGAGGTGTGATAATGTTTGAAGAAACCAATATGAGTGAAAGATTAAAGAACATCCCTATTCACCGCAGCCTCCTGGCTTTGGCTAAACACCCTCTGGAGACAGACCACAGATAGGGAACTATTACCTTACACACAGGAAATGGGAAGAATGGATGAGACACGAAGAGAAGTTTAATGACGATAACCAAGAGATGAATGTCAGAACATAAATAAGGTGAAGATTTAACGTCTGACACCAGAATCGGAGAGGTTTCATTATAAACTGAAATTGGATCTTTTATAGGACGGCATAAGAGTCCAATTTAGTGGTTATACGCATTAAGGCTATAGATGGCTTTGTTAAGTAGCGCTAGATGGGCTCACCCTCAGTAGAGATACATCTGCTTCATTTAAAATCGTATAGCAAGCACACAGTGACTCATACCGTTGGCTGGTGTTTTGTGTATCAGGCTTGGCAGGTGGCTTATGTTTGATAAGCTTTTGCTATTCGAATACAAATGAGCAGATTTAAGGGGCCAGGGAAGTTGATCTTGGACTGTGACTGTGAAACGCTTGATGCATTTGGCCCCTGATTTATTGGTTCATGTTTAAAGAGACCCCACGTCTCAAATGTGATTTCTAGTATTTGTGTAAACTTGTGTGAATGCAACAAAGTGAAAATGCACAGACTTATTTCCAGAAGCGTGTTCTGTTATTCATAAACACATGCTTCCAGGCTTAGTTCCACAGTTTTAGTCAGGTCTACACACACATCAGAGAATCAGATTTATAGTTTGGATTTTTTGGTCATCATTTACTCACCCTCACATTGTTCCAAACTTGTCGTTCCAGCAGCACTCGTTTAGTGTGAACAAAACCTGAAAAGCTTGTGTTATCCAGTATGATCTGGTATCCAAAAATCATCTAAAAACTGACCTGAAACTGACCTTTTGTAAACCTTAAAATATAATAAGTTGATTTACTTAAAAAAAGTGGGGAAACCAAGTAAAATAGGAATGTAATGACAAATGCTTAGTTAGTATATTTTACTTACACAGGAGTTCTAGTAACTAAAATAAATAACTGTAGGGGGTACTTGATTCTTTGCTTTGGTTTACTAATGACTTAGTATAGCTACTCACTGACTCCCAGAGTGCATTGCGGCATGAATAAATTATGCAATTGCTTGTTGTTTTTATTTGCCAATTTTATTTGCTGTCTTGTGTAGTAGTAGCACAACAACAACAACAAAATCTAATAAAATGGTTATTGTTACTGTAAGGTCCACACAACCGGTCCAGCGGAGGTATCCAAAGGTGGATGAAGGTTTCTTGCGTGTTCTGTCTTTTCAGCGCGCAAAGTTATTAATTTTAGATTAAATTCAAATCTGACTCCATTTTATTATGACCTTGCATTTGGGTTAGAATGCCAATTATTATTGATCATTCTTAGGATAATTTAAATCAACATCTAATTGTTTATTCTTTAAAATTATTGTACTCATGATACAACATAATCTACTAGAGTCAATTATTACAGAGTACTTCAGAATAAAATCAAATGTAACAATTTATTATCAGTCAGGTAAATATGTATTGTGTGTGAACACACTTTGTAGCATGGGCACATTCTGACTACAGAAAAGCACCCTGATCTTCTTGCTACACTTCTTTTCTTTAAGTACTTCAGACCCAGACAGACGTCCCCCGAAATGGAGACAGGAACTAACAATTTGAATTTGCATTGATCAAGTCCTAGACTTGATCGTTTGCACCTTTTGGGGACAGATGGTAATTTGCATGAAAGACACTGGGAAATAGTACACTCTCAACAGTGAGCAAAATATCTCTGGACTCTTAGGATCTGTTTACCTTTTAGTTTACTTCTTGTGAGAATAAGACCATTGTACCAGACACAGTGACCGTTCAAATGATACCAAACATGACTATGGATATCACTTGTATTCATGTAGATCATTATATTATGCTATTGACCATCTTGAGTGAGCTGAGTGAGAGGAGATGGGTGAGGGGAAGTGGATGGAAGGAATAGGGGAAAAGGGATTTTTCTCACATCTTCTCTCAGTGAGATGTGGAAACAAATGTCTGTATCTTAATACACTGTGTGTGTATAGTCCATCTCAGAAGATCAACGTGTCTAAGGTTCTGTAAACCTTACATTACAGTTAATACAAATAAATAAAATTGAGTTGTTGCCATTGTTGTGATTCATGTTCATGTTCTCATGTAAAAGACCATTAATCAACATTAAAACTACACCAGCTAATGATTTAATTAGAATATAGGCCACCTTCTAAAAGCAATCTATTTATGACTTTTTCTTCCCTTGAAATCAAGTAACATGTTGCACTGCTACATAAATAGAAGAGAAAAAAAAAAACATAGCAATATAAACGAAGTTCCAAGTGCCCAACCAAAATGAACACTATTCACTATAATGGTAAGAGAGAGGAGAAAAAAACAAAACAAAACACCTTTCTAGGAAAATCAACATCAATTTATGAAGTCAGCTTATGTGATGTTCTCTCAAATATTTCAGTTGTATTGAAAATTCAACATTCAAGATGACTTTGGGAAACGAGTGAATGCAACTAGTGAAAGAAAGACATCTGCAAACATGGAGGAAATGAGTGAAAAGTCTATTAAGAATTGACCCACCTCAGAAAAATTATTTTCTTCTTCTTCTGTTGTTTTGTTGCACATTAGCAACATATTAGTGCATGGCTGCCTCTTACTGGTTTATTAATGCCATTGGTTCCTTTGTGGTTACTTGAAAATTTTAAGTAAGCACCACTCAAAGCAGTAGGTAATTTTTTTATTTGCCTTTGAAAGTAGCTGTAACTTAATACAACCTAGCAAGTATAGCAACTGTCACGAATCTGGTCGGTCCTGCTGTCCGCTCACCACCAGATGTCACTCTCACCCCATCATCACACTCTGATTGTTGTACCACACCCCGGACTACATCTCCCGTCATGTATCACGCTTATTGCATCAGCTCAGGTGACCAATCAGCAGCACCATAAAAGCCCCGGTCTTTCCCCATGCAAGTCACGGATTGTTGATTGTGTTTCTCCCATTGTTTAGTGTTTTTTGTTCTTGTTCCTTGTGTTTTTGATCCCCTCGCCTGGCTCCCCGTTTTTCGACTGATCGCCGCCTGCCTTCGGATTATCGCTCGCTATTAAGGACTGTTCTCTCGGCTCGCCTCTGACACTCTTGTTACTGTTGTTAGACCCTGCCTGTACGACCATGTATCTGTCTCGTCCCTACAATAAATGCTCGCAAATGGATCCGCTCGCCTCTCGTCCTTCATTCTTTGTGACAGAACAATCCGTCAACAAGGATCCAGCAGCTCAGGACCCTGCGGTACAGATCATGCTCCTCAAGCAAGGTGAGCGATCGGTTGAGGAGTACGTTATGGACTTTCCGTCACGTCACAGCTACCATACAAGAGCCATTTAAAGTTGCAGCTGTGTTTCCCGAGTTAAGTCAAGTTTCCAAGTCAGGTCAAGTTTCAGCTGTGTTTCCTGAGTTAAGTCAAGTTTCCGAGTCAAGTCAAGTTGCAGCTGTGTTTCCTGAGTCCAGTCAATTTACAGCTGCATTTCCCGAGTCAAGTCAAGTTTCCAGGTCAAGTCAAGCTACGGTCGTCGTTCCTGTGCCAAGTCAGGTTAAAGCTGTGTTTCCTGTGTCAAGTCAAGTCAGAGTTATCGCCCCTGTCTCAAGTCAAGACACAGCTGTAGTTCTCCACGAGTCAAGCCAAGTCACAGCTGTTCCCCACGAGTCAAGCCATGTCACAGCTGTTGTTCCTGGGTCAGGCCATGTTGTTCCTGAGTCAAGTCCCGTTACAGCGGACTTCCATGAGCCAAGCCAGGTTACAGCAGATCCTCATGAGCCAAGTCAAGTTGCTGCTGTTATTCCAGAGCCAAGCCAAGCTTCAGCCGCTGCTCCAGAGTCAAGTCAGGCTACAGCTGTAGCTTCCGAGCCCAGTCCAGCTTCCGAGCCCAGTCCAGCTTCCGAGCCCAGTCAAGCTTCCAAGTCCAGCAACGTCAAAACGGTCATTCCTGCGTCAAGCAACGTCAGGGCCGTGGTTCCTGAGTCAAGCAAGGTAACAGCCGTGGTTCCTGAGTCAAGTAAAGTCAATGATCTTCACAAGCCAGTCCAAGTCACCGCTGGTCTTCACGTGTCAGATCAAGTCACTACTAATCTTCACGAGCCAAGTCAGGTCACTGCTGATCTCCAAGAGTCAAGCCAGTTCACTACTGATCTTCACGAATCAAGTCAAGTCACAGCCAATCTCCTCGAACCAAGTCAAACCACAGCAGATCTTCATGAGCCAAATGAAGTTATTGCTGCTGCTCCAGAGCCAAGTCACGTCTCGTCTGACCTTCCAGAGCCCCGTCAGGTCTCGTCTGACCGCCCAGAGTCCAGTCACGCCCCGCCTGACGGCCCAGAGTCAAGTCACGCCCCGCCTGATGGCCCAGAGTCAAGTCACGTCCTGCCTGACGGCCCAAGTCACGTCCTGCCCGACGGCCCAGAGCTCCATCACGTCTCGTCTAAGCGCCCAGAGTCAAGTCACGCCTCGTCTGAGCACCCAGAGTCAAGTCATGTCTCGTCTGACCGCCCAGAGCCTTGTCACATCAGGTCCGCCCCGGAGGTCACGTCTGTCCACGAGTCCGCCCCGGAGGTCACGTCTGTCCATGAGTCCGCACCGGAGGTCACGTCTGTTCATGAGTCAGCCTCTGAGGTCACGTCTGATCCCAAGTCAGCTCCTGAGGTCACGTTTGATCTCAAGCCTGCTCCAGAGCTCCCGTCTGGTCTCAAGCCTGCTCCAGAGCTCCTGTCTGGCCTCAAGCCTGCTCTAGAGCTCCCGTCTGGTCTCACATCTGCTTCGGAGGTCCCGTCTGGTCTCAAGTCTGCTCCAGAGGTCCCGTCTGGTCTCAAGTCTGCTCCAGAGGCCTGCCCCGTCGGAGAAGCTGCGCCAGTGCCTCCAGAGGTGTCAGCGCCAGCTGTAGAACCTCTTATGGAGGGGGCGTTTACCTCAAAACTCTCTGCTTCTCCCTTTCTTCTGTCTGCCTCCTCTGTCCCTGTTCTCCCCAGGTCCCAGTCCATTATGCGGGTTCCTGCTCAGCCCTGGAGGGCTTCGGCGCCTCCTGCTCTGCCTCCGGTTCCGTCCTGGAAGATCCCGGTGCCTCCTGCTCTGCCCTGGAGGGCTCCTGCCCCTCCTGCTCTTCTGTTTGTCTCCTCTATCCCTGCTCTCCCCAGGTCCCAGCCCATGACGCAGGTCCCTGCTCTGCCCTGGAGGGCCCCGCGCCTCCTGCTCTGCCTCCTGTTCCGCCCTGGAGGGTTCCTGCGCCTTCTGCTCCCCTCCTCCGCCCTGGAGGGCTCCTAAGCCTCCTGCAGCCTCCGGCTCCGCCCTTGAGGGGCTCCTGCCTCTGCTCCGCCTCCTGTTTTAGCCTCCTGCTCGCCTGGAGGCTCCTGCTCTGCCCCGGCTCCGCCCTGGAGGGCTCCTGTGCCTCCTGCCTCGGCTCGCCCTGGAGGCTCCTGCTCCGCCTCCGCCGCCTCGGCTCCGCCCTGGAGGGCTCCTGCCCTCCTGCTCCGGCCAGCCCTGGAGGCTCCCAGCCTCCTGCTCCCCGCCTCCCGGCCCCGCCCTGGAGGGCCTCCTGCTCTGCCTCCGGCTCCGCCCTGGAGGGCTCTTTCTCGCCTTCGGCCGCCCTGGAGGTATCTACTCTGTCGGTCCTGCCTCAATCACGGGCCCCCCACGGACCTGGCCCTCCAGCCCTCACCCTGTCGCTCCAGCCCACCACTCCCTGGACTGTTGTTTCCCGGCGTCTGGAAGCCGCTCCTTGGGAGGGGCTATGTCACGAATCTGGTTGGTGTCCTGCTGTCCGCTCACCACCAGATGTCACTCTCACCCCATCATCACACTCTGATTGTTGTACCACACCCCGGACTACATCTCCCGTCATGTATCACGCTTATTGCATCAGCTCAGGTGACCAATCAGCAGCACCATAAAAGCCCCGGTCTTTCCCCATACAAGTCACGGATTGTTGATTGTGTTTCTCCCATTGTTTAGCGTTCTTCGTTCTTTTTCCTTGTGTTTTTGATCCCCTCGCCTGGCTCCCCGTTTTTCGACTGATCGCCGCCTGCCTTCGGATTATCGCTCGCTATTAAGGACTGTTCTCTCGGCTCGCCTCTGACACTCTTGTTACTGTTGTTAGACCCTGCCTGTACGACCATGTATCTGTTACGGATCTGGTCGGTGAGCTGCGGACCGCTCACCACCAGATGTCGCTCTCACTCTGTTTACACACTCAGACTGTTGCACTACACCCCAGACTCCATTTCCCATCAGCCACTGCTATTACCATTTGCACCAATCACGGACTGTATAAGCCCCGGTCTTCCAGTCACTCACCGCCGAGTATTGATTAGTGTTTACTATCATACAAAGCGTTCTCTGTTTATCCTGTGTCTAGTTCCTTTTTGTTTTGTCTTATCTCGTTTTGATCTCTCGCCTGTCTGACCACTCTTCTGCCTAGCCCTCGTACGGATAACGTTTGCCGCTGGACTGACCCTCGCCTGTTTAAGGATTACTCTTCGTCTTGCTGTCTATGTACCCGTCTGCTGTTGTTCGACCATGTCTATGTCTCGTCAATATAATAAAAGTTTGCACATGGATCCGCTCGTCTCCCGCCCCTATGTTACAGTATCTGTCTCGTCCCTACAATACATGCTCGCAAATGGATCCGCTCGCCTCTCGTCCTTCATTCTTTGTGACAGCAACTAAGTAAAGGTAACTAATTATATCTAAGTAAGTAATTATATATACGTAATTATATCTAACAAATTTGCTTTTATGTGATTATTAATTTAGAAATAGTACATAATCTTAAATATGCCTTCTTCATTTTTACACTACAGCTTTTTTGTTTATTGCACAAATCAATTGAAATTTCAAAGCACATATTTTAAATGTGGTTTTAGACTGCAACATTCACTTTGGAGACTTCAATTTCAGATGAAAAATGATAACATTACATGTGGGAAAAGTATCCTCCTCATCCTCCTCATCCTCCTCATCAGTTTAATTTTAACTGTCTTTCTGGATGATGATTTCTTTAAACAAAATGCATTATGAGTGATTCTCATAACAAACAAATTGATGAGTTGAGCTGAGCTGAGTTGAGTTGAGTTGAAATGAGTGGCTGTTTGGCAAGATGTACTGAAGAAATAAATGAAGCACAGAATCATGCTTGTGGGAATCTTTTTTTCACAGTTACTCTTATGAGAAAAACACTTTTTATAATGTGCTGTTTTGTCTCCTGATACCGCATAACAACCCAACTCTCTCTCTGACCTTGTGTTAGCCTTCTAACACTCAAAGTTTTTCATTGCTGTTCCCGACACAATTACTTCAACACTCCTGTGAGTTTTTATAGGTAAAAAAGAGAGAGAAATAATTAAAACGATGATAAATTCTACACATGGCATGTATATGTAGGGGATCTACAGAAGTCAATTTTGCTCAAAGGGAATCATTTAAGATTGAACAGAATCTCCGTTTTACAGCGGACCAATAAATCGGCCAGTGATTAATTTGGCGAGCCGTATAACACCAATTCTGTACTGGACTAATATCCAAAATATAGTGAAAACACTATTTATTAGCACGGTAACAAGGTCGGCAGTTTAAGACATTAATTTATAAGCACAAAACACAAGATACTTCTCTTTTCAATATAAATAGGAATTTATTGGAAAAACCTAAGACATATAAACTAATCTAACACATAGACGCGCATTCACACATTCATACAAGTTGCAGAAAGAGAGAGAGATGAGGAAAGAATGAGTTTAGAAGAGTGAAAATGTGAAATCCCAAGTTTATAGCATAAGTATATGCAATTGCTTAGACCTGAACAACCATCAATCATTTAATTAACCCTCGCGTTGAGTTTCTTAATGAGGTTATTAAACTTTATATTAAGTGCACCAGTTCAGCTAGAATCTGGAGGTTGTACTTGCGTTGCCTTTGTGTTAAGGGGTTTCCTTTGATGACGTCGTTGCAGAAAGGGGTTCCCCAAGGTTGCTGATTGGTTGGAAGTCCGTGGTCATTGGAAGTGATGTCTTGGGCGTTGGCTGGAGGATGGAGTTGTGTACGCTGGTTGAAGTTTTGAGGCGGGCACGAAGTCTGAGACACGGCTTAGCGGCAAAACTTAACTTAGAACACGAAACTCTCAACGGAAAGAAAAGATTAAAGTAAAAGAAAGAAATGTGACGGTCTCCTCATGTTTTCACTAGAGGAGTGGCTGGCGTGCAAGCCAGGAAACGTTCAAAGAACGCAAAAAGCATGGCGAAGACCAATAGCTAAAAGCTAAAAGCTAAAAGCGGCTAAAAGCATGGCTAGGAGCGATGGAAATAGCAAAAAGCCCAAACTAAAAGCAAAATTTGATGGTGTCCTGTGGTTTTAAACTCAGCTTTGGACACATCCCAAAATGGTGTCTTGACCAATTAGATGTTGTCTTAACTCGGGATATTGCTATGTTTCTCCTCCCAAAACATAAATCAGCACGTTATCTTATCAGTCACATGGTCAGAATTTTCCCGCTCTTGCAGAGTATAATTTGGCCATGATTCCTATAACATGAATACAACGCATTTGACAATGAATTGATTGGTGGAAACATTCAAAGCATGAATTTTCAAACTCATACATACCAAACATGAATATAAACCCTTAAGCTATTCAATAGTTATTAAAAAGGACATACACAACGAGTGATTAGAACATAATAGACAAATGTGTGGGTGACATACATAGTAGGGAGTTATTCAATGGTCTGATGTTCATTCATAAGTCCTTTTAAGCATAATTTTGGTGCATATTTAGGTAAAATGGACAGTCTCTGCCATTCTGTGAACTAAGGGCATGTTCCAAGGAACAAAGGAATTTAGAAGGAACTTAGTCTGGTTCTTGTCTTGGGTGGGGGAGCACCACCCAACAAAGTTTCCTCATGTGATGGTCCTGATGTGCTGCATCTTTGACCATTAATCTTGGGTTTCTCGCCCCAATATTGACAATCTCCTTCCTGAATTGGGATTATCAATAATTGTGTTCTTCTTGTTTTAATGTTGCAAGTTGTTCAAAGCTGTGAAAGTTGGTTGGTTAGGCTTACTTCTGGCTGGCTGGCGCCAGGGTTTCCTGGACAGATTTATGGCGTGGTCCTGGCCCCTTTGTGGAATTTGGCTCTTTGGTTTCAACCAAATGTTCTGATCGAATCTTCTATTTGTCTGATTCGCACTGATACCCTACATATAATACAACTATAATTCCGCCATGCATAAATACATTCTCTAAATCTGATGCAAATATGTCTTTGACAGTGTTTACATGTATGATTCATGGTCTTGAAGAACACAAACTGGTAACACTTATAACACAGTGGTGGATCTCATAAAATCTGTTGAGAAAATGTCTGTTTATCTTTCACCACAAAAATAAAATAATTAAGCAACAGTGTTGGGGAAAGTTGCCTTTAAAAGTACTGCATTAAAATATTGTGTTACTTAGTTACTTTTTCTCAACTGGGCTGGGCTTGCTTGTTTGTTTTTAATAAAAAAAAATGCTCTGTTGTTGAGAAATGTAAAAGCCTTTTCACACCAAAAATGTAAATTCATGTCTGTACAGTCGAGGGCACAGCTCAAACAAACCTTTCAGCAGTGCTGCCATTCTGGATTGGACACAGGAGAAGAAAGTTCAACCCTACAAACACAAATGTTATGTTTATCTAAAGTCATTTTTGTTTATTAGTATGGTTGAATTGGATCATCAAAGGTCAGCAGCAAAGACACTGGTTAATAAAATGGTATTAAATACATGGAGGATAATTGTGTTATTTAACATATTTAATTATTGGAGGTTTGTGTCATATTCTAAGGTTGCCATTCAGGGATACTGAGTCTGTTTTTGTGCAAGTGAGATGCATGTAATTTTTTTTATTGTTTTATTCTTTGAGACATTCGACCTGGACAAGATTTTGTGATATATATCACAGTATCATGTTTACATGGTGAGGTTTCACATTATCGCTGCTTGATGGACACATCTAAATTAAACATGAATCTTCCAGGACCAGTACTAATTGTGTGCAATATGTGCCACTGTTTTCCTGTAGCTGGTCCCCAAGCACAGATAAATATTACAGTTATGAGTTCTTGATGAGCTTTGGGAGCATTGTGCTTGTTCTTACGTGTCCCGTACAGCACAAAACTCATAAAAACACACAGAAGGAGACAGAAAGATTACACACACCATGCATTCACTCAATGAAACCCCAGAGAGAGATGATCTATAGGTTACCTGCACAGCAGTTTCACATTACATGCCTTCCTCATGTTTGCCGAAGCGAGGTGAGTTTCTCAGAAGCTTTCTTTATTTTCTCTCTCTGAGATGAAGTGGAGGGGATGGAAGACGCAGGCTGGCGAACAGCGTGTCAGTGGCACCCCTGGGCTGTTAGTTGGCTCATCAAAACAATGTGTGCAGGAAGGAAAAGGGTAAAATGTGCACATCCTCAACTGCAAATAAAGAGTAGAGGACAGCTGAGTGGGTGTGAGCTGGGGGTGGCGAGGAACATTTCTCCACAGGCTGATTCATACTGGTCACTGTGAGTGTTCACTTCCATTTTACACAGTCTGTTGACGGGCTGGCACGCTGCTTTAGCCTCCCCAAAACTGCAGCCGCACTTCCTGCAAGATGTGCTAATGTGACTGTATACATGTTATGTGACAATTGGTTACAGTGTCTCACATACATAAATGCATTTAAGAAAAACAGCATGGAGTGAAATTCAAACTGAGATGTTGTATAATCTGTAACACTTCCAGTCTTAATAGGTGTTGGGAGTAACAGGTTAGATTTAAAATCACTTATCATATAAAAAATAAGTCTAAAATACTATGTATTGATATATGACATTGTCAGCAAACGGCACGAGAATCAGAGGTACATTCTTAAAAAAAAAGGTGCTTAAAAAGGTTCTTCACAGCGATGCCATAGAAGAACCATTTTTGGATCCACAAAGAACCATTCAGTCAAAGGTTCTTTAAAGAACCATCTATTTCTTACCTTTTTATAATCTGAAGAACCTTCTTTCACCACAAAGAACCTTTCGATAAACAGAAAGATTCTTTATGGAACCATTTAGACAGAAGAGGTTCTTCTATGGCATCGTGAAGCACCTTTATTTTTAAGAGTGTAAGTGATATGAATCAACTGGTTTATTGACAGGAAGCAGATGCAAACAAAGCAGCAGTCAAATGGTGAGTATGTGAGCAATGCAATAGGTTCAGAGTTCTTATCTGTGTCTTGATAATGTCCTTGTATTTCAGGTAATCTGAGAAACAGAGGATCGACTGAGCTGATGGAGCAGTGGGACTGGATTTGGTGGAACAGACGCAAGGTCTGTTACAGGTAAGGAGTCAGATAAGTATAGCTAGGCTAACTGTAGACCAGACGCTGCACAAGGGTGACAGAACACGTTATATAGAGGCGGTAATGAGTCTGCACAGATGTGGGTGATTAAAAGTCAGGTGACTGGGAATGGGTGAGTGTTGGGGCCAGAGGCCGTGGTGACTGCAGAGGTGATGGTGTAGACTGATGGTGTGTTCAAGTCATGATGGATCGTATTTACGAGTTGAACGCACATGAACAGCACCACAAGGTTGTTATTGTGATGGGCAAATGCAAAATTTTCTTTAAGCTTCCGAGTTGGGGGCGTGTCAGAGAAAAAATGTGCCGGATGCCATGGACACAGCCAAAGACAATAGATATGCAGGGTCTGTATTGACAGTAAATTTGAAATTAATACAATTATATATATATATATATATATATATATATATATATATTTTTTTTTTTGGTAACGTGCAATAAAATATTACAAAATATTATATTATTGTATAAGTACCATAGAATATAATGGTTAGGTTTACATCACCTTCATAAATTGAATAAAAACAGATAAAAGCAAAAACACAATGATGCATATTTTTATTCATTTTGTAGAGTTTAAAAAATTGTTGAATTTTATGTAGAAAATGTAAACCGTCATCTTGTTCCGACCAATGTGACCTGACATTGTAATGACTTGCCAACTCATAAGTACGAACAACCCAGGAGGACTTAAACGTAGGATGAACTGATTGTAACTAATTTTGTTATGTAGTTACTTTTTATGTAAAGTAATGTTACGTTACATCTTTCTCATCGCATCTTTGCCAAAACTTCTATTTTGGCAAATGCAAAAGTGCTTTCACACCAAAAGTAAAATGAACAGCCACAGGCTGAAGGAAATGTAAATTCACTTTGTACATTCTGGATTACATGAAAAATGGGATGCAGGAGAAGAAAGTTCAACACTCTTCACCAATTTAAAAAAAAGGTTGCTAATTAACATGGTTGAACTGGATTATTGAAGGTCAGCAGCAAAGAAATTGGTTAATAAAATGGGATTAAATGCATAATAGACACATTTGATATATAACATTCAATTATTGCGGGCTTGAATCATATTCTGAGTTTGCATTTCATTGAATCTGCTTATGAGCAAGTGAGATGAGTAAATGCATGTTGATATTTAGTCTTACAGTAACTACAGTTAACTACAGTAACATCATGTTAACACTGTTAGTCAAAAAATGGAAAAGCAAAGTACTTATTTCAAAAAGTAACTCAGATATTTTCTTGTAAAATAAATAAATAAATAAATAATGTGTTACTTTACTAATTACTTAAAAAATGTAATCTGATTACGTAACTCACATTGCTGGTAGTGCATTACCCCCAAAACTGTTGGTAGCCATTGACGTCCATTAAAAGGAATATGGAAAAAGTACTGTGAAGGTCAACGACTACCAGAAACTGTTCAGTTATGAACATTCTTCAAAATATTTTCCTTTGTGTTCAAAAGAAGATAGAAATTCACACAGGTTTGAAGCAACATGAGAGTAAGTAAATGATGACACAATGAACTCTTCTTTTAAGTCTTGCACTCCTCAAATTTTCCCCTGAGAAAAAAAACGCTAAGGGCCCTATTTTAACAATCTAAGCACATGGTCTAAAGCACAAACACTCTTTAAATAACACTAAATAAATAAATAAATATTGCCCCATTGACTTTAGACCAGGTTTCAGTTGGTCAATGGCACAGAATATTTCAGTTGCCTCAAAATAGCAACGTGCCAACAATGCGCCTGAACACACCTCATTTTCAGACCAGCACGCCCACGGGAACACAAATGGGTGCAAATGCATTTGCTATTTAAACAACGTGGCACAGGACGTGAAAATGATAACTGCGTCGGGCTGAAACTACCAATAAACACTTGTGTCGCACCTGGCGCCGCATTGCGGCAAGTGTAGAAAAATTTACTAGTTTCACAACAATGTCTCAAAGTGTACTCAGATTTGCAAAAGTTGTAGATTTCATTATAAACTCAAAAATACTTCTCATCAAGCTCTTCCAAGAACAAATTATTTGAGCTACGATGTCTGATTTATTTTTATAGCTCTATAAAATGTTCATTGAAGTCACTTTCATTTGATTGACAAGTATGCATGTATGCTTACAGATCAGCTTGAGGTTAAACTGTGACAGATGCTATATTTACTTGCTTTTTTTTTTTTTTTTTTTTTTTTTTTTTGTATTTTGCTCACATGAAGAAAGAAAAAGGAATAAGAAATATCAGACAAAAAAAAAAAAAAAAAAAAAACAATCTAAACATAATTAAGATAGCAAACCATCTAATATAGACAAATTGCAGTTAATTTCTAGTTTCATGCAATGTATATACTAAAGGTGTGTAGGGTATCAGAGCGAATCAGACAAATAGAAGATTCGATCAGAACATTTGGTTGAAACCAAAGAGCCAAATTCCACAAAGGGGCCAGGACCACGTCATAAATCTGTCCAGGAAACCCTGGCGCCAGCCAGCCAGAAGTAAGCCTAACCAACCAACTTTCACAGCTTTGAACAACTTGCAACATTAAAACAAGAAGAACACAATTATTGATAATCCCAATTCAGGAAGGAGATTGTCAATATTGGGGCGAGAAACCCAAGATTAATGGTCAAAGATGCAGCACATCAGGACCATCACATGAGGAAACTTTGTTGGGTGGTGCTCCCCCACCCAAGACAAGAACCAGACCAAGTTCCTTCTAAATTCCTTTGTTCCTTGGAACATGCCCTTAGTTCACAGAATGGCAGAGACTGTCCATTTTACCTAAATATGCACCAAAATGATGCTTAAAAGGACTTATGAATGAACATCAGACCATTGCATAACTCCCTACTATGTATGTCACCCACACATTTGTCTATTATGTTCTAATCACTCGTTGTGTATGTCCTTTTTAATAACTATTGAATAGCTTAAGGGTTTATATTCATGTTTGGTATGTATGAGTTTGAAAATTCATGCTTTGAATGTTTCCACCAATCAATTCATTGTCAAATGCGTTGTATTCATGTTATAGGAATCATGGCCAAATTATACTCTGCAAGAGCGGGAAAATTCTGACCATGTGACTGATAAGATAACGTGCTGATTTATGTTTTGGGAGGAGAAACATAGCAATATCCCGAGTTAAGACAACATCTAATTGGTCAAGACACCATTTTGGGATGTGTCCAAAGCTGAGTTTAAAACCACAGGACACCATCAAATTTTGCTTTTAGTTTGGGCTTTTTGCTATTTCCATCGCTCCTAGCCATGCTTTTAGCCGTTGCTTTTAGCTTTTAGCTATTGGTCTTCGCCATGCTTTTTGCCATCATTTTTGCCGTTGCTTTTTGCGTTCTTTGAACGTTTCCTGGCTTGCACGCCAGCCACTCCTCTAGTGAAAACATGAGGAGACCGTCACATTTCTTTCTTTTACTTTAATCTTTTCTTTCCGTTGAGAGTTTCGTGTTCTAAGTTAAGTTTTGCCGCTAAGCCGTGTCTCAGACTTCGTGCCTGCCTCAAAACTTCAACCAGCGTACACGACTCCATCCTCCAGCCAACGCCCAAGACATCACCTCCAACGACCACAGACTTCCAACCAATCAGCAACCTTGGGGAACCCCTTTCTGCAACGACGTCATCAAAGGAAACCCCTTAACACAAAGGCAACGCAAGTACAACCTCCAGATTCTAGCTGAACTGGTGCATTAATATAACGTTTAATAACCTCATTAAGAAACTCAACGCGAGGGTTAATTAAATGATTGATGGTTGTTCAGGTCTAAGCAATTGCATATACTTATGCTATAAACTTGGGATTTCATATTTTCACTCTTCTAAACTCACTCTTTCCTCCTCTCTCTCTCTTTCTGCGACTTGTATGAATGTGTGAATGCGCGTCTATGTGTTAGATTAGTTTATATGTCTTAGGTTTTTCCAATAAATTCCTATTTATATTGAAAAGAGAAGTATCTTGTGTTTTGTGCTTATAAATTAATGTCTTAAACTGCCGACCTTGTTACCGTGCTAATAAATAGTGTTTTCACTATATTTTGGATATTAGTCCAGTACAGAATTGGTGTTATACGGCTCGCCAAATTAATCACTGGCCGATTTATTGGTCCGCTGTAAAACGGAGATTCTGTTCAATCTTAAATGATTCCCTTTGAGCAAAATTGACTTCTGTAGATCCCCTACAGTATAATGGTGGAGAATGCGGGCAGTTTAATCTAATTTTTAGGCATAAACCAAGTTATTTCATCTTTTCTATTGCTGCGGATGAAAGATGAGAAACTTCTGAGTCGATACGTGTGTGTGACGTAAGCAGCGCGCGGCCGCTTGAATGACTGAACGCTTGAATGCATGAGCGCAGAGAAGGCTGCAACTCGAGTTCGCGCCTCTCTTATAGACTGTAGTAAATGAATTCAAAGGTAAGATCTGAGATCGTACAATAAGGTCGAAATTGAGCGTATTCCTCATTTTCTGTAATGCCTTGTTTATAGCTGAATTGATGTCATTGCGTGTTCCAGTGTCATTCAATAGCTATACTCCCGACCAGGGAATCTCAGTCACCGTTAGCTGAACAGAGCTAAACTGCAGTAATTCAAAGGGAAATAAATCGACGGATAAAAATAGTTGAGCGTGTTCCTCAATCTATTTCTAAGGCCTTATTGTTCATAGATTGATTGTCAGTGCGTGTTCCATTGCCAATTCAACTATGCTATTCGACTCCCTGGGTTAAACATTAGAAATAATGCTTGCCTGTTTGTGTCTGTTCACTAAGTGAATTTAAGATACATATCTCGTGTTACACTACGTGTGTGATCTGAATGGGAGTGTTTTAAAAGCTTGATCAAGTAAAGTTAACTTTGAACCAACAGCGAAGAAACCCTGTTGTGTTGTGTTGTGTTTACGTGCCCAGAGAAATTGACACGTAGATTTACGATCCGCCGAGATCGATATCCTTGTTTCCCCTATTGTAGCGCCAAGCTGTATTTGAATACATTTCAAATCTAACTCTAAACGAACTAAGAGTTAAAGCGCCACATCGCAAAACCAACTAAAAGTGGTGTTATTTGTACAGTGTTGAAATGCGCCGACATTTCATTTAACATGCTTAACTGTACTTGCAATGCAACATTCATGTGCTTAGTCCACTAAAGTTTGTTTGGTTGCCATAGTTACGATCGTGACTCGGAAGTCTTAACCTACTTCCGGAGCAACTCTGAACTGCGCACGCGCAGCACGTCGACGTCATATGTAAACAAACTCTACGGTGTTGCTAAGCTAACGAAACTGTTGTGTTTACATTGAAATCTATGCTAAAGATTAGCCTCAAAGGTTAGCAGTTAGCATTAACATCTACTGGTTGTATACAGTGTGTTTGGGTAAAGCTAAAGTGATTTAACCCTTTGAACATCTTAACTAATACACCCGTTGGTCTCTTTCTATTTCTTATTTCTCCAATTTCTCACTTTCTACTACTTATTTGCATTTTACTAGAAATGGAAATACTGCTCCACAATTATTAATTGTGCCAAATTCAAATTTAATTCAAACATTAAATTTATTTGGAATCATTCAGATTTCCTCATCAGGTCATTTCATATGATCATTATTTCTAGTATTCTTTTACGCCTAACAGTTAATCATTGTAGGTAAGAATGAGCCTTGAACTTTGAAAGTTTAAGTAAACTTATTCTACCTAACTGATTTATAACCCTTACTAATAGATTCTATTCAGAATCGCACTTACTCTTATTGCGTTTTACCCTTCCTTCTTCCTGTTTGGCTATACACTTAGCCTCTATATTTATTTATTGATTTCCTCTTTCATTTAATTCCATTTTGATTATTTTGCCATTTATTACTTTCAGTTCCACTTTATCTTACCTCTCTCTTTCCTCCTGGTATCCTAGTTCGGGAACGACACACCTGAGCCCTTAACAGGAGACATTGTTATCCCTCGCTACAAGTTCGAATAAATTAGGAAGACAGCTCTCTTTCACTCAAATTTTATTGTTGTTTCATTAGTTGTACGGCAACTATTAACAACGCTACACTCGTAGTTGGGCATAACAGCAACACAGTCTGTGAGTGGACCAGATCTACTCTCCTTTCCTGTCCTTCTACTCAAGTCTCTCCTGTTCTCTTCTGCTTTCTTCCCTCTTCACATTTTTAGGGACCTGTAAGAACCATCAATCGATTCTAAGTGAATGAAATAAACAATCTTGTCGAAGACGAATTATCCTTATGAATTTGATTGTAACCAAACCCTCCTTCATTCTTCCTAACCTCCCTGCATTTTAAAACGGATTCCAAATTTTTGCATCTCACCAAACGCTGAGATCAATTAATAGAGATAAGTGTCGAACAACCGTCGCTTTCGAAGCATCCCTGGTAGGCGGTCCAACTGTAAGGTGTACGGTGTCAATCCTGTCAGACTAAGAAAAGAGATATCAACATTATTATTGTATTCTTTTGTCTCAAACAGAGATATAATAATATTGTTTACCTTCTTGATAACAAAATCTAATCGGAAGATTCCCATTGGCAAAGGAATTGATTTATTACACTGAATTGTGTTTCACCTTTCTCTCTTTTTCCTCTTCCTCATTAGAGTGACGAAGTCTTCACATCCCTAGTCTGCCTAGACACCTTGAGACCAACACATCCATCACCACACTTCAATAGTGGTTCACAATCACTGACACAACATTTAGTTGTCCCACCACACATAGGCTTCTACACCACACAGATCTGTGTCAGTCCCTCTTCTCCTCAGTGCGCCAACATGCAGCATACTGCAGACCCCATCGCCCAAAGGGAAGATGTGAACACTTGGCTGAGAGGCATGACAGAAAGCCTCACCCCCAAGACCTTTGAACTGTTATTATTTCTAATAATAATCCTAATCCTGAGAAGACTCCTGACACATGATCCAAGCCAGAACAACAACCATGAGGAGCTAGTCAAGATCACAAGCTCCCTAAGCTATGCCTTCACAGCCCAGCTGCACCTGAGCGACAAGCACATCACCCACCTCCAAGAGGAGCTGACACGTGCCCAACGCCGCATAGACAAGCTGGACGTGAAAGTTCAAGATCAACTCAAAGCACCCAACGAGAGGGAGCAGGAAACAACGGAACAAGTTAAGAAGTTCCAAGCAGCCCTGGCAGCAGCTCAACGTGACCAACAACAAGCAAATGCTGCCCAGAAAGACCTGGTAAACAGACTTCAGTATGCCGAACAGCTACTAGAGAAAGCCAGGAAAAACATCAGAGACAAGAATGCTGAAATCAGTGCTTTAGAAGACCACCTTGAAAAGTACGGCACTGAAATTGACAATCTGACCCAACATCTAGATGATGCCAACGACGAGCTCTGCATGGTCAGAAAAGAACTCAAACAGGCTTATGAACTGAAACATCTCTCAGCCTCACCACTGCTGAGCAGAACAGACTCTCACGTCCAAGAACTGGCATCCAATGAAAGAAGCGAAGAGCCACAACCCAAAACCTCACCTGCCTTCACCACAGAATTCTTTCCTGTCCCCGAAAGAACAGACCCCATCCAAGCAGACCTCCAAGCTGCACATGGGATGACCATCAAAGACCTCAACAAGCTGTCTAACAACATCTGCAAGTTCAACCCGAACTCCAAAGAGAGCCACGACATCCAGGCTCACCTGCAAGATATCGACTTTCACCTGGAAATGAGACCTCATGTGACTGACAGAGACAGGTTGTACCTCCTAAGAGCCACGTCAAGTCCCGAGGTACGAAACTTCCTAGATCGACAACTCAGTCACACAAAGTCAAATTACCAGCTACTTCGTGAGGTCCTGATTAAAGAGTTTACAGACCCAGAGTCTGCATATGGACTGTTAACTGCTTTAGAAACCAAACAAGGTCGACAAGAGACTCCACAAGCCTACTACAACCGGCTCCGACAAGCCTACTTTGGTGCACACAACAAACCTGACCTTGAAGAGGATGTGAACTTCAAAAGCCTCTTCCTAAGAAACCTGCACCCTGGAGTCAGTCGTCATCTAGGCGTCATGGCCTGTCCTCGCTCCATGACTATCCAACAGTTGCGTGACCTAACACAAAAGGCCTACAACAAGCAGAAGATGGCCTCAAAGAAAGGTAACAAAACATCTACACTCTTGAACTCTGTCACCAAAGACTCAAGCCTCGCACTGGATGACACCCAGTGGCATCACGACACCAGAGTCCTCCATCAAGAGCACAGAGAACGTGACCCCCATTTCCACGACAGCTATCAGCCCAGCCGCTGCGAAAAGCCATGGGACAAGCTACGCTTCTCAGAAATCCCAAAAGAGAGGATCAACTGGAAACCTAATTGGACGTACAAAGCCAATCAAACGTCTCGTCCAACTAGAGTGGGTAAACGACGACAAAACCCACATCAGCACCACTCAGACATCCATGGTGCTAAGTATCCACAAGAACAACATGGCTTACCATCAGAAGACATGGAATAAGTCATGAAAGAACTGAAAGAGTTCCTTGAAAACCAGCTAGACACAAATGACTAGAAACATGAGTCATGTTCGCTGTGACCAGCGACAGAACGGAAGGCCGGCAACCACCTGGTACATCACCGTATCAGAAGATGACAAGCACCTGTTCATCAACCACCCAGAAAGAGCAAGTCTCTCACGGCCCACCGTTGATGTAAATGCTGAGGTACCAAACAACATCACCTCAGTCACTCATCACTCACTAAGAAACTGCAAAATGAACTCCAACTCCAAGAACCACATTCATGTCTGTGCAACAGCAACCACCAAAGCACAGAAGGTCGGAAGGTCTGCCACAACCAGAAGGCATCACAAGAGGAATGCACCATAGGAGACAAGGTTTTGCATCCCAGCTTCACACAGCCATGCCAAACCAAACCTCAGACTGTCTGCTAACGAACTTCCTGCCTTGCTGGACCGACCCCCATGAGATCATGGACACGCCCTCATCCAAGCCAAGGATGCAGAGAGCCAGTCTTCACTGACATGCAAGAAAAGGGGGGAGCCAAAACAGACTGAAACAGATCTGACCATACACTGCACTACATCATTAACACACACAACATAACTACGTCTACTGATAACACGTTCAACCAACATATTCTTCCCACAAGGAGAATATTCAAATCATAGCTTAACGTAGTTTCATACTCATCGTGCAGGAACATGCAATTATCCTCACCACAGGTAGAACACCTGACACTAAGTCAAGGTACATGACACCCTAGCTGCACACAGCATCCTAGCACAACAGTAGTTGTTAGCCACACTAGGAAAACCCGCAGCTCCTTTGTTTTTGTTTGTTTTCTGTGACCTATCCCTTTCCTTTCTCTCTTTCTTTAGCAGGTGAAACTCCTAGCCACCCCACTGGGGTCAAAGGTCTGATATTAGGATTGACTCGCCACGCCTAATATCCACAAGCCACTCTAAACTGAATGGAAGCCAAAGAGCTCCATGCCCGATAGGTCAAACCATTTTACCACAAATGATTCACCAGAAATCAAAGGTGAACATTTCTAAATTAAAACCTATAAGAAACAAACAAATTTTAATTGCAAAATTTGATCAAAGAATCAACCTACCAAAACAAATTCGAACAACAATTTCTAGATTGAATTTGACTATTCTCAGTGTACTAAACTATGCTGGCTAGTTAAATGTAAGTGACTGTACCATAAATAACCTAATGCCCTGCACCAGTACAGTAACTGTCCTGGAGGTGTTGTCTTGTTGTTTGCTGTGTTGGTGTCTGCTTCTTCTGCCTTTGTTTCTCCAGCGCTCGCCGATGTCTTCATCAACCAACACATCGTCGACCGAAGGGGGGATATGTAGGGTATCAGAGCGAATCAGACAAATAGAAGATTCGATCAGAACATTTGGTTGAAACCAAAGAGCCAAATTCCACAAAGGGGCCAGGACCACGTCATAAATCTGTCCAGGAAACCCTGGCGCCAGCCAGCCAGAAGTAAGCCTAACCAACCAACTTTCACAGCTTTGAACAACTTGCAACATTAAAACAAGAAGAACACAATTATTGATAATCCCAATTCAGGAAGGAGATTGTCAATATTGGGGCGAGAAACCCAAGATTAATGGTCAAAGATGCAGCACATCAGGACCATCACATGAGGAAACTTTGTTGGGTGGTGCTCCCCCACCCAAGACAAGAACCAGACCAAGTTCCTTCTAAATTCCTTTGTTCCTTGGAACATGCCCTTAGTTCACAGAATGGCAGAGACTGTCCATTTTACCTAAATATGCACCAAAATGATGCTTAAAAGGACTTATGAATGAACATCAGACCATTGCATAACTCCCTACTATGTATGTCACCCACACATTTGTCTATTATGTTCTAATCACTCGTTGTGTATGTCCTTTTTAATAACTATTGAATAGCTTAAGGGTTTATATTCATGTTTGGTATGTATGAGTTTGAAAATTCATGCTTTGAATGTTTCCACCAATCAATTCATTGTCAAATGCGTTGTATTCATGTTATAGGAATCATGGCCAAATTATACTCTGCAAGAGCGGGAAAATTCTGACCATGTGACTGATAAGATAACGTGCTGATTTATGTTTTGGGAGGAGAAACATAGCAATATCCCGAGTTAAGACAACATCTAATTGGTCAAGACACCATTTTGGGATGTGTCCAAAGCTGAGTTTAAAACCACAGGACACCATCAAATTTTGCTTTTAGTTTGGGCTTTTTGCTATTTCCATCGCTCCTAGCCATGCTTTTAGCCGTTGCTTTTAGCTTTTAGCTATTGGTCTTCGCCATGCTTTTTGCCATCATTTTTGCCGTTGCTTTTTGCGTTCTTTGAACGTTTCCTGGCTTGCACGCCAGCCACTCCTCTAGTGAAAACATGAGGAGACCGTCACATTTCTTTCTTTTACTTTAATCTTTTCTTTCCGTTGAGAGTTTCGTGTTCTAAGTTAAGTTTTGCCGCTAAGCCGTGTCTCAGACTTCGTGCCTGCCTCAAAACTTCAACCAGCGTACACGACTCCATCCTCCAGCCAACGCCCAAGACATCACCTCCAACGACCACAGACTTCCAACCAATCAGCAACCTTGGGGAACCCCTTTCTGCAACGACGTCATCAAAGGAAACCCCTTAACACAAAGGCAACGCAAGTACAACCTCCAGATTCTAGCTGAACTGGTGCATTTAATATAAAGTTTAATAACCTCATTAAGAAACTCAACGCGAGGGTTAATTAAATGATTGATGGTTGTTCAGGTCTAAGCAATTGCATATACTTATGCTATAAACTTGGGATTTCATATTTTCACTCTTCTAAACTCACTCTTTCCTCCTCTCTCTCTTTCTGCGACTTGTATGAATGTGTGAATGCGCGTCTATGTGTTAGATTAGTTTATATGTCTTAGGTTTTTCCAATAAATTCCTATTTATATTGAAAAGAGAAGTATCTTGTGTTTTGTGCTTATAAATTAATGTCTTAAACTGCCGACCTTGTTACCGTGCTAATAAATAGTGTTTTCACTATATTTTGGATATTAGTCCAGTACAGAATTGGTGTTATACGACTCGCCAAATTAATCACTGGCCGATTTATTGGTCCGCTGTAAAACGGAGATTCTGTTCAATCTTAAATGATTCCCTTTGAGCAAAATTGACTTCTGTAGACCCCCTACAGGTGTCAGTTCATGCTGGACTTTACAGTCTGATGATGGAATCGGTGTGGCTGCAGTTTGCTAACTAACATCCATTTCTCAGATTCCTAAAACTGTTACAGTGAGTGTTTCATTAAAAGAAAGAAAGAAACAAAGAAAGAAAGAAAGTGCAGATGTCTCTTTCTGACACTAAACACCTTGACCGCTATAAACATCAACAGTTATCGATATAAGGGGGACATTATGATAAATCTTAAAAAAAATCAATGGCATTTTAAAACTGAGGAAAGATCCACAAATGTCAACATCAGCTCTCCTCCTGTGGACTACCAAGGCACAAAAAGAAAGAAAGAAAAACACAAAACAAAACAAACAAACAAACAAAAAAAACACCAATGTGTTATTAACACTGCACAGATTCATATAGTGCAGAGAAAGGCAGTCCATTATTTCTGTGAATCAATATCATCTCCCCTTTCCTGTCCACACATAAGAGACTGTTTACACTGACTACATAAAAACATCCTCATTTGCAGTTTTGCATCTACCCTTTGAGATCATTGTCCTGTATTGCTTATAAACCCACTTTAACATTAATTTGATGAAAATGTAGACTGTGGTGGATTGGGATGTTTTTTGCTTCACTAGACACATGGACAAAATCAATCTTCCTGCCAATAATTGGTAAAGAAACTCAGTGACTCCATTTTCAGATGTGCAGCTTTTATGTCCAAACTGAAGAGGACAAAAAGTGGCTAAATGAGAGGGGAAATGAGCTGCTCTTGAGTTCACAGTAACACAGATTCACAGTAACAGAGCACAAAGAGAATTACATCAGGACAAAGGCTCAAAAATAATTCCTTGTTGGAGGTGAATGCAGTTTATTTGTTTGTTTGTTTTGTTTATTTATTTATTTATTTATTTATTTATTCATTCATTCATTCATTCATTCATTCCAAAGTACTGAATATAATTTGTGAAACATTATTCAAAAGATATTTAATCGTAATTAATTTTAATGTCATTATCATGGGCATTAAAGGAGAAGTTTTTACAGATTTACAGATAATGTACTCACCCTTTTGTCATTCAAGATGTTCATGCCTTTCTTTCTTCAGTCGTAAAGAAATTTTTTGGGGAAAATATTTAAGCATTTTTCTCCATATAATGGACTGATATGGTGCCCCGAGTTTGAACTTCCAAAATGCAGCTTAAATGCGGCTTCAAACGATCCCAAATGCGGTTGTAAACGACCCCAGCTGACGAAGAAGGGTCTTATCTAGCAAAATGATTGGTTATTTTCATTAAAAAAAAGACAAGACGAGCGTTTGACATTAAAAAAGTACAACGTATATAAATTGTATTATTTTTACGATTGAAGAAAGAAAGACATGAACATCTTGGATGGCAAGGGGGTGAGTACATTATCTGTACATTTTTGTTCTGGAAGGACTTCTCCTTTAAGGTAAAATCACTTCTTTTTTTTTTTTTTCTTCCTTTCTTTTAATGTTAAAAGTTATTTGTTAAAGACTTTAGCATTTTGGCACAAATGATTCTGTCACTTGGTGGAAGTTCACCAAATTATGCAGATGCCAGCATGGACAGGTTGCTTGGCATTTTCAGGCATCATAGACATCCTCCCGACACAAAGGCTGTTCTGCCAGGCATGCTGCATAATTAATCTGTCTCCTAAAATATGCATTGCATGCAACCCACAAAATGTAATAATAATAATAATAATAATAATAACCATTAATAATAATAATAATAATATAAAAATGGCAGTGTGATTATAAATGTATTTATTGAATACAGAAATGTATAATGTAAAAAATTGTTTTTAGCTCATCAGCATGTTAATCTTTAACTTTATTAAAATAAATTTGAGTTTGTCAGAGTAGTATTATAAATAATATAATAAAAGTGAACTTAATAATAAAAGTTTACGTCATACTGACATTTTCATTTAGACTGAAATCATGTGACAACGTTGCCATTTAAAATGTTTAATGCATACTGTTTGTTTTGCACTTTTTTTTTTTTTTGAAAATAGCAATCAATATGCAGTAATATACTGTAAATAGTATGCAAAAATAAAAAGTAAAAATGCAGATGTCTTTCAATAAAAATCAAGATATTAGGTAATAAATGAAAAGCGCTCACAAGTCAACAAAAAATACTTAAACCAATATTATTGCATGGACAAAATGTCAGAATGTAGCAAAAAAAAAACAAAAGAAAAAAAAACAAGTAAAGGTCTCATGAAACATTAAAAACAAGAGAAGCAACTCTTTTAAGAGCTATTGACTTGTCAAAATGCCAGAGTGCTCATTACGGCAAGTGTGATCCCATCGCTCTCATCATTTCATTCCTGATTCCAGTTCTGTGTGTCATCTCTTTCTCCACACCATTGCCTTTTATTCCACCATTTCATGCTGACTAGCCTCATTGCTCTGGAAAGTACTTTTATGAATATGTTGTCACTGCACCTGAATACTGTCACAAGACCAAGGCTAAGTGAGCTCATTATTATGAAATACACATTACCACCTTTTAGACACAATGGGCTTTGTCTGCATTGATGGTTCTTTTGAGGCTGCTCTTAAATGACCTGCAATATTGCCCATATCGGTTTTGTGCAATGCTTTTGTCAGTGAAATTGTTCATTCTCATTTATGTCGTTTCAAAACTGTATGATTGTATTTCACTCCCTACACTGAAAGCACATTATGTCTGAGCTGTCAATCACCAAAAAGAAAAAAATAAATAAATAAATAATAATAATAATAAAATAAAAAGAGAGAGAGAGAGAGAGAGAGAGAGAGAGAGAGATGACTCCATATGAGAGATGAGTCCATATGACTCACATAACATGACCTGTGCTTTGAAGTTTGAAAATCCACATATTAAGGACTACCTTATTTACTATGTGATTTTTTTAAACTGCACCATTAAAATGTACAAGGGATTTACTGACTAAGAAACATTGTAATGTTTGCAAAATCCATTCTGATATTTGGTTATTATATTATTATCTGTTGTCCTTGTTTCCTGCCTGCTGTGGTGGCCATCAGCCCATATAGCTATGTGCATCAAAATGGGCCATTATGTAGCTCTAAGTGGCCTATGAGCAAAATAACACCCTCTAATACAACAAATTTATTAACCATATTATACAGCTGCCTTTCATAATGGCCTCCCTAAAACCTGGAAATAACAGGCTTATAGCAATAATAGCCAAAATTGTTCGTGTGATGGTGACTATTTGTAGGATAAATGCTCCCATGATGTGCTCCAATGCCTAACAAGCCACAACAAGTGAAACCAGTGAAACATCCAAGTAAGCGTGTGTGGGCTGTTGATTTTGTGGCAGACTGGCTGTTTAACATGATTTACATCTATATTAAAGCTGTGGGGTATTTTGCCTTTACAGTAGAGCGAGACACGAAAGTAAAGAGGAATAGAGGTTGTGAGATCAGGACTCGAACACTACAGCTCTGGCCTATTTATCTTTACTACTCTCAAAGTTTATAACATATGCTTTTGTGAACTAATTATTTGGTTTTGTAAATGTTAACAAGCAAACAGCTTAGGAAAATATAATGAAAGTAAGTCTATCTATCTATTTGCAGTACTATAATATTGTGAAATATTACAATTTTAAATAACTGTTTTCTGTTGTAATATGTGTTAAAATTTAATTTATTTGTTGAATTTTCAGCATCATTACTCCAGTCTTCAGTTCAGTTCAGTTCAGCTCAGTTCGGGAAAGGAAAGGAAAGGAAAGGAAAGGTTTAAGTGTGAACTAACACTCTTTAGAGTATGATGTAGTACAATGTTAGGATTAGGGTTAGTACGACCATCAAAAAGTGTTAGCAGATATTAATCCAACAATCTATTAATAAATAATTAATGACTGCTGGTTAACATGATGCAAAGCTACTTTTTAGTCAACAGAATATCTAAAGTTTACTGTTGCAATAAAGTGTTACAAACAAGCAAACAAATTAATCAATGAATGAATTCTACAAAACTCATCAAGCAACAAAAACTGATAATAATAATGACAACCATTACATTTACATTTATTCATTTATCAGATACTTTTATCCAAAGCGATTTACAAATGGGAAATACATCAAGCGATTCATCCTAAAGAGGCAAATTGCATCATCTGGATCATCTGGTTAAGATGAAAGATAGAGCTGTGTGTCATCAGCATAGCAGTGGTAGGAGAAGTCATGTGCCTGTATGATGGGTCCCAGTGATGTTGTGTATGTGGAGAAGAGGAGGGGTCCAAGAACTGATCCCTGAGAAACCCCAGTGACCACATGATGTGCTTTGGATACCTCCCCTCCCCAGGTCACCCTGAAAAACCTACCAGTGAGATAGGATTTAAACCAGCAAAGTGGAATCCCTGTAATGTCCAGTGATGAGCGCGTGGACAGGAGAATCTGATGATTCACAGTGTCTGAACTGAACTGAAGACTGGAGTAATGATGCTATTACTAATAAATTAGTAGCAAATCGGCATTTTAGAATGAGTTCTGCAGGATCAAGTGACAATGAAGTGTGTACACAAGTACATTTACACTGCAGTTTTGAGGATGTGACTTGCATATCCAGGGGTGTCCAATCCATCTTGCAGAGTTTAGGTCCAACTCGCCCCAACACACCTACATGTTTGTAGTAATTCTGAGACCTTGATTAACCAGTTCATGTGTGTTTATCTGGAGTTGAAGCTAAGTTGTGACCCTCCAGGAGCAATGTCACCTTGTAAATTGTGCCCGATGAACATCTATATAAGCAGTCAAAACATTACGTTGTTTATAAATTAATATACACTGGTATCACAGTGTGTGGACATTCTTTTTTTCTTTATTTGTTGTTATCCTTTTCGTCCTGCAACTAAGCCCAATTTGTGTTTCCGATGTGCACACATTTTTTTTTTTTTTTCTTACATCTCTGAACATAACCATCATAAAACTATCCTGTTTCAGCTTGAGTGTTAATGAGAACTCATTGTTCTACAATTGGAATGAATGTGTGAAATCTCACATTGAGACTATTGGCATATTTCAGCGATTAAAAAGCATCCTGAGAATCTGTAGTTGATAAATTAGCTCAATATTCTTATTGTGTGAAGAACAACAGCATCGTGAGCACTTTTAATACATTTCCAGTACTCAGAGCACAGTCCTAACAAAGCACTTGCCTCTGTTAAAATTTAACCTATAATTCACTGAAAGTGCAGGTAAAATGAGGACAATTTTTGAAAATCACAAAATTTAGAGTACCATTTTACCATTATCTTTGCTGTTGCATTTGTAAGACCCAAAGGCATGATATTAAAGTGATAAAGCTTCCTGTCTGTAAGTGTAGTTTGTCAAGATCTTCATTAGCTAGCCTAACCTGGCTACACTGATGTTGTTAGTCATTGTGAAAAAACAATTACTGTGCTTATCACAAAAGTAAGTGTGAATAAAAAGTGAAATAGAAGGTGTAGAGTTTAATAAGACTGTGTTCAAGGTTGAAAATGTGAATACTGTGTAATAGTTAAAGCTACATATTATTTTTACCACATTTTTTTTTTTTTAATTGATTAGTTGGTGGGTGACCTGAGCAACTAGTTGACTATGGGCATTAAAACACAGACTACTTTTAACTAAACTTGTCTCGTAAAAAATGTAGCATATAAAGAAAAAAATAAAATAAAATAAAATAATAATAATAATAATAATAATAATAATAATAATAATAATAATAATAATAAAGGGGTGTGCATATAGTGCACATATTCATTTGGCAGAAAGTATTAATACAGTCAGTGTCACTGTCAGATTTAATGGATTTCAGCAACACAATTAGAATTCTGTAATGAAAGGAAAAAAAAAAATCAATCACATAATCCAATAAGTGTTTTCATTGCTTCTTTTGGAACAATGCTAACTATTTGTATCAGCCCAAATGCAACAGAATGAAGTATTATCAAGGACACACTTTTCATTATGCTTGCTTTTAATGAAGAAGCATGAATAGAAGGATTGAATGGAGGCATTTTAATATCTGGCATGTTAGCAGAAGACACAGTTTATCACAACTAATACAGCAGCTTTGATGTTAAGAGAATTCAGAGAGTTCTCTGAAGAACCTCATGCACACCCAAACCACACACCTACTGCAAACAACTCACTTTACCAGCAGGATGAAACAATTTGATGAAAAAAATAACAAACAAACAAAATAAGTCCTCCCTTCAGATCTTCATTATCAGTATCTGGAAATATCTCACCCTGAGGTTAAACAAATACGAGTCAAAGCATTGTTGTGTGGGTGATTGGTTATTGATTAAATGTCAGAGCATTATATAGGTGAAGTTTTGCTCAGGCCACAACAGAACAAGAAATGAAAAAAGAGAAAATTGCTCCTTATGTCATCTTTTCTCTGGAAGCATTAAAAAGCCAAAGGTTTATTCCAAAAAGCCCTTTCTATCATTACATATGAGCAGAGTTCCATTTTCAAAACTGTTAAATCGCCAGAACGGTTAAATCGCCAGAACTATAGGCAAACAGTAGCACATGGTGCTATCAACATCAAGGTCATGGTTTTGATTTCTTAAATGGATAAAACGCTGTACCTGACAAATGCATAAATGTGACCCAGTAGGTCTATATAACATTTTTTTTTTTTTAACATGCCCTGTTAATTTTGTACATTGGGACAAAAAAAGACAATACACTTAGGGTAGAGTGGGGGAAAACACTGTAGGGTCTGTGTCATTTTTATTTTTATTTGTTCTGTGAAACAAAAGTTAAATGTGTCCAAAATAGTCATCATATATGTTACAGAGTCCGACAAAGCTGCACCACCACAGCCCCTTGGCCGGCTGCAGAAGGCGTGAGGATTTACTTATAATAACAGAGCACCTCAACCCCGCAAGTAACAAGGTGCCCGGAGTCTCATCTCCCGCTTCACTAATTAAATTAAACAACAAGCCATCAACCAAGAAATACAACCAAAAAAAGTATTTATTGATACATATTAGGAGACAAATAAATTGAAAACTTCAGGAAGGGGAAAGGTCAAAATAATAAACAAAACTCACAAACTAACAAAGAAACAACTTTCCTCCCTACTAGCCTCAAAACAGGAGAAAACTGAAGAAACAAAAGGCACCCGCTTCCCTACGTCAGTCTCCTTTTGTTAAACAGGTGATTCAATGAATTTACACACCATTAAAACAAGCAAGGCTTTAAGTAGCATCTGAGGTACAACATGGCTTGAAAACACAAACTTTTAAAGTAAAATGCCAAGCAGGGAGAGAGGAGAGCTCGTTGAAGAAACTTCCAAACAGGAATAAATCAACTCTGCAGAAACGCCGCCACGCCACCTCTGATGTCACAGCAACTCTGTACACCTGTATGCACTCTAATGAGGGAAAAGATAACCATGACAATAACAACAACAACAACAACAACAGCAGCAGCAAAAAACAACATGTACAAACATCATTACACAAAAACAACAACAGCAATAATCATTAAATTAACACATAATGTAACATATAGTTTTAGTGACAGTTACATAAATTATAAACAAAGTATGAAAAATGCCCAGGGTTTTCATGTTATTAGATTTATTAGACAAAATTTAAGGGGCATTTTGACCCACAGGTGGTTCCCCCATTTCTGCCATTTCCCCCACTCTACCCTAATTATCTTAACCAAATTAGAACAATGAGGACAATGAGGCAGAAGTACAATGATCTAAAGCATCTAAAGTAATTTCAGCATGTTTCCTACCATTTTAAATTATCTATGACAAAGCGTTCTACAAATATGGCTTCTTATTAAAAAAGTGTTCCTGTGGCTCAATTTGCCCCAGGTTAGGAGTAAGTTGACTAGAGTCAGATGGTAAGATGCACCATCTGAGTGAAAACTGACCATTTGACTGAATCCAATTCAAGCCCATGTGAAATTTTAATGATAATTTACCTCTTTTAAAAACTAACTTAATAATCACATTCCATTTTACAAACAGTCATATTTGTAACAGTCAAAGCTAACTTAAACAAAATAAAACTAATCAAATGCATTTTAATTTTCAGTCTTTAATTGTTTGCATTTCTAAAACTATGTGTTGACGTAAAGTTTTAACCTTCCTAAAAACAGGCTTGACAGAGGGTTTATTGAGTAAAATTAAATAAAAACTGAATTAGAATGAGAAATAAATGTCACTTGAAGATTCTTGGCATGGTAGCTTTTCTGCAGTGTTGAACCATTTGGACATATTGGGGAAAGATATCTGATATATGTTTAAATGTGATTATATTATATGAAGATATTTGATTATAATGTGATGAAAAGCATCTTTTGGTTCTCAGAGGAAGATTTGGTGCGCCTGTACACTGTTCCTATCAAATATACTACATATATAAGATAAACTAAACCAGTTGCGTAATATCACATTAAAATAGCAGTTTATACTTCAGAGATTGAACTCAACTTCAATGCCTTATGGGGTAAGTTAAAGGGCTTGCTCAACTTACCCCACAGCATTTGGCTCACTTTGCCCCATAGCTGGCATTTTGGAGAGAGAGAGAGAGAGAGAGAGAGAACAAAAAAAGTAGCTAGCTTACCAGTTCAGGCTAATATTTAGCTAAATGATTTGCATGGTTTTATATGTTGTTAGGTCACCTACATGCATCATAAATATTTTTAGACCTGGATAATTTAGTTTTAATGTAAGAGCCATTACATCTGTTATGCTAAAATTTTACTTTGACAAGCCAAAAACAGTTTTTAGAGTAAATGGGTGCTTTCCCATTCTCTAATGTGTTTCTTTCTTTCTTTCTTTCTTTCTTTCTTTTTTTTTTTCACAGTTTGGCAGAAATAATGTGTAATTCCAAAATATGACAGTAAAAGTGTACAGTTGCCAAGATATAGGGAGTGGGTCAACTTATCCACAGGCTCAAATTACCCCACTCTCCCCTATGTATCTGTTATGACTTCAGACAGTTTCTCTGTTCAACGTGATCTCATGATAATTCATATGCATTTTACGTTAAATGTGGTTCTATAAAACGTACATTTACTTACGTTTTTTCCAGACACTAAAACGTACAATACTGACATTTTTACAGCACCTAAACGTACAAATACTGATGTAGTGACGACACTTAAAAAACGAATCCTTATGAATATTGAAATCGCGGCATTAACTTCATTATTGTTTTTTTTATTTGTCATACCAATGACCTTATGTTTTCAATTGCATTATTACATTGTTAATCGTTTATTTAATATGAAATTATATAACATTTCATTCTGTTCTCTGTGATTTCTGCTGCCCACTTGTTTCCAAGACTAGGCCTACATAATGTTAAACAAGACTACATTTTAAACCCTTAAAATAAATATTTTTGCAATCGTTTAACAATTTATGTAATATTAACGTGATGGGACACAAAAGTCATTTTCTCCGACATGCTGTGACTAACAATAGTACCATAAAATACACCGAACACGCATCATTATTACAAAATGAAACAATTTTATTTGTGCGCTGTAATCCAGATCTTGAGAATCCATAAAATTGTGAGGAATGGACCCAAATTCAAGCCTTTATCTGGCGATCTTCATCTCTATCCCAAGCAGTGAGTCCAGCAGCAGCAGCAATAAACCCACACAGAAGTGCATTTTACAAATTCAAATAGTGCCACATCAAAAAACAACTGGTTTTACGGCAGGAATATTGAATGCTCATTGGCTCTCGCCTGCATTCGTCACAGATTACAACATGCCGTGTTTCTGGTAATCTGGATAATATTTTCAGCGATTAACAATTAAAATTCTCCTCTGCACCTCACATAAACCTTCCGTATTCTGCCAGAGAGGACTGCGGCTGCAACGCATCGTCATTTTGACTGCTTTTTGGTACTGCGTTTGACATTTTTGCAATAAATAAATGATTGCGATTGCACTTATTTGTCTGTCATGTTTTTCTTTATTACTGTACAGAGAGAGTTATGGTTAGGTTTAGAGGTAGGAGTGGGATTAGCGACTATAAAAAATATTTTTATTCTATATTGTTACTACAATGGTCATTCCACTGCATATTTTGGTCAGTTACGTTTTATATTATTTTATATTTGCTATAAAATGGGAAGATTTAGGTTTAGGGGTGGGTTAAGGGGTCTAAAAATCTAAATTGCTTGTTGATTAAATGATAAAAAAAGAGGCATTGATACGAATATCTTAAAGGGGTCATCGGATGCCCATTTTCCACAAGTTGATATGATTCTTTAGGGTCTTAATGAAAAGTCTCTAATATATTTTGATTAAAAATTCTCAATGGTTTTGTTAAACAACACCTTTTTACCTTGTCAAAATGAGCTCTGCAAAAATCATCTCATTCTAAGGGGTTGTTCCTTTAAATGCAAATGAGCTCTGCTCACCCCGCCCCTCTCTTCTCTCTGTGGAAAGACGCATTTAGCCGCTAAACTTCCTAACTACCATGTTATAAAGAAAGGCGATCGCAAAGATTAATAAAAAAATGCTTATACACACTTCTGCTGTCAGTGAAGCTGGATCATGAATGATTCGCGTGAACATAGACGAATATATGTAGATCGGGAGGCGTATTCCCTTCATTAACAAACGTAATCCACTGCATCTTCAGCGGCTCAGATGTTGGGAGTAAATGACGACCACTATGTTCATTATTACATCCAGCAACACAACACCTCAGTCGCTCAATCAGAGATATTCTTGTCTAACTTACATCCCTGCTCTGGCATCAAAACATGGAAAGTTGCTGGACTGTGACAGGTGGTCTGAGGTAAGAGCTCATGTCAATCAACTATTGTGGGAGTGTCCTCTGTGGGTGTGACGCCACACCGACAGGCATTGAAAAAGGGGATATTATTTTTACAGATTAATTAAAAACTACTGCATGGATTTTTTATCATTATAGGGTAGATTTGTACATACACTGCCAACACACATTAATGTTCAAACAACATGAAAAAGTGAACTTAGCATCCGATGACCGCTTTAATGATATAAATGATATGCATATACTTTATGTTTTTTTTTTAGCTAAAAATACAAAATGATTTGTACATGTGAATTTAAATTGTATTTATTTGCAGAGGTAATTTATCTCACACTTCTCAGGTAAGTTTCGTCTTTGTGTGAAGATGCTGCAGGCCTCGGGGTAGCGCAAATCCGGAAATGAACCTTCCAAAGTGAAGTAAACTTAGTTTAAAGTAACAGATTTGCCATGCTCAGGGAGTAGGGAGCAATGAACACTGCGTAGGGACCATGTCAATCGTAACACAGTTTATGCATGGAACTTGCTGGGTATCTGAATCTGGTGCGTTATGAGACTTTTGAGGGTTTGCACGTAAATCTGTCTGAGGCACGTGAGATGGGTCATCTGCTTTCTCTTGTGCTCTCGCCGGATCGGGAAGACCCAACACGTCTTCAGAACGGGTGGAGGACCACCTCGGAGGGCTCCTCTTTTGAAGAAAAAGCATATGTGGAGTTACTCGAGGTAATGACCACATTAAGTACATTGTACTTATTTTTTGATGCAAGTACATAGTAGTTAAGGCCACTAAATATAAAGTGGTGCCACATTATTTGTTGTGCAGCATTACCAGTTGTGAAGCATTTATGTCAAACACGCCAATAATTGGCTTAAATAACCTCAGGAATGAGAGCACATGAGAGGTTATAAATAGGGCCCCACTTTATATTAAGTGGCCTTAACTATGTACTTGCATCAAAAAATAAGTACAATGTTTGTTTAAAAGTAAGTTTGAGTAAAAATTACTGTCCACTATTATTTCCAACAAGACCTGCATTTTCATGGGTTTAAATAAAATATATTTTACAGGATTTGTACTTGAGTGCTTCACTGCATAAGCACAACAGCATTTCACATCAACTTCCGAGCAAACGTACTGTGTTAGAACTCATAAATATGAAGCTGCATATGTGACGTTAACATCCAAATGAATCAGTTTTCAAATCTTGCAGCATGATTGTATTAAAATTGTATTGAAGTCATAACATAATATTGTGCATGGAATTGTGTGAAAATTAGGTAAACTGGCCCTGTAAATCATACTTTGTGTGAAATATGCATAGGTAATTTTTTTTGAGTTTTGCAGAAACGTAGGTAGAATCGTGTTTATTTGTTGCCTTTCTCTCTCAGTGAAGTTAAAATAAAATCTGAACAAAGTGAAAAGGTCAAGCAGTTACAAGCAGAGCCCTAACTAGGCAGCGATTTATAACAATGTCCCATACTCCATTTTCTTATAATGAGAGCTATAATAACAACAGCGTAGGAGCTGCAAGAATACTTTCTGGATTGGAATGACATTTTTGCCTGAACTACACCTGTAATACCTGGAAACCAGGAGAAATTTAACAGCATTAGTGAAGTACAACCTTGTGATTGCTCTCTTTCCTTTTATCTGTTTCTTCTTCTCTTTCTCTGTCATTCCTGTCCTCTCTTCTACTGTTAGTTTTGTCAGGCAGATGTAAGGGCTCAGTGTGTCTGACTATGCTTTTTGATTTCAGTTTGTCATTCACATCAGAGCAGAAAGCCCTCCCAAGGACTTAGTGGCCTCTCTCGGGCAGAATACTAATGAAAGTGCCTCTCTTCTCTCTTCATTTTTCTTTCTGCAAGCTGTGAGGCCAAAAATCTTAATCAAGGAAAGTGAAATGGCATGGGATTGCTCACCCCATCCATGATAAGAGGGTCCAAACAACGCTTGTGACCCCATCTCCGCAGGGCTATGAAGGTAAAATTAAGAATTCGACCTCTGCTCACCAGGAAACCCTCGGTCCTGAGGAGCTGCTGTTTGGCTCCTTTTACTCATGGGGCTTTATGGAAAAATCATGGCTTATTCCAAAGCTATCGAGCGCTCTCTTGTCTTCACCTTTTCAAATCATCTTTTTCAAGTCACCACTGGACAATATACAAGGTCCAAGACACTCACCTAGTGCTAAACAAGTGTACAAAAATTGCTTTGGGTAGGAAGGACAACTATGGAAGCCCATTTCCACTGCTGAATAAAAATGATTTAAAAAAAAAAGGGTAATTGTTCCTTTTCCTGTCACAACTGTGACTTTATAACTTGCAATTGCATGTTATAAAGTCATAAATGCGAGCATTAAACTCTCAATTCTGAGGAAAGGTCAGAATATTAAGTTTGACTGTTTCTCCAAATCGTAACCCTTTTTTCCCCTCAGAATTATGAGCTTAAATCTCGCAATTCTATGTTCAACACTTGTATTTTTAGTACTGTATGATTATACTCTTTTTGTACAATGAGATTTTTTTTTTTTTTTTAATTCTTAATGCTAATCTGGCAATGTAACTTTACTGCCACATATGTTCCCTGTCAACCTAGTACACCTGATGGTAAAGGCCAACTACTCCTCCTTATAGTCTTCCAAAAGGTGGCCATTTTGAAGGAGACAGACCTTGTTTGTGAGTGTAGATAACTCCGTTGTTAAATCCATAGTAAGGTTTTGAGTTCTATCAAGGCAGGATGAGGAGCAATTCAATTTGTAACACTGTTAATAATTATTAACAGAGAAACAAAAATGACACATGGCAGCATAAACACCACAAAACAAAGAAAATAGCAAATTGTAGGCAAGATATCCAGATGGGGTTTTTACAAGGGGTAAAACAAGAAACAGGTGTGCAACATAATGTGTGTCATTGGCAACAAATGAGAAATGGGAACAAGGGGAACAAAGGAAACAGGAACAAAACGCAGGAAAACCCAGTGAAACAAAATAAAACCATGAAACAGAACATTTTGGGTTACTTGACTGTAACCCTGTTCCCTGAAAAAGTAGAAACAAGATGCTGCATTTCAATAATGCTTATGAGAATGTAGCTTTTGCTTGTGTGGTTGTGTGGTGTGGCACAGATAGCGTGCTTCTCAGGAGAAGGCTGCATCCTAGTGAGGCTCTTTTTGCTAGACCAGTCCTTGTGAGGCTTTAAGGCTCAACTCTGTCTCAGCATTTGGAGTGATTGGAGGATGTGAAGAATCGACTTGATGTATTCTTCAAAAAACATTGAAAGAAAGACTCAAAAGCCAAGGCTGCCCTACAGCAACCTGAAAAGGATTGCTGCAATCTCTAATAGTACACAGAAGTGTTGTATAAAATGCTGTGATTTGATTGGCCGATTGGCATTAAATAAGTGCTACATGAAAACAGTGCAACAGCACTTGGTCTTTACAGTGCTTGTATCACTTGAGCCAGTTCACAAATCGAACTGAATCAAAATTTAATTCCCAGTTGATGGCACAAGATGAACAGCTGAAGTAGGACATTCGACTCAAAAAGAACTGATTGAGCTGCTTCAACCAGCTGTTGACGAGTGAGTTGCTGACATTATGCACATGTATCAACAAGTAAAAGTAAAACTTTTAGGAAACTTATCCAAGATGCAGGCTATTCAATACAGTCATTCCTAATCAGCAATATGTGTTCACACAATAATCAAGGCAATAATCATCAATAATATTAAGGCAATAACCAGCAATATGCTTTCACACAATTAACTTTATTTGAATGTTTCACTGACATAACATGACACTGAGTTGTTAGAATAGAAATGCATAGTGGTATCCTTGCTTGATGACTTAAGGGAGGATACTGGAACTAGCAAAACAAAGAACAATGCAACAATTATCTAATGAAGACAGACAAAGATCAGAGGAAACCAAAGGAGTTAAATACACAAACCAAACCTACTGTATCAAAGCAATGACTACCAGGTGTGTCAATCAAGTAAACAATGAAACAAACTGAAAACTACACTGGAAAAAACAAGGTAACACTTTCTATGAAGTCTGTATTTATAATACATTATAAGGGTATTCCTAAGGCATTATAATGAATGCATAATGCATTCTAAAAAACCTTATAATATGTTGTATCATCTCATGAGTATTCATAAAAACAGCCTTCTGAGTGCTCTGAGGAGCATCGACTATGAATCTAGGCCCATGTTCTTGAGGCTCTGCTTGCCTGGCTAGAACAGGGCCCATGCGTGTTATTGAGAGTAAGTACAGGTCTACTTGGGTTGGTAGTGGCCTATGCCCTCTCAAGAGAATAGCCACAACACAGCCCGAGGCCTGGGGACGCTGCTGCTCTCTATGCAGCCATACTGAGTTGAACCGGATTTGTCTCTGCTGAAATGTCTGATCTCCTGTGATCAAATCACATTTCCAGGGCCTCTTTGGCAGGGCATGACGATGCTCCCCTTGCCGCGGGAGGGTCTGTTAGGAGCTTGTCACTCCTGGGTGGATCAGGTGTTCCTCCTTGTCTCTCGGGAGTTAGAAGCCTGTCGGGAAGCACTGAGGGAGTTGGTACTTAGCGCTCGCCCTGTAGTGGACAGCACATTCCAGGGCCCAGTTTATGGCAAGGGGGCCCCTCCCTGACCACCACAGTGGACAGAGGTTTGCTACATTTTGATTGGATCTTGGTGAACTAACATAAGCAAACTGTCCAACGGCATCAGATAAAGATGCCAGGACAACAGCCAGACATCTCTTAGCGCGCAAGAAGACCACCTTTGGTACAAAGCCCGGGAAGAACAGAACTTTCTATTGGTCAAAATGTAGTTTGTGCCTTTCACCCACCTTGAGACTGATTCCTAAGGGTTTGGCCTGTAACCGACCATAAAAATTCCTTAGGACCTCCAGATGCAGCAGCAGTGGCTAAAACTAAGAGAGATCAGGGAGATCCATCCAAATCCATTCATAACTGTTTTCAAACCTTAAAACTGATGCACACTACAACACACACATTTTATACTTATTCAGAGAAATAATTATTCCTTGTAACAGCAACGTGTAGTGCAACATCTTACACAAACTTAGCTGTTAGTGGACAAATGAATGCATGCATGACAGTTCAATCTTTTCCCATCATGTTTGGACTTAATGTGTTCATAACATTGCCAAATGCATTCTGGTTGTGGTTTGGAAAGTGATAAATAGACCGGTAAACTTTAGTGACACTTTTCCAGCTTTGTGTTTGGACTATGCAAATAAATTCCACAGGAGGAAAGAAGAGTGGGCCACCATGTGTCCCCAGACTCTGATGGAACCAGTCAATCACAGCATGGAAATGGAGAAGCGCCAAATTGCAATCTCCTCCTCATCAGAAAGGGATAAAGGTACCCTTCCAAAAGACACCTCCTCGTTCTGAATCTCCGGCATGTCTAAGAAGCATGTCTAGCCCAGAGAGGCAGAAGACACACAGACATTACAACAAGGTTAAGCTCCGGCCAGCAAACCTTCACTTCAGGTACTTTTGCTTGCGTGTTCCAAGCTAAGGACCTTCAGCACCTACTCCAGGGCCACATCTGAGTGTTCCAAATCTTAGGACCCTTGGTGCTCCAGGAGATCAGCATCCTACAGTGCTTCATCTTCAAGGCTGTCGAAACGGATTCCTGCTCCTTTCCCCGCTGTACTGCCACCAGCGCAACCAGTGGAAGAAGTCGCCGCCACCGGACTGCTCACTCAACCACAGCGAACGTAAATAATCCAAACCTCTTCCAGAGACCTTGGCATTGTTGTATATTATCAGTATATGATTTTCTAATTTACATTAGGCATTATATAGCTGATTGCAGTTGATAACAAATCTTACACGTATTTGTTTGATGCAAAGTAAGGTTATTCACCTTATTTGTTTCAGAGTAGCAACAGTTTATCTTTCCAGATAACGTAGCTCTGACATAGCAACATCCAACATAATCACTTGCATATTATGCGTCTTATGCACTTATTCCTTTTCCATTCATGGTATTCATTTAGTAGTTGTTGATTACTCTTGTCTATTACATTTTTATTTGTTAATAAAATTTATTTTATTACAACTTGTGTCTTCCTTGATAATACAGAAGAGGTTCTACAAGTCAGAGATCCCACCAATCTTTCTTATGTGATATACTCATAACCACACATTAATTGACGTGATCCAAGAATCATAACGTCAGCTGTGACATGAGTACCCATCACTACCCTATTTCACCTCCCTATGTTGGCGAAAGTTAAATTCACTACCTTAATTGGCGTCCCTAGGTTGGTGAAAGCGAAATTTATTACACCCGTATGATGGCATGCACTCCCCTCAGCATGGCAGCATAGGTATAACCATTCCCCATAGCGACCCCTAGAGGATGCAGTTTGAGTTCCTCGAAAGGGAACATCTCAAGTTAACTATGTAACCCTGGTTCCCTGAGAAAGGAACGAGACACTGCATCCTCTAGTCTTGTTGCCATGCTTCGGACGTCAGCTTCAGACAAAGAAGCAAATGTTGTTTTCTACGGCATCCTTTTATACTATGGTCACACCGGTAGTGACACACTGGCAGCGACGAGTCGCGCTGGAAGTGACGTCATAGGCTGACGCCGACCAACATTTTTGTATGTAGACTTCAGACACGGGTCACGGAGATAGCGTTCCTCATAGCGACCCCTAGAGGATGCAGTGTCTCATTTCCTTCTCAGGGAACCAGAGTTACATATGTAACCTGAGACGTTTTTCTTTAGCTGCTGTAACTTTGTGTTTTGAAAGCACATTTGTTATAGACAAATCTGCAAAAAAAAAATCTGATCAATTTAAGTTGGTTACATACTGATGATGATCTCATTTTTGTGTAGTGGTTTGATTTACTAACCTCATCAGATATCGAATCTCTAAGCATGTTAACTAAATTTATATATATATATATATATATATATATATATATATATTTTTTTTTGTTGTTGTTGTTGTTGTTGTTTCCGTTGTAGTCATAGAATTTTGTTGCAGGAAATCTAGGCCTGCTTTGATATTTTAAAGGTTTATACACTATATTGCCAAAAGTATTCGCTCACCCATCCAAATAATCGGAATCAGGTGTTCCAATCACTTTTATGGCCACAGGTGTATAAAATCAAGCACCTAGGCATGCAGACTGTTTTTACAAACATTTGTGAAAGAATGGGTCGCTCTCAGGAGCTCAGTGAATTCCAGCATGGAACTGTGATAGGATGCCACCTGTGCAACAAGTCCAGTCGTGAAATTTCCTCACTCCTAAATCAACTGTCAGCTGTATAAGAACGTGGAAGCGTTTGGGAATGACAGCAACTCAGCCACGAAGTGGTAGGCCACGTAAACTGACGGAGCTGGGTCAGCGGATGCTGAGGGGCATAGTGCGAAGAGGTCGCCAACTTCCTGCAGAGTCATTCGCTACAGACCTTCAAACTTCATGTGGCCTTCAGATTAGCTCAAGATCAGTGCGCAGAGAGCTTCATGGAATGGGTTTCCATGGCCGAGCAGCTGCATCCAAGCCATACATCACCAAGTGCAATGCAAAGTGTCGGATGCAGTGGTGTAAAGCATGCCACCACTGGACTCTAGAGCAGTGGAGACGCGTTCTCTGGAGTGACGAATCACGCTTCTCCATCTGGCAATCTGATGAACGAGTCTGGGTTTGGTGGTTGCCAAGAGAACGGTACTTGTCTGACTGCATTGTGCCAAGTGTAAAGTTTGGTGGAGGGGGGATTATGGTGTGACGTTGTTTTTCAGGAGCTGGGCTTGGCCCCTTAGTTCCAGTGACAGGAACTCTGAATGCTTCAGCATACCAGGACATTTTGGACAATTCCATGCTCCCAACTTTGCAACCCATTCTCACTCCCGAGGCGTCAAAAACTGCAGAACGGTCAAGCGCCTCTAGCATCACTATGAAGACGTCAACAGCGCCCCTCCGCGTCATTATATCGACGAACTGGGACCCACATTGATTTCAATGGGAAACTTTTGGCGTCAGAACACAGACTCGAAAGACATGAGATGGTGATCGCTATGAAATCACGTTCAGGAAGTCTCATTTAGCACACATCGCGATATTTGCCATCAGTTTACGTGTGCCGCAGGTTGGGTGAGTAGTCCTAAATACACTGTCTTAATGTTTGTTTTAAAATCTATCCTGTCTTCTTTATTAATCAGATTAGCGCCGTATGTTTATTCGCGTAATTATATCTGTCATCGGAGGCTGTCTTTGCGTTTTATTGTATTTAACTAAACGAACACACCTGCTAACTGGGGCGATTAAACTCTGTCACGTGACATGCCAGACCTTCGATCAGTTTTATATTCATATCAGGTTCAAAGATGTAAGTTGTATTTGTAGTAAAATCATGGTAACCACAACACTTACAACAGTTGTTGTAAGTTGTACTGTGACATTTTAAGTTAAAACACAGTAAACAGGACACTTACCATGTTTTTACCACAGTAACGTTACCTGTAGTTGTACTGTGATAGCTGAAGTTAAAACACAGTAAACGGCTTACTTACCATGTTTTTGCCTCAGTAACTGCAGTTTTACTGTGATATTTGAAGTTAAAACACAGTAAACATGACACTTACCATGTTTTTACTACATTAACTGTAGTTGTACTGTGATATTTGAAGTTAAAACAGTGACACTTACCACGTTTTTACTACATTAACTGTAGTTGTACTGTGATATTTGAAGTTAAAACAGTGACACTTACCATGTTTTACCACAGTAACTGTAGTTTTGCTGTCAAATGTGAAGTTAAAACAGTAAACAGGACACTTGCCATGTTTTACCACAGTAACGTTACCTGTAGTTGTACTGTGATAGCTGAAGTTAAAACACAGTAAACGGCTTACTTACCATGTTTTGCCTCAGTAACTGCAGTTTTACTGTGATATTTGAAGTTAAAACACAGTAAACATGACACTTACAATGTTTTTACTACATTAACTGTAGTTGTACTGTGATATTTGAAATTAAAACAGTGACACTTACCATGTTTTACCACAGTAACTGTAGTTTTGCTGTCAAATGTGAAGTTAAAACAGTAAACAGGACACTTGCCATGTTTTTACCACAATAACTGTAGTTGTACTGTGATATTTGAAGTTAAAACAGAGTAAACAGGACACTTACCATGTTTTTGCCACAGTAACTGTAGTTTTGCTGTGGCAGTTTCAGTAAAAAAGCACAATAACCACAACACTTATTATGCTTTTACTGCAGTATCTTTAGTTTGACTGTGATATGTATAGTTATAGCACAGTGATCACCAAACTTACTATGGTTTTACCACTGTAATGCTAGTTTTGATGTGCTTTTACGACAGATACCACAGTAATCACTACAATTACTATTGCATGCTTGTAATACCTTTTAATGTAAAAACCAAAAAAAAAGTAATTACAAAAAATTATTTTTTAACCTCCTGCAGTTCATTCATATCAGTTTAGAACTTAAATATGTTGCTCACTGTTGCTCACAGATTATTATTAACATTCTCTATATAATTGTCTTTTCTTTCCCTTTTTTTTTTTCAGCTGAGAAGACATAAAGGAAGCACTCATCCCAGTCTTGTTTGTGGAGAGGTCTTCATTTAGAAACAGAGAAAACAGAAAGCTGTGGAGGGAGACATTTGCAGTGGTAGGTCTGTGTTAGTTTTACCCTTTTATCAAACGTTCCTGCTGTTATAATTTGCACAGCATATATAACATATATAACATGTTGTTTCTTAAACTTTTGCCCTGTCCAAATACCCACACTTGCACTTGACCTCTTGACTAATTATATTATGTATTATAAAACTTTGTTTTACTACCAAATTATTTGTAATATCTAATTATTATAATTATTATTCATTTTTTACTTACATTGGAAAGGTTTCCGTGACCTCTCACAAGATCTCACGATTTATTCCAAAACATGATGCACGATGGGATACGCTGAACCTCCTGAGCAGTATTCAAAATGGTGTGGATATAGTGTGCTTTAAGGGCACTGCAGTTTGGCATCATTAAGACCTGGGACAGTCTTGCGCACTTACTTCCTGTCGCATGCATGTGCTATAAAGTGGCCAAGACCGCAAGTGTGGGTAAATGGACTGGGTAAAAGTTTTAAAAATGCCCCATTAGTACATCAGAGTCTTAATAATTCAATAATTCAGCTGAGCACTTCTATGATATTGTACTTGTAGACAGTCCTGCAACGTTTACTCTACTGAGCTCAGTCCCTGTACAGTCTCATTTGACACTATCACAATATTTGTAAGTCAGTTGTGCCCCTTTTTGGAAAGCAGTCAGATGCCCCACACAGTCAGAAACTTTATATTGTCCATTGGCTTCTTAATAAATTACTTCAAATGGGCCCCGTCATTTGAAGCTGTTAGCATGTAAACATGTTTAAAAGAATTCATTAGATATGTAGCTTGATTTTAATGACTTACTATTAAAAATGGTTGCATTTAATGTTTAATTATTTAATTTAACATGTAATTTAATTATTTAATTTAACATACAATTACAGAGGCTGTTTTTACAGTCTAAAAAAAAAAGAAAACCCATATTAATGTGTAAACCAAGAAATTGCATGTAATGTAATAGTATCTTCTTCCTTTTCTGTCTTCCAGGATTACTCACAGATTGTCCTGTCCTTCTTTTTCAGGTCTCTACAATATCAAAATCAACAGCTCCTTTACGAACCCTCACAAACCTTCCTAAAAACTAAATGAGCTATTACTGAGTCTCAGTGAGTCTTGCCATGATCAGCCCTTCCCAGGTACATTTTTTTTTTAATCGACATTTACTCATCAAATGCTCTGGTCTGAATCTTATTTTAAATTAACTGAATTTTATTTTTAAGAGTAAGTAGAGCATTTCTTGTTTTACAGAAGAGAAGGAAGACCAAGGAAGTCCTTTGTTCAGGGTAAGGAATGAATATGGCCATCTTGCACCCAAACAAAGAAGACAGCAAAGTGTGCATGTCCACTGGTATGTCTATACTGAAGCAATGCTGTATTATGTAGTACAGCATTTTATGATGATCTCTCACAGGACTGTTCATGCAGCAGTGATTATTCTTTTTTGTAATAATTTGTAATTTTATTTATTTATTTACTTATTTACTGGGTACAACTTAAAATTGTAGCATGTTAGCAAAGTGTGACTGGAACATTTTTTATCTTAAGTTTTTAAAAACCACACCAACTGGTTTTCAGCAGTGTTATAAAAGTGGTTTAGTTGATGTAAACAATTTACATTATTTAATTGTTTTGTAAATGTTGTGTGTAATAAATTGTTGATTAATAGTTGATTGGTTTGAAGCAAGGCCTTACACTACACAGACTAAAACACATTGTGTTTTAAGATGGAAGCAAGAGAGTTCATGAACTTTGGAGAAAGATTCTAGAAGAAAAAGACGCATTTACTGCAGCAGTAGATGAATTCTAGAGGCAAATTCTCAAGTTTCTGAGAACTACATGTGACACTTTTGCCTCTGTAACACTTTAAGTCTTGCATAATGAAATTCTTTTTGCAGTACTTTAACCATTTTACTTTGTACAGATGATCTCATCAGCCAAATGAGGGGGTTTGACCAAGTGATGCTCTTGAAAGGAGAGAAAGAAGAGGATGTTGTAAATTGTCTTCAAAGAAAAAGCTTCTCAAAATGTCTTAAAACCTTAAAGGTATGTGTACAGTACTTTAAGGGCCATAGTTGTTCACCCAGCCTCACGCAGAACATAAGCTGAGCTGACTGTCCATTAAACAGTTTCATCTAAATTGTTTGTGTTTCTTTTTGTTTTATTTTGACCAGGTCTGGGAACTGTCTGAAAATGGGATGTCAGGAGTGAGAGATCCTCTGGCTGAGAAAAAGCTACACCACATCGGTGCTGGATATCAACCACAAACTGTTTACAGACATGACCGAAGAAGATCACGGTGGGGAATTGGAAGGAGAAGAGCAAGACACCAGTTTAGATGCGATGATAATGAATTATCATTTTCTCAAACTGTATCAAATGTCTTATATGTACCACATGATCTGTATCAAAGTTGACTGGAATGGATTGTGTGACTTTAAGGACATTTCATCACTCATTTGTGTGTCTTCAGCTGCAGTGAACTGATTAATATATGATGTTAATGTATTTTTAATAATCCATTATTATTTTAATAACCCATATTTTTCTTAAATGTCATTTGTCTTGATGCTACTTTTTCAGCTTTATGCTGTATGCTTCAATAAAATGAATATGATTAATATTGTGTATTGAAAATTCTTGGTGAATACATAATTTTACTAGGTCAGCTCATGTGTGTATGTGTTTTATACTTGAAAAACTACATATAATTATATAACCTGATTGTTTTTACTTAAGACATAAACATTTTTTATCAGATTAATGATATTGGGGACAACAATACACCAAAAAGTTATTATTGTATATATTTAGTGACAAAAATGCCAATTTTTGGTGAAATAAAGGGAATTACAAGATGAATTATTTTGCATTACATTACCATGGGCTTTATTGCTACAAACACTTAAGGGATAACTGAGAATGTACCAGGAACGATCAATGTGCATCTTGTACTGCATTAAAACCAAGATCATGCACATTACTGATGCCCAGCCTGTGAGGAGCAGGATAAGGGGGTGAGGACGACATATTTATACTGATTTTTGCTAATTATTATTATATTGTGATTTTTACTACTGCATGAATTTGTTCTTGTGTAATAGTAATAGTGAAATATCACAATGTATATAAATTGTCTTTGATTACTGCTTAACAATGGGGAATAGATAATGGCAAATTGTTGCAGGTTCATCCATTATATTTATTGGTGTTTACCTCAAAAATCTAAGAAATAATTTATTATTATTATTATTATTATTATTATTATTATTATTATTAAAGCATTTATTTCAAATTTTTCTGTTTGATCAGATGGCCTTACAATGCCCTGTCAAAAGCTATATGAAGGCATGATGTAAGAATAGAAGAGGGTGGACTGTGAAAGCTATCAGATATAAATGTGACTCAACACAGTTTTTTGTTAATGATGAGGCGAACACATGCATGTAGGTTTTACTCCCCTTCTACCCCCAGGGGCCCAGTAGCACCCCATGGAAGATCAAAAAAATGCATATTTTAAATGGCTGTAAATTAGAGTCCGATTAACGTATCAAAGAGAAAATCGGTAGGATTACTGCTTATGTTATGTTGATTAAATAATGTTGGGCACAGTTTTCAGAAATATATGTTAAGCTGTTATAAAGGCATTTTAAATATTGCTCACAGTAAAATACCAACTTTCAGCCTGCCTCTCAAATATGTCATAGATATTTGCACAATAAACATATTTAGATATCCATTTCTCCATTAAAGATATTATCTATTTCATTTAATTAATAAAACGTTTTAAACTACATTACCCATAAGCCTCTGTCATTCTGTCAATAGAACGGTAAAACATGGCGCTGTTATTTGTAGTTCACTGAAGTTATGCTTAGGGTTAGGGTTAGGATCTCGCTAAAGAAGTAATTTCTCTCAACATAGCAATACTTCATTGTTAACTTAATATATCACTAACGTGATAACATCAGTAAAACATACTTTTGTAATTTAATGCGCTGTTTAATATGGGTTAAAAGATAATCCAATCACAGCGAGTCCTGCGAGTGACAAGGGAACTTCACAGCCACTGACATCCCAGCTGAACAGAGGCGTCACACTTACTTGTCCATTTATGGTCATTTATGACAAATTTCTTCCGTTTTTCGGCTGACGGGACAGATTCGGTTAACAATAATTAAATTAGCTACCTATTAGATTGTGTTTTATTAACGTCTACACCTACAGTAATTATTGTTGACAAAAATTGGCCAATATTGATTCCCATGCAACTTTAACCCATAGTTTTATCTAATTAAATTCAATCAGATTTATTTTATTATTTTATTTATTTTGACCATAGACAAGTGCATTTACTAATCAAATGTGCTTCTAACATTTACATTGTAATTTACATTGTGTTTTAAAGTTATAAATATATTCACTATTGTGTTTGTAATTCTCTACCATTTTAACTCTAAGAATAAAAACTTAATAAATAAACAAGTAAATAAATAAAGCATAATGAAAAGCATAGTTTTGTAAGCATTTCCCAGTATTTACTGATATGTCAAACATAGTGCCCAAACTACTGCACTGCATCCTCTGTCACCAAGCTTGTTTTTGCCACTATGAAGAATAAATAATAAAATAAATAAATAGAATAAGCAGTTAATTACAAAAATGTATTTAATTATAGTTATGCAATTAATTATAGTAAAATATAACTTAAGGTGTGTAACTCAGAAATATATAACAAAAGTCCTTTATATATGTGTGTGTGTGTGTGTGTGTGTGTGTGCCAAACAATATTTTTACAAACCACATGCAAAATCTTACAAACCTTCACAAAATATTTTATTGTCTTCTCTTAAAAAAAAATAAAATAAATAAATAAATAAATATAGAAACTAAAAGGCAAGCAGTTAAGAACAACATTGTACATTTTTAACTGTAATACTTTTATTGTGACTAAATGCAAAGCAAATTAAAATTGTTAGTGATAATTATAATTGTAAACGTTAATGTGACGGGTCTAGTGACAGATCCGGAGACGTTAGATCCATGTGCGACATCTTTAATGAACAATGAGAGTGGTACACCAGGCAGAGTTCAAAAGCCAGCAAACGGGAACAACAAAGGTAATCCAAGAATAACCGTAAATCCAGGCAGTTGGTCGGGGCAGGCAGCAAGAATCAAACACGATAACAAACAGTCCAGTCGGTAACAGGCAATCAGAAAAACAAGGGAAAACGCTCGGAATTGCTAGACAAACTAAACAATACTTCGTGAGGGAACCCGCCAAACTGACGGTCCTAAAATGGCCGCCAGAGGGGAAGTGAACCCGGGTGAACCGGAACCGGAAGCGGAAGCGGGGGATCCCAGGTACGGGGTTATGGGAAATGTAGTGAGTCAATAGTCCGGAGACGGTTCCCGCTGACGGCGGTTAGAGGGAGCCACAGAGACCGCTGTCGTAACAGAGCCCCCCCCCCTGCGAGCGACTCCTGGCGCGAGGAGGTGCCCGACGCCGGGGTCTACCCCTCCTACGGGGAGCAGGTCGGTCCGGGTGCGCCGAGTGGAAGTCGAGTGTGAGAGAGGGGTCGAGGATATCCTCAGCCGCGACCCAGGACCTCTCTTCGGGGCCGAAGCCCTCCCAGTCTACCAGATACTGGAGGTGACCTCTGCGGCGTCGGGAGTCCAAGATTGCGTTGACCTGATAGGCCTCCTCGCCGTCGATGATTATGGGGGGAGGTCCCTGTGGTGCGGTCTCGTCTAGGTCCTCCGCTCCTCCCGGTTCGTCAGCAGGCTTCAACAGAGAGACATGGAAAGTGGGTGAGATACGATACTCAGGAGGTAGGTCTAATCTGAATGATACGGGTGTAATTTGTTTAGTTATTTTGAAGGGACCCACGTACCTGGGACTTAGTTTCTTGCAGGGAAGGCGGAGACGTAGGTCTCGGGTAGATAGCCATACCCATTGGCCCGGTTCGTAAGGGGGGTTAGGCCGACGCCTGCGGTTGGCCTGGGTCTGGGTACGGCGGACGGCTCTTTGTAGATGAACATGGGCGAGATCCCACGTCTGCTCGCTGTGCTGGAACCAGGAGTTGACTGCTGGTAGATCTGCGGGTTCGCCGGACCAGGGGAAGAGTGGCGGCTGGTAGCCCAGGATACATTGGAACGGGGTGAGTTGAGTGGCAGGTTTGAGTAGTGAGTTCTGGGCATATTCGGCCCAGAAGAGGTAGCGGCTCCAGTCCTCCTGTTGGTCATGGCAGTACGAACGGAGGAAGCGAGTCAACTCCTGGTTCAACCTCTCGACCTGGCCATTGGCCTGAGGGTGGTAGCCCGAGGTGAGGCTCACGTTAACTCCTAGGAAGCGGAAGAAGCAGGCCCAGAGACGAGAAGAGAACTGAGGTCCCCGGTCCGATACTATGTCCTCTGGCAGGCCGTAGAGTCTAAACACCCAGTTACAGAGAATTTCTGCTGTTTCCATGGCGGTGGGGAGTTTAGCGAGGGGAATGAGTCGGCAGCCTTTGGAGAACCGGTCAATAACAGAGAGGATGGCGGTGTAACCGTTGGAGGGAGGCAGATCCGTGATAAAGTCCACAGCGATGTGTGACCAGGGGCGTTGCGGTACGGGCAAGGGCTGGAGCAGCCCAGCGGGCAGACGGCGGGGAACCTTGGAAACATTGCAAGTCGTGCATCTCCTGATGAACTCTACGGTGTCTGCACGTTGAGTGGGCCACCAGAACTTGTTGGACAGCAGCTGTAGTGTGGCCTCGATCCCTGGGTGACCTGAGCTGGGGGTAGTATGCACCTCCGTAAGGATCCGGGGTCGAAGGGTGCGTGGAACATAAACGAGGTGGCCTGGACAATCGGCTGGTGTAGGGTCCAGAGCCTGGGCCTCTGTTATCTCACTCATGATATCCCAGGTTACCGGTGCGACGAGAACGGTGGGAGGTAGGATGGTCTCCGACGATTTGACTGGCTGGTCGGGCTCTTGCTGTCGGGAGAGCGCGTCTGCTTTGGTGTTCAAGGAGCCGGGACGATAAGTAACTTGAAAGTTGAAACGTGAGAAGAACAGAGCCCACCGAGCCTGGCGGTGGTTGAGCAGCCTGGCCGAGCGGAGGTATTCTAAGTTCTTATGGTCGGTTAGCACCGTGAAGGGGTGCTTAGCGCCCTCTAGCCAGTGCCGCCACTCCTCGAGGGCCAGCTTGATTGCCAGAAGCTCACGATTGCCCACATCATAATTTCTCTCGGCTGGACTCAACTTGTGCGAAAAATAGGCGCAGGGGAACATTTTCGGAGGTTCTCCTTGACGCTGGGAGAGCACAGCTCCAACACCCGTGCTAGAGGCGTCCACCTCCACGAGGAAAGGCCTTTCGGGGTCCGGATGATGGAGAATGGGTGCTGAGGTGAACCTCTGACGGAGGTCGTCGAAGGCCTGGAGTGCCGGTTCGGACCAGGTGAGACGTGTGGTTCCCTTTTTTACCATGGCCGTGAGTGGGGCTGCTACGGTACTGAAATGGCGAATGAAACGCCGGTAGAAGTTCGAGAACCCCAGGAAGCGTTGGAGTTCCTTGAGCGTGGCAGGGCGAGGCCAGTTCAGTACCGCGTTCACCTTCCGTTCGTCCATAGAAACCCCCTCGGGGCTGATGACATAGCCGAGAAAGGAGATCTTTTCCAAGTGGAACTCGCACTTCTCCTCCTTTGCGTAGAGCTGATGAGAAATGAGACGCTGCAGCACCGCCCGGACGTGAGTGACATGTTCCGAGAAGTTGTCGGAAAAAATGAGGATGTCGTCTATGTAGATGATCACCCAGCGGTTTAGCATGTCTCTGAACACCTCATTAACGAAAGCCTGGAAGAACGACGGACTGTTGGCTAGCCCGAAGGGCATCACCGTATATTCATAGTGGCCTGAGGTTGTGGAGAAGGCGGTCTTCCACTCATCCCCCGCACGAATACGAATGAGGTTGTAAGCGGATCGCAGGTCCAGCTTTGTGAAAACCTTGGCCTTGCGTAACTGTTCAAGGGAGGCGGGGACGAGCGGGAGTGGGTATCTATATTTGATGGTGATATCGTTGAGACCTCGATAATCGATGCACGGACGGAGGCCCCCGTCCTTCTTCTTGACAAAGAAGAACCCCGCCGAGGCGGGTGAGGTAGAAGGTCTTATGAAGCCCTTGACTAGTTCCTCCTGAATGTAGGTGTTCATTGCTGCTGTTTCCGCCTGAGACAATGGGAAGATGCGCCCCCTAGGTGGAGTAGTTCCGGGGATCAGGTCGATGGCGCAGTCCCCAGGCCGATGGGGAGGTAACTGAGTGGCCTTGATGCGGCTGAAGGCATCGAGAAGATCCTGATACTCGAGGGGAACGGTTCTTCGGGATGGTTGAGGTGACGTCTCAGGCTGGAGACAGTGTTCCGTGCAGTAGGGTGACCAATTGGAGATGGAGCGATCCGCCCAGGTGATGGTAGGGCCATGACGGTCGAGCCAAGGGTATCCTAATATGACGGGTGAGTGAGGTGATGTGATGACGAAGAACCGAATTATTTCATGATGGTGGGGTCCGATCTGGAGGGTGAGGTCCTGAGTGGTGTGGTGGATCTTGCCGGAGCCTAGCGGTCGCCCGTCGAGGGCGGCCACTGTGACATGTGAGGAACAAGAGGAGACAGGGATTCGATTAGCAGTGACGAAAGCAGCATCAATGAAATTACCCGCAGCCCCAGAGTCAATCAAAGCAGTGGTCTTGAGAGTAACATTCCCCGCCCTCAGCATGACTGGTATCTCACAACGTTTGAGAGAAAGTTCCTCCGTACTCACCGAGGCTGGCTGGCGTGGCGGGCGCGTGGGGCAGTTGGCTCGGATGTGTCCTGGTTGTCCGCAATACAAGCAGAGATTACCGCGGAGACGCCTCTCTCTCTCCTCCAGTGATAGCTTTGTTGCGCCAATCTGCATAGGTTCGGGCGCCGCCTCGGCAACGGGCGCAGCCTGCGGGATGGGTACGAGCAGCCTACCAGGCCTGCGAGCCCGCATGACGTTATCCACCCTGATCGAGAGATCGATGTACTGTTCACAGGAGAGACCCTCGTCCCGACACGCCAACTCCACCTGCAGATCCGGATTGAGTCCCCTTCGATAGTGCAGCTTCAAAGGGCCATCGTTCCAGCCGCTCTGGGCCGCGAGGGTTCGGAAACTCAGGGCGTAATCCGCTGCGGTTCTCCGGCCCTGTCGCAGCGTCAGGATCTGCTCCCCCGCCTCTCCATCCTCCGTGCACGGCTGAAAGACCTCCTTGAAGCGTTGCAGGAAAGCGGAGAACGAAGGGAAGGTAGGCTGGTCTAAGCGCCACACCGCCGTGGCCCACTCCAGTGCTCTTCCTATGAGCAGCGAACACACAAACGCGATTTTACTCTCGTCGGTGGGGTAGAGATGTGGCTGTTGACCAACGAAGAGGGAGCATTGGAGAAGGAAGCCCTTACATTTCGTGGGGGACCCGTCGAATTTCTCGGGAAACGCCAGGCGAGGGCTGGCGGCGGCCGGTGGTGCCGTCGGAGGTGATGTTGGGGGCGCTGGTGGTGAGAACGCTGGCGGAATCAGCTGGAGTCCCTGCAACGCTTGCACGAGCTGTCCTGTCAGGTCGGTCAGACGGTCCAGCTGTTGTTGGTGTACTTGCAACGTTGAGGCTTGAGCGGACAATTCCGTAGCGATCTGTTGTACCGCCGTGGGGTTCACGGATGACGTTGTCGGAGAAGTCGCTGGATCCTGAGGTGGCGAAGTATTCTGTGACGGGTCTAGTGACAGATCCGGAGACGTTAGATCCATGTGCGACATCTTTAATGAACAATGAGAGTGGTACACCAGGCAGAGTTCAAAAGCCAGCAAACGGGAACAACAAAGGTAATCCAAGAATAACCGTAAATCCAGGCAGTTGGTCGGGGCAGGCAGCAAGAATCAAACACGATAACAAACAGTCCAGTCGGTAACAGGCAATCAGAAAAACAAGGGAAAACGCTCGGAATTGCTAGACAAACTAAACAATACTTCGCGAGGGAACCCGCCAAACTGACGGTCCTAAAATGGCCGCCAGAGGGGAAGTGAACCCGGGTGAACCGGAACCGGAAGCGGAAGCGGGGGATCCCAGGTACGGGGTTATGGGAAATGTAGTGAGTCAATAGTCCGGAGACGGTTCCCGCTGACGGCGGTTAGAGGGAGCCACAGAGACCGCTGTCGTAACAGTTAACAAAAACAAAACAGTACATATAGTGTATGTCTTTCAGAGAACACTGCCAAATGCATTTTCTTAAAAACCTAAACTGACAACACATATAAATGTTTCAAATTAACATCAAAAATAATACCAAACATATGACAGAATAACACCATGAAGTCATGCATGTCAAGTGTGTCATATCGTCTACAAAACTCCATAAAAATCTATAAAAATCAGCACAGCACCAAATAAACATTACTTGTCTGAACAATGGAAGAAACACCTGCTACATACAAACGCAGAAATATACATTTGACAATAGCATTGTGATAAAACCATTAGGAAGACACCAAGTAAAGTTTGTAAGGCTTAAAAAAGAGAACACAATGCTTTATCAATACGAAAAAGACTATTTTTAACTATTGTTTTCATTACTGGTTCTGTATACAGTATATGGGTTGCTGGAAGATCAAAATTTATTCATTATAAGCTTATAATTAAAACAAAGTTGCATCTTCTGAAAACAACAAAAAAAACAAAAAACTGCAAAGTCTTAATATTGATCTGGTGCCATTTCTGTATGTGTGGGGGATAAAAAGTTAAAGAGGGCCTTGTGCATAATGGAGAAGGACAGCGTTATCTGCAAGAAACCCTGTAAGACAGAAAGAAAGGAAAAATTATTACATTACATGCAACATGTTAGTTTATATATTACTTTGGGGATTTTTTTAGGCCGTAAAAGCAGCCTCTGCAGAGATGCTGTATAATCAAATTTTACATGCATCTATTATTAAAAGTAAGTCATTAATAACAAGCTTCATATCTAATTCTTTTAAACATGTTTACATGTTTGAACTCGTGGAAACAGATAAATTACGAGGTGCAGAGAGACATCATGTAAAGTTGGACAATTAACTGACGGGGCCCATTTGAAGTAATTTATTAAGAAGCCAATGGACAATATAAAGTTTCTGACTGTGTGGGGTATCTGACTGCTTTCCAAAAAGGGGCACAACTGATTTACAAATATTGTGATAGTGTCAAATGAGACTGTACAGTGACTGAGGCAATGAGCAGTAGAGTAAACGTTGCAGGACTGTCTACAAGTACAATATCATAGAAGTGTTCAGCTGAATTATTGAATTATTAAGACTCTGATGTACTAATGGGGCATTTTTAAAACTTTTACCCAGTCCATTTACCCACACTTGCGGTCTTGGCCACTTTATAGCACATGCATGCGACAGGAAGTAAGTGCGCAAGACTGTCCCAGGTCTTAATGATGCCAAACTGCAGTGCCCTTAAAGCACACTATATCCACACCATTTTGAATACTGCTCAGGAGGTTCAGCGTATCCCATCGTGCATCATGTTTTGGAATAAATCGTGAGATCTTGTGAGAGGTCACAGAAACCTTTCCAATGTAAGTAAAAAATAAATAATAATTATTATTAGATATTACAAATAATTTGGTAGTAAAACAAAGTTTTATAATACATAATATAATTAGTCAAGAGGTCAAGTGCAAGTGTGGGTATTTGGACAGGGCAAAAGTTTAAGAAACAACATGTTATATATGTTATATATGCTGTGCAAATTATAACAGCAGGAACGTTTGATAAAAGGGTAAAACTAACACAGACCTACCACTGCAAATGTCTCCCTCCACAGCTTTCTGTTTTCTCTGTTTCTAAATGAAGACCTCTCCACAAACAAGACTGGGATGAGTGCTTCCTTTATGTCTTCTCAGCTGAAAAAAAAAAAGGGAAAGAAAAGACAATTATATAGAGAATGTTAATAATAATCTGTGAGCAACAGTGAGCAACATATTTAAGTTCTAAACTGATATGAATGAACTGCAGGAGGTTAAAAAATAATTTTTTGTAATTACTTTTTTTTTGGTTTTTACATTAAAAGGTATTACAAGCATGCAATAGTAATTGTAGTGATTACTGTGGTATCTGTCGTAAAAGCACATCAAAACTAGCATTACAGTGGTAAAACCATAGTAAGTTTGGTGATCACTGTGCTATAACTATACATATCACAGTCAAACTAAAGATACTGCAGTAAAAGCATAATAAGTGTTGTGGTTATTGTGCTTTTTTACTGAAACTGCCACAGCAAAACTACAGTTACTGTGGCAAAAACATGGTAAGTGTCCTGTTTACTCTGTTTTAACTTCAAATATCACAGTACAACTACAGTTATTGTGGTAAAAACATGGCAAGTGTCCTGTTTACTGTTTTAACTTCACATTTGACAGCAAAACTACAGTTACTGTGGTAAAACATGGTAAGTGTCACTGTTTTAATTTCAAATATCACAGTACAACTACAGTTAATGTAGTAAAAACATTGTAAGTGTCATGTTTACTGTGTTTTAACTTAAAATATCACAGTACACCTACAGTTAATGGGGTAAAAACATGGTAAGTATCCTGTTTACTGTGTTTTAACTTCAATTATCACAGTACAACAACAGGCACTGTGGTAAAAATATGGTAAGTGTCATGTTTACTGTGTTTTAACTTCAAATATCACAGTAAAACTGCAGTTACTGAGGTAAAAACATGGTAAGTATGCTGTTTACTGTGTTTTAACTTCAGCTATCACAGTACAACTACAGGTACTGTTGTAAAAAACATGGTAAGTGTCCTGTTTACTGTGTTTTAACTTAAAATGAGTTTTAACTTGAATGAGACTTCCTGAACGTGATTTCATAGCGATCACCATCTCATGTCCTTCGCGTCTGTGTTCTGACGCCAAAAGTTTCCCATTGAAATCAATGTAGGTCCCAGTTCGTCCTAATTACGCGGAGGGACGCTGTTGACGTCTTCATAGTGACGCTAGAGGCGCTTGACCGTTCTGCAGTTTTTGACGCCTCGGGAGTGAGAATGGGTTGAACTTTGTGGGAACAGTTTGGAGCTGGCCCCTTCCTCTTCCAACATGACTGTGCACCAGTGCACAAAGCAAGGTCCATAAAGACATGGATGACAGAGTCTGGTGTGGATGAACTTGACTGGCCTGCACAGAGTCCTGACCTCAACACCTTTGGGATGAATTGGAGCGGAGACTGAGGGCCAGGGCTTCTCGTCCAACATCAGTGTGTGACCTCACAAATGCGCTTCTGGAAGAATGGTCAAAAATTCCCCATAAACACACTCCTAAACCTTGTGGACAGCCTTCCCAGAAGAGTTGAAGCTGTTATAGCTGCAAAGGGTGCACCGACGTCATATTGGACCCTATTGATTAGGAATGGGATGTCACTTAAGTTCATATGTGAGTCAAGGCAGGTGAGTGAATACTTTTGGCAATATAGTCATTTTGAAGAAATTATTTAGACAAGATTAAGGTTGTAGAGTCACAGATATCAAAAATCTGCATGAACCTTGACAATTGACAAAATGTCCAGATGAGCTCTGATCATCACAAAACAAGCTTTGATTGTCACCATTGTTGAGATTCATGTACTGATTCTTGATTTTTGTGTGAGCCAAAAAGCGTCCATTCAAAATACTTTCTGTATAACAATTAAAAAAAAGAGCTTGACTGCCATACTTGACAACACTGCTGTTTAAAAAAAATGCAACATCAAAAGCTAACATATTCAGAGACTCCTGATATGATCAGTGAAACAGGCAATATCTATCACCAATGACTAACTCATCACCAATGAACAACCAGATTTATCTGATCAGATTTTCTCCAGCAACTTTTTCTATAAAAAGTGTGACTTAACAATACACAGTTAACAGCCATAGACATTATAGAGACAGAAGCATAACTAAAACAAACACTTATCTCCACAATAACTTTAAACTTTATTATGCTCAATAAAACATTAAGATCTAAACCTATGTTAATTCTCAATAAGACGTTTTGTATAAAATAAAGTCAGACTGGTTGGTAATAAATGAAGATGCTGAGATCTAGAGAGATCTGTTAGTGTCTCCTGTTCTGTTGCTGCCAGTCATGTGATGTTTAATTAATTAATTAGATAATTAGTTAATTTTACAGTGAAGGTGTTTGATTGTAATAATTTAGGAAATGCCTGTAAATTAACAGTGTTGTCAGTTTTTTTTTTTGTTTTTTTTTTTATATAAAGAGATTTTACTTTTTAATTTTTAAGGTTTTGTTGTTTGCCTTTTGTTTTACAGTGAAGGTGTTTAATCATAAAAAAGAAGAAAGAAAGAAAATACCTGTAAAATAACAGCATTTGTCAGCTTATTTAAATGAGATTTTACTTTCATTTTATGGTTTTAGTTTGGCAGCTGCTGCTGCCAGTCATTTGACCGATTTATCATCTAACAGTTTTGTTATTGTATTAATTACAGATTATTTTTGTAATTGTACATACTTTTGTTTGTAATTTAAGAAAACAGAAAACATACTGTATAAGAATACAGTAGTTTTTTTCTGTGTAAAAAAAAAAAAAAAGTGAATTATTGTAATTTTTCATAAATGTCATAATACTTAAAATAACAGCCAAGTACTTCATTCAGAGATAATTTTACAGAGTTTTGACTGCAATTCAAGATAAAAGAAAACAACCTGAAAAAAAACAGTTATTTTACATAAAATTATGCTTTATTTATTTTTACAGTATAGGTCAAAGACCCAAAACATGACAAAATGAGCACAGGCTATTCTTAAAATAATGTCACTTTTGATCAATGTAATGTGTCCTTGCTGAATAAAAGTATTCTTTAGAAAAAAAAAAAAAACACACATTTGTTTGTTTGTTTGTCTGTTTGTTGTTGTTGTACATATCAGGTACAGGCACAAATGTGGTGTTATCATTTTGGACCAACAGGATTAACTATAATCAGTTTCTCACATTTCCTAGTTTGTGTATTTTTAACGAAATCTGTTTTTGATTCCTTTTTGCCGACATCAGCTCCTCATACTGCTAGACCGTGACCTCCCATTATAATAATAATGCTCCATTAAATGAGAGACGTGTGTAAAAAGGGCCATGAAAATGGTCAAGTTAGTGCTAATTGCTTTCTAAGAAATCCATTTCCGCTGATGCAGCCAGTCATCTGCACCTGCTCACATCAGATCTGACTATTAGCTGCACAATGAGTTGGTCTGTAATCACTTACCATGATTCACTGTTCAGATGAGAAATAACTGGAATCAGTTATTACATCTGTAGTAATAATAATAATAATAATAAAAAGAAGCATGCATGTGGGCTGGTCTGTTAACCTTTACGAAAAAGAAGTTTATTCAAGTGTGTTATTGGTATCCTTTGTTTAATCTAAACATAGGAAAGTATAGTTTTAGTCTACTTTTTACATACTTCTCAGAAATGTGCTTTATGTACTTCTCAGAAATATACTTAAAATGACATTTAAGTATACTTGACTTATACTTGGAAAAAGTCTAAATATATTTAAACAATATTGTTCTCCTAGAATCCATGTTTTCATTGTCATATGGAAGGGGGCACTATTACACATCTTTCAAAAATGCAAATCCATTTTGTGGTACATTGTTGTTGTGTAAACATACCCTTATTTTATTTTATTTTATGCTACAGCCAGGTTAGTGGAGTAGTAAAATACCGTATGTACCCTTAAGGTACATGTTTTTTAGAGGTAAATAGGGTACAAAGTAGTCTGAAAGTGTTTCTTGTTGGGTAACACTTCAGTATCTCGTCATGGTATCTCTGTGCATTCAAAATGCCATCAATAAAATGCACCTGCCCATACCATAACCCCACTGCCACCACGGGCCACTCGATTCACAACGTTGACATCAGCAAACCGCTCACCCACACGATGCCATACACGTTGTCTGCCATCTGCCTTGTACAGTGAAAACCGGGATTCATCCGTGAAGAGAACACCTCTCCAAAGTGCCAGTCGCCATCGAATGTGAGCATTTGCCCACTCAAGTCAGTTACGATGACGAACTACAGTCAGGTCGAACCCCGATGAGGATGACGAGTTTCCCTGAGACGGTTTCTGACAGTTTGTGCAGAAATTCTTTGGTTATGCAAACTGATTGTTGCAGCAGCTGTCCGGGTGGCTGCTCTCAGATGATCTTGTAGGTGAAGATGCTGGATGTGGAGGTCCTGGGCTGGTGTGGTTACACGTGGTCTGCGGTTGTGAGGCCGGTTGGATGTACTGCCAAATTCTCTGAAACATCGTTGGAGACGGCTTATGGTAGAGAAATGAGCATTCAATTCACGGGCAACAGCTCTGGTGGACATTCCTGCAGTCAGCATGCCAATTGCACACTCCCTCAAAACTTGCGATGTCTGTGGCATTGTGCTGTGTGATAAAACTGCACATTTTAGAGTGGCCTTTTATTGTGGCAAAGGAAAAGTGCTCACTAACACAGATTTAGACAGATTTGTGAACAATATTTGAGAGAAATAGGCCTTTTGTGTACATAGAAAAAGTCTTGGATCTTTGAGTTAAACTCATGAAAAATGGGGGCAAAAACAAAAGTGATGCGTTTATAATTTTGGTCAGTGTATATACTGTGCATTGTTAAAGGGCATCAAAAGTGATCGGACTAATTTTATGACACAATATGCAATGTTACACTTTAATACAGAAATACAAATGCCTGTTGCGGTTTGACTGTTGAAATGTAAAGTTCTTTATCACACTGATCACATCATGTGGTGCACAATATTCTAAACCACAAACTGATTTTGTGCATTAACTTAAGATACCCATTCTATCAAGTTCATTCTATTTCATGGTGAAATGCACTTGAAATTTTGTGGAAAACTGAAAACACCTTTCATGGACAAAACCCACCCTGCACATCACAACATGTATTTTGTGAAGAAAATATGAAAATATTCATTTCATGCATTATGTATTTTGTCCACTACATGGCCTGTATAGACCACAAAATGCATTTTGTCCATTTTGTTCCTTTTTTTAACATTCATTTGTCCATCCATCCATCCTCTGCATGTCACAATGCATACAGTTTGGGAATTATCTGCATTTCATCCACAAAATAGGTTGTTTTGATCAAAAGTGCATTTTGTGCCATTTGTATCTCTATAAATATTTACAGTGTTGTTTCAGATGGCAGATACCGTTAAATATTCATCATAAGATTTAGTTTTATTACTTTTTTTTTTCCCACTATAGGACCCATATTTCAATACTTAGGTCACTTTTTCAAAAACTCTCCACACAGATGTCCTAATTGATGTTCAGCACATTAAAAAGTCTGTAAAACTAAACAGCACGTAAATGTTTCAAATCAGCTCATTCTTGATAACACGAACAAAGGCTGTCAACCAACAAATACACTTGTCACAGACCTAAAAACACCAACACCAAATAGCATTATCCAATGTTTTCTTTTGTAAAATGTCTTTACAAAACATATTAATATTAGTGCTTTGATTTTGACTCTGCATGACACAGTGCATAGACACATTTCATGAATGCCATTTACAAAATAGGTTGTTTTGATCACAAAGTGCATTTTAGTTTTGTAATGCCACGCCAGCAGAGGGAGCCCTCACCCCTGGACTGACTGTTACTGCTCCCTCTGCTGCTTCATTGGTTACTTCCTGTTTGGTGGCCATATAAGGAGGCCTAAACCAAACAGACCCTGTAAAGTATTGTTTTGCCTGTGCGGACTCTACCAAGCATTTTCCTATTTCATTGCCTTGTTTCGCTATTTTCACGGTTTTGTTTCTTGTCATAGTTTTGCCTTGTTTTTGCCATTGTTTTGTTCTGTTTCACTGCCATAGTTTTTGCCTAGTTCCATTGCCTTGTTTATTTGTCACTTTTGGACTGCTCACTGGTATTTGCACTCTGCCTGTTTATTTGGTTTTCGCTTTTGTCTTGCCTACGTTTCATTGTTTGTTTGGAGATTGACCCTGCCTGTCTTGACTACGATCTGTTTAATAAAGCTCGCATCTGGATCTTACATGCTTCCCTGAAGTCCTGTTACAAGTTTTCAATAGTTCACAATAGTTTTCATACATTCCATGACACTATATGCCACAAAATGCAGTCTGTGCACTAAATGTGCAATATTCCAAAAACACCTTCTGTCAACGCAAACCTTACACACAAAAAAAGTTCACTATTTAAAAAAAAAAATAGTATATGATATATATTAGTGTGTGAAACAGTAGTCGTTACGCAGTGATATATTGACATAGTTGCCACATAACCCCATCATGCTGCATGATTAATTATACAAGTGTCATCCAGTTATGTTTTGCAAAAATAAAAATATAAATATTAAATATGTGCTGATATTACTTCTGGCCCTGATCACATGGAAATTGAATGTCAAGTGAGCACAATGCAATGTGGAATACAGTAACACTTTTTTTTTTTCCCCCCCCGCTGTCTACTGCATGTTTTGGCAAACATTATAAAACATTTACTTGCTATTCATACAGTGCACACTACACAAGTAAGAACTCATTTTGACTATACTATTCTGGACATGACTCCTCTAATGCAGTGCCAGCAGCTCCTCTCACACGCCACAGACCCCATGGATTATCCACAGCAGTCAAATATCATCCGTTTTCCAGCATCCCAAGAGTTGTGACATCACACGCCCCAGGCCGCTCTCTCTTTCAGGAGGAAAGTGAATCGTCTGCCCACTGACAAATTTATCATGAAATGATGCTGGAGTATACAAGACACAATCAATAATGTGTTAGCAGAAAATTACTCTTTTAATGCAACATGGAACACAAAAATACTTTGTTTTACATAATGCAGAAAACAGTTTTGTTTTTGATTGTTGTGTCCCATTGTGCACTTTTGCTGCATCCTAATTTTGCCTACTTATCCTATATTCCCTTAAAAGTATCTTCTCTCTTTGTGACAGAAAACGTCTAGGTTACGTACGTAACCCTCGTTCCCTGAAGGAGGGAACGGAGACGTTACATATGGGAACTCGCTTGAGAGTCCAATCATCTCCAAGCCTTATTCAAAAGGCCAATGAACATTCATGAACATTGGCGAGTGGTATTTGCATGCCGAGCCACTCCCCCGTACATACGGGTATATAAGATGGCGGCGTGCAACCACTCATTCAGGTTTTGCTGAGGAGCCGAGCTGCAGCCCGGCGTCAGCGCGACGTCAGGTCGTGGCAGGGGATGTAACGTCTCCGTTCCCTCCTTCAGGGAACGAGGGTTACGTACGTAACCTAGACGTTCCCCTTCAGTCGTTTCACTACGACGTTACATATGGGAACAGACCCATGGAACAGGCCACGACCCTGACGCCGCGTTACGCACAGACCCACGTGCTGACAGGCAGACGTGTCAGCAGACGGATATGAACGTAACCTTCCCAACGCCCTGAGGGCCAATAAAGGGGGCCCCACAGGGATGCCAGTTGTTACTGAAGCAGGGGTTGGGGGGGCGGAGCACATGAGATGTCTACATGTGGAATAAAAATAATTCAATATATCTATAACTTGTAGAGATATATGAGGGAAACAGCGGCCTTCTAGCTGACCTTGGAAAAATACTGAGACATGTTGCCACAACCTGCTGGGCGAAGGAGACCCAGCCGGAGCACAGTCAGGCACTACTCCGCAGCTAGGCCTGACTGCGGGGCATGGAGGACCCAAGGTTCACCGGAGGGAACAACTGAGGGATATAGCGCACGGATCCATTAGGAGTGGCGCAGCAAGCCAACACCAGCCGGTCTCCCGTTTACCTGATGTCTATGTTAAGACACGGGAGAACACGGCCTCAACGCGAAGGTTGTAAAACCTAGCGAAGGTATTAGGTGTCGCCCAGCCCGCAGCTCTACAGATATCTGCTAGTGAGGCGCCATGAGCCAACGCATAGGATGAGGCAACACTCCTTGTGGAGTGGGCACGAACACCTAAGGGGCATGGCTCTCCCTGGTTTTGATATGCCAGGGAGATGGCATCTACCACCCAATGGGCCAACCTCTGTTTGGAGACAGCATTCCCTTTCTGCTGACCTCCAAAGCAAACAAAGAGCTGCTCGGTGCGTCTGAAGTGCCGAGTGCGGTCCACATATATACGGAGGGCGCGGACTGGACACAGCAGCGCAGAGGCCGGGTCTGCCTCCTCCAGGGGCAGAGCTTGCAGGTTCACCACTTGATCGCGGAAAGGCGTGGTGGGAACCTTGGGCACATAACCGGGCCGGGGTCTCAGGATGACGTGAGAATCGCCGGGCCCGAATTCTAGGCACGCTTCGTCGACAGAGAAGGCTTGTAGGTCCCCTACCCTTTTGATGGAGGCCAGCGCGGTCAGGAGCACTGTCTTAAGAGACAGATATTTCAGCTCTACTGACGCGAGTGGCTCAAATGGGGCCTGCCGTAGACCCTGGAGGGTGACGGCGAGATCCCAAGAGGGTACGAGGTGCGGTCTAGGGGGATTAACCCTTCTCGCACCTCTAAGGAACCTCACGACCAGTTGGTGCTTACCAAGGGATGCTCCATCCACTGCATCGTGATACGCTGCGATGGCAGCAACGTACACTTTGAGAGTCGAAGGGGACAGCCTGCGCTCCAACTTCTCCTGCAGGAAGGAAAGCACTACTGCAATCGGACATCTCTGTGGGTCCTCTCCACGAGAGGAGCACCAGTCAACGAACAGACCCCATCTCAGTGCATAGGCCTGCCTTGTAGAGGGAGCTCTAGACTGAGTGATAGTATCTATCACGGCCTGTGGAAGGCCGGAGAGGTCTGACGCGTCCCGTCCAGGAGCCAGACGTGCAGGTTCCATAGGTCGGGACGCGGGTGCCAAATTGTGCCCATCCCCTGAGAAAGAAGGTCTCTCCTCAAGGGGATCTTCCAGGGAGGGGCTGCCGCAAGGGAAATGAGGTCTGGAAACCAGGTCCGGGTGGGCCAGTATGGCGCAACCAGCAGAACCTGCTCCTCGTCCTCCCTGATCTTGCACAGTGTCTGTGCAAGGAGGCTCACTGGGGGAAAGGCGTACTTGGGCCCCGGAGGCCAGCTGTGTGCCAGCGCGTCCCTGCCGAGGGGAGCCTCGCTGAGGGAGTAAAACAGCTGGCAGTGGGAGGATTCGGGGGAAGCGAACAGATCTATCTGGGCTTTGCCGAAATTGCTCCAAATCAGCTGGATTACCTGGGGGTGGAGTCGCCATTCTCCAGGATGGGTGGACTGCCGTGAGAGCTGGTCGGCTGCACGGTTGAGTTCTCCTGGAATGTGAACGGCACGTAGCGATTTCAGCCACGTCTGACTCCACAGGAGCAGATGGCGGGCGAGTTGTGACATGCGACGGGAGCGAAGACCACCTTGGTGGTTGATATGGTGCGAACAAGCACGTGCTTGTGGCGCAGCATCGGTCGGAAGCGACGCAGCGCAAGAAGCACAGCCAACAACTCTAGGCAATTGATATGCCATTGCAGTCGAGGTCCTGTCCAGGAGCCCGAAGCTGCTTGCCCGTTGCATACAGCACCCCAACCCGTGGAGGAGGCATCCGTGTAAACCACAAGATGCCTGGAGACTTGTCCCAGAGGGACTCCGGCCTGAAGAAAGGCCGGGTCTGACCACGGGCTGAACAGGCGGCGACACTGCAGGGAAACGCCAATCCGAAGTGTGCCACGGTGCCATGCCCATCTCGGGACTCGGTCGTGTAACCAGTGCTGAAGCGGTCTCATATGAAGCAAGCCCAGCGGCGTCACCGCGGCCGCAGCTGCCATATGCCCCAGGAGCCTCTGAAATGTTTTGAGAGGAACCGCTGTCTTGTGTCTGAATGAGCTCAGACAATTCAGCACTGACTGCGCGCGCTCGTTGGTGAGGCGGGCTGTCATGTTGACCGAGTCCAGCTCCACGCCGAGAAAAGAGATCCTCTGCACTGGGGAGAGTTTGCTCCTCTCCCGGTTGACCTGAAGGCCCAGATGGCTGAGGTGCCGGAGCACCAGGTCCCTGTGTTCGCACAACACATCTCGCGAGTGAGCTATGAGAAGCCAGTCGTCGAGATAGTTGAGAATGCGAATGCCCATCCGCCAGAGGGGGGATAAGGCAGCTTCCGCGACTTTCGTAAAGACACGGGGACAGAGGGACAGGCCAAATGGAAGCACTTTGTACTGATACGCTCGACCCTCGAAAGCAAACCGTAGGAAGGGTCTGTGTCGAGGTAGAATCGAGATGTGAAAGTACGCGTCCTTCAGGTCGATGGCTGCGAACCAATCCTGGTGACGGATGCATGTTAGCATGCGCTTTGTCGTGAGCATTTTGAACGGCAGCCTGAGAAGGGACCGATTCAGAGCTCGAAGATCCAGGATGGGTCTTAACCCACCGCTCTTTTTGGGCACGATGAAGTAGGGACTGTAGAACCCTGACTTCATCTCGGCTGGAGGGACAGGCTCGATTGCATCCTTCGCCAGTAGGATTGCAACCTCCGCACGCAGGACAGAGGCATGTGTGTCCGAGTGGACAGAAGTGGAAAGGACGCCTCTGTATCTGGGCGGACGCCTGGCGAACTGAATCGCATAGCCGAGACGTACCGTCCGGATCACCCACTGCGAGAGGCTGGGAAGCTGAAGCCAAGCTCCCAGCCTGGTCGCCAGGGGAATCAACGGAGCGTGGAGCGACGTACCCGCGGTGGGGCAGCCTGTGGGGGGAAGGGGAAGGGGACTGATCCCAGAAGGAAAAACGTCCTGGAGAAAAGTCTGACTGCACTGGGCAGCGCTTACCTTCTTCCCTGGTTCCCGCGCTGGCGATATCGACCTCCGAGTCCGGATCCGAGGATGCAAGGCGTTGCTCGAAAAGGAAACTCGGGGTCGAAGCCCCAGAGGTGAGAAAATCGACTCTTTTTGTGAATTTGTGGGTACCGTCGACCCGTGGGCCGACGGCAGCGTCTGAGCACATAGTGGCTCCCGGCCCTCCACCGGGATAGGGGACGCAGATGTTGTCATCTCCCAAAGAGCAATCTTCTTCACCTCTGGGTCTGGCCGGTCCCTGAGACGCGGGCGGTGCCCCTCTCCCGCGGCCGGCTCGTCGCCGGGCCGCCAGTCTGGCATCGTGTGCCTCGGCGGGGGACAAAGCCGGTGTTTTTGGAGCCGCAGGGGGGCGCCCTCGGCAACGGGCAGGCGGAGGTTGAGGCCTCGCGGACGTGGTGGAAGTGTCACGCCGAGGGAGGATGTGTTTGATTGCCTCCGTCTGCTTTTGGACCGCCGAGAACTGCTGGGCAAAGTCCTCAACGGTGTCGCCGAATAGGCCGCCCTGGGAGATGGGAGCGTCGAGAAAGCGAGCTTTGTCGGCGTCTGCCATCTGAGCCAGGGTCAGCCATAGGTGTCGCTCCTGTACCACTACTGTGGACATCACCTGGCCAAGGGAACGTGCCGTCACCTTGGTCGGCCGGAGGGTGAAGTCGGTGGCGGCACGGAGTTCCTGCATCGCCCCTTGGTCAGGGCCACCCTCGTGCAGATGTTTCAATGCCTTGGCTTGGTAGACCTGTAAGGTCGCCATGGCGTGCAGGGCAGTGGCAGCCTGTCCAGCGGCGTGATAAGCCCTGCCCGCGAGAGCGGACGAAAGCTTACACGCCCTGGACGGGAGATGGGGCCGATCCCGCCAGGTGGCGGCGCCCCGCGGGCATAAATGCACCGCGACGGCACGCTCAACCTGAGGGACCGCCACATAACCCTTGGCTGCCCCGCCGTCGAGGGTGTCGAGGGTGGCGAGGGGAGAGGAGCTGGGGCGTGGACGAGATGAATACGGAGCCCGCCACGTCCTCACCAGCTCCTCGTGCACCTCCGGGAAGAAAGGCACTGGGAGGGAGTGCGGCGATGCCGCGGATGACCTCCCCAGATACCAATCATCCAGCCTTGAAGGATCGGCCGGAGGTGTTTTAGGCACCTCCAGACCGATCTCCTTGGCGGCTCGGAGGAGCATAGCCGAAAGTTCGGCGTCCGCCTCAGACGGGGCAGCGACCGCAGAGGGGCGCTGACCCGCCGAGACGTCCGCCTCACCCTCCGACTCTCCCTCTGATGCTGAGGCAGACATCTCTACCTCCTGAGGAGCACCAAAGGAGACACTCAGCCCGGCGTGCGGGGAAGTGTACTGCTCTGGCCACTCAACGGAACCGCGTGGTGATGCAGAAGTCCGCGGGGCTTTGCTGGCCGGCGGAGCATTCTGCACAGTCACCTTAAGGTCCCCCAAGTGCCTCGCCGCGGTCGCCGAAAAACCTTGACGGCTCAACGACCTACCGCGGGAAGGCAACGAGGGGAGCCGACTCGCGAACGAGCGGCGGTACCTTAACGCGGCCATGGTCATGCGCTCGCAATGAACGCATGAGCCATCCGTGAACGCTGCCTCAGCGTGCTCTCGGCCCAGGCACGTGAGACAGCGATCATGTCCGTCCAGCGAGGCGAGGAAACTGCCGCATAGAGAAGCGCACGGCCGGAGAGACATCCCGGGAAAAATGCCCTCGACAGCCGTGAGAAATTAGCTCTTTTAGATCCCGGTTTGCCCAGGGAGGACTGCGGCACAACTGTGCACTCAAACGGGGAGACTCGCTGGAATGCAGAAGGCTTTTCTGGCCGTGAAAACGGCCGCCTGCAGGATCTCGCTGGCGGCTGCCAAACGCTCTTTTGTGAAGCTCTTTTAGTATTGGCAGCACGCCAGCAGAGAGAGAGCTGGAACTCTTTTTTAAGCTTTTAAACAGGAACTCTTTTCTTTTTTTAAAGCAAGCTAGAGACGAGGCTCCAAAGCAAAAATCTGAATGAGTGGTTGCACGCCGCCATCTTATATACCCGTATGTACGGGGGAGTGGCTCGGCATGCAAATACCACTCGCCAATGTTCATGAATGTTCATTGGCCTTTTGAATAAGGCTTGGAGATGATTGGACTCTCAAGCGAGTTCCCATATGTAACGTCGTAGTGAAACGACTGAAGGGGAACTCGATAGTTTTGACAGTGTAGCCGAATGGTAGGAAACTGTCGACATATATGTAATAATTGCACTCTGTTGCATAGTTACATGCATTCTGTCACCATAAACTGGTCTGTCAATCACTGTGTCACAGTTAACATCCTCAGCTTATTAGATTAAATTTACACTAGTCAAACAGTTCTTCCTTCTGTACTGGAGAGAAAACAATTAGCACGTTGATCTTCCAGGTGTGGGTCTTTCATGTAAAGATTTTTTTTTTTTTTTTGCATAATGATGCATTTAATAGTTAACGGTCGAACACATCTGCTGTTGTGCTATTTTCATCTTTTTAAGAGTTCACAGTGTTATTGCAGATTAAATATAACGCAGACAGCATTAAAATATTTTTCATCAGCTTTGATATTATTACAGTTTTTTTTTACTATCGCTAGGACCCATTTCTCAATAGTTGTCCTAATTAAATTTCAGCATGGCACAGCGGTTAATTTCACATTCATTCAGTGCACTTAAATTACTAAAAGACTTCATACAGTCGCAAATCAACTCATTCTTCTTAACACTAGCAAAAGCTTTCAACCAACAAACACGCTTTGTCAGTTTGTCAATCATAAAACAATGACCTATACACTAACAGGTAGAATTATGTAGTCATGTGATACATTGGGTCATTCTACATTCTGCTCCCTGCAATTCTCTGGTGTAGATCAGTACACAACCACAGACCGCGCACATTCTGCTCACTGACCATCTGATGGATATTGTACGGAGAAGAAAAAAAAAAAAAAAGCGACTGATTGCTTGGCTTCTATGCAAATTCCAGCAGTGGAAGCACAGATGATATCCATGTGCACCAGAGAATGTCAGCATATTCTGATTTATTTTCTGAGTTTGTTTGTTTTTTTATGTCAGTATAAAATAACCTGCATTTAATATCTTTGGTGACACAGCTGAATTAATTTGCAGATTTCAATTATACTTTCCATGTTTCTGTTTAATATATACAGGTGCATCTCAAAAAATTAGAATATCCTGAAAAAGTTTTTTCATTCGTAACTCATTTCAAAAACTGAAACTTTCATATATTCTAGATTTATTACATGTAAAGTAAAATATTTCTAAAGTTTTTTATTTATTTATTTATTTATTTATTTTGATGATTAGAGCTAACAGCTCATGAAAGTATCTAAAAAATATTAGAATATTTCCTAAGATCAATGAAAATGCGGGTTTGCAAAACAGAAAAGTTCAAGTTTTTTAAAGTATGTTCATTTATGCACTCAATACTTGGTTGTCAGCACAAATTACAGCAAATGACTTGCTACTGGCACAAATTACAGCATCAGTGAAGTTTGGCATGGAAGTGATCAGCCTGTAGCACTGCTGAGGCACTATTGAGCCTTCAGATCGTCTGTATATTGTTGGATCAACTGTTTCTCATCTTTCTCTTGAAAATATCCCATAGATTCTCTATGGGGTTCAGGTCAGGAATGTTGGCTGGCCAATAAAGCACAGTAATATCATGGTCAGCAAACCACTTGGAAGTCATTTTGGCACTGTGGGCAGGTGCTAAAGTCCTGCTGGAAAAGGAAATCTGCATCTCCATAAAGCTTGTCAGCAGATGGAAGCATAAAGTGCTCCAAAATCTCCACGTAGAAGTGCAAAGGCTTTATTGACTTTGCACTTGATAAAACACAGTAGACCAACACCAGCAGACATCACGGCACCCCAAATCATCACTGACTTCAGGAACTTCCCACTGGACTTTAAGCAGCTTGGATTCTGTGCCTCTCCAGTCTTCCTCCAGACTCTGGGATCATGATTTCAACATGAAATGCAAAATTTTCTTTTATCTGAAAAGAGGACTTTGGAGCACTGAGCAACAGTCCAGTTATTTTTCTCCTTATCCCAGGTAAGATGCTGGTGACTCTTTAAATTGGCTTTGTTTGACAGTATTCTCCAACTTGCAGCCATCCCTGTTGTTTCTGCACCTTTTCCTACCCATTTTTTTTTTAAAGTTCTTTCCAAACTTTTGAAATGTTTTACTTTATATGTAATGAATTTAGAATATATTAAAGTTTCAGTTTCTGAAATAAGTTACAAACAAATTTTTTTTTTTTTTTTTTTCAGGATATTCTAATTTTTTGAGATGCACCTGTAAACTTCCTTTGGATTGTTATAGTGATCATTTATAAATAGAAATATATATATATTTGTGGTGAGGAGGTGTGCTTATTTATGTATGTATTTTGCAGACTACAGCTTATAAAACAATATTAATAATCATTCACAATCAATAATTAATAATAATTAACAATCAATAGCAATATTAATGCATTTTAATATGCATTTGTGCAAGATTTGAAACTATTTAACTCTTTAATTAGTTCTGTCCTTCTTATAAAAGATGTGGTTGAGAATGGATGATGTTTTCATGACATTTTAAATAAATGCCACAGGATGCATTTTCTGCCAAGAGCATGTTTGGAAAAAAAATGTGAAAATGTTAGCTTTTGAATAATCATGTTTTATTTTTATTATTATTAGTCTGCCCATTCTAAAGAAATAAAAGAAAAGATGTGTGCATATAAGTTGCTGGTTCATCATTTTAGCAAACAAACCCCTATCATCCCCACATACTCTCAGATCGTATTCCTATAGATGCTACTGCAGGCAATTTCCCAGCATGTCAGAGCATCCTCTACAAATCCTCTCTGACTGAGGTGTATGGAATTACAACATCATGTCAAAGTGTATAAGAGATAAGTCATCCATGAGCACAGAACAAGAACCAATATCCAATCACAACTGCAAGGGATTTAGGGAGATTCATTTCTCCCAATGCCATCTCTCCTGCAGACAACTGCACATATGGTCAATAGACAAGGGATAATTAAATCTTTTGCTGCATGCAATAAAAAAAAAAAAAACATTTTGTGCTTCAGTGAATTCAGAGGAAACAACTGTCTACACTGGATAAGTTAGTTCAAACATTAACTTGAATATATTAAGCAAAATCTAAATTTGTACTCAAGCATTCAAGCATGAAGAAATAAGAACTCTAATAATCATGCTAGATATTTTGTGAACCCTTAAGAGTTCTGCATTTAATACATTTGACTTGAATTGAGATCAGATTTTCATTTTACTCATATTACTTAGCTAAAGAGAATCCAGTTAAACACACACACACACACACACACACACACACACAAGCACACACACACTATGTTTTATATTTGTGTGTTACCATTAAATTCACAGTTATTTACTAAGCCTAAAGATCTAACAGTAAATGTCTTTGCTGTAAAAAGCTTGTTAATCTTTGCTTTCAGTATCCCTTGAGCTGGGAATAACAGCATTGTTTCTAGGAACTGCAGTGGCTTGTTAAGAATTCATGCTGCCTAAGGAAACAGTCACTAAAGTGACCTCCATCCCCATCATTCGAGTCATTATTGTTGTTGTTGTTGTTGTTGTTGTTGTTGTTGTTGTTGTTGTTGTTGTTGTTGTTGTTGTTGTTGTTGTTGCTGCTGCTGCTGCTGCAATATAGGCTAAAAAATGTGCCTCTACATGGTTGAAAAAAAAAAAGTACTTACAATAATAAATACAAATATAACTGCAAGCAGCAAAATTGCCATTTTTTATACATCTCCTGACCACTTGGTGTCACTGTGTTGAAACTGTGCAGAAAATCTCCGGATGTGGTTAATGTTCAGTTAATGTTCTCTATCTGCCTAATTTCATAACTTTTAACCATACAATTCTATGGATGCTACAGACTCAAATGCAGAATAAGTATGAATAAATATGATTTTTATTTTAATACTTATTAAAGTTTGCATCACATAATCAGCTACATATGTATGGCTTTCCAGATATAGTAAACTTGCTTGATAACGGACCTGATACGGAGCTGTGTTTGCTAAGAGTACGGGTGCAAGTCCCATGAAACATGACTCATTATTAAAAAGGCATAAGAAAGCTATTAACACAACCAGTTAGGTGTGGGGTAGGGATTAATATAGATGGTCTGTTATAAATGTGACAAAGCATTGATATTTTAGAGCCACTCATTAGGCAATTCATTTACGAACAGCCATTTTATTATGATTTTTTGTACGCATAGCTGTTTGGAAATGACTCACATTCATCTGTTTCAGTTTCACTTGTGACATTTTTTTTCTAAAATGCACAAGAAGCAACATAATATCATTTTGCAGAAATATTTGCCATAGGCACGTTTATCCAATTCCAATGAACCTGGGTTGAATTATCTTTTGTATTCCTGTAGCTAACATGTTGTAACTTTATCCCAATGCAATTTAAATTTATATTAAAAATATATTTTGTAATTTAGAGGAATGTAGCCTTAATGCATATTTTAAAACTTCTCCCAGATGTCTAGTTCTGTGAACTGGTTACATTATTAATGCAATGCTGAAAATTGAGTGCCGAATCCAGTGTCTGACCATGACTCTTACTTTGAGGGCAAATAGAATAATCTCTTGCCTTTTTGTCAATCGCCTCTGTTTTGCATGCATGGTAGATCATCCTGAGCAGGCAGGTCAGATCTCAGTGTGCTTGAGAACAATCAACATCTTTGTGAAAAAAAACACAAAGCTATATTATTTATATTAGACACAGGCAGTGTGTGCTGTATGTGCGACAAATCATGCAACAGCATCGTCTCAGTACTCAGGAAAACACATATTTTGTTATTTTCTTAAGCTGACTTGCTTGTGTGCTTTGGGTCATTGTCTTGTTTCATCACTCAACCTTTTTAACGTCATGAACTGCCGTCCTGACATTCTCCTGTGAAATGCCTTGATACTCTTTTGAATTCATTGTTCCTTAAATGATTGCAAGATGTCCGGGCCCTGAGGCAGCAGAGCAGCAGTAAACCATGATGCTTGCACAAAGACTTACACTTCCAATCTCATCTCCTTCATTGACTCCAATTAGCTTTTGGAGAAGTCATAACACAAACTCATTGTTATCAATAAAATTCTGAGCATGCACATCAGTGAGAATCACAGTAACAACAGTATGCAGTAAACATTTAATATGTTGTACAGTTGGCTTATTAAATAAATAAATAAATTAAAAAATATATATATATATATATATATATATATTTAAACCTGAATAGTTTTGTATTTTGAAATATGTAAAACAATGTGTAATATATGTTATTGTATTCATCGTGTTGTTAAAAAATAATCCTGTCATGTGACCCTGGATCACAAAACCAATCGTAAGTAGACCGGGTGTATTTGTAGCAATAGCCAACAGTACAATGTATGGGTCAACATTATTGATTTTTCTTTTTTCTTTTTTTATGCCAAAAATCATTAAGATATTTTGTACAATTTCTACTGTAAATGCATTTGTAAGAACTTAATTTGGACAACTTTAAAGGCAATTTTCTCAATATTTCGATTTTTTTTTTGTACCCTCAGATTCTAGTTTTTTAAATAGTTGTATCTCGGCATAATATTTTTCCTATCTTAAAAAACCATACATCAATGGAAATCTCAATTAAAAAAAAAAAAAAAAAAGAAAACATTGAAGAAAGAAAGAAAAAAAAAACAGTGATTGACACATTTGATTATATTTAAAGGGCAACAGAGCATTAAACATACTGGCCTCACTTTACCTGATGTTCCACACTTTTTGCCGTACTATTGCAATACCATGACACCCTTTGAATATTAATATCACAGTACCATATGGTACCAGCATTAAACATTAGTCCTCTGAGAGAAATCAAACAAACAAATAAATAAATAAATCTAGCAGACTGTAAGCTAGAGTATGCTCATGACTGCTGGTAAACTATTCACATGCAGAGGGTCACAGATGGACAGTCCTGAAGCGTGTAATGTATGTAAATAACAGCATAAGTGCGGTACAGTAAATCAGCATTTAGCTAGATCTGTGTTTTGGCCACAGGAAGAATGCAGCTTAATCAGATACAAAGTAAGAAGACACTAGAATTGCACATAACATCTTGAAGAGCAGACGACGAGTGGGGATTCTTTACTGCCAAACTTTAGTGTGTAAGTAACATGGCATCAGTTCTCTAGATCTTATTCATTTTTATAAATATACGCTTTGACAGTTTTATAAACTGCTTTGAATTAATCATTGCATATATTATTTTGTAATGCATACTTGTATGAAGAACCTTGAATAAAACGTATTTTGACTAAAAAAATAAATAAAATAAATACTCTGTATTATTTTCATCTGCAAGCTTTGTAAGATATAAACATCAGGATCCCATCGTTCAAATGCCGTTGGTCATTTTCAGGATAACTTAGAATTAAACTGGGATATCTGCTGGATAATTAGCCAGTAAGTAGGTTTAGCTGTTTGATACACTAAATTATCAATATAAACATGATCTTCTGATTATTGGGTTTGGATATTTAAAAACAAAATACATTTTAATCCATTATAACAAAACAAATATTTTGTTATTAAAAAATAGTTTGGACTTGTTGACCACAATGATGCTTTTGTGTCTTGTTCAGCATTTAATTTTTAAAATGCATTGCAAAAAGTATTAGCTGCTATGGCAACTTCCACTCGTCTGGGAATGTCATCCAAACCTCCAGCTAACTCAGGCTTGAGGAATGAAGCCCAGGCCTCAGCTGTCATCAAACATCACAGCATTACAATGTGACATGTAGACAAAACATTTGTGGGCAGAGAAAAATCTGCTTCCAGAATACACACACCCACAAATAATGTTCCATCAGAGCTATTCTTACAAGAATAAAATCAGAACCAATAAGGAAAGAAATTCAGAAGTTTCTGAAGTGTCTTTAGTGTATTAGTATATAGTAGTACATAGTAGTTAAAGATATCTGTAACACTTTATAATAACGTTCAGTTGTAAGTAATTTATAAGTGATTTAGTTAATGATGAACTAATCATTTACAAAACATTCATAAGCGATTAATAAGTAATATGCTATTAACAATTTGTGTATGTTTTGTCAATTCATTTACAAGTCTTTTACAAGTAATAAGTTAATGATGAACTAATCATTTACAAAACATGACTATGATTATTAAGCGATTATGATTAATAAGTGATGTTAATATTTTTATCTATGTTTTGTAGATTGTTATAAATAATTTAATTTAAGTTATAATAATTTTTGATTAGATGATGATTAACTAATCATTTACAAAACATGACTATACAATCACAAATGATTAAGTAATATGCTAACAATTTACAAATCTGTCTTAAGTTATCTTAAAAAATAGCATCATGAAATAATCAAACAGATCCTTAGTAAAAGGTTAATAGTTACTAGTTAAAGGAGAAGTCCACTTCCAAAACAAAGATTCACATATAATGTACTCACCCCCTTGTCCTCCAAAATGTTCATGTCTTTCTTTCTTCAGTCGTAAAGAAATTATGTTTTTTGAGGAAAACATTTCTGCACTTTTCTCCATATAATAGACTGATATGGTGCCCCGAGTTTGAACTTCCAAAATGCAGTTTAAATGCAGCTTCAGATGATCCCAAATGTGGTTGTAAATGATCCCAGCCGAGAAAGAAGGGTTTTAACTAGCGTAACGATCGGTTATTTTAATAAAAAATAATACAATTTATATACTTTTTAATGCCAAACGTTCGTCTTGTCTTATTCTGCCTGGACTGTTTTTGTTCAGGTTCATGACAGTTAGTGTATGTTGAAAAACTCGAAGTTGTTCTCCCTCAACTTCGAAATCGTCCTATTGCTGTTTTACCTTTTTTGTTAAGGGTGTTTGATCTTCTTTGCATATTCACTTTGCAAAGACTGTGTCGGTACTTCTGCAGCGATCTAGGATGATTTTGAAATGATTTTTGAAGTTTGAGTTGAGGGAAAATGCGAATGGAGTTTTTCGACATACCCTAACTGTCTTGAACCAGAATACACAGAGTTCAGGTAGAGAAAGACAAGGCGAGCGTTTGGCATTAATAAGTATATAAATTGTATTATTTTTATTAAAATAACCAATCGTTTTGCTAGATAAGACCCTTCTTCCTCCGCTGGGATCATTCACAACCGCATTTGGGATCGTTTGAAGCCGCATTTAAACTGCAAAAAAAAATCGGGGCGCCATAGCAGTTCATTACATGGAGAAAAATGCAGAAATGTTTTCCTCAAAAAAAAACATAATTTCTTTACGATTGAAGAAAGAATAACATGAACATATATATATATATCAGTTTTTACCCTCCATTGGAGATCACATCAGGTACACAGCATTAAAAATACTCCATGTGTGTCAGAGAAGACATCTGTCTATACCCTCACCAGTCAGTCCTTACATTGCAGTACACACTACAAAGAATTCAAAACCTGTTGTGTAAACGCATGAATAAATCTTTTACAAAGCTTTCTGCATCCCCTAATCTAAAGTATAAAATACTCATTAGTTGTAAATGTTTTACAAACCTGACTGTTACAGGTTGTGTGTATATGTACAACATTTACAAGTGATGAATTGTTTACACTTGAGATTAGGGGATGCAGAAAGCTTTGTAAATGATTTATTCAGAACAGCTTTTGAATACTTTGTAATGTGTAGTGCAATGTAAGAGATGATTGATGAAGGTATAGACAGATGTCTTCTCTGACACACATGGAGTATTTTTAATGCTGTGAGATAACAGTACAGTGTTGAAATTTCACTGATTTATAAGTGATTAATAAAATATTAATTAGTAACTTATTAATTATTTACTAAGGATCTGTTTGATTATTTCATATGCTATTTTTTTTAAGATAACTTAAGACAGATTTGTAAATCGTTAGCATATTACATGATAATCATTTGTGAACATAAAGTCATTTTTTGTAAATTATTAGTTAATCATTATCTAATCACTTGTAAATTATTTATAACTTAAAATATTAACATATCACTTATTAATCATTTATAAACATAATTATGTTTTGTAAATGATTAGTTCATCATTAACTAATCACTTATAAATGACTTACAAACGTTATAAAGTGTTACCAAGATATCTGCTGATGTCTAATAGACCAAATGCAGTTTAAAAAAATTGGACATCCATCATGCTTAAGGTCATTTGCTACCAGCTAAACAGCAGGTCTAACCTGTTTCAAACTGCTGGACAGACTACAAATCTTCTTTTCGACCTAATAGTAGTGTAAAGTACCTTGTTCAATATTACACCATGTTCGCTCATTTAAGCCAGAGGAGATCGTCCACCCCAAATGAGTGTGGTTTCTTTTATATATTTCTATTACCGCATAGGGATTTCATTTCCACACCACCCTAAACTTTATTTTGCTAAATCAGGATTTAAAAGACACAATGTCTTAAAGGATTAGTCAGCAAAAAAAAAAAAAAAAGCCCTTCAAAAGGCTCTACACGATCCCAGCTGAAGAAAAAGGGTCTTATTTAGCGAAACCGTCTGTCATTTCCTAAAGAAATGTACATTTATTTATTTTTTAACCACAATTCCTCATCTTGCACTAGGTTGTTCTCACACATAACGTAGTAATGTTGGGAAGGTCACGTGTGACATAGGCGGAAGTACCGACCCAGTGTTTACAAAGTGAACGTGCAAAGAAAGTCCTGCGCTCTCTTTACGACCTGTGCGCTCAGTGTCAAATTCTGAAACGTTAATTCATGTGTTTATGACCTCAAGGTTAGATTATTGTAATGCTTTATTAGGTGGTTGTTCTGCTCGCTTAATAAGCAAACTCCAGCTGGTCCAAAATGCAGCAGCTAGAGTTCTTACTAGAACCAGAAAGTATGACCATATTAGTCCAGTTCTGTCAACACTGCACTGGCATCGTATAGATTTTAAAATCTTGCTAATTACTTATAAAGCCCTAAATTGTTTAGCTCCTCAGTACCTTAGTGAGCTGTTATCACATCATAGTCCCTCACGTTCGCTGCGTTCTCAAACCTCTGGCAATTTGATAATACCTAGAATATCAAAATCAACCGCGGGCGGCAGATCATTTTCTTATCTAGCGCCCAAACTCTGGAACAATCTACCTAACACTGTTCGGGACGCAGACACACTCTGTCAGTTTAAATCTAGATTAAAGACCCATCTCTTTAACCTGGCTTACACATAATACATCAACATATTTCTATAATTCAAATCCGTTAAAGGATTGTTAGGCTGCATTAATTAGGTCAACCGGAACCGGGAACACTTCCCGTAACACCCGATGTACTCAGTGCATCGTCAGAAGAATGGCATCTATGCTAATATTAGTCTGTTTCTTTCTGAATCCGAGATCACCTTAACACCAGATCCAGTCCGTATCCTGATCAGATGGTCACTGCAGTCCCCCGGATCCAGTCCGTACTCAGCCCAGACAGTGGATCAGCACCTATAGACGACCTCAACAGCCCTGAATGTCAGCGGAGACCACATCGACTAGATGAGCCCCAGAGACGGATCCCCAGTGAAGACCTCGTCACCTAGACGGCCATCAGCACAGGACCACAGGAATCAGATGAGTCCTCTGCATCTGGCCAGAGGAGAACTGGCCCCCCGACCGAGCCTGGTTTCTCCCAAGGTTTTTTTCTCCATTTTGTCACAGATGGAATTTTGGTTCCTTGCCGCTGTCGCCTCTGGCTTGCTTAGTTGGGGACACTTTTTCTTCAAATGATATCATATACTATTTGAACTGAACTGAGCTAGATGATGACATCATTGAATCCAGTGATGAACTGCCTTTACCTGAAAATTGAGTGTTTACTGTTGCCCTTTTGCATTATTGATGCACTATTTCCTATTTGATACTGCACAGCCACTTTGTCACAATTCTGTACTGTTAAAAGCGGTATATAAATAAAGGTAAAAAACACCTTTTACAAAAAAAAGGTAAAACAAGGATGTTACACAATTTTGAATTGAACTGCGCAAGACTTTTCCAACTTGATTACGTAATGAGCAAAGACACACATGCGTAAGCAGAGTTAGTGCATGACGAGCATTTGTGGTTAAAAAGTAAAAACATTTTTTCTTTTTTTTAGAAAATGACTGATCATAAGAACCTGGGATTATGTAGAGCCCTTTGAAGCTGCATTGAAACTGCCATTTGGACCTTCAGCCCGTTGGCCACCACTATATGGAGAAAAATCCTGAAAGGTTTTCCTCCAAGAAGGAAAGATGAACATCTTGGATGATGTGGGGATGAGTAAATCATCAGGAAGTATTTATTCTGCAAGTAATCTAATCCTTTAACCCTTTAACTGTCACCCCATCTTGAACATAGATGTGAAGTTTTTTATAATTCATGAATGAAAATATTTTGTAATATGAATTTGATTTACAATTTCCATGGTAATGCAATATCTAATTTTAAAATGGTTTTCAAAGGATGAATTTTGAGATTTTAAGTTTTCAGTTGATATATAATTTGTTACGATTTCTATTGTGTGATAGGGAAAAAGGAAACAAAGAAAATATTTTTGTGACAAAAGTCAGAACTCCTGTTATGATGTAGATAGTAGTTTTTGAGGTACACTCTTGTCATAAATTAATCTATTACTTTTCCTACATAATTTGTAACACAAAAGAGCTGTAAAATATCTATTTATTTGATTTAGTCTTAGACCTTCCCAATGATATATAGCTTGCCATGATTGGATTAGGATTAATTTTATTTTATTTATTTATTTATTTTTTGTAATATGGTGAAGTAAACCTAGGCGTCCCACAGAGTGGGACGGTGACAGTTAAAGGGTTAAGTAATATCATTTTGATGGCACTGACACTTTCGGACGAGAATAAACCTTTAACTCAATTAAGCCAAGTAACTGTTGTTTTCTGCTTTATTGAACTGAATTAAAGCTGTTTATAATTGATTAATTTTACACTCAGTAAAGCTGCTGATTTGAACTTGTTTCATAATGAACGAACTTTACACTCTTACTGAACTGAACTGAATCAACACTGAACTGACTTGAGCTGAATAAAGCCACTGTTGTCTTAACAGCGTTTTTGCTGCGTTCCTGTTTTATACTGTGAAGCTGCTTTAAAACGATCTGAAGTCATACAGGTTTGCAGGGAGGTTTGAGGGTGAATACATTGTGATTGGCTGGTTGTATGATATAATTTACTGAAATGCTCTGCCACAGCAAATGAGACATCATGTATGTTCAGCTTTACATATTTGTAAACATTCAAGCTGTTTACCCAGCACATATTTTTAGAAAATTACATTTTTATGGCACCTTTCTGGTGGAATGATCTTGCCAACCCAATATATGCAGCTGAATCCCTCTCTGTTTTCAAAACGCCTGAAGACACGACTCATCTGTGAGGGCTTGATTTGATTATTAATGCACTAATTAAAGTCTTTAAAAAGCCTGCAATATTCTTTCACCAGTGTCTTATCTAAATCTATGTACTTTAATTCTTTTCTGAATAGACTGTTGTATTCAAGCACTTCACCATGTCTGCCTTTTGTTATTCCTAATAATGATGGATAAAAGCATCTACTAAATGAATAAATGTGACTTTAATGCAAACAACATCTCAGCATGGAACTTTGAAGTAATGCAATACAAAACAATCTCATAATGTTTCAACAGCAAAACTGTAAAAACTGGTTGACAGTGTTGTTTTAGAGTTTAGTGCTTCTGAAACTCCTTGAACAAAAAAAGTATAAGAAATGATTTATGCAAAACAAAGTCAGTGAGTGTGAACCTTGTGGAATACTATGAAAAGATGTTACCAGGGCCATGGGAGACAATGCATCAGTGTTCATATTAGTAGCCGCAGGAAGGGATGGAAGTCTGGCCTTGTAGATGAGGCTATTGTGAGAGATGCAATAGAGAGCATCCAGGTTCTGTAATCGCTTTCAAACAGACGCTGTGTGCTTCATACCGCATCCAATTCAAGACACACAATGGAGCGCTGTGGACTAGAAACCACCATTCATTTTGTAGTTTCTCAAAGCTGTTAAATCAGCTCTTCATACCTTTAGGAAATCTAACTCTAAATGGTCGGTAAAGACAAACCCATGTGTGTTTATCAATAATTAAACACGTGCACATAATATATTTGTGTGCATATGCATATGGTCCTAAAATACAGTCCTCCTAAGCAGTGGTCGCGTTAACTGAAAATTCTCCGTCATTGACGGAAATTTTTAATCAGTGCTGGAATACACTGAGGGTGATGTATTGTAAATTGTAGCTGCATTTCCCACCCCTGTCCAGTTGGTGGCAAGTGTGCTCCAGTCTGGCAGCAGAGCACAGGATCCAGAACAAAAACGAAACTATCACGAATGTTTTCCTATGCGTTTAATTACGCACAGGCGAGTACACAGAAGCTACAACGATCTGTCACGCCACATTAAAGACCGCCAAAAAGGTATTTATTGCTTGAATTTTCTTAAGGAAATTGACAGAATTTGAAATCTGAGACTTTGTTTCATGTCAAAAGTAACACAAAGCCTACACTGTAAAAAAACAATTTGTTGAGTAAACTTAAAATAATTTGTAACCTGGCTGCCTTAAAATTTTAAGTTCAGTCAACTCAAAAAAATGTTTATTCAACTTGAAATGTTAAATTATACTAAGTCACAACTTAGATATTTGAGTTGAATCAATCTAAAATTTTAAGGCAGCTGCGTTACTTACCCATCTGTTAAGTTTAGCAAACATAAATATCTAAGTTGTTACTTAGTACAACTTAACATTTCAAGTTGAATAAACATATTTTAGTTGACTAAACTTAAAATTTTAAGGCAGCAGAATAACAAATTATTTTGAGCTGACTCAACAAATTGTATTTTTTTTTTATGTTTTACAGTGTAGCCCATTGCTATTCATTGGAAAGAAGATGCACTAAGTACTGTCCATTTATCAATGATATTGGTTTATTAAAAATGAGTGAGAGACGGAAAATGTATTTTAATGCCTTTGCTTGCAAATCTTGTTCTCTTGCAAAAGTATTGCATTCCCCCAATAAAGTTGTTCTCTCACAAATCATTTTAGTTTTCTTGCAAAACTGGTATTTTTCCTATCACTATTTCCCTTCAGGTGCTCTATACTAAAAAGTAATCTTTATGCAAAATATAATTTCTTATTTCTTTCGAGTTTTGACATGATCTGGACAACTTCATTCAGATTTCATGACATTCGCCTGGAGGAGGTAATTGGGCAGCGAGCAAAATTCTAATTACATGCTAATTACAAATCATAACACAGATCAGCTAGCCTGAGCTCACATGTAATCAACTGCATGTAGGGGTTTGGCTTTCAACCAAGACAAATGTTGTCTGCTGAGATGAGAAAGCAGTCATTCATCTGACCTTATCAGACCGTTCTAAATAAACAGCATTGTGGGAAATAAGAAGGAGATCAATGCACAGCAAGAGTCATCCATCGCCACCATTGAAAGCCTCTGGCCTGCTTAGCTATTTGATAAAAAGTCCATTAAAGCATGTCTAATTAAATGATAAGCTCAAATGAAATCACAGGTTGTAAAGATTTGCAGTAACCACCTCATGGAGCAGCAAGCGATCGTGGGCCATCTAATAATCACAAACAAACACAAGTATATAGGCACAGCAGCATGGGATAGTCACCACGCAAATTGATTTGACTTTTATATTGAAACCCTGCGCTGTGAGGTTAATTGGATTATATGACGTGTCGTGACCGGTCAAGATCTGGCATGTTCTGAGATATCAGTGCTTTATGACTAAGATATATGAGTAAAGAAGGTTGAGATGGGTCAGAGAAACCATAGAGAAGAACCTTATCTCAGCAATGCAGTCTTATGAAGCATAATAAAACAATTAGCTTATTGAAGCAGCTTCTTTCTGTAGTACCATCTGATCAATTACCAGTATGATAAATATGCTTATAATGAAAAGCAAACAGACCAGGAGGGTCAAGTAATAATGGGTCTAATTTACTCTTTTGTTGTTCTGCTACCCAGAGGATGTGATGTTATTACTCAGATGTTGCTCGTTCATGGATCAGAAGACTTAATGCAAATCGCAGTAATGTTTCATTTAAATAGAATTTTTTTGTCTTATTGGTGTCTCTAGTGAAACTCTGGGTAGTTTTAGGAAAAGCAGTTTGTTGGCAGTGAGTACACAGTATAGATTTCTTCAAAAACTCTAAAAATTACTAGCATCTCAGGAGATACATCTCAAAAGCAGGAGACAAAACTGAAGGAAAACCTGAGCCACTCCCTATTGTGCTGGAAAGGATAGATTTGCCCCAATCAACCTATTGGGGCCCTACAGCGATTAAAATGCGAAACTGTGCATGACTCCTAGATTGCTTGTCATAAATGTCGACTTGCTGTGGCAAGAGGCAAAAGTTCGAAAGAGGCAAAGCCACTTTTACTAAAATGGCTATAACTATTCAGCAAAGTGGGATATCTTCATCAAATTTGGTAAACGTGTAAGAGCTCAAACTTTGGTCAAATAAATATATAAATAAACAGTTGTGGAACAAGGACGTAAAAAGCATAAAAGCGACTATAACTACACATTTTTTGGTCTAATTAACTTAAAAATCGGTATTCGCCGTCTTCGTTGAGCTCTCTACGAGGACATACGCGTATCTCAAAAAACATGACTGCCGTTAGCCAATAGAGTTTGAGCACCTATTAGATAGGGTTAACAGAAGCTGATCAGAACAGAACTTGGTGGGCATTTTTTTACTCATGTCACTAAATGTCTGTAAGAATTTTGAAAGAAATTGGCCACTTGTTGGTGCTAATGAGTTTTATGCCTCTGTAATCATGTGGCATTTCACGCATACACACAATATTCATATTGTTTGATAGATTGCCTCATAATGAGCAACTTTGCCTCAAGTCAGTGCTGTCAGTCAAATTGTTCATTAGTTTTTTACAATCGCTAGGACATACTTCTCAATACTAAAGTCACTTTAGACAAACTCTTCACATAGTTCTAACCATCTTTTAACTTGACACAGCAGTTCATTTCACATTCAAACTGCACTAGAACTACCAAAACACTTCATTAATGCCTCAAATAGTCATAACTCTAGCAGAGGTTTTTACCAAACAAACACACTTTATCATTCATAACACAACAACCTAAAAAACACTGACAACATGCAGCATTATACAGTGTTTTCTGTTGTAAAATTTCTTTAAAAAACAAGAATCATGCTCTCTACTGTTTATAATTCACTGCAGTGTAAGTAATGTGCTCCATGTTTACATTATAATACAACTACAAGAGCTACACACAACTGCTTTGATAGTATTTGATTTTTTTTTTTTTACATTCAGAATAATTTTCTATATGACATTATTGTAGAAATGTTGCAAATTTCTGTTTTCATTTTTGTATTGTGCTAAATTTTGAACTTAAGTTTAACAGTTTTGAAAACAGTATTTCATGTATGTTGGGGGTAACGCACTACAAGTAATGCAAGTTACGTAATATTATTACTTTTTCCAAGTAACTAGTAAAGTAACACATTACTTTTTAATTGACAAGAAAATATCTGAGTTACTTTTTTCAAATAAGTAACGGCAGTTACTTTTTTTCCCCCCATTTATTGATTAAAAGCTCTCCTGTCCCCATGTTGAGAGAAATCGGGAGTAAGATGTTAGTTCTAGAATAAATGTGAATATGCAATAATTCATCTCACTCACAAAAAACAGATTCATTATTCCTCAAAATGAATAAAAACACTGAAATTCAACTCAGAATATATGTTGAATAATACAAATATCGTTTATGCATTTAATCCCATTTTATTAACCAATGTCTTTGCTGCTGACCTTCAAGGGTCCAATTCAACCATACTAATGCAAAAATTACTCAAGATAATCTAATTTTTTTTTTATTGCTGAAGAGTAGACATTTTTTCCTTCTGAGGTCTACTGTACAGACGTAAATTTACTTTTCTCAAAGCCTGAGGCTTTTGGTGTGAAAAGGCTTTACATTTGCCAAACATATAACTTTTTATATTAAAAACAAACAACCAAGCCCTGCCCAGATTTAAAAATTAACGCAAAAGTAACGTAACACATTACTTTCCATAAAAAGTAACTAACTTAATTAGTTACTTTTTTAGGGAGTAACTCAGTATTGTATTGCATTACTTTTAAAAGTAACTTTTCCCAACACTGCAGTATTTAAACGTGAAAATTGGCTTGTATAGTACGTTTATATTATTATAATTTTTAGAATTATTATTATTTTTATATATTTATAGTACATTTTGGTAGTGTTTGTGTCGAAGTAATAAAAGAATTCATGTAATTTGACAGATGTCGTCAATAAATGCATTTTGTTGTATTCTCAATTATGTTAAAAAAACCTGTTTGTGTGAACTAATCTTTTTGCTCAACCTCAAAACCACTGCAACACAATTCTCTGGACTCTCTGGATCAATAATTATCAAAACATTTTTGAATTTTACATTTTTTGGAAAATATAACAGGGTCATGATGTGGTCAAATATGCCCAAAAGCTTTTAAATCCAAAACGAAAACTCAAAACGTTGCGAAAGTATGTGAAAATACGAGTCAGGTGATCTTTAACAAGCATTCAAAGTTTAATGGAGATTGAATCATAGGTGGCTTTAACTTTAACTGCCATTAAAGTTAATAAACATCATATTTCTATTGAAATTACCTGCAATTGCCAAAAATGCTCTTTGTAATAACTGATTTAGCTGGTTACAGGGTTGCTAAATATTATGTAATGTATTTTTTCAGCTGTGCTCAAATACATTAAAGCGTTTGAACCCCGATAATTGCTGCTTGCAGCTATATTTGTTTTTGTTGCTGTTTTATTTTATAGAACAACAGTAAAAGTAAAATACTAATGTTTATGGCTGTCTTAATTTCTTTCTAATTGCTTTCGAACATTAAACCACAGAGTTTTTATTTTGGTAGAAACCTGCAGGACACTTTAAAGCTTCTCATTATAAGCAAACAACAGCATTTGATGGTGTTCCTGTAAGCTCGCACATAATGCTTGCAGTGCAAATATCATGGGATTGATTCCAAGGGAACGCAAGAACCGATAAATGTGCACTGTAAGTTGCTTTATATCAGTGGTTCCCAAACTTTTTCTGCCGGGCCCCCCTTTTGCAGAATAAAAAAAAATTCAAGCCCCACCCCCGCATTTATACATAAACATAAACACAAACTTCAGAAGGATTTATTTGAAATGTAATAATTAAAATTCAGTGTGTGACAACTTACTGGAAAAAATCTAAACAAGGAACTAGTCACTTTTAGAACCTAGTCACTTGTAGAAAACTTTTAGAAACTAGTCACTTGTAGAAACATTAAAAGTAAAGTATGCAGCTTTACTATGTACTATTTCTTGTACTATGTAACAGCATTCATTGTTTTTTAAACAGATTTTCTCATATTTTCTTCTCTTTGTTGCGATCTTTGAAGTAGACTCATTATATATTTTATGTTTACCTGGCACTTATTGTCTTTTCAAAAACTCCATGCTTAGAGCAGAACTACTATGGGTCATTCATTCATAATTTTACTCAGCTAAGGGCAATTCTCATTTCTGATATCAACTGCACATTCTAGTGGTCTGTTATTTTACGACAAAAACTGCTACAACTGATTACAGACAGCTGCAGCGGGTACTGCAAGTCGTCTTGAGGTAATAAAATATGATGAAATTCATATTTTGTGTTAAATTATTTACATATGTGGCAAGTAGCCGTATAATAAGCAAGATAATTTCTCAGTGGAAATTATACACTTGTATCACCCTGAAAATGTTTCTTTTTACATAAAAATCTAGGGATGTACCGAAATGAAAATTCTTGGCTGAAACTGAAACTGCTTTGTAATAATTATTTATTTTTGTATTAATTAATATAGTCATTTTGTAAGACCTTTTAATTTAACTCAATAATATTAATGATACTGAATAAAAAAAAAAAAAAATCACAAGCCAATAAAATAACCACGTTTATTGAAAGGAACAATAAAATTGGACAGAAAATATATGAATATTAAATCTCAATATATTATTTTATTCAGTTCTATGAAACAGAATCAGATTTTTTTTTGACTAATTATCAAAATAATGTATAGTCCTACAAAGCTATTATTATCAGAGCATGTAAGCAGAACATATCGTCACGAGAGGGTAGCGTCATTTTAGCATTGCTGTCCAGTACAGCAGTACTACAGCATGTTACAGCACAGTATGCTACGCTATTGCAAACAGGAACAAGTATACATAGACATTTTCTGTCTGCGCGTCATTTGAGCGGTTTTTGCATTTCCGTTGAGCACGAGTGGAGCATTCATACGGGCCGTGAGCAACTCAACGGAACGCACATTCACAGAGCGGAATATTGAGCGGAGCGTCACACATTGAGCGGTGCGCGCTGAATACTGCTGGACTGCACGGCAGATATTTTCAGCCGTTTATCTCTTTCGAATTTCTATAAAAATCAGCTGTACGCTAGCCTTGCCGCGCCCCCCTTATCATAACTCCGCCTTGGGAACCACTGCTTTATATAAAAGTGTCTGCCAAATGTTTTAACCTAACATGAACAGAGCTGCTGAGAGACACTGAAAACTTTGGATCATGAGCTGCTTGCGTGTAAGTAAACACAGCGCGCAGCAGAGATGCTGAGAATGTCCCCACACAACCAAAAGTCTCTCCATTTAATCTTATTGCTGTCTAAAGAAACAACTGAGCTATAGATTATTCATTTATTCATTCAGTTCTATGGGAATTTAAACTGGGGAAAGCAACAGTAATGACACTGAAATAAAAGCAACATTGGAATGTTTTATTCATTCGTGTTACATTTTTCTAGAAAATAAAACACAACCAATAAATACAAAGATAAAAAGCAACTTTTTTGGCGAGTGCCTCGTCGTATTCCAATAGTAGCATTTCTGTTTCTTTCACATATTTGCGTATATCTTTTTTACTGCGATCAATGACAGCGGGCAGCGGCACCCAAAGCAGACAGGTCACAATGGATTGCAATGAAACATGAAACAGGCATGCAGATCCATGAGTGATCCTCTTCACGCCCACACACACACTCGTGTGCACACCCATACAAAAATGAGTTGGCACATTAAAGACAACATCTAGAAACATTTTGTTTGTTTGTTTTGCAAAATATATATTATATATACACAAGAAAACAAGAAATAAACCCAGAAACCATCTTTGTATCTCCCGCCTGTCAAAATACTGACACTTTTGAGCATCAATTGCAGATTTAAAGGTGAAGTGTGTAATTTTTGCATCACTAGCATCACCAAACAAGATTTGCAAGATAATTTCAACATGTTCAAACAGCAGTTTCTCACTGGTCATCCAAAAAGACAGTCCCAAACCCAATGTCAATGTTGCTCAAACAGAGCGATGTTTTGATAGCGCCACAGTGTTACACTTTTGAAGAATTAAAGAACCATTTGGAGAATCAACCTATTAATGTCTCTGCACATTAAGCTGGGAAAGGAGATCAACATCTAAAAATTATACACGTCACCTTTAAGTAATTCAATAAAAAGAAAGCCTCCATCAGCCATCACGTCCTTACATTCAAGGTATGCTTTCCAGTAAAATCAGGTGCATCAGTACAGTAGATCGCCCCATGTACAGAGTTTAACAATACACGTAATGTACAAACACAATATCACCCATGTCGTTACATGGTTTCGTTAAAATTCAGCTTGTTTGCCTTCTGCTCGGTGTGTAAGGCAGAGAGCCAGTCACGTGATCAAAGACGCATGTCATAATCTCAAAGATGTTGAAATCTCATCGATTCCCTCATGGGTTTGGCAGGAATATCTGGCACAGGAGGTCGGTGGAGGAGAAAACGTCAAAACAGAAAGTGCACAGAGGACAATAGAGGGCAAAGGTTAAAGAAATGTGCCGAGTCTTGCATTCCCGCTCTTGATGTAGGTGTGCATTCTCACTGGAGGACAGAAAGGCTCATTCAGATGGGCTGGATTGGCCCAAGCGAAAGGAAACAGAGGAGGCAAGGTGAAGAGGTTGAAGCCGGCGTTGATCGGGTCTCGAGCTCTTGTGTTATCTGACCTCCAGGCAGTCCAGGTACTCCAGAGCCAGCTCATAGCAGAACCTGTACTGCTCCTGTCAACAACAGCAAGGCCACATCAGTTAACAACAGGCAACATTCACAGACTACATCAATTTCATAAGACTACTACATTTCGGCTTTCAAAGAAAACGTGATTGATTTTTGCTTGTGCATTGTTAATCTGATAAAAAACATCTAATTAGGTAATTTAAATAATCAGTAATAATGACGATAAAAATACTTAATGTGTTACAGAAGCTGTCTCAGATTCATTCTCTTAACATTGAAGAAACAAAGGCACAATAAATGAAGGAAGTTCATGCTGATGAGTTCAGGTTTCTGCATCATTATTTGTAATTGCACACATTCATTTGAGCAATCTAAGTCAACTGCTGCTGTTTTCTTACTCAATTACAAATTATTATGTGTATATAAGAATATTTGGAGAATAAATTTAGAAATGTATACAAAAAAAAAACAACAACCCAGGCTCGCTGGAAATACATCCCTCTGTATACATTTCTGTTACGTATCTTACTGCACATTTCACGACAGTTTCAAAGTGAAATGAACAGAGAGTGGCAATAAAACATACACTCAATATGTGACCTTGGCACGTTTTTATTACAATGTGACAGGCACGTATTGCTGCGTTTTTATTGCGCTGCTTGGTATGTAATGCAGCTGTTTAGAATTAAAATATCCGGAGAGTGTCGCTAAAGGTTAATGCTCTATCGTGTTATAGTATTTGTTGATGCAGCCATGCTATTTTAACTATCTTATGTGGATTTGAGCTGTTTTGTTGAACTGTAGTTTCACAGGGTTTGTACCGGAGCTCTTCATCAGTCAAGTGCGACACCGTATTGCTTGACTTACAGAGCAAACCCACTGAATTAGAAAACTCATGCATAAGAGACTTTAGTATTCATTAATATTTATATTTTAATTACTGGTTCAGACAAAAATGAAATGTTAAGTCTTCTCAACAGTCTACTTAATGTCTATTTGTTTTATTTTGCTTAGGGATGACATTATCCTTTATTTATTTATTGGATCAGTACTAAATGTACATTGACAATTTATTATTCAAAATTCAAGACAGTGTCAACATTTGTCCTTAGTACAAATTGTCTCTCCAGTCATTTTGACTTCAGCTGTTTAGAAATGCTAGAGAGAGTAATATCCAGTGATGCAAACGGCTCTTTTTTCTCTCTCTCTCTGAGTGAAAACGTGGTATCATTTTTGTGCTTTGTGTTATTCCTAGCTAAAAAAATATATTGGTAATATAAATGAGAGTGAATGTGTGCATATTTTTATATATATATATATATATATATATATATTGCTTCCCAATATATATATGCAAATAATTGCTATACTTTGTAGTATACTACTTACTATATAAGACTGGCGGGGTCCAATTGTTTAGTATATAAAGTATACTAAAAAATTGGACCCTGCCGATCTTCAAGCTATAATTACAACCTTGGCCAATAGCAATAATGAAGGTTGCCTAACCAAACAGCACTAACTAATTGTCGAGATCAGTAAGCACACTAACCATAGACTCCACCATGTTGGGCTTGGAGTTGCGGAGAGTCTTGACGGCGTAGAACACGTCCACCATGTTGTGATGGTGCACCATCTCCATTATCATGGTGCAAGCGCAGAAAGTGCCACTGCGTCCCCCGCCATTCCTTAAAGACATCAATACGTCGTTTCATTAGCATTTTCAAGAAAAGCAGCGGCTTGTAACACTTGAAGAAGCGGGATCTGAGCGGCACGCTTTCAAAGCTTGTGTGGATTATTGTATTAGAGATGTCTGGAGGGGATAGCTGTGAAAGAGGCATATTTGTGCCACCACAGGCTGCCAGACATCTGCAATACTTTGAGCATGAAGGAATGGAAAGTACCAGTGCGCTCTGGGGAAAAGTCATGCAATAAAAATGTCACTTCCTACTGAGCTAAGATCATTTCCCTTGGGCTACTGATAGAGGAAGGGCACCCCAGCACAGATGCTTTGAAGCGTGATAGGCTGCGCCTGCGCCACGCTCTCATTAATAGTGGATAGATGTATTAAACTACAGGCGAGTGCAGGTGGCAGGTACGGATCCTGAGGGCAGAACGCTAAGAAGTCAGATACTGAGGAAAATGAAGACATGAAAAAGCGGTCAGAGATTAAACGCTTCAAGCAGACTTTCACTGTTGGGTGGCTACGGCAATTGCTGGAGTGCAGGAGTGAAAGAGACCTGGATTGTATAATCAACACAATGAAGTGTAATTGCTCTCAAATAAGCATGTGCAAGCGGAGCCATGCAAAACTTACAGGCAGTGCACTACAGTGCGACCGTCGCCGGACTCCCTCTGCCACTTCTGCACTTGTGCCAGAAGGTTGAGAAAGGCCTTCTTAGAGTCTGGGATTTCACGATAAGCCGACCAGCGCAGGAACTGGAAATGTCGCACTACCAGATGACCTTCCTGCAACTGAACGATAAAGACAGAGAGAACAAGAGCAGAAGAAAGAGAAAACATTAATAAGAATAAAAGAGGAGTACAACAGCAGGTCAAAGCATTTTGCTAGTGTTTTCTACAAATAGGGGGCACTTTGGTGTCCTATTTCTTTCACAAAAAAAGCATGAAAAAATGTAACGAAAATGGTGATTCTGGTCTGTGAGATCTGAACCTTGTAAACAATAATTAAAACCATTCAATAAGAAGAACTGATATTCAATAAATGTATCAATAAATTAACTATTTTAATTTTAACACTTTCTACAGCATGATGGGAAATAATCATACTCATGTATTTTTCACCCTTCGTTGACGTTGAAACGTTGATTACATTTACCATTTAACCATTTAAACCTGTTATCCAAATTATCAAGTGAATGTTATTTGATTAATAATAAGTGTTCATTATAACAATCAAAAATGTACATATCCTACACATGACTTTAATTTAGGCTAAATATGCAACACTGTATCTTAAAACCTTTTTTTTCAGGCTTAGCCCTACATGTAGTCCTAGATAACTGCGGAAACTGCAAACTTTACACAATATGAATGTTAAACAAAAACAGCTCATATATAATATTTCATCTGACCTTCTGAAATGAATAAACAATTTTATTTTTTTATTATTTGAACAACACTGTCTCACTGGAAAAACATACATTTACCAACAGTTAGGGGTGTGACAATAAATCGATTCGTGGATCAATTCTGTGATTTGTCAATGCACTGCGATTCTCTCTTGAATCGATTCTGAGCTTAGTTTTCAATAGCTGATGTGCTTCAGAAACAGTCGTACTCTCCTTGTGTCCACACACCACTTTAACTTAAAATAATCATTCATACAGTTTGAAAATGTTGAAGCGAATTACAACAGTATTCACAGTGGGCTGTGTTTACATTAATCTTGTGTCAAAAAAAAAACAAAAAAACAAACAAACAAAAAACCAAGGTGCAAGTACATTTAACCACTTACATTACTAATACACAAGCGCTCTTCTTTGTGAGCATTTAAGTTTGTGGTTAAAAACTAGCCTAGAGCGCCAACCGCTGTTAAAAACTAAGCTCAGAATCGATTTGTAAAATCAAATCTAATCTAATCTAATCAATTTATTGTCTCACCCCTACTTACAGTTTTTCAAACCTCCAAAAACTCCAAAAATATACCTATACATATTATTCATCCCCATTTCCAAATGAAATAAACACTAGAGGCAGTAGTATAACAACAACAACTACTTTTTACTTGGGCTGTTAGTCAATTAAATTTTTAATTGAATCAATTACATGATGTTTTGATTAATTAATCAAATCTAAATTTGACTGTGAAAATACCTACAAAAGAATATTTGAAGCTATTTTTTGTGTTAAATGAGAAAGTATCAAGTAGACATTACAAATTGTAGCTTTAGAAAGAAATATTTTATTTGATTCAACATAGAATTTATTACAAATAAACTATGGGACATAAAAGAAGATCATTTGAGAAACATCAGTATTTTTGGTTCATACAATGAAAGTCATTGGTAACCAAAACAGCTTTGTTACCAACAGTCTTTAAAATACTTTCTTTCATGTTCCACAAAAGAAAGGCTTGAAATGACATGAGTGCGAGTAAATGATGACTTTTTTTTTTTTTTGGTGAACTATCCCTTTAATGTTTTTATTTTTATTCTTCTTATTCTTATTTATTTATTTATTTATTTATTGTTATTTTATTTTATTTTATTTTATAAATTTGTTTTGGTTTTTTAATGAAATTATACTCTAAATAAGACAATAAACATGCCAACAGGTGGCAGTAAATGTCTTTGTGAGTCATTCACTCATTCAATTTGCTTCGATCCATTCGAATGAAGTAAATGGCTCTCTTTATGAATGGGCTTTTGAATCATTGATTCATTGATAAATCATTGATAAATTCACTGATAATCATTGATAAAACCACATTTAAGCTTGTGATAGATCTGGACAAAATCAGCACTCGTGTCATATTGCTCATGCTGCTCGTGTGATAGTGTGTAATATGTGATATATATTAACATGAGACAAAACATACAGGGGCTTTTTTGCACCAATATCTTGAATTTTAGGGCATAACTGCATTTATGGAGTTGTTGCCCTGCATCATATTTGTAAACAGTCAACTGTATGAAATATAAGATGTCTGAAGTCAGATGTAAGAAGTCTGGGGGCGGGGCCAGTGCATTAACTGTGTTAAAATATTTCAATCGCATTATTTTTTCATAACTAATTACTTAACGTGTTAAACTGACAGCCTTACTTCTTACACAATGTTGAATTGAAAAACACATTTGCTGCTATTGAGGTGGGATATGGGTAAGTTTAGGGACAGGTTATGTTTAAACTGAAATGTGTTTTTAAATATAAGTACAATGCAAAAATATGTATGGACACAGTAAGTGCATTGTATCAAATGATTAATTTAAAGTATGTTTTGATGTTTGCACACAACCAACTCCATATGTATGGCTTTACTAACATAGCATGCATAACGTGCTTGGTAGCCCACCTGGTAGAGCACTGCAAGCGAGTCTCAATTAAAAGAGCTCAAAGTCAAGTTAATGTATGTAGTGCATTCATTTCAAGTGTGATAGGGACCATTACTCAATGCAAATTTCATTTTGAAATTTCCAGATTCACTTGCAGCTGTTTTGTAATTGTAATTTTAATTTTCACAGAAATGTCAGCAGATGCACGTTTTTCCATTGAGCCTAGGATGAACCTGAATGTTAAGCACCTCCTTTCACTAAATGTTTCAGGTTCTGTTTTGCATTCTATTGGTGGAGTATCAACTGCACGTCAAACACTCGTTTCAAAACAGCACACAATATTCAGCTCATCTGCAAGTCATCGACTGGATCCTCCGAGCATTAATTAGCATCTAAATTACTCTGTAACAAATCATAAAAGCATTGTTCTGTCTTGGGGCTGTCAGTTTTTTTCTTTATCTAGGGATGGCGCCATTTACCAACATGATCTATCAATAACACTCTACGCCTTGTACCTTTTTGGGGAAGCGAGACTCGGCGTTCCAACACGGGCGGTTCTCTCTGGGGTCCTGTGAAGAGGCAGTATGGGACATTTTCTGACAATGACATGGAGTGTTTGGCCGGCTTGCAGAGTCTCAAAGAGACAGAGGGGACGTTGGGACTGACAGGGGCTAGCCAAACTGACACGGGCACGGATGGGAACGCGGCTAAAGGTTGACAGCCTGGCTGACAGGAGTGCTAAAGGGGGCTAGCAATGAGAGGTGCAACACTTGGGACAAGATTTCAAAGAGACAGGATGTTGACAATGAAGCCATCAGGGAGGACTGAGGTCAGCTAGAGGTGTGAGAAAGTGCCTTTTTATTCAGACAAGTCAATTTCAGAAGCACAGACCACACTGAGAGAGACTGACACAAGATGTACAACTTTATCTCTCTCCCTCTCACACACGCGCACATAAAGTGAGAAACAAACAGGTCTAATTTCAGCCGTGCAGTGCCACCAGTGCTAGTTTGTGAAATGGAGACTTTTAATGACTGACCACACTTTTATACCTTTGCTTTAATTTAATTGGTATTGAATTCATTTTCTAAAAGCCCCTGAAAAGATCATTTAGCCATTAGCCTCAGTTAATTAACCTTTCCAGAGTAGCCCTGAACTCAGAGAATCTCCAATCTCTTAAAAAAAAAGATGGACGTTAAAAGACAGGTCATTCATCTAATGAGGTCTGATTTTAATGAGATACTGTAATAAATGTCAGTGCTAACACCAGGCGAGAACGGCTCATGATTGGAAGGCACACAGGAGATAACGTACATCTAAAGATGGCTTATTTGGCCCTGCAGACTCACCCGTGTGATGTTGGTCACCCTGAACAGGCGAGTGACGATGTTGTCGTCAGTGGATCTGGAGAGCAGCTCCACTGTCATGGGTCCAAACTGCTGCATGCCTGTTTCAGGCCAGTACTGCAGACAAGGCTGAGAAAGAGAAGGACATTTTTATTTTATTTTATTTTATTTTTAAATCCATGAGAGAGAAGGACATATTTATTATTATTTTTTATTTTATTTATTTATTTATTAAATCCATGAGAGAGAGAGAGATGGGCATAATTTAATTTAATTTAATTTAATTTAATTTAATTTAATTATAATATTCTTCTTCTTCTTATTATTATTATTACTATTATTATTTATTTATTTTTATTAAATCTATGTTAGTTTCATTTGGTTTATAACAAATCAAAAACAAAAAAACTTTATTTGTGTGTTTGTAACTAAAATAATATATATATATACACACATTTTTTTTTTTCATATAAATATTGAATTTGTAGTTTTAATATTAAATATTTCAAATTTGACAAGGTAATCTAATCTTGCCATGTCAGAAAAGGTAAAAATATCCTATTATTTGTACTCTCTATAATATAATTTATTTTATTTATTTATTTATTTATTTTTTTTTTCCCTGCATGTTGGTTTTTCAAATAGTATTTTCTTTCAGTTCTTCTTTTTTTTTTAACAGTATTTATTGATCTTTAAACATTAATCATTAATAAAAATATAACAGTTCATTATTTCTTTATATTAATTTAGGTTGATTACGTAACACTAACAGATACTTGTTATTTTACAAATGTTTAGTTACAGCATGTTAATTGTTAGTTCATGTTAACTGTTAATTAGTGTTAACTAAACAAACCTTATTGTAAAGTATAAATTTGTACCTGTTAGTCTATTAATATATTTTAAAACAAAACAGTCTGTATTTATTTATTTACTTGGTTGCTTACTTACCTGCCTGCCTCGTTATGATCTTGGAAATACCACCCTTATGTTTTTTGTTGTTGGTGGTGTTTTTTTTGTTCTTTTTTCCCTAACATTATGACTCACATAATCATAGAAGATACATATTCAAGTCAATGTCTGTATGAAATGCATTAAAAATAATAATCATAGATAGGAGACAGAAAATGGGCATCTTGCGATTAGGCGAAGGGTGAAGATAGACAGTGAAAGGATAATGGAGTCAAGAAAACGGCAGAGATAGGCTAATCAGCACTGAAAATCCAATTGCCCACCAAGATAAATAATCCTTGCTCATTTCTCCATATCGGCTGCATTTTCTAGTCCAATCTCCCACCAGATTACCATTTGCTCAATGTGTCAATTAATTTTCGCTCACGCCGGTTGCAGACAGATCTAATCCAGCACAGCGTTATTTGAAACGAGCAGGCATGAAACAGCTTCAGCCATGTATTTCCAATCAGAGATACAGACATGTTGATACAGATGAGATAGAAACTGATAAATCCTTGTCACAGTGATGCGTATTAACAGAGTGACACTGTGTAGAAGAAGATAAATATTCATCTGAACACACTCAGACACATCAGAAAAGGGTGACTGTAGCAGAAAGAGAACAGAGAGATATTTCTAGGAAGTTAGATGACTAACTGAGTGTGATAATGTCTGGAAAAACATTCGCACACTTCAGACGGAAGACAGGAAACGGAAATAACTGTTAAACAAATAATCTTGTGCAGATTACCTCACTCATGCAAGAGCACACACACATACAGGTATTATCAGGTGAGTGTTAAAGATGACACACTCTAATTTTACATTCGGAGTAATAATGTGCACCAGACATGCTTTATCATGGAGAACAGGTCACAGTGCTTGCCTGCAGGGGGGAGAAGAGCAAAAATCACGGGTAGGCTGGTGTCTCGGTGAGTTTGTCCTTTCCATTGCCAATTTAGACAAGACAAACACATTATCAATGTGGGGAGTCTCAAATGAAAGGCACGTTGTGTGTTTGCTGTTCACCCAGAGTGAGAATTACGGGCTCTGAGGGGTGGCTGACCTACCAAAAAATAGCTTGAAACCTTTAAAGACTTCAAAACAAAAAGTTGCGGGGGGTCTTAATATATGCAATGTTATTTTCAACCCCCAGTCATTTCTGGCCCATACGGATTTTTCTTCCCTCACAAAAAGTGAAAACACTACAAATTGCACTGAATCTCACGTTTAACTGCAGTGTGGACAGCTTTCATATGTGCAAAGAATTTTTGCAGTGTAACCTAGTTTATGCCTTTTTTATGTCCATTTAACTTGACATTTGTAATTATAGGATGCTTTAATTATCATATTATGCAGGCTGCAACATTTTAGGCCAGGGCATGATAGATAGATAGATAGACAGATAGATAGATAGATAGATAGATAGATAAATGTTTACAAAGTGAACATGCAAAGAACTTCAAACGCCCTTTATAAAAAAAGGTGAAACAATTTTGAAGTTGGTGGAGAAAATGAGAGGGAGTTTTTCGACATACCCTAAAGGTCACTGCACACTGAGTCTGATGTGTATTAATTCATCTGTTGTGAATAAATTTGTAAAACAATACACAACTGAATCTTCAAGCAGTGAGAATTATTTTGTTGTTCACTCTCTTCTTAAAAGAGAAAAAGTAAGGACATATTGGGTCCATCCAATTATAAGAAATAGAGAGGAAGGAAAGAATATTTTTTGTGCGCACCTCCTTAAGGAGCTGCGGGATTATCCCGGGCGATTTAAAGTTTACTTAAGTTATGCTACTGGAGCCACACTTATAAAGAAGACCACTAATTTCTGTGGACTCAGAGTTCAAGGACCTTTACAGTGCTTTGTGCTACGAGATGAAGTGGATGAACTTGTCAGACGCAATTTTGAATTTTGGCGTTCACTTGTAGGGTGGCTCTGATCTGTCAAAACACCTCTCAAAATGCTTTGAAGTTGCATTTTGGAAGTTCAGACTCGTGGGCACCGTAGAAATCCACATTATGGAGAGAAATCCTGAAATGTTTTCCTCAAGAAACATAATTTCTTCACGACTGAAGAAAGAAAATTATCTGTAAATGTTTGTTCTGGAAGTGAACCTTTTTCAATAATTATTATCATTTTTAAGATGATTTTACCCAAAAAGGCTAGGAAAAAAAAAAAAAGAAATAAAATAAAATAAATAAATAATAATTATTATTATTATACATAAAATCACTAGAAATATTATTTAGTGATTTAGCACTTTTGACCAATAGGTGACGCTGCTCCCAAATTAATGTGGTGTGGTTCACTAGGGATGACGATGACAAACACATAGTTTGGTGCCAACATGCCAAAGCATTGTAGACTCAGATCCAGCATTAGATCCATTTTGACATTTTCATATCTCCTGACCACTAGGTGGCACTGTGATGAAACTGTGCAGGTAACATCAGGACATGATTGTCATAACAAACTTCAAGTGTGGTCTGAACACAATGAAGTTTTAGGTAATATAGCCTCATGTTCACTTTGGTGAGCTCTTCATCAAATTAATTTATGCGTTATTTGAGAACGGTTGGGTCTATAATGAAGCTTTTGATAGTTTTTCAATTTTGGTGAAAACCGGACAACAACAGCTTTTTTACATAATGTCAAACATTTAACGAATGGTCTGATTGCCAGCAGTGGTTCTAGAGGCAAAGTTGTTCAGAATGAGAAGATCTAACCTATGATATGAATATTGTGTGCATGTGTGAAATGTTGTGTGATAAACGAAGCGTAAAACAGCTAGAGGCCGATTTCTGGCCAAGAGTCGAACAGGACCAGCGAGTTTCGTTCCGTATGGTCTTCATTAACCTCGTCTAATAGGTGCTCATAGTTAATTGGCTGATGGCGGCAATGTTTTTCAAGATACACCAACGCCCTCATAGATGTGGGTGGCACCTTGGTCAAAGAGACTGCATCTGAAATTTTAAGTCAATCAGACTAACATGTGCATAGTTACACCCATTTTTTTTTTCCTGTTATAGCACCACCAAGTGGTCATACTCCACAATTTTACTAATCCAACCAACGATTGAGCTCATTCAAATGTGTTCCAAGTTTGGTGAAAATACGTCATTCTGTTCAAGAGTTATAGCCATTTTAGTAAAAATGGCCCCATGTACTTCGAACGTTTTTGTGTCTTTTTACGACTGACAATGGAATCAAGCCAATAGTTTATTCTAATGGTGTACTGGATCGTTTCGGATGATTACATGTTTGTTCGGATCATTTGACTGCTGTATTGGATCTGGCAGTGGCTGCATCAAAAATCACAAGTACATCATTTTCTAATGCTTTGTCTGTAAATTACAGTTTTATATGGATATTTACTCACATACTCACATACTCAATATTAAGGGGGGTATTAATAATTTCTTACCTATATTATGTTAGCCAATCATAAGTTAATCAAACAGCAAATGCATGAGATAAACCTCCAAAAAATGCACATATTAATTGAAATCAAAGTTCAGTTTAAGATACAATCTAGACCTGAACAGTATTATGAATTCTCACAGTGAGTATTGTAAACATCTGGCTGTCTTACCCAGGCTGAGTTGGACTGGTTGAGCTGGTTGAGCATGACAATAGAAGTACAGCCATAATCGAACACAAGTCTCCAGAAGTCAGCGGTGGTGGTGGGCAGAGGGTGAGGGGTCACCACGAACGCAGCCGGCTGCAGGAAGCTGTCCATCAGTGCCGCGTTTATGTAGTTGCTGCCGTCACCCTCGGTGGAGACGAGAAACGCTAGCGCGCGGTCGGGTGGCAACACGTCCATGCTTCGGTTCTTCTCACGGTTGCGGGGCAGCAGAGAGACGCTGCACTCCTCCACATCCAGGTGAGGAGTCACAGAGTTTAGAGTCTGAAGAGACAGAAGCCAGACACAGAGAAGAGACAAGGGATCAAAGGGTATCTGAATGCATGCAAATGACTTGGAATTATATAAATAAGACAATGGCAGAATGAGGAAGCAAAACTATGCAGGCAAAAATGACCCATGGAGCAAAAACGGAAGAAGTGAAAAGTCCAGTACACGTACAAACTCAAGTGTAGAAAGATGCAAAGAAAACCACTGGAAGTTGAAATGATTTAGTCTCAGGCAAATAATGTCTACAGCGTCTAATGGCTGAAAATAAATGCACACTGGTCACATATGAATACTTCTGCTATGAGCCTTGAGGTGAATGAATCAGACTGAGAATTATGCAGATTATTACACTTGGTGGGTGAAGTGCTTCAATCCCGATTGGTTCTGACAGCACAAATGGGACATTACAATTATGATTTTTAAGATTACATTGGCTCTGAGGAGGACAGGGACAGGTACACAGTCTCAGAACGGCAGGCATGAAGCCATTAATAGCTTGATGTTAAAAACACACACACGAGTGGAACTGTAAGGTGAGGGAACACCTCATTAAACCCTCTCTAAATGAACCAAAATAGACTCTACAGCCAGTTGACTTCATCACAGTTTGAGCTGTGAGTTAGTATGCAGCACTTAACCTGCTGAAACAAAATTACATGATTTGCATAAAGACCCAATGGAAATATAATGAAATGAATACAGTTCATACAAATCCAAGCCTCTGTGATACTCTGGTCTAGTGTTATTTTATTATTATTTAAAGTAATATATATATATATATATATATATATATATATTCGAACACCATTCGAACAATCCTTTGTCTGTAATGTTTCTACAAGTCCTTTGGAGATGGAGTTGTAGCCTTGTCCATTTTTTTTCCTCAAATCAACAGATAAGTCTTTACACTTCTTTCTTTTCTCGATGCTCAGTGTGACACACAACACAAAGGTTGATTCAACTTTTCTCCATTTTAACTGGTTGCAAGTGTGATTACTATATTGCCCACACCTGTTACTTGCCACAGGTATGTCTAAACACAAACTACAGGAGCATCACATTCTTGAAAAGCAATTATTTCTTACAATTTTGACAAGGTGCCAATAATTTTGTCCAGTCCATTTGTGAGTTGTGTGTGAAATTTTTTACCAAGTTTGACCTTTCCTGTCTGTTTTTTTTTTTTTTAAAAACAATGAGCATGTGAATACCAAACATTTGCAATTGATCAAATTTTCATGGGACATGTTGCATTTTCTCTTGACAGAATTGCAATTTTGGCCATGACTGTATATATATATATATATATATATATATGTATACTGTACAAAATTCCCTGCCTCACGCATGCGCAAGTTAAACTTGTTCGGACTTGTCTGGTGCATGCGCAGAAAGTTTTCAGTGTTCGTCAGCATCCAGCATAGAAGAGCAACACGGAGCTTCCCTGGCTTGTTTATTCCTTTAAAGTGTTTTTTCCTTGTGTGGTATTGTTGTGCGTTAATAACTCCGTAAGTAGCAATATTTCTTATCATTGTAGATGTGTTTCAGAGCGTGTCATAGCGTAATTCAGTTTATTTTACCTCAGGAAAATTATTGCGTCAGTAACAATACAGTAGCCGTAATGCTCACGTATTTGACGAATAATTCAGTTGTTGGTAAATTAAGATGCTACTTCATTTGAATAAGAGCGTTGTTTGTCATGTGTGTTCATGTAAATACTTATTCGGGCTTTTATCGGCATATTAATGATTATTATAACGAGCACACTGGAGCGCTAAAACAGCGCACACACATTGTGTAATTTGACACCGCTGGCAAGCAGCAGCGGCCCGGTCTGTTTATTAAAGCTGCATTTTGTGTTCATAGGTGAAAAGCTCTTGTTTAGATTTGTTTCCTATTGCCTCAGACAATTATATAGTCTATATAGATTGTATTGTTCTATCTCTTTGTCATTGCATAATATTACATGTATATTTATCATGTTTATTTGTTCTCTGACAGAAACCACATTTTGTACACTTCCACACAAATTAATAAACATAGAGATTGGACATGTTCACTCTGGAGTAGCTGCAGTTCTTTCTAACCGAAGAATTAGGCCAGCTGAGTTCCAACCACCCAACTGCGCACAGAATATCCCACATATACATTCAACTGTATTTAAGCTTCGTTTACATTAAAACATGTTTTAATAGTTTTAGTGCTCTACACGACTCAAACCCGTTCTTCAGTGTAAGTCTGTGGTATTGTTTTGCTTGTTTTCTAAATTAACTGGTTTTATTAAAGCCAAAATATTATGTAACATCACAATTATGACTGAACCTAAATACATTTATTTAGACTCTTAATGGGTTAAATCAGGTAAAAATAGCTTTTTCAGTGTAACAACTTTTTACAGTGTTCTCCCTCGGCCTATATTTAAAAGAAAGAATGAAACAAATAATTAAAATGCATGAGGTTTTAATCTCCGGCTTCAATCAGTGCTCCTAATTTTCCTAAAGACAACTCCAATTACACACCATACATCACACAATCTCAGCTCATTTTTCACTTAAACGATTATGCATATATTATGTTTGGTCTCCTTGTATGGTCAGAAGTTTTCATACACTATATTTTGGGCATTTTGCTTGTCGAGACGGCTTAGGAAACTGTTTTAATTTGTCAGTGTGTTTCAGCAGTACCAATCTCAGTACACAGTCTTAGCTGGGTCTTAGCAGGGTCTTAGCAATCGAATGCAGTCAATGTACTTGAACATCCGCAGTGCATTATCAGGGTCCACAACATTAAATTGAGCTGTAATTAGACTGTAATCAGCAGTAATATTGCTGGATATTAACTTGCTAAAGAAGTAATAAGCAATAGGCATGATAATGAGTGTCTCAGCTCATGGGTGACAAAAAGAGTACTTCCTTATATTTACTGGAAAAAAAGAGCAAAAAAAAATAAAATAAAATGTGATCAGTGGCTCTATTCACCGCTTGAGAGTTCTGGGGTCAGTTTTGTAAGAATCCTGTGAATATAATGACCCTGTAACTCATGAAGCTACTCACAATTAGTTCTCTAGTTGACTATACTGTAAAAATAAAGTTAAAACAGCACAAATGTGAAATATTAATACTATTTAAAATAACAGATTTCTATTTGAATATATTTTGAAATGCATTTCATTCCTGTGAGTTAAAGCTGCATTTTCAGCATCATTACTCCAGTCTTCAGTGTCACATGATCTTTCAGAAATCATTCTAATTTGCTGATTTGCTGATCAAATATTAGTTTTATATCAATTTTTGCTGCTTAATATTTTTGTGGAAACCATGATATATATTTTTTTGCAATTTTTGCAATTTTTTTAACAAATTTAATGCAATTTTCCTGGAAAATAAATAAAATTATTTAAAAATTAAAAAGAAAAAATACATTTTAACATATGTTTAAATATAAAACAGTTATTTTAAATGGTAATATTATTTCACATTACAGTTTTTACTGTATTATTGATCAAATAAATATAGCCGTAGTGAGCAAAAGACAAAAGCTATAAAGTATATTAACCAAAACTTAGCTAACACTAAATGACCCTAAACATCCAAAGATCCAAGCCAAATCACACCCAACTGTTTACTAAACTCAGTGTATGTACAGATTTGCTATTGCAACGTGAACTTGTGAGTGACATCCTGAAAACTGAAACTGCTAACCACTTCAGACTCTGTGGCCAGCAAAGAAAGTGATGATAGTCTATTATGAATCTTTCGTCCTCAGCTCATTCACTCACCTGAAACTCTTCTCGCAGTTGAGAGGTGTTGGTCTGAGAATCCACGCTCAACATGTCCTTATACGTGAGCGCAAACTCGCTGATGGGGATGGCGGTCTCTCCGCACAGACAGGCCTCTAGTATGGCATCATGGATGAATATATACTGCTCCTAAAAGAGAGATTGACACAGAAAGAGTCAGCTCAGGACGGATAACTGCTTCAAAAAAAAAAATGAGGCCATGTCAAAACATGCATGATGCAGTGTCCAATTATTTGCTTTTATCTGGCTTTAATTAAAAACGATGTGACAAAATGTCAGAGAGATTAATCGAGGAGGCAAATATTAGCTTAATTTAGCAGTGTAGGAGGGAAATGTCAAAGTCAATCAAATCTATATTCCCACGTAAAGATGTAAAACAATTTTGCACTCATCTACAAATGGCCATCAGCAGAATGACTTTAAACTCAAGAAATTGTGGTATATGACAATAGTTAGCACTGGAAATAATTATAGAAATTTTCTGAAGAAAATGTGAGCGATGCTTGCCCATGCAAACAAGCTGCCACTGCACTATGGTTTTCGGGATGATTGCCAGAGTGTTGCAGTGTAATAGTTTTTTAAGTGTATGTGGTTTGTAGGGTGTTTGGGGAGTTGCTTGCTGATCTAAGTAACACAGACTTATTGGAAAACCATGCCTGTGACAACATTTCTGCAAAATGGTTGTAGCGTCTGGACCAATCAGACATACATTAATTGTTACATTTAACAAATAGTCTTTAAACACAACAGGCCAGCTACATGCTGGAGCTCTGGAGACAAACCCCCCCAAAGCAACTAACACCCCTAAAGGGCTCAGTTGCCAGGACAACGATCTGATACCACAGGTTTTATTGCTTCAAGGAATGCACATCTGCCCATGCTACATTTGCCATAGGAAAGACACAATGCCTATAGAGATAGACTCCTTCCTATTCATTCACAGACAAACCTTTCTTTGACCTTCCTATCACACATAGCCCAGGTTATTGTGTACAGTATTACTGCAATGTATTTTAATTTTGTCTGTTGTATTTGTATTTGTCTTTCTACTGTTTTATGCATGTATTATGATAGATGACTAGTAGTATAACCCACTTATGTCATGCTTGGACTCTTTGAGTTCGTATTTTAATGATCTAAAAGATGGTGTAAATTAGATGTTGATACCTTTGCAACATGTTAGTGTTTTAAGAAACCTTAGTAGTTTTTGCATTAACACCCAATCGAATTACATATGCAAAATACCATGCCCACAGACAAAGAGTCGTAAACTTTCCCTCCAGAGGTGAAAGTTACCATTGGTTCATGGACCTCCTGGAGGCACAGCCTCCAGAGAGCTTAAAGGCAAACGGTTGACCGCCTCCCTAGTTCTTCCTTCTTCTTCTCTTCTTCACTCGTCTGCAACATCTTCCGATTGCTGCCCGTGTGGAGGAACCCACGGGGAGCCGGAGCCGGCACAGGGCGTGCCCAGCGGGCCCGACAGGCCCAACATACAGAGCTGTGGCTCTCGACCACAAAGAACCAGACAGTTCGACTTAACCCTGGAATTCAGCTTCATGACTCGCCTCAGTCAGTCAGTGGTTCTTGGAGAACCTAAGAAGATGAGCTAGAACTCTTCAGGACTTCCCTAAGCGTGCGCCAGGCCTTGCGGCCTTGTCTTTCCATTCCCCAAAGATCACAGGACTTCAGCTGGGTCCCTCTCAGCTCTTGGTTCTTCTTCACTTTTCACATGGGATGAAACTCCCAGTCACCATCGAGTCAGAACATCTTTGGAGTTCATCACTCTTCGGACCCAGAAGAACGTGATCACGATTCCAAAACCACCACTGCTCCAACCATCAAGACCTTCACCAGAGACTGCATTTGGACACTTGTTCAACGACCAAGGCAATGCAAGTATCGTACATTTAACTAAACAAACAGAGGTTTAGTATAAGCTGTAGACAGCACTGATGGTTTCACAGCAGGTGGTTAACTGACTCTTTCCATAGCTTCATTCTCTTGTCTCTCTCTAACTGCTTCTCACTGACCATTCCCCCATGTATGAGTGATTTCATGTTTGTTTGTTTAGATTAGTTATGTGTTAGTCCTTCGTTAATAAACTATTGGGCACAAATTACATGAGTTTTGATTCTGATTCTGCTTTGCAAATTAATGTCCCTTTACGATTCCGATTCAAGCTACTTGCTCTAATGCAATGGTACTTTAAGAAAGTTATTTTCTGTGGCCAAGAAAATATCATTTCTTAGAGTTGATATAAAGATTATACTGAATGTTCGCTGAGCGAACAGATTAGTTGATGGAAAATTGATTCTGCTACAGTTACTACTGGCAGCTGATATAAGTAATTGTAATTAATCATAATTAATTGTAATTATTTATATACATTTCCCTTTGAGCTAAATTCGCAACATGGTATTATGTTGCTTCCTGCTCGTTTTGCAACACTTTCAAACTCAAATGTCCAAAAAGTGAAATCTGCTAATGCTTTAATATGTTGATTGCTGTATGTATTGCAGCAGATCAGAAATAAAATGTTTGGCGAGTGGCTCTAAGGGTTAATGCTCACATTTGTAAATGACGTACAACCTACACCCTACCATAAATCTAACCAATATTGTTAAACAAAACAAAACAAACTGAAAAAACAGCAAACATTATGTAAATGTGTATTTCCTGAAGGAACCATGACATTTTAGCTTCCATCTACAAGTTTTTGCACTTGCAATAAAAGAGGCCAGTGTACCGGGTGGGCTACTGAGCAAGTTTACCTAATCAGAAAAAAAACATACATATTGAGATGGTTATGTGATGACAGTATCAAAATATATTAGTTTGCAAATAATGCACTACTGCAAAAGTGTTTTAGCATGTTTTACTGCCGCTAGTGTTTATTGCAACTGAAAACAGCAGTAAATTGTATGTTTTTGGGGTTTTGCAAACATACATAGAGGCACTCAGTTGAGTGAGTCAAAGGATCAGTGAAGTTTAATTAAGTTAGGTTTTTGGAAAAATCGGTAACACTTTAGTATAGGGAACAATTCTCACTATTAACAAGTTACCTATTAGCATGCCTATTATTAACATATTGGTTGTTTATTAGTACTTACAAAGCACCTATTTTGCGTGACCATATTCTACAGCCCTAATCCAATACCCAGTACCTGAACTTAACAACTACCTTACTGACTATTAGTAGCAAATTGGGAGTTTATTGAGGCAAAAGCCATAGTTAATGGTTTGTTAATAGCGAGAACTGGACCTTAAAGTAAAGTTTGACTGAAAAATCTATAACCATAAATATGAGCAGTAAAAATATTGAATGCCTTATAAGACAAGCATACAGTAGATACATGAGTTTCTTTACTTAGATCACTATTTATCTCTAAAGTGTTTTCTTTTGATTCTGAATCTTTTGAATCTTTCACTCTATTAGCTTATCAGAGGGTTAAAGGTCAGGCATTAGCCGCCTGTTTTATTTCTATTGAGGGTGTACACTCGATTGGCCTTCAGCTTGCTGTTCTCAATTCATATATCATAAGCAACAGTGTGTAACACTGAGGACAGAGATTTCATATGCATTATAAAGCGGACTAGACAGCATGGCAAGATGTGTTTCATGGCCTTGCTTTTGTCTTAAAGTGTTCTTGTGATATTAAGCGAACAGTAATTATACATTGAATTATGGTTTCGTCTTTGTTGTCCAGCCCCTTGAGGGCTGACTTGAATAGAAAAAATATATATATTCACAGCTACTTTCGTCCATCAGTTTATTAACATGCAGTTCGGCAACTCATTCTCTGCAAACTGGCTGTATGAGTTACATAACTGAATGGATTTGAGGGAAAAGAACAAAATGAGGATATAAAGTATTTAAAAGTAACATTTTTATACAAAATTAATTTTAATGTTTCTAAATCCCTTTCAGCAAACTTTTGTTCTGTTCCAAACTTGTTTCTGTAAAAATATACAGAATGTAAAAGCAAGGCAGAATAGAAAGATAGAAGTCAAAATTAAATATTTCCTACTGCTTTTGTATTAGACATATTAACATTTAAAAGCAACATGAATTGCCATTCGCAAACCATTGCACTATTATGTATTTTCAGGTGTAAAAAGGATTGTGCAGCATGATTTGATGGATATTTTGGAATTCAGGAAACAGTCATCAACCACATGACCATAAGTGTTTGTATGAGAAAAAAAACATGATTGAAAAGAAAAGTGTAAGTGGAAAAAAAATGATCACAAGCATTTGGGACTGCACACAATTGCAGATTGCACGCTACCAACCCAAAACTACCCCCTATAAATACATCACCCCCACCTGATGTAGGTGCCTTGATGCCACCTCTGCATGACATTTTAGCTCCTTTCTAGAAGTTTTTCCACTTCCGATAAAATAACTCAATGCTATACCAGGTGTGCCAACGACCAAGTTTACTTCATTAGAAAAGCCATACATACGGAAGTATGTGATGCAAACATCAAAATGTATTAGTTTGTAAATATTGCACTACGGTAAAAATGTTTTAATATGCTCTACAGCCCACTAGTGTTTATCGCAACTTAAAGGAGAAGTCCACTTCCAGAACAACAATTTACAAATAATTTACTCACCCCCTTGTCATCCAAGATGTTCATGTCTTTCTGTCTTCAGTTGTAAAGAAATTATGGTTTTTGAGGAAAACATTTCAGGATTTTTCTTCATATAATGGACTTCAGTTGTGCCCCGATTTTGAAATCGGGGTTTAAATGCAGCTTCAAAGGGCTCTAAACGATCCCAGTCGAGGAAGAAGGGTCTTATCTAGCGAAACGATCGGCCATTTTTCCGAATAATAAAAATTTGTATACTTTTTAAGCACAAAAGCTCATGTAGCACAGGCTCTGAGATGCACGTTCACGACACTATGTACTATTGAATCATGTCGAAAGGTCACGCAGAACTACAGACCCAGTGTTTACAAAGCGAACGCGCAAAGACTAACAAAGTGCAAGTAAGTCAAACGCTGTTTACAAACAAAAGGGTACAACGATGTCGGACGATTCTGAAGTTGTAGGAGAAAATAAGATGGAGTTTTTCACCATTATCTACCTTTTTGAGCTGGAGTACACAGACAATGAACTTAGACATGATTCATAGTAGTGATGGGAAGTTCGGATCATTTTACAGACTCAGACCTTTGAGTCTCGTTCAGCAAAATTAACAAATCTTTTTTCCGAGTCATTTCGTTCATTTTAGCAAAATATAATTAAAATGTTACGTGTTACTTCCCTAACACATCTACTGCTTACACAAACATTGATAACACTACAAACAAGACAAAACTGTAACGCTATAAAAAACAGAAAAGATGAATTCATTGTTTACCTGGGTCTTTAGTCTATGATTAGCTCACCTCACCTCTTATCTGACAAGCTTTTGGGTTCGAGTGACAGGCCCATAAGATGAACGAATGTCTCGAAAAACCCGAAGATTCGAAACAGGTGAACCAATTCCAGTACAGAACCTAATAGGATGTTGCACATGCTCGACTAAACGAATCACTCCCTGAGACGACACGTTCTTCCTGAGTCACATTAAAGATCCGTTCAAAATGAATGAATCATTCAAGAGCGTACGTTCCAGAGCTTGTGCTACACAAGTTTTTGTGCTTAAAAAGTATATAAATTTTTATTCTTCGAAAAAAATGACCGATCATTTCGCTAGATAAGACCCTTCTTTCTCAGCTGGGATCGTTTAGGGCCCTTTGAAGCTGCATTTAAACTACATTTTAGAAGTTAAAAATCAGGGCACAATTGAAGTCCATTATATGAAGAAAAATCCTGAAATGTTTTCCTCAAAAACCATAATTTCTTTACGACTGAAGACAGAAAGACATGAACATCTTGGATGACAAGGGGGTGAGTAAATTATTTGTAAATTGTTGTTCTGGAAGTGGACTTCTCCTTTAAAAACAGCAGTGAGCTGTATGTACAGATACGTTTTTAGAGTTTTGCAAACTTGCAGGTACCAGCACAATGAGTCTAGTGAGTCAAAGGATCAACTCCAAGTCTATTCTAGTCATATTCTGGTCTCTAGATATGACTCAGGTCCCACGTCAATGTAAGATATTTTTTTTTTTTGCCCTTTTTTATTCAGATCTTTCCCACATTGTGACCCATCCTTTGTTTCTGATCATTAGTTTCCTTACCTCAGTCTGGATCATGTTGATACGTCGTGAGCAGAGCGTCTTCACACAGTTATAAATGTCCACCACACCCTCACACTCCGCCATATCCAGCATCACGTCCAATACGATGTAACAGCCGGTGCGGCCAGCGCCCATACTGCAGACAAACAAGCAAGACAGCTGATGGAATGATATCTCAGTGTACAAATAGCATCATATGGAAAATGAGGGCAAGTAAACGAACAGTCTTTTTTTATTTGGTGAGTTAAATAGCACCGCTCTAATGTAGCTCTTTGTACATGCTATTAAATGGGCTGTTTTAAGTAGATGTACTTCACAAACTGAGTTCAGTCAGTTCCTGAATATACTTGCAGGGTTGGATGAAAGTACCACAGCTCTTTCAAGCAGAACATTCAAAGAGTGACTACAACAACCTGCTACCGCCACAGTCAATTAACCAGGCTCCCAACCGGAGTCATCATGAGGCTTGAACTTAAATAGACGAGCCTGAGTACAGAATCTACATGCTGTACAAAAGTACAGTGATATTAGCAGTTGGTAATATAATGTAACTTTGATATCTTGAAATTGAGACCCGCAAACCCACCAAATAAGGGTTAAAATCAGTAAATGGTGGGTAAACCATATCAACTCAAAGGCCAATTTGCTTGATTGCTACTGACAAACTACGACTTCCAATCAAGAGCCTCCAAAATTAGCAAAATAAAGCGCAAAGATGCTTTTTTTTTTAATTCTTGAAGTGAACTTTTGCCTGTATACTAGTCATTAGATTCACTGTTTTGAACTGCTGCCATGAACCTGAGAACGTGTGTAGAGAATGATGCATATATATGGAATCGCTGTTAAGGTAATGTTTAAAAACACGATGGTGCTTTGTGCAGATGTGGATTGGATCGGCCATCATGACAGTGAGGCATACTAATGAAGTATACTTAAAAAAAAAAAAAATATTCCAGAAAATGTTGAATGAAGCACTGCTGCAGTTTAATTAAAAGATAAAGCGATAGTGTTAAAGCATATAAATTGAGGAACACATTACATCATGTGATTTGCGCGAAATGTGTTACATTTTCAGGACAAATGTGGAGCAATGAGTCTTTAGGGTCTCATGATAACTGCAAATGTGACTGATAAAGCTGTGGCTTGATCCTTATGTGAACATTTCATCAGTGTTCACGGATGATTCATTGAATTGGTTTTCTGTCCAATTTAGTTTTATCTGATACATAAATGCCTTTCGTGTGAATAAGTGAGACTGTGGGGAATAAACGCATCCTTGGTCTGGTGAACTGCAGGTGTGAGCATTTTTTCTCTTCATAATGAACAGCAGATGCATGGAAACTATTAAATATCTGCAGTTCATCAAAAGGAAAAACATGCTTTCATATCTGAGTTCTGAAAGCATTGATACTGCCTCAAGACATTTTTCAAAGGTGAAGTGGAGGCACAAAAAATGTTTAAGGCATATTCACATCTCCTTAACTAACACCTGGAGTGGTTAGTATTGTTCAGCTCTATTTCAAATCAAACTCTGAAACTGAATTCTACATTTATAAGAAAAATCTACTTTAAACTCTACCAAATCTTTTGTTCTCCATTGTGCTATAAGAATTATCACTGGTGGTATATTTTCACTGACCAGATTTAACACAAAAATGGTGCACAAACAGAAAGAAGTGCTTGATTACCTGCAGTGGACCACTACCGGGCCAGCGTCGGGCGGCGTGGAGGCTTTGACCCGCCGGAGGAAGGCCAGCAGTCCTGTAGCATGATACGGGACACCATGCTCTGGCCAGTTTGTGAAATGGAACTGGCAGACTTCATGTTTAGCTGGGTAACCCCGCTAATAGAGGACAAATAAACAACATCTACTCATTAGCACGTTCTTACTAAAAATCTTCTTACTTATGTTTTTTCCAATGATTTCATCATTTTATCAAAATAACAGATGGACAATAGCTCCATTAACTAATTTACATGTATTAACATAAAATCATAGCAGAACACTGACAAACATCTTAACAGTCTCACCCGCTCCATGGCAAAGGTGCGTACGGTGTATTCTGCCAGCGTTTCTGTTTTCAGCAGAGTGATTTTAATGTCTCCATAGAGCTCACTGTCATCAGGCCAGTATTTGCAGCATTTCATCTGAACCGCATACACACAAACACATGGACACAATTAACACAACGGCTACAACCGCAGTCAACAGCTTCAAGTTCAACAAGAGTCACACAATTAGTTACATTACTACAATAAATAAATAAGAAAATAAGTAATTGGTTACAGCTACATTTATTTATTTATTTAGTTTTTCTAATTATATTTATTGTTTGATTCAAATGTTACAAACTTTATATTAAACATTAATCAAAATATGCATTTTCCCAAAGACAAAACATTCATAAAAAAGTAAAAAAAAAATTAAAGTAATAAAAAAATATTTATTATATAGACCACAAGACAAAATGTTACTTAATGTAGGTCAGTATGATGATGATGATGATGATGATGATGTCAATTATTATTATTATTATTATTCAACATAAATTAAATTAGATATTATTCATATGAAAGCAGATATTTTATAAAAAAAAATGTGCATATGAAAAAGATAAAAAAAAATAAAAAGCATTTGTTAGTCAATATTTAATTTAGTGTACTAAACACAACTGTGAAAATGTGTGATGCAATATCATTTTTTAATGCAGAGTGAACTTTTAGCTAAACTGAACAGATCAACCCATTATTTTTAAATTAAGGGGGAACTAATCATTATAATATACGTACTGCATAATGGTCGCACTTTATTTTAAGGTCCAGTTCTCACTATTAACAAACCATTAACCACAGCTTTTGCCTCAGTAAACTCTTAATTTGCTGCTTATTAGTAGCTAGTAAGATAGTTGTATTAAGTTCAGGTACTGGGTATTGAATTAGGGATGTAGAATAGGGTCATGCAGAATAGGTGCTTTATAAGTACTAATAAACAGCTAATATGTTAATAATAGGCATGCTAATAAGTAACTAGTGGATAGTGAGAATTGTTCCCTATACTAAAGTGTTACAGGTATAATTGTGAATGACTGCATGTTTAGGAATACTAATTTTAACATCAGTTTCAAAAATGTACCATGTAGTAACTATATATTCTACTATAGCTGCTACAGTTAATACATGAAACTGTTATACCACAATAAAATTGTGGTAAGTTGGTACAAGCCAATAAATAGAGAAACCAAATAAGAAAAAGATTCTAAAAGTCTCATCACAGGACTTCTGAAAGAGTTAATAGTTGCAGTACTAATAAACGACTGCACTCTAAAAACTGCTGTGTTAAAAACAACCTAGCGCTGGGTAAAATATAGACAAACCCAGGGATTGGGTTGTGTTGACCCAGTGGTTGGGTTAAATTGTTTTAACCCAACCTTAAATGTTTAACCCAACCTTCTGGGTAGTAACCCAACCGCTGAGTCAAAACAACCCAGTGCTGGCTTGAATTTAACCCAGCAGTTTTTAGAGTGTGTAGCATGCACTGTTGTTTTGGAGAAAACAGGACAAAGGAAAGCCCAATTAAATGCTAAAGATGGCTGGCCGATAAAAAACATTCATCAGATGGAATGTTCTCTGGCTAATAGGGTTTCTTGGTAAAGTTTATCTTCAGTAATGGTCAGCAGTGGGTCGCAGTGGTCAGCGTTTAGTAATGGATGGTGTCCATTAGTGGGCGGAGGGGGCGGCCAAGCAGCCCGAGGCAGAGGTAGACTGATTCTACTCACTCTCCCCACCTCCACCAGTTTGGTGATCATCACGATGCTGTAGCAGTTCTCCTGCCAAACCATGCGCCAGAAGTCATAGATCATGTCCTGCTTGGGCCCTGCGGAGACACAGAAAAAGAGGAATGAGCTTTCATGGAGAATTGTAGGAGGTGAATGATTTGAACGCAGGATAAAGAGAGGATAGAGGTGGTTTTGTGAAATAGCGGGTCGCAACATAGACGAGGATTACATAAGAAAAGAGAAAACAGAGATAGCCGGCTGCTGGGACACGAGAGCTATCAGTTCATACAGAAGACAACAAATGGAGAAACTGCTGGCAGTGAAAATCCAGTGAGTGATAGCAGCAAAAAACTAGACTTTTAACTTATTTTCTAAAGAAACGTGAGCGGTTGCAGAATGCTGGGCTGTTGCTGAGTCGCTAGGTAGTTACTAAGGTGGGTGTTATCAATTAACTAGTATGTGGTTCTTAAGATGTTATAAGTGTTTTTTTAAATGTGTTTTGTTTTGCTCTGTGTGACTCCGCCCACTGCCAGCTTCACTAATAATATTTCGTCATAATATTTCGGGTTGCCAGTTGGTGGAAAACACAGCACTCTGCAGGCAATGGAAGCCAGCAAGCATACTGAGTCTGAGAACATGGATTCTTCCCTCCTGTTGCATGTCCACAATCTGGCAACCCGTGAAAGCGTCTGAGGAGAAGAGGGAGGAAGAAACAACTCTCTCCAATATTTTGAATCTAGACTGTAATGCCTGTTTCAACAGCTAGCTGCCAATATTACACACTGCACATTTAGTTTAGCTTCATAACACAAATGAAGATATTTTAATGAAACATGAGTGATTTCTGTCCCTCCATTTAAGTCCACACAACCAAAACCTTTGAAACTTCTTAAAGATATTGCAAAGGAAATCTGTCGTTGATACAAGAATGCTTTATATGATGAACATATTTAACTTATGTTTTTGTTTACATATAAACACTCCTTAACACACATACAAATAACAACAAATATTCTTAACAAAACCTCAAACGCTGATGCTTGATATTTCAGAACCAATCAGGTTTGTTCCCACCCATTGCACAAACGTGTGAGCTTCTGCATGAACCAATATAGGTTTCTACATGGCAAGCAAGCATAGTCAAGATTCCCCACGTTTACTTCTATCTCACTTTTTGAATTGTCAAAGTTTGGTTTGGTGGACAGATAAAAATCTGTCAGGTTTAATTAAAATATATATTGTGTTTCACTGATAAACAGAAGCCTGCAGGGTTTACAATGGCAATGGCAACTGATGAATTTTCATTTTTTGGCAGACATATACCTTTATCAATCAGTGTGGGATGGTTTAGACGCTGTAGTTTATTACGGTGAGTTACAGAATTGTTTATTTTTCAGCAGTAGGAGTGATGTTTGCCTTAGCAAACACCAATATGAATGACATGAGTGAACCTCTTTGTTCCTCATCTTTTCTTCCCTGTGTATTTTTCTGTACACACATCGCTCATGCATGGCACGCAGAACTGTATACACATGGAAATATTGGAAGCATTAAAGGAAAGCTGCTGAAGGTTTGTAAGCGCAGCGCTGTGAACGCTCTGCCCTCAGGCGAGGAGTCTGTTATCTTCTCTACCTGTTAAAACAATTACAGCCAACAACAGGTGCCGCACTTCCTGCGTTCCTGAGCAGCTCTCCCGCTATCGCCCGCAGCTACATCCTCGAAAAATCCCTTCTAAACTCTCTGCTTTACAGTTGGATTAAAACCGAGGTTATTCATGATAAATAATAAGGTTAAACCAGGAAAGTTTTCGAGGTTTAAATGGAAGGTAGGGAAGCATTTGTTCTACATGTTTATATGGGCATACTGAAATGCCATTTCCCAGTTGACAGCTTCAGAGCACATCCAGCCCAGGTTAATCAAAGCACCTCTGCCAGGAAAAAACTGCTGCAAACCACAAACATCTTTCACTTTCCTTATTAGCACTGTCAAAGCATGCATCAGTTAAAAAAAACCTTAACAACTGCACATCAGAGCTGCACAAAATTGTGCTAAAATTTGTCAGAACACCTGACCAACCATATAGCACAGGAGTGGCGAACTCCGGTCCTGGAGAGCCGCAGCCCTGCAGAGTTCAGCTCCAACCCTAATTAAAACTCACCTGCCTGTAGCTTTCTAGTAACCCTTCAGACCTTGATTAGCTTGTTCAGGTGCGTTTGATTAGGGTTGAATCAAAACTGTGCAGGGCTGCGGCTCTCCAGGACCGATGTTCGCCACCTCTGATATAGTAACATGTCAGAAAGTCCTGAATACCATCTAAACCTCTAGCAACCAAATAGCAACATGGTTAAAGAAAATAAAAATAAATAATAATAATAACAATAATAATAAGCCCAGCACACCTTATTATGGTGTGTTCCATTTGTACTCAAAGCTGGAAATTCTGAGTTCCCAGTAGGAACTTTTAATCGGAACACCCTCCCAAGTTAGAGTTTCACCTCAAAATATCGGAGGAACCACAACAACTCCAACTTCAGAATCCAGTACAGCTGCTCAATAGGTGACTGTGATAATAACAAAAAATGATAGACATTTTTTTTTTTTTTAAATTTTGCTGATAATGATAAATAGATGATACCTAATTAACCTAATTAAATGTATCCATTATATTTTGTGTCAAATTCTCACATTTACCAATGAAATGAAATCCAGAATTAACAAAATTTGTGTTTGCAATGCAGAGATGGCACAGAATCTGCATCTGAAGTGGCATTTACACTTTAAAATTAAAGGTTCTTTATTGGCACTGATGGTTCCATAAAGAACCTTGAACATCCATGGAATCTTTCAAATGCAGAAAAGGTTCTTTATAGTTGTAAACCCTGTTGAAAAATCCAGCATATGCTGGTTAGGTATGTTTTGAAGCATGGCTGCTGGTTTGAGCTGGTTTAAGCTGGTCATGTGCTGGTCCTAAGCTCGTCCTGAGCAGGAGCTAGTTGCTTAGGACCAGCTTAGGACCAGCACATGACCAGCTAAGAACCAGCTTCAACCAGCTCAAACCAGCAACCATGCTTCTAAACATACCTTACCAGCATACGCTGGATTTTTCAACAGGGAAAGGTTCTTCAGGCTTTAAAAATATTCTTCAAAATGTTTTTTATAAGAACTGTTTACTAAAGGTTCTTTGGGGAACCAAAAATCATTCTTCTATGGCAGCAATGCAAAAACAACCTTTTGGAACCTTTATTTTTAAGAGTGTATAGGACATGAATACAGTTAACCTGCAGTAACAAATGCATAAATAACACTTTGATAACAAAGTAAAATGTTTAATACTGATATTTAAAATTATTTGGGGGAAACAAGGGAAAATATACTTTAAATATAAACCTGCAATTACCAGTAGGTTGCGGCAAATCACTGCATGAGTGAGTCATTGTGTCATTCACTCAACTGATTAGTTTAAAATGACTGATTGATTTAGTAATGAAACATCGTCCTGTTGCTCAGAGATGTAAAATTGTTCTGCTGTGGCTTTGTTTGAAACTATTTTCATATTTGCCCCCTTATTTTGAATTTCGGGGGAATTCTAAATGTATTTTAACAGAAAAAATCACGCAGTGAACGCATGCACTCTCTGGATGTGTTTTTGTTTGTTTTTTGCGACAATTACAATATCATCATAGACGATATATATTGCACACCCCTACTGCTCAGTACATCAACAGAAAATAAACAGTAGTAATATATTGTTTACTAGGACTTATGTTTGTCTGTCTCTCAATAAACTCAGTGGTGCACACTGTACTACCCAACCTCTATTTGGTTTTCTGACTTCTCTTATGGTACATGGTCCACTTGGGTGTAATGTCATTCCCAGCTCCAACATCCGACTTCTGAGGTAAATGGGGTGCAGCATTACTAACTTTATAATAGCACACTTTTAGTTACCACATTGCAATGTGCTGAAAACTGCTCAGCACTTAAACGCTTTAGCAGATGCATTTTAATGCCCTGGAAACCACCCTGAACACCCTAGAAACCACACAGAAACATGCTAAAAAATGTTCAAAACATCTGCTATCAACCACATAGCAACATGTCAAAAAAATGCTCATAGAAAAGCAGAACTGTAAACAAACAGTCTTGCAAGTTTAGCAACTTTGTCTTAGATTAAGTGACTTTTCAGACACCTTTAGTGACAAAAACACCTAGGGACAAATCTAGCAGACATATCTTGGACAAACCAAATCTAGTTTCTGAGATTAGCCGGTACTCACGCATAAGCACTGCATTGCTCTGTTCAGTGAGTGACTGAGAGGAACAGTGCTTTCAGTTAAAATTGACTTTCTGTTGCTTCTGATCTGAATGATTTTTTTGTTGAAAATACACATGAAATCACAGCAAATGCATTGTCTTTATCTTATGCGTATAGTGATGCTGTCAGCACGTCGATCATCAATAAGAATGTCAGTGCAGATTAACAGCTTGGAATAGAGAGCTGGTATGCAGGTCCATTCACACCAAGAACAATAACTGTAGAGATAATAATAACTATATTAGCATACACATTAACACAAGATAATGTACGTTTATTATAATAACAAGCTGCAGTTTTGTTGTCTGCAGCTTTAAATGCCCGTGCTCTTTAAAGCAGGATGGATTCTGATTGGCTCAGTGTTTTTATTGTTCATCAGCTGGAAGAAATCATTTGTAAAGTCCTTCCAATAATATAATTCCTCTGTGATGTTATCATTACAGTGTAGATTCTGCTATTCCTTTAAATTAAGAATGATTTTACTTTACACATAATTTATATCTTTATCATTATAATTAACATTCTTGGTGTGAATGGGCCTAAACTGTATAATAGCAATATGATAACAGTATGTACAGTACTGTGCAAAAGTCTTAGGCCACTAGTATTTCATCAGCTAAAAAATGGTTTAAAGTCAGTTAAAGTCGGTCTTTTGCTGTAGTGTGTCAGTAGGAAATATCAGATTACATTTCCAAACATTCATTTTGCCATTAATCGTAATAATCCAGTGAGATTTTTGTTTGCACAAGGAGTCTGACAACAGCGAGTGCTCTGCACAGAGATCTGATCTCATCATCATCCAGTCTGTCTGGAATGACATGAAGAAACAGAACAAACTCAGACAGACTAAATCCAGAAGAACTGTGACAAAGTCTCCAGGATGCTTCAAGAAACGCGACCATTCTTTGCGTTTACAACAGCTTTTGCCCTAGGTGCACTTGCGCAAAATTTTTCAGGTAGCTTTGCAGGTAGGTCTCTTGAAGCATCTTGGAGACGTTGCCACAGTTCTTCTGGATTTACTCTGTTTCAGTTTGTTCTGTGTCTTCATGTCATGTTAATGTAATGTTTGTAATAGTATTTGTAATTTCTGTGATAGTTTCTGTTTTTGTTTTTTTTTTTTGGTTTTTTGTTTTTTTCACAAGAAAGGTTACTACTGTACCTTTGCTTGGTACGCTAAAATAACATCTCAGAACACCTTATCAATCACATAAAGCCAAACTCCAGCAATAACTAATACATGTAAAAAAAAAAAAAAAAAAAAAAAAAAAAAAATCAGCGCACTCCACTAATAATAATATACTCTGTAATAGCTCATTTTTAGCAAAAACATGCTACAAGTGACGCAGATCACTTTGGCAAATGTACCCTAGCAATACCCTAGTACAATTCGAAGGGTGAGAACCAAAAAGGTGCAAGTGACATTTCACCAACTTTATAGAAGGGCCAAAACTAACATTTACCATAGTTTGATAAGACTTTGTGTAATGATTTCAATTGTTTATACTAAAAACTTGTACACTCATGGATGACAGTATAAGTTTGCCAGTATATGGTATTTGTAGTAAAACTGTGGATATGCAAATGGTAATCTATCAGCCACAAAGAAAAGAAAAGAAAAGAAAAGAAAAGAAAAGAAAAGAAAAGAAAAGAAAAGAAAAGAAAAGAAAAGAAAAGAAAAGAAATACATTTTTTTCATAAGGGTTAGTGTCGGACTAAGAAACATGGAGAACAAGTGAACAAAATGAAAATCAACACTCAAAGCACCCTGTCATTATAGTGTTCTGAGTTTTGCATGGACCAGTCACATTTTCCAAAAAATCTAGTAATAATAGAGCTGTTGTAGAGTGGGTTTGAGTGGTTCAGGGTTGCAGCTGCAGGGCTGATGGGGCAGCTTTGTATTAAAGCTTGGTGAGTCATAAGCACATCTGTATGTGGCGCTGTCACGATGTGAACATACAGATGGCCTTCAAAGCTCGACTAGTGAGATCTCAGGACCTAAAGCCAGTGTAAACCTTCAGATAGAGTACAAGCCTAGCAAAGCCCACACACGAGTGTGTGTACACCTGCTCAAACAGAGCACAGCAGTGTGCGCGTGTGTTTGTGTTTGGAGGGAGTCTGTGTTGATCAGTGGCCCCGGTGTGCTGACGACCAACAAGAGTTAGAGAGAGCAGATGAAATGAAATGTGTGCTGTTTGCTTCTGCAGGAGAGCCTGAGACCCACAGAGACAAAACTACAGACAGCTGAATACATCCAGACAACAAATCAGACAGAGAATCACTTCTCTTCAAACCTGTGTGATGTTTATAATCAGCCGTACACTATACCATTCAAAGTTATGGAGTCGGTACATATATATATATATATATTTTTTTTTTTTTAAGTTGAAAGAAGTCTCCCATGTTCACCAATGCTGCATTTGTTTGATATAAATACAGTAAAACAGTAATATTTTGAAATAAAATTACTCCAGTCTTCAGTCAGTGATTTCTGAAAGATCATTTCTAATATGCTGATTTGCTGCTCAATAAACATTTCTGATTATTATTAAAGTATTAAAGTAACCAATTCATATATTGTAATTATATGTCTTCACTGGCCCGGATCAATTTAATGCATATATGTGCAATATATATTTCCTTTTGTTTTAAACTAACACCAAGTCGGCAAAACATATCAGCATAATTTTTAATACCGGGCCTACGCTGATGTTTACAGTGCTGTTGCTTTATGTTATATAATACCATTTTACCATATTACATTTTTAGACATTTGACAATCCATGTCTTAATGATTCATTCACAAACTGCAACTCTTATTCCCTGGATCAGAAGGTTGCAGAAAAAGATTGTGCAAAGATTAAGATTCAATTGTAGACTCTAATCAATTGTATTGGAATACACAAAAATAAACATCCTAATCAGTCACCCTCACAAAGAAGAGAGCGACATAAAGAACATTTAATCAGAAGGAAGTGTGGCTATGTTTAGATGCCAAGAGAGAAAAATAAGATCAAACAGCACAAACAATATCTGCATATGAATCATTCAAACCTTTGTAGTAGAACTGGGGCACGCAAACACACGTTTAGAGGTTGCATTTTCTGAACAACTATAATACGCAATTCAAATACACAAGTGATTTTAGAGCAACAGAATAATAAAGGCTCACCTTGTGTGGCGATGAAATGGTTGGAGCGCTGATACCCCTGAGAGAGAGACAGAGAAAAGCCTTCATTATTATTAATTAATGATATGTTAATTACATTTCAACAACAATAACATACTACATTCTGACTTATCCCATTTAAATGTGATGCGAGTCATTTCTTTGTCTCTTGCATCAAAACAGGAAAAATAACGACTGTTTTTTTTTTTCAAAACACTCCCCCTGTCCTCCACTGCTCAGACAAACAGATAAAGCTGTCCCAAACTCACGCCATTGTTGTCTCCAAACTCACGCCACTGTTGCAGTTGGCTCTGCATATTAAGCTGAGATAGGAGAAAGAAATCATTAAGCTACCGCGCTAAATGCTATCCATACCATTACTATCTGAATATGAGTCTACTAAATGTGCTACATGTAATGTTTCTTTAATAAAATAAAATATAACGGATGATAATAGCTTACAACCTCAAGGCTCAAATGTACTGTGTCTCTGATAGAAATACAAAATCACATACAGGAAAGCTTATATTAAGTGTGATTCATGAGTGAGACTGAGAATGTGAAAGCAGAACATGCATCTCTGTATCTTAAAAATGAAAGTATTTCTACTTGACATTTGATAAAACAAGCAAATATTCACATATGGTACCTGTAGTATGTTTGCACCATCTGATATCGATTTTTAAGCTTTAAGAATTGAATTTACTCATGTCTAGAAATGCTAGAATGTTATCTCTGTTCAAACATACAGTATCTGAATGCTGCTTTCTAAATGCCAAACAGAAAATGCAAAGCATGAAATGCCATGTATGACAGCATGAGATATCAGACAAACAGGGTCAACAGTGATGTAAAGCTATAGTCACACCAGACCTGACTGACAATTATTAGAGGTACAAAATGAATAGTGCACCAAAGTAATTGCTTGCTCATGTTTTAGTATGCAGGTGGTTATGGTATTCCATCCCAAATTATACAAAATATAGCATTTAATGAGACGTGTATTATATGTCCTTTTAAATGACAGTCTTCTGTGAAAATGGCACCATGGTTGCACACTAGGGAATCTGTGCTGTATGTAGGGCTGCCCTCGAGTAAAGATTTTAAAGAACAGCAAGGAGACTGCATTAAAAGAGAAGTCCACTTCCAGAAGAAAAATTTACAGATAATGTACAGTTAGGGTATGTCGAAAATCTCTGATCGTATTTTCTCCCTCAACTTCAAAAATCATTTCAAAATCGTCCTACATCACTGCAGAAGTACCGACCCAGTCTTTGCAAAGTGAACATGCAAAGAAGATCAAACACCCTTAAAAAAAAAAAGGTAAAACAGCGAAATAAGACGATTTTGAAGTTGAGGGAGAACATGAGATGGGACATTTTCGACATACCCTAACTGTCATGAACCAGAAAAAAAAAAAAAAAACAGTTCAGGCAGAGTAAGACAAGACGAGCATTTGAGATTATTTTTATAAAAAATAACCGATCGTTTTGCTAGATAAGACCCTTCTTCCTTGGCTTGGATCGTTTACAACCGCATTTGGGTTTGGGTTTTAAGCTACATTTAAACTGCATTTTGGAAGTTCAAAATCAAGGCACCATATCAGTCCATTATATGGAGAAAATCCTGAAAGGTTTCCCTCAAAAAACATAATTTATTTATAGCTGAAGAAAGAGGGTGAGTACATTATATGTCAATTTTTGTTCTGGAAGTGGACAGTGGACTGATAAACTAGTGCTTTCTTTGTTTCTGGCTTAAGAGATGAAGTTGGCAACACTGACTCGTCAGTTTCATACAGATTACATAATCTGAGAATATTTGTTTTCTGTTTGAATTGGTTCACGTAAAAATTTGTTTGACTAAGATTATTCTCATCAACTAATGGTTAGTCAACTATTAGAGAGCATCCCTAGTTGCATGTGCACCACACTTCTCTAAAAGACCACAGAGAATAGCCTCTGATTCACAAAGTTTGCTGTAAAACACAAAGATGCGGTGCAGTTTAGCCTTGTAGCATCCAGTACTGATGGATTAAATGTATTTGTTTCTTTAAGCTACAGAATCAGGGTTGCCAAGTCCACGGTTCTATCTCAGAATTGTGTTTTTTTACACACTTGCTGTGGGCTGTTTTTTAGTCTGCGGGTTAAAGCATTCTCTCTCCCTCCCCCACACCCCGGAATGCTATTTTGATGGAAAGAAAATTCACAATTTGGCTGGTTTTGTTTGGCAGACCTGGCAACCCTGTACAGACTGCTTGTGAACCTGAATCAGGACTAATCGAAATAACAATGTACTTCAAACAAACTGGTATGGCAATTTCAAACAAAATCAAGCCAAAACAAAGTCTGTTTGCATTTGCATTGGGAGTTGTTTTATGTAAGTGGAAATCTCTGGAGCATTTCTTCTGTTCAGTCCTCTAAGGTCAGGTGTGAGCCCTGCTTTAAAGCAATGTACTACATATAGTGCATTATAAAAAAAACCTGATGTGACTAAACTAACTAAACTAAAATGTAAATTTGTCCCCCACACGTTTCAGGCGAGTATGTTCATGCACAGACAGTTTATGCATGACCTGATGCTTTATTCATACCAAAAAGTTGATGTGAACATTATGGAGAGATAAACACTTTTATGCAGTGTATGTTTCATTCATACTTAAAGCCGGAGGGCGCTTTCGTGCAGAAAGTCCAAAACAGACCCATAGAAGTAATAACTTATGACGTGCCAGGAAATCCAAAGATTGGGTCTGTATTACTTACTATTGGAGAAAGTGTAACGGCTAACTTGGATCACGTGTCCCTTGATAACCAATCACATTTTAGCCTTGACATCACTGAATTTCAGTCAGAGTTGTGCGACACTCAGTCGCCGTTTACGGATACCATAGGAATGAAAGAGAAGTGCTGTAAGCTGAATCACACCTGTTGCAAAAAATCAGTGACTTATCATTTTTATTTTATCTATTTATTTATTTATTTTTTGTGAAAACTGTAAAAATTGTTAAAATCAAAAGTATTGTTTAGTGCATAACATGTTAAAAATGAGCAGATAGGGTGTCAGTTAATTAAATGATAAGCTGTTTCCTCTAAAAATCTGTTTATTCAGTGTAGTGAAGCCTCTCTTTCATTGACATCCATCCAAAGATTCATTAAGATAATAAATACAGGATTGTGAGAATATATGGTTTATGTTTATTACCTAAAGTCATCTTTAGGTAATAAATAAATAAAGTATGTGAATAACACAGTGCTAATTGGCACATAATTTATTACAGTATAGAAACTATAACTTTAAACTATAGCCTTATTCCATGATAAAAATGGGGGTGGGGAGTATGTGTAGTATATAAAGCAATCATTCGAATGTCATTAGTAAAATATAATGGAAAAATATTATAGCATACAAATGATTGGTTATTGTTCAGCAGTATATTTGATTTCTTAGCCAATTAAAAGTAAGAGATGAGAAAAAATGGTATTATATTTATGTTTTATATCACTTTTGAAATGACGTTACACGCCTGATTGACTGGAGTGCTAAACTGTGGAGTTTATGCAAACATCCACATTACTGTGATCAGATGCTTTCTGAACAGCTGTTTTCTCACCGCCGTCATTATTTTGTTACTGAGAGAATAGCATGCAGAAGACACAGCTATTATTGTAATGAATGCCTAAGCAAAGTTTTATTATAAATAATGATATATATTTTTCATTTTTTACAGTGAAACACAAACTGTGTTATCACAAATTCAGTTCTAAAAAAATGCAGATTACCACTGGTCGAGTTCAGCTGCAGTTTTGCTTGCTTCCTTTACATTAGAACAGAACTTGAACCTGGTACCTATGCATACAACAAGATGACTTGGGATGATTTAGGAAGAAGTGGCAGAACTGTCACTGGTGCCTACTCTAAAAAATACTAGATGCATGATAGCCCTGCATGCACATTTTGTCAGCACTTGTACGGCACATCGACGTCCTGCCCACGGAATCAGATTTCCAAATCAGGCAGTTGTATTGGCCACATGACAGTTTGGGCTCTGCCTCAGACACCTGTGTAGACAGTAGTGTTTGGAACAGAACCTCTATCTTAATATATTCCTCTCCTGTTCTTAAAACCTGTGTTCGGAATGGTTTGTGGTAGATTGTATTACAGGCTAACCCTGGACAAGTGCTTGCAGTGTCTCGCTGTAGTCAGAAATCAATAGATTCTTTTTTGTGTGAAGAGCAGGGCAGCTTTATACAGTAACTATAATGAACCTTTATCTTCTCGTGAAAAATTCATCTGTTCAGCCACCCACGCTGCACCTCAGCTCCTGATGGAGATCGGCTAGAAAGCTTAGCTTTTAGTCTCAAAGGTTATGCCAGTTGATTGTGCAGTAATCAAAGGTTTTTGTAAAGTGCCTATAAATGAAATGTCTATGTGTGCCTGGACGGCACTTACTGTACCATGTGATGGTAGAAAATGGTAGAGGTTTTGCATTACGGCAAAAAATTGTGGTGTATGTGGTGTATGTACAACTTTTCAACTACATTTAATTGGTCACAAACCTTAATTAATTGATACAGTTTTCATTTGTAAATTATGTAATACTGTACAGAAATTTGTCCATTGTGCCATGCATGTATATAAAATATACTTTTATATCCTGTACTATTATACTGTTTTTATACACTATACTATTAAGATTTAAGCTAGGACTTATGTTGTATATGTTAAAGGAGAAGTCCACTTCCAGAAGAACAATTTACAAATAATTTATTCACCCCCTTGTCATCCAAGATGTTCATGTCTTTCTGTCTTCAGTCGTAAAGAAATTATGTTTTTTGAGGAAAGCATTTCAGGATTTTTCTCCATGTAATGGATTTTATTGGTTCCCCCGATTTTGAGATTTTAAAAATGTAGTTTAAATGCAGCTTCAAAAGGCTCTAAACGATCCCAGCCAAAGAAGAAGGGTCTTATCTAGTGAAACAATTGGTCTTTTTTTGTTTTTTTTGAAAAACAAAAATTTGTATACTTTTTAAGCACAGACGCTCGTGTAGCACTAGCTCTGGGATTCGCGTCCACGACACTACGAATCACGTTCATCGTCTGTGTACTCCGGCTCTAAAAGGTAGAGTATGGCGAAAATCTCATTTTCTCCTACAACTTCAGAATCGTCCAACATCGTTGTACCTTTTTGTTTGTAAACAGTGTTTGACTTACTTGCACTTCCATAGTCTTTGCACGTTTGCTCTGTAGTTCCACCTACGTTCCGCGTGATCTTTCATCATGATTCAATAGTACGTGGTGTTGTAGACGCGCATGCCAGAGCTAGTGCCACACGAGATTTTGTGCTTAAAAAGTATACAAATTTTAATTTTCCGGGAAAAAAATGACAGAACGTTTGCCAGATAAGACCCTTCTTCCTCGGCTGGGATCATTCAGAGCCCTTTGAAGCTGCATTTAAACTACATTTTGAAAGTTCAAAATCGGGGGACCAATGAAGTCCATTATATGGAGAAAATAATTTCTTCACAACTGAAGATAGAAAGACATGAACATCTTGGATGACAAGGGGGTGAGTAAATTATTTGTAAATTGTTGTTCTGCAAGTGGAGCTCTCCTTTATTGTACTGAATAACACCTGGATTTCTTACACTGACAGAGTACATAGTGCTGAGGAGTGCCAAATAACCTCAATTAAATACAGCAGGGCTCCATTAAGTACTAATATAATGTGAAGAAAGGGTCTTTTATAATAGACAATGAATCTGATAGAAAGGAAGAAGCCTGCACATTACAACTAGTTTGCACTTTAACTACACACTCAAAATGCACTTATGCCGCAGCATGCTAAACTAGACACACATAATCAGACTGGAACAATAATCAGGAGCAAAGCAGATCATTTAACAGATTCTTCTGCTCAACCCAGAGAAACACGCAAAATGAAAGGCAGCAAAAAGCTGTAGAAAATGACAAGGACAATAGCAACAAGAACACAAGAGAGAGCACAAAACTCTTTCAGAAGAAAGAAAATGTAAAGAAAATGTAAAGAAAAGATGTAGAGAAATGTCAGACCTCCTAGCTGTATTCTGTCTACAGCCTTGGGATATAAAACCGCAATGCTGAATATTTCAACATTCATTCCTTTGATTTTCCCTGTACTTTTGTTTTCAAAGAATATATATATATATATATATATATATATATATATATATATATATATATATATATATGCTATGCTTTGAGACAGGCTTTAAGACTTGTTTAATTTGTGGACTTTCATTTTTGTCCAGCAGAAGCCATGAGTGATTTTGGTTTGTCAAACCATTTCAAGTGTAAGCTTAAGCTTATGAGACTGCAGATTACAGGAAATGATGCAATGAGATCAAACAAAGTTACAACAAACTCAACAGACAAAACAACAGACAAAAAAGGGGTTTGCTTTGGTTTGGCTTGGGGTTTTAAAACGTCTGAGAGCAGAGCCATGATAGCAGGAATAAATGAGCAATGGACAGATGATGGCAGAAGACAAGAGAAAGACAAGTACTTACTTCCCTGTTTATCCGAATCTAAGAGATCCCAGACACAGAGAAAGAGGGATGGGTGAAAGAAGAGAGAAAGAGAAAAAGAGAGAAACAGGCTAATTAAGATGATTAGAGAAAAGAGGAAAGAAATAAAGATGTCAGAAGTCAAACTCTCCATCCTGACCACCTGCAGTGAAGAAATCACTTCAAACTGACTGCAAATTACAGTTTGCCAGTCGCCATGTATTGTCAGAGAAAAAGTCTGTTGCTCAGCTCTTTAGTGTTTAAATCAATGTGTTTTAGCAGCACAGTTAATGACCTGTTATAAAAAATAATTTGGCCATTTACTATGTCATATTCATATTTCGTACAGACTGGTTGAAATTTTAGGCAAATTGCAGGTTGGATTTTTTTTTCTTCCTCACAGTCAAATTTGAGCACATATTAGAGCACTGAGCTTTATTTATTTATTTATTTATTATTATTTTTTTTAGAAACATTGGAGTGCAAATCTTTAACCAGTTAAGGTGGCTTTCATGAAATTCAGTGTAAAGGACTACTCAGGCTCATTGGAAATACATGCCTCCACCTACATTTCTGCAAAACTCAAGACACACAGCAGTTTCCAGTTGAACACTAGAGGCAGTAAAACTGAACTTTTATTAATTTCCACACTAGGTTTGATTTCAAACAATTCCTTGCAGAATATTATGTTATGTTAAAACATATTCAATGGTTTTGTCCTCAGCAGGTAAACATCTAGATTTTTGTGTATATTTGTTTGCACATTCTAAGTGATTATTATTTTTTTTAATACTGTACATACTAGCCGATCTGCTATCTTTGTACTGGATCAATACAGAATCATTTGGGAAACAATCGTCTGTGAATCCTTGTATCCAAATCCCTTAATTAAGACATTCATTCATTTGTTCCTTTCTAAACATAAATTGGCCAAAAACAGTACAGTACTGGTTTACTGCATTTTTGCAGCAATCTTTTGGTGAACATGCTAAAATCCATAAAGCAGAGGAAATCAATTTAAAAGAGTCCTTTAAACTGTGCTGTCTTGTTATTTTGGGGTGTAAATCCATTTAACTTGCATCACAGCCTCAATAGAATAGAAAATGATTTGTATTCAAGAATCATAAAGTCAATCCACTGTTTTCATTAATCACAGGCGGATTTGATTCTCGAGTGTGAATCGCTTTTGAGGCGGAGAGAAAATCAAGACATCTGGTTCTTATAAAGGTGGAGTGACACGGCTATGCATTTTAGTATACGGACCTCTATAATCAGACGTGCTTTCTCATCACCCAAAACCTGCGACTCAAGTATAGCCCAAGCAGAAAGAGCAATTCAGGTCTGTTCATTTTGAAAGCACAGATCATAACAACAGCTCCTAAGTGGCTTCAGCCTTGAATAGAAATAAATGCCATTCAAAACCATAATGCAAACCTGTAGAGCTATAAAAAAAATGACACAAAACAGCTAAAAGTTAGTCTTGAGATCTTTAGAGTCCTTCACACTGCAGAGGTTTTGATTGCTCAATTCTACCGTATAACCTTCCCACCAAAAGACAGCAAAAATGGATTTACAGAGATTCCAGCAAAGATAGTTAGAAAATTGATGCTTCTTATGTGGGACGGGAACGTATGCTTGAAAGCCGTTATCTATCAAACACTTTGGATTAAGAGCAAAGTGTTCAGAATCTGTCTGACAGGAAAGTGTCTCATGTGGGAAAGAAAAGACACGCCAGCACTAAAATCGAATGTTTGACAGGTTGTTAGGCAGGCAGGCAGGACAATGCCGTCATATGGGAGTGTAATGAATAGCTCAAACGCTGAAATAAAAAAAGGTTCATGAAGAAAGTGTCAAATTTAGGCAGTCGTCAACAGACAGCGCTCTCAGTGAGAAAAGGAGTTACCATATAAGCCATAAAAACATGATAATGTGTACACCTTCACTAAAAGCAAGAGTGAGACAAACACCTCTTACTTGAAGGCAGCATGCCCAAAGACGAAGGTGTGAACAAAGACGTTTAAAGAGGAAAACACGAAAACTTACGTCGATGTAGTTTGCATTGACATAGTCCGAGTTAGGATCGGCAAGGAGAGAATGCATTTTCACACGGTGACGGTCTTCTGTTTGGGATAAAAAAAGGAACAATGCCAGTCAGTGATGATGATAATAATAGCCTTATAATATTAATTACAATCATAGTAACACTTTAGGGACAGTTTAGGGACCAAATGCATATTGACTGTTTATTAGTGCTTATAAAGCACATATTAATGCCTTATTCTGCACATTTTAGATCCCTTAATACCCCTCATAACAACTACTAACTATTAATAAACAGGAAATTAAGAGAATATTGGGACAAAAGTCAGAGTGAATAGTTCATTAATATTGAACATTTATCCCTAAACTAAAATGTGACTAATAATAAAATTATAATAAATAATGAATAAAGTTCCTGATGAGCCACCCACCTAGACTACATCCTAGGCAACATCTTAGGCAAGATCAGCACATTCTCACAACTCGTCACATACAGTATCTCACATAAGTGAGTACACCCTCACATTTCAGCAACCATTTTAGTATATCTTCTCAAGGGGCAATACTATAGAAATGAAACTTGGATATATCTTAGAGCAGTCAATGTGTAGTTTGTATAGCAGTGTACATTTACTGTCCCCTAAAAATACTCAACATACAGCCATTATTGTCAAAACAGCTGACAACAAAAGTGAGTACACCCTAAGTGAACTTGCCAAAACTGTGTCCAAAGTGTCAATATTTTGTGTCAAACCATTGTTATCTAGCACTGTCTTAATCATTCTGTGCATGGAATTCACCAGAGCTGCACAGGTTGTTGCTGGGATCCTCTTCAAATCCTCTATAATGACATCATGGAGCTGCTGGATGTTACACACATGGGCCCCATAGGTGCTCAGTAGGGTTCAGGTCAGATCACCTTCACCTGCACCTTCCTCAGCAAGGCAGCTGTCATCTTGGTGGTGTGTTTGGGGTCATTATTATGTTGGAAAACTGCTGTTCGGCCCAGTTTCTGAAGGGAAGGCATCATGTTCTGCTTCATAAATGTACAGTACATAATGGAATCCATGTTTCCCTCAATGAACCGCAGCTCCCCAGTACCAGCAGCACTCATGCAGCCCCAGACCATAATGCTACAACCACCATGCTTCACTGTAGGAGAGACACAATTTTCTTGGTACTCCTCACCAGGGCATCAGCACACATGCTGGACACCATCTGAGCCAAACAAGTTAATGTCTATCTCATCAGAACATAGGACATGGTTCCAGTAATTCATGCTCTTGGACAGGTTGTCTTCAGTCTTGTTTGGGGGCTTTCTTGTAAGCCAGCTTCAGAAGAGGCTTCCTTCTTTGATGACGCCAATGCAAACCGACTTGTTGCAGTGTGCAGCGTATGGTCTGAGCACTGACAAGCGGACCATCTACATCTGCAACCTCTAAAGCAATGCTGGTGTTCAACTTCGCTGATCGACCCTTGCGAGGCCTATTCCGAATGGAACCCATCATGGAAAACCTCTGTATGACCCTGGCCACAGTACTGTAACTCAGTTTCAGGTTGTTACTGAACCTCTTATAGCCTAGGCCTAGGCCATCTTTGTGGAGAGCAACAATTCTAATTCTCAAATCTTCAGAGAGTTCTTTGCCATGAGGTGCCTTGTTGAACATCCAGTGGTCAGAATGAGAGAATTGTACTCAAAGCACCAAATTTTAACTGCTCTAATACAAGAGACACAATTTTGTATAGTCCTGTCAAGCAGACAAAACATGAACATGATGAATAGGACATGTGGCTTTGCATGGTTAAATGACAGTGCTGTTATCACTTAGGGTGTACTCACTTTTGTTGCCAGCTATTTTGACAATAATGGCTGTATGTTGAATTATTTTCAGGGGACAGTAAATATACACTGCTATATAAGCTGCACATTGACTACTCTAAAATATATCCAAGTTTCATTTCTATAGTATTGTTCCTTAAGAAGATATACTAAAAACGTTATGTGAGGGGTGTACTCCCTTTTGTGAGATACTGTAAATGGCATCTGACCCTTTGGCATCACTTTTTGACACAGAGGGTACACCTTTAGTGTAATTTTCCATTGTGCATGGTCCTCCATTGCTTTAAATAAGAAACTCTTGGCATCAATATGCCGATGCGAAAGGCACTGGAAATGTTATCGTCATGATTAAATTATATACGGGATAATAATATTGCCATTATTGCATGTGTGGTTTTTCAGTGTAAACAGTCACAACAGTTTTATTTATATTACACTATTTAAACATTTATGAGCATGTAACCCAACCCCTACCCCTAAACCTACCATTTGTCAATAAAACACAAAATAAAAAGTAACAAGCAGATACAGGGGTTGGACAATGAATCTGAAACACCTGGTTTTAGGCCACAATTAATATGGTGTTGGGCATCCTTTTGCAGCCAACACAGCATTATTTCATCTTGGGAAGGACAAATACAAGTCCTGCACAGTAGCCAGAGGGATTTTGAGCCATTCTCCTCTTGCTGAACAGTGGCCAGGTCACTACGTTCCTCCAAAACACCCCAAAGTGGTTCAATAATATTCAGATCTGGTGACTATGCAGGCCATGGGAGATGTTCAGCTTCACTTTGATGTTCATCAAACCGCTCTGTCACCAGTCTTGCTGTGTTTATTGATGCATTATCATCCTGATACATGGCACCACCTTTAGGGTACAATGTTTGAACCATAGTCAACCTTCACACTCTGCTCTTACTTGTGTAATGTACAATCAGTGAAGATTGGCCCCCAGACTGCACAAATATAGCCACAAAACACTATATTGGCCAGTATTTCATCTTCCAACCCCTGTACAATTACAGTTATAATTTATTCAGAAAGCATTAATATTCCAAGTCTTCCGAGGCAAAATTACTGAGTTGTGAGTGGAATAGATGCGATCGCCTGTTATGTGTTTTATTTTGTTCAGAAGTGGGTAGGTTTAGGGTAGGGGTGGGGTTAGGGGCTCCAATGAAAGTATACATTTATATAAAATTACATTTTTTACAAATGCATGCAAACCACTAAATTAAAACAAACAACTGAAAACAATGGAGGACCCTGCATGCTGAAAAGTGATGCTAAAGGGGTACCTTCAGCATCAAAAGGCAATGCCAAGGGGTCCTGACCAAGCTCAATAGGTGACGAGTTCAGAGTGAGAACTTGTTGGCAAGAAAGCTGTGCTCTGTTTTTAGCTAAACAGTTTAGCTGGACAACTGTATCAGTATTTGTGTATGTTATGTATATTTAATCCATATTAGAGCGCTGAGCCATTATCATAGTTCCATCTTAAACTTAACAACATGTGCTAACTATAATGCCAAACTATAATTTGAATAACACTTACGACCCAGAAGCGTGTCGTGTCGGCCCTTGGTCTTGTCCTTCTTTTCGTTTATATCCCAGCCATCGAAAAAACTCTACAAACACACAAGCAAACATATACAAATCATGGTGGTGTACTGGACATCACAACAACTACATATACTACTGTTTAGGTAGAAATCAATACTTTATACAGTAAGGATCAAAGGTGACAATAAAGACTATAATGTTACAAAAATAGGTTAAAAGAAATGTTCATCTGAAATACCTTCTGAATTTCTCAAATTATCTTGAAAAATGTGACTATGTTCAACACTGATGATAATCAGAACTGTCCCTTGAGCATCAAATCAGCATTTTATAATGATTTCTGAAGGATCATGTGACACACATAACATCACAGGAATAAATTACACAATACAATAAAATAGTAAACAGTTGTTTTAAATTGCAGTATTTCACAATATTACTTGTTTGTTAATTAGGGGTTCGAGCACGTAGTGCTGAAACCCTATTGTTATTGTCTGGATTTTTTTTATTATTATTTTTCTCCGCTAAAACTGATCGTGCAGACCAAACTGTAAGGCCTAGAGAGCTGAAATTTGGCCAGAACGTAGAGCTCCCCGTGGGGACGTTCTGACAAAGTCTCTCCCAAATTGGCCTAAAGGTGGCGCTACAGTGATCAAAGACGCGAAAGCCCTCATAACTCCTAGACCGTTTGTCCTAGACTCAAGTGCCTTATATCATTGTAATCCTTGGCTCAATCAAAACAAAATGGCTATCTCGGATTTCATTTCCGGTATGCAAATTTTTCCGCCATTTTGAAATTTGTCCAAAACCTACTTTTGCGAACTAGTCCTAGGTTTTTCGCCCAATCAGAACCAAACCAGTGCAGAAATGTTCTCTGGACAGTGAATATCAATAATTATCAAAAAAAAGTTGAAATTTTGACTCATCGTTGCGAAGGGACCCCAAAAAGTTTGTCAGGTGGGGGGCCATTTTTACTAAAATGGCTATAACTCATGAACCAAATGAGATATCTTCACCAAACTCGGTAGACTTGTGTATAAGCTCAATCTTTGGTCAAATAAAAAAAATTACACAGCTCTGCCACTTGGTGGCGCTATAAGCCTGAAAAAATATAAAAATGACTATAACTATGCAAGCGTTGGTCCAATCGACCTGAAAATTGGTATGCAGTGTCTCTGTTCAATGTGCCATAAGGGTCTATGAGGACATTGACGTATCTCAAAAAACATGGCCGCCATTGGCCAATGAAGTTTGAGCACCTATTTGACAAGGTTAACGGAGGTCGATCAGAATGAAACTCGGTGGGCATGTTCGACTCAAGGCCCTAAAGGTCTGTAAGAATTTTGAAAGAAATCGGCCACTAGTTGGCGCTAATGACTTTTTTGTCTCTGTAATCGCGTGGCGTTTCACACATCCACACAATATGCATATCATTTGATACATCTCCTCATGCCGAGAAACTTTGCCTCAAGAACCATTGCTGTCAATCAAATCGTGCAATAATTATTCACAAATATGTTAAAAACCTACTTTTGCGAACTAGTCCTAGGTTTTTTGCCCGATCTCGATCAAACCACTGCAGTAATATTCTCTGGACTCTCTAGATGAATAATTATCAAAAAAATGTGGAATTTTGTCCTTTGGGTAGCTATAACTGGGTCATTTACAAAAGGGGCGTGGCACATATATCCAAAAGCCTATAAAACTTAAACAAAAACTCAAAACTTTACAAAAGTTGGAGAAAACATGTGTGAGATGACTCTTAACAAGCATGTAAAATTTCATGGAGATCGGACCGTAGGTGGCGCTATGACAGTTGAAAAGGCTTTAAAAACACGAAATTTTAAAAGTAAATTGACTTAAATTGCTATAACATGCTCATATAATCACAGAAACACTAGAACTTCATATCATTTGATAGATCTCCTCATGCTGAGCAACTGTGCCCCAGGAACCATTGCTGTCAATCAAGTCGTTTATTACATATTCACAAATATGTGAAAAACCCATTTTTGCGAACTAGTCCTAGGTTATTCACTCGATCTCGATCAAACCACTGCAGCACAGTTCTCCAGACTCCCTAGATCAATAATTATCAAAAAAAAGTTAAACTTTTGACTCACGGTCACAAAGGGGTGACAAAACGTTCGAAAGAGGCGGGGCCACTTTTACTAAAATGACTATAACTTTTGAACAGAATGACATATCATCACCAAACTCAGAACACATGTGTATAAGCTCAGTCTGTGGTAAAATCCAAAAAATTGCGGAGCTTGACCACTTGGTGGCGCTATAATAGAGAAAAAACATAAAAATGGCTATAATTTCGCAACCGTCAGTCCAATCAACCTGAAAATTGGTATGCAGTGTCTCTGTACAATGTGCCATAAGGGTCTATGAGAACATTCGCGTATCTCAAAAAACATGGCCGCCATCGACCTATGAAGTTTGAGCACCTATTAGACAAGGTTAACGGAGGCCGATCGGAACGAAACTCACTGGGCATGTTCGACTCATGGCCCTAAAGGTCTGTAAGAATTTTGAAAGAAATCGGCCACTAGTTGGCGCTAACGAGTTTTATGGCTCTGTAATCACGTGGTGTTTCACAAATCCACACAATATGCATATCACTTGATAGACCTCCTCATGATGAACAACTTTGCCTCAAGAACCATTGCTGTCAATCAAATCGTTCATTAAATATTCACAAATATGTGAAAAACCTACTTTTGCGAACTAGTCCTAGGTTTTTCGCTCAATCTCGATCAAACCACTGCAGCGCAGTTCTCCAGACTCCCTAGATCAATAATTATCAAAAAAATGTGGAATTTTGTCCTTTGGGTAGCTATAATGGGGTCATTTAGAAAAGGGGCGCGGTGACATAAACCCAAAAGCCTATCAAACCTAAACAAAAACTCAAAACTTTACGAAAATTGGTGACAACATGTGACAGATGATTCTTAACAAGCATGCAAAGTTTCATGGAGATCGGACCACAGGTGGCGCTATAACATTTAAAAAGGCTTTAAAAACACAAGCTGTCTATGGTTAATAGCCTCAAACTGCTAAAAAAATGCAAATGTATTCACACAAACACTACAGCTTGATATCATATGATAGATCTCATCATTCTGAACAATTTAGTCTCTAGGACCATTGTTGTCAATCCAACTGTTCTTTAAATATTTTATTTTATTTTAAAAAACTACTTCTGTAAACTGGTCCTAGGTGTTAAACTCAAAATCCATAAAACCACTGCAGTAACATTCTCTGGACTCTCTAGATAAACAATTATTAAAAAAAATGTTGAACATTTGCATTTAGACAGCGAAAACAGCGCCACATAATAATAAGATCATGATCTACTGTACTCTAAGTCTATAAAACCTAAAAGAAAAGAAAATTTCACAAACCTAAGTAAAATTATTATCATATGATTCTAAACAAGCATACAATTTTATCAACATAAGGCAAAAAAAGGCAATGTTACAGTTATAAACTTAAAACAATGCATCTCTCTTTAAAAAGCCATGTAACTGCAACTTTAACCATTAGATGGCAGTAGAAGACCACTAATGCATCATTAAACAGACTACAACAGTGCTTTTAATGGCTTGTTTTCAATTAATTTCAATTTATGCATAGACTAAATCGCTGTTATAAAATTTCAAATAACATTTAGTCAAAGTTTAACACTTCATTTATTCAGATATATCATATTTGACAATAATACAAGATTATGATTACAGTGAAACCTGAAAATGATATATAAAATCTTAAAAAGACTTGCACTAAACATTTTGTCACCTACCATTTAATACACAAATCTCTTATGTGCAACAAAATGTGTGTGTGTGTGTGTGTGTTTATGTGTGTAGTAATGCTTAATGAACATTAAAATAACAGTTTAATCATTTAATTTCTGTGTTTGTGTGTTTGTGACTGTATTCTCCATCATGGATGTGTTTTATTGTGTTAGCCATATATTTTGCGTTGGACAACATCTTAAATCCACACACCCTTTCATGATGCTAAACAGGCATGCAAAGTTTCATGAAGAGCGGAGCATAGGTGGCGCTATAACAGTTAAATAGTCTTCAAAAAACAACATTTCTATAGCAATTAGCCTCAAATTGCTAAAAAAAAATATGCTCATATATTTTCACAAACACTAGCACTAGGCAATGTAACAGTTATAAAGCTTAAAAACAATAGATCTGTCTTTAATGCCATGAAATTGCAACTATAACCACTAGATGGCAGTAGAAGACCACTAATGGCTCATTGAAATGAGTGGAACAGTGTTTTCATGGTTTGTTTTCAATTAATTTCAATTCATGCATAGACTAAATCACTGTCATAACATTTCAAGTCATGTTTAGTCAAAGTTTAACACTTCATTTATACAGATGTATCATATTTGACAGTAATACAAGATTATGATTACAGCGAAACCTGAAAATGATGTATAAAATCTTAAAAAGACAAGACTTGAACTAAACATTTTGTCACCTACCATTTATTACACAAATCTCTTATGTGCAACAAAATGTGTGTGTGTGTGTGTAGTAATGCTTAATGAACATTAATATAACAGTTTAACTATTTAATTTCTGTGTTTGTGTGTTTGTGAGCGTTTTCTCCATCATGGATGTGTTTTAGTGTGTGTTTAGCCATAAATTTTGGGTTGGACTACATCTTAACTCCAGACAGCCTTATTTGCTCGAACCCCGGTAATTGCTGCTTGCAGCTATATTTTGTTTTTGTTTTTTTAACAAGGTAAATGCAGCTGAGCTTAAAAAAAAAAAACTTTTAAAACATAACATCTTACCTATCACAAGACAGTATATTGTTATTCTTATTTAGGCAAACTGCATTTACTACTTTTATTATGTGAACATTACGGCAGCAGTTTTTCATCACATAATGCTCAAATGATTAAGAAGAGCATTATAACTGTATCCCAGTCAAACTAGCACTCAGAATCGCTTTCTAAACGCCCCATGCAAATTGCGATGAGCTCTAAATTTGTGTTCATATTTGTTGCATTACCTCATTTGCATAATTCCTTTAGTGAAGCTGGTAAAATAGCACAGACAACACATACAAATAAATGAAGCTATCAATGTGCAAATCATTCGTAATGAATCCCTCCCATGCTTTTCCTTCATCATCTGAGGTCTTGTGCAGCAGACATTTATTGTGAGATTGGAAGCAGATAAAGCTTTGCATCTCTGTCACCTTTGCAGGTACTGTTTATTTATTTATTTTAAATGGGATAATGACACGTTTATTTTTCTTTCATGTAATAAAAGCGTTGTAATTGCTCACTGTCAAACTCAAGAAAAGCATGCAGCTGATAGGTTCGGTGTCTTCTTTGTGTATGTACACGTCGAGTGTCGAGCCCTGCCCGTGTACTCCAGCTGTCTAAGTGCTTTCTAATGCCGCATAGTTTTTGAGTTAATGTGTGACAGCTGTTTAGCACACATTCCCCCCGAAAGCAGGTGAAGCGTAGCACCTGGCAATTACATCTAAATGACTGTAATTTAAAAAAGACCCCCCAAAATAAGTGCAAGTCACGTTTTCCCACTCGTCCATTAAGCCCCCTTCGCTCTCGCATTTTATCAAGTCAGACGCAGTTAACAGGGCAGATGCATTATCAGGATGCTGATGTTAATTTCCTGTTAGGCTCAGTGGGTATTTTATTTTATTTTATTTATTTATTTATTTTTTTCCCCTAAGGACTCTGTGAGAGTTTTACTTTGTTGAATCCAAGATCGAGGCCAAAGCGAGAGAAAATGTCATTATGAATATAAGAATATATTCACATCTGAGAATATATTGTAATTCATTCCAGAAATGAATCACTGAAATATACTTTTACAGATTCAACTTATATTTACAGTAAATAAGAACATATATTTCCATTAGTTGAATAATTTTAATATATAAATTTTCTCTCTCATTTTTTTTTTTTTTCATCTTTAACACAGGTTGTAAAGAGCAGTGTTGGGGGTTAACACATTACAAGTAGCATAAGTAATCATACTACTTTCAAGTAACTAGTAAAGTAATGCATTACTTTTAAATGCACAAGAAAAAGTTACTTTTTCAATTAAGTAATGCAAGTTACTACTTTTTTTTTCCCCATAAATGTAATGGAGTAAATGCAGATGAAGAGGCACTTCCTTTAGCCTGAGGCTTATTCATTTCACTTTTGGTGTGAAAGGGCTTTTGCACTTGCCAAAAGTAGAACTTTTGCATTTTTTTGGTATAATTTAAAAAATAAAATAAAATACTAAAATAAAATAAAATAAAATAATAAGCCCAGCCCAGGTGACAAAAAGTAATGCAAAGTAAAATGATGCATAACAGTTAGTTAATTTCTTATGGAGTAACACAGTATTGTAATTTCCCAAAACTGGTAAATAATAATCCATATGATAGATCACACATAGCATATTATTACACACATCACACTAAAATAACGCAATAGACATTAATTTAACAACATAAGATGTAACATAAAACCCTGCATATGCAAATATGCATAACTGATACGTTATTTCAGTGAAAAATTACTAAATGTGAGCTGTCACATAGATCATTTACAATTTATATAAGACTCCCAAAAACAATATTTTACTGTAAAAATAAAATGGAGTTTCCAATTATATTTAGTACAGTTCTTCACTGTATAGAGTAAGGGGAACTTATTTTAACATTTTTTTTTTTTTTTTTATACCACAGAATCAAAAATCCTAGTTCTTCCTGAGGTTTTGTGAAACTAGCCATTTTGTTAGTCACTTCAGTTTCTGTTCTTTCTGTTGTAATGCGTATACGCCACAGAATACACATTAAAATCTATACATATATTTTTTTGTGTCCTGGTTTGCTGTTCCGGACCTGTAGATCTGAGCCAGAGAGGGAATCTGGCAGCGCTTGCTGTATCAGAGCACCAGATAATGTGCCGTAGCTGTTTCTTTGAACAATCGTTAGCAGAGCCAAACAAAGACAGAAGACCTGATTACACCTTCAATGGTGCCTCTGTAGAACCGAATAAGACATTCATGAACTGATGTGCTTTCTGACAGAAGGAATGTTTTTTATGACATCTGAGAGGGTTTGAGATGAGAATCAGACTACATTGAAAGTAGAATCGCTGATCAACTTAGAGGAAAGTGCTGCGCCGTGTTTCCTGAAATCAATGATCATTTCAACAGCCTTAGTGCTGCTGATTTCAGAACGTTCAATTTCCCTTCTCAAAAAAAGACCAATGACAGCATCATTATCCACAAACTTCTGAAGTTCGACTAAGAAATCACTAGAAGTGCAGTCAGAGGAGGCCGTACACATCCATTTGCACTAATGGTTTGGCATTTGGAAAGAACAGAAGGTAGTGCTTCTGATTTGTTAGGAAGACATCCATGTCCAAAAGTTTGGGCATTAATAGATTTAGAACGAAGGTATAAAACCCTGACATAAAGTTTTAGGGTTGTGCTGATAGACGATAGTGTTGTGTATCGACAACAGTCAGAGATATTGCCTGTTGCTGATGCCTTTGACGATAGCAAGACGAGTATTATTATTATCCGTCACAAATAGACTAGGCGCCTAACTTTAGCAATACAGTCCAGAGAGCAGCTTCTGGGGCGCTTTTTTTCTGCTGCAAAGTGGCTGGTATAAACACAAAGCCAAAAATCACAGTAAGCGGAAGGGGGTGTTTCGGGTGGGAAGCTTGTAATCTGTAATTGCGTGCAGTTGTATTCTTATGCGTGCTGTTTTTTTTTTCTTTTGAAATCGATCCCGTTCAGCAAGGAGGGGAGAAGATGGAAAAGGGGGACACACCACAGTAACTCGTTTTGGGGGGAACGGCCACCCTTTATGCTGTAGACAGTGATGTAACTATTGTATTCACTTATGGTACCAGGAGTGCATAAACTCGCGCTAGGCTAGGCTAGTCAGTGATGATTTTCTTTGATGACGTAGGCTAAATGTTCTTTGCTCGTTTTCTGTAGCCGCTTTTTGAATAACTAAGGTAATGTAACCATTAGTAACTTACAATGTTTCTATTAAATTATTATCATGATAAACACAAATTAAGTCATATTGAAAACATTAGGCTGCTTTTAGCCTTAGGCTGGTGTTGGTTTATTTGCCAGCAATAATTAAATAAATTAGCACTATAATATTGTGTATCAGCGATCTCATAGGCTGACGATAGGGCGATATGAAAATTGAGCATATCGCCCAACACTATAAAGTTCATACTATTTCAACTATATTCTGTGCGTAATTTAAAGTCAGATGTTGTAGGACAAAGAGTAAGGCAATTTTCACAGCATTATTCACTGATCTACCAACCTTTATTAGCAATCAGCAGGAGATCCAATTGAGTTACTCATTTTGGATACTGACTGTAGAACAAAGCACTCAATTCAGTGTAACAGCACTAAAATCACTGAGGCATGTTATTTAGTCTGGAACAATACTAGAAGATTTCGAACAGTTCAGTACTGTACAGTGAGAATGATTGGTTGAAATGACTGTGAAGACTGAAGCCACAATTAAAAAATAAATAACAATAAATAAATAATAATTTATTTGAAGTTTTAAAATAAAGTAAAATTTGCACTGCACCTAAACCTACCCAATAGTATAAACAGCAGCAAATGTGACGGAAAAATACAATCACAAACATTCTGTTTCAGCTTGTTTTTTGATCTCTTGTATTTAAGCTCTTTCATTGTGTCATGTTTTTTTACGGGATTCATTCCCAAGGATTCATCCCAAGTCCAACTCTGTGCCGCCTAAACTACCGAACAAGCTTGTTACCCTCTCATGTACACCTACCCCAACCCTAAACCTACCCTTACTGTATTAAATATGCAGTGTTGGTAGCATAATCTGATAGGTAGCATTATTTGTCAGAAAATGTCTAGGTTACGTACGTAACCCTCGTTCCCTGAAGGAGGGAACGGAGACGTTACATATGGGAACTCGCCTGAGAGACCAATCATCTCTGAGCCTTATTCAAAAGGCCAATGAACATTCATGAACATTGGCGAGTGGTATTTGCATGCCGAGCCACTCCCCTGTACATACGGGTATATAAGATGGCGGCGTGCAACCACTCATTCAGGTTTTCGCTGAAGAGCCGAGTAGCAACCCGGTGTCAGCGCGACGTAGGGTCGTGGAGTGGGCACGAACACCTAAGGGGCATGGCTCTCCCTGGTTTTGATATGCCAGGGAGATGGCATCTACCACCCAATGGGCCAACCTCTGTTTGGAGACAGCATTCCCTTTCTGCTGACCTCCAAAGCAAACAGATATTTCAGCTCTACTGACGCGAGTGGCTCAAATGGGGCCTGCCGTAGACCCTGGAAGGTGACGGCGAGATCCCAAGAGGGTACGAGGTGCGGTCTAGGGGGATTAACCCTTCTCGCACCTCTAAGGAACCTCACGACCAGTTGGTGCTTACCAAGGGATGCTCCATCCACTGCATCGTGATACGCTGCGATGGCAGCAACGTACACTTTGAGAGTCGAAGGGGACAGCCTGCGCTCCAACTTCTCCTGCAGGAAGGAAAGCACTACTGCAATCGTACATCTCTGTGGGTCCTCTCCACGAGAGGAGCACCAGTCAACGAACAGACCCCATTTCAGTGCATAGGCCTGCCTTGTAGAGGGAGCTCTAGACTGAGTGATAGTATCTATCACGGCCTGTGAAAGGCGGGAGAGGTCTGACGCGTCCAATTGCCAAATTGTGCCCATCCCCTGAGAAACAAGGTCTCTCCTCAAGGGGATCTTCCAGGGAGGGGCTGCCGCAAGGGAAATGAGGTCTGGAAACCAGGTCCGGGTGGGCCAGTATGGCGCAACCAGCAGAACCTGCTCCTCGTCCTCCCTGATCTTGCACAGTGTCTGTGCAAGGAGGCTCACTGGGGAAAAGGCGTACTTGGGCCCCGGAGGCCAGCTGTGTGCCAGCGCGTCCCTGCCGAGGGGAGCCTCGCTGAGGGAGTAAAACAGCTGGCAGTGGGAGGATTCGGGGGAAGCGAACAGATTTATCTGGGCTTTGCCGAAATTGCTCCAAATCAGCTGGACTACCTGGGGGTGGAGTCGCCATTCTCCAGGATGGGTGGACTGCCGTGAGAGCTGGTCGGCTGCATGGTTGAGTTCTCCTGGAATGTGAACGGCACGTAGCGATTTCAGCCACGTCTGACTCCACAGGAGCAGATGGCGGACGAGTTGTGACATGCGACGGGGGCGAAGACCACCTTGGTGGTTGATATAGGCTACGGTCGCAGTGCTGCATCGGTCGGAAGCGACGCAGCGCAAGAAGCACAGCCAACAACTCTAGGCAATTGATATGCCATTGCAGTCGAGGTCCTGTCCAGGAGCCCGAAGTTGCTTGCCCGTTGCATACAGCACCCCAACCCGTGGAGGAGGCATCCGTGTAAACCACAAGATGCCTGGAGACTTGTCCCAGAGGGACAAGTCTTCCGGCCTGAAGAAAGGCCCGGTCTGACCACGGGCTGAACAGGCGGCGACACTGCGGGGAAACGCCAATCCGGAGTGCGCCACGGTGCTATGCCCATCTCGGGACTCAATCGTGTAACCAGCGCTGAAGCGGTCTCATATGAAGCAAGCCAAGCGGCGTTACTGCGGCTGCGGCTGCCATATGCCCCAGGAGCCTCTGAAATGTTTTGAGAGGAACCGCTGTCTTGTGTCTGAATGATTCCAGACAGCTCAGCACTGACTGCGCGCGCTCGTTGGTGAGGCAGGCTGTCATATCGACCGAGTCCAGCTCCACACCGAGAAAAAGATCCTCTCTTTTTTTTGCTTGGGGAGAGTTTGCTCTTCTCTTGGTTGACCTGAAGGCCCAGATGGCTGAGGTGCCGGAGCACCACGTCCCTCTGTTCGCACAACAGATCTCGCGAGTGAGCTATGAGAAGCCAGTCGTCGAGATAGTTGAGAATGCGAATGCCCGTCAGCCAGCTTTTAGGGGGGACAGGGCAGCCTCCGTGACTTTCGTAAAGACACGGGGAAAGAGGAACAGGCCAAATGGAAGCACTTTGTACTGACACGCTCGACCCTCGACCGTTGGAAGGGTCTGAGGCGGGGTAAAATCGAGATGTGAAAGTACGCGTCCTTCAGGTCGATGGCTGCAAACCAATCCTGCGGACGAGTGCATGTAAGCATGCGCTTCACCGTGAGCATCTTGAACGGCAGCCTGAGAAGGGACCGATTCAGGGCTCGAAGATCCAGGATAGGTCTTAACCCACCGCTCTTTTTTGGGCACGATGAAGTAAGGGCTGTAAAACCCTGACTTCATCTCGGCTGGAGGGACAGGCTGGATTGCGTCCTTCGCCAGTAGAACAGCAATCTCCGCACGAAGCACAGCGGCATGTGTGTCCGAGTGGACAAAAGTGGAAAGGACGCCTCTGTACCTGGGCGGACGCTTGGCGAACTGAATCGCATAGCCGAGACGTACCGTCCGAATCAACCACCGCGAGGGGCTGGGGAGCTGAAGCCAGACTCCCAGCCTGGTCGCCAGGTGGAATGAAAGGAACGTTGACCGACGTGACCACGGGGGGGCAGCCTAGGGGGGGAAGGGGAAGGGACTGATCCCAGAAGGAAAAAACGTCCTGGAGAAAAGTCTGACTGCACTGGGCAGCGCTTACCTTCTTCCCTGGTTCCCGCGCTGGCGATGTCGAGCTCCGAGTCCGAATTCGAGGAGGCAAGGCGCTGCTCGGAAAGGGAACTCGGGGCCGGACCCCAGAGGTGAGAAAATCCTTCTGTGAAATAGCAGAGAGTAGCTCCCGGCCCTCCACGGGAGTGAGGACGTCACCTCTGGGTTGCCCGCGTCAGGGACGCTTCGCAGCTCTGCTGCGGGTTTTCCTGGCCGGTCCCTGAAACACGGGCGGTGCCGCTCTCCTGCAGCCAGCTCGGCGTCGAGCTGCCAATCTAGCACTGTGTGCCTCGGCAGGGGACGGAGCTGGGTTGTTTAGGAGCCGCAGGGGGGCGCCCTCGGCGACGGGCAGGCGGAGGTTGAAGCCCCGGGGACGTTATGTCGCGGCAGGGCAGGATGCGCCTCCATCTGCTTCTGAACCGCCGAGAACTGCCTTTTTTTTTTTGTTTGTTTTTAAGTCCTCGACGGTGTCGCCGAATAGGCCGCCTTGGAAGATGGGAGCGTCGAGAAAGAGAGCTTTGTCGACGTCTGCCATCTAGCCAAGGTCAACCATAAGTGTCGCTTCTGGACCACTACTGTGGACATCACCTGGCCAAGGGAACGTGCCGTAACCTTCGTCGCTCTGAAGGCGAAGTTGGCGGCGGCACGGAGTTCCTACATAATCCCTTGGTCAGGACCACCCTCGTGCAGCTGTTTCAACGCCCGGGCTTGGTAGACCCGCAGGGTTGCCACAGCGTGCAGGGCGGTAGCAGCCTGCCCAGCGGCGTGGTAAGCCCCGCCCGCCAGAGCGGACGAAGCTCACACGCCCTGGAGGGGAGATGCGGCCGATCCCGCCAGGTGATCGCGCGCTCAACCTGTGGGACCGCCACATAACCCCCGGTTGCTCCACCATCGAGAGTGGCGAGGGGAGGGGAACTGGGCCGTGAACGAGACGAGTACGGGACTCGCCAAGTCCTCACCAGCTCCTCGTGCACCTCCGGGAAGAAAGGCACTGGGAAAAGGCACTGAGAAAGGCCCTCCCCAGAAACCAATCGTCCAGCCTTGAAGGATCAGCCGGAGGTGTTTTTAGGCACCTCCAGACCGATCTCCTTGGCGGTTCGGAGGAACATAGCCGATAGTTCAGCGTCCAGCTCAGACGTGCGGCGACCGCAGAGGGGCGCCGAGCCGCCGAGCTGTCCACCTCACCTTCCGACTCTCCCTCTGACGCAGCAGCAGACATCTCTACCTCCTGAGGAGCGCCAAAGGAGACACTCAGCCCGGCGTGCGGGGAAGCGAACTGCTTTGGCAACTCAACGGGACCACGCGGTGGTGCAGAAGTCTGCGGGGCTTTGCTGGCCGGCGGAGCATTCTGCATAATCACCTGGATGTCCTCCCCGTGCGTCGCCGCGGCAGCCGAAAAAAAAAAACCTTGACAGCTCCTTTAAGACTTGCCGCGGGAAGACAACGAGGGGAGCCTACTCGCAAACAAGCGGCGGGACTTTAACGCGGCCATGGTCATGGTTCACGAACCATCCGTGAACACGGTCTCAGCTTGCTCTCGGCCCAGGCACGTGAGGCAGCGATCATGTCCGTCCAGCGAGGCGAGGAAACTACCGCACCCAGAAGCGCACGGCCGGAGAGACATCCCGGGAAAAATGTCCTCGACAGCCGTGAGAAATTTGCTCTTTTAGATCCCGGTTTGCCCAGGGAGGACCGCGGCACAACTGTGCACTCAACGGGAGGCTCGCTGGTTTGCAAAGGCTTCTTGTTGCCGTGATAACGGCAGCCCGCAGGATCTCGCTGGCGGCTGCCAAACGCTCTTTTAGATTAAGCTCTTTTAGTGTTGGCAGCACGCCAGTGGAGAGAGAGCAGGAACTCACAGGAACTCTTTTTTCAGAGGCTTCCAGGCTCGAGACGAGGCTCTGAAGCGAAAATCTGAATGAGTGGTTGCATGCCGCCATCTTATATACCGGTATGTACGGGGGAGTGGCTCGGCATGCAAATACCACTCGCCAATGTTCATGAATGTTCATTGGCCTTTTGAATAAGGCTCAGAGATGATTGGTCTCTCAGGCGAGTTCCCATATGTAACGTCGTAGTGAAACGACTGAAGGGGAACCAGAAAGCGAAACATATGGAGCTGTAATCATAACTGTACAGGAAAACGATTAAAAGTGCTCACTGTTTTACCGCCTCTAGTGTTTATTTCTTTTGCATTTCATTTGCAGTGATATGCCCCCAGTTACGTTTTTGCCATGAGACCAGGTAGGGAAATTTAAATGCATTTCAAATACATAAATCCTAAATTTAGGAATGGAGTCCAGTTGTCTTTAATGTGGCTGGAGATACTAGGCAGGTCCTACTGCCTCTTAAGAGTTCAGTTCGCTTAAAAGGCTGAACACATCCTGTTTTTTGACCTCAAGAGCACTAAAAGAACGTAAAGAAGGTAGCAGAGAGTTATCTCAGAGGGACACGATAGTCCTTTCAATTGTCTTGGGTGTTTCAATTGTCTAGAAAGTGCCATTGAGGTGACTGGGAATGCGTATTACAGACCACCTTGTTCCAAAATCCCACATCACACTGGGTTTACCCAAATGGTACAGGTGATGTGTACTTGCGGTCTAGTGTGTGTAATGTAGGGTGGGACACCATAGAGTGTCCTGTTTGAAAAGGGCTGTGTATGTCCCTTTTGCACAGACAGAATTTTCTATACAGACAGCATTTGGGCCACAGCTGTATGGGATATTAAATAAGTTTTGATTGGCTGTGATTGTCCCTTCACACGGCATTTGCTTTCAGTGAGGACAGAAAAAAACACTTGATGCTGGATACTTGGTGCCTTGTTAACACACAGTTTTTGTATCTTTCGGATTTCTGTAGTTCAACCTCGCTTTCAATTACCATCTCTTCTCTTTTTCTCCGTCCATCTGTCCTGTTATCATTGAAGATCACCCCAGGCTCTGCTGCTACACAGCGTGACATTCTCATCAAAGACCGCCATTCTTTCATTCTTCCCCACCCAAATCACATAATCAATATTTCTGTCTCCACCTCTAAACATTTCTCTTGCTCTCGCTCAGCTCTTGAAGATAGTGATTCCTTGAACTCCAAAGCAACCAGCAGCAATCCTTAGAGCGATTGTTCTGATTAGGAACATCATTTTACTCGTAGATTGGCAAACAAAATATGCCTCATGCAGTTCCATTATCATATTTCTCTTTAAATTTACGTTTATTAGGGCTGTAATGGTACACAATTACGATGGTTCGGTTTTAATGTCACGGTTTGGTTCAGAAAATGTAAACTTTTTTTAATAAACAGTGGGTAAACAAATTGCTCTTTCTTTAAATAAATTCACTTACAATTAGATTTTTTTAGTGATAAAAAAATCTACCTCAGCTTATGCTAGGAAGCCCTTTTACATTGTAAGGTTACGATTAACAACTTAACCCAAACTTACATTTAATCACTATTTATTTTTAAATATAATATTCAACACTTAACTTTGAAAAAAATGTATGCGAACATGTAAACTGCACATAATGCAGTTTTTAAATTAACTTTTAAATGTTAACATTTCTGTTTGTTAAATATATATTCAATTGCACAGGGACTGTCATAACATGTTTCATAACAGATGAATTTAAACATACATTAAATAATTAAGACTAACAGGTAAAGTAAAATATAATGAGTATTTAGTCTAATATTTCGTGAAACGCTCTTCTCTAAACTTCATTTCTCTAATGAACTAACGTTTTATTGTTCTTTTCGTTTTATTTATTTATTTAATTATTTGACCGATTTAAGTAGGACCTGCATGTCATGCATCTAAATATACTTGTAATTACACATTTGTAATGAAGTTGCAATTTAATAACTCTAAAATACATTATCTTTAAATGTAATATCAAATAGCACTGTTTAAAAATACAATCCAGTGCTTTACATGTGCTTTAGTATGTTAGTAAATCCATCAAAATAAGTGCACTTCTTCACCAAAAGATCATAAAACATGATGCAAAATATACTTTAAAGTAAAGCTTTTGGTCACGATTTATTTTAAGGTCCAAATCTCAATATTAACTAACTATTAACTAAGAGTTTGCCTCAATAAACCCCTAATTTGCTGCTTATTAATAGTTTGTAAGTTAGTTGTTATGTTTAGATATGGGGTTGTTTAAGGAATCTAAAATATTGTCACACAGAATAAGGCATTAATATGTACTTTAAAAGTACTAATAAACAGCCAGTTTACTAGTAATATGCATGTTAATAAGCAACTAGTTAATAGTGAGAATTGCTCTCCAAACTAAAGTGTTACCAAACTTTTAATATGACTTTATTACAAGTGCACTTTTTAAAAGTGTACTCAGGTCTGTTCAGTGGCATAACTTTGTATTAAAAAGTGGGTGGGACACTTTTTTGCCTTTATTATTATATGACAGTGTTAGGCCTGAAATTCTTCACGTCACTGAATAAATGCATAGATATGCAATAAACATTTATACTCCTAAACAGTCTAGTGGTAGATTTTGTATTAGGCGTGTAGGTTTTGGGTTTTAATCTGCCTACACTGTAAAAAATAAAAAACACAATTTGTTGAGTCATCTTAAAATAATTTGTTACCCTGCTGCCTTACAATTTTAAGTTCAGTCAACTACAATAAGTTTAGTCAACTTGAAATGTTAAGTTGTACTAAGTAACAACTTAGATATTTGTGTTTGCTAAACTTAACAGATGGGTAAGTAACCCAGCTGCCTTCAAATTTTAAGTTGATTCAACTCAAATATCTAAGTTGTCACTTAGTATAATTTCACATTTTAAGTTGAATAAACTTTTTTTGAGTTGACTAAACTTAAAATTTTAAGGCAGCCAGGTTACAAATTATTTTAAGCTGACTCAGCAAATTGTTTTTTACAGTGTCGTCTATTCCCCTTTTTTCACTCCTGAACTCAGAATAGCTGACATGGTGATAACAATAGCAATGCTCTGGATCCATGTGGCTGTAAACAAAAATAACACAGATCTAAACATGGATTCTGGAATGAGCTGTCAGTGTCCAAAAGATAGTTGCGTCAACTAGTGACTGTGTTACACAGGTGTGTGTATGCTAGAGCAGACGGGCACGACGGGCTACGAGTTGGCTGTGATGTTGTGTATATCGTTAGGCAACTCTTCAGGCCACCTATGACATCACCTGTGACAACTACACGTTTAGCAGAAACACTGAAGAGGCTTTAAGGTTGAAACATATGAGATGGCCACAGCAACCAGAAACTGAGGTTCGCATCCACTGTCCCTTTCCAGTTTTAAAGTGAAGAGAGAACAGCTGAAGCATGGATTCAAGTGCCCCGTGGGCTCAGATTAATGACTCAAAAAGAATATCTGTATTCTATTGAGAAAGTGTGGTGAGGGCAAAGAAGAACTGGAGGTATTATTAATACATAAGTGGAATATTTTGAATGAGAAATGTCTTTTGTGAAGGGCTGATATGAAAGAACTTTGAAAGGTTTGGCAGCTCTTCACTCGCACATGACGAGTCACATTCTGGAACAATTTATGTTATTATAAAACACGCTTCTTAGCATGAGGGCTAAGAACTTTTCACTGAATATATCTGGGTATTTACAGTACATACTTTGCTACTAATTTATTATTATATGTTTTTTGTCTGTTTGATCACGTCATTAATTGATCTATACCATACATCTCTGCCATATGTACATCAACTCGACATAGTCATCACTAGTGAGCTACTACTAAATAAACTGTAAAAACTTTAATTTGGTGTAAAGTTGCTTTGCAACGATATGTATCGTGAAAAGCACTATACAAATAAATTTGAATTGAATTGAACTGAATACTGTTTTTTAATATTATCTCTTCTGCTTACTAAGGCTGAATTTATTTGCTCAAAAAATAGTTAATAATAGCAAAGAATGGTCGCACCAAATGTTGATTTCATTTAGTTAATAGAAGGTAATTGATAAAGAAAATCTATTTATGACAGCATCCTCATTTTACAGCATTTTTACACACGTGCCTAAAACTTTTAACAGTGCTGCAGCTTTGCAGGTAGGTTTCTTGAAGCATCCTGAAGACTTTGTCACAGTTCTTCTGGATTTAGTCTGTCTGAGTTTGTTCTGTTTCTTCATGTCATTCCAGACAGACTGGATGATGATGAGATCAGATCTCTGTGCAGAGCACTCGCTGTTGTCAGACTCCTTGTGCCAACAAAAATCTCACTGGATTATTACGATTAATGGCAAAATGAATGTTTGGAAATGTAATCTGATATTTCCTACTTTCCTACTGACACACTACAGCAAAAGACCGACTGACTTTAAACCATTTTTTAGCTGATGAAAATACTAGTGGCCTAAGTACTGTATAAGAGCCCATTTCCAAGTGGTTTGTTAGATTTCAAACAATAAGACAAATTTTGGTGTGCAAAATGAAAAAAAAACAATATTTAGACAGTTAGTAAACTGTAGAAGCAGCAGATTTTTTGCATCTAATGCAATGATTCAGACATTAATTGTAATTTAGGTACTATTTGAAGACAATGTAGGTTCTTTAAATATCTTTGAAGCCAGGGGGTACAATTAGGCGGGGACACCAGGGACGTGTCGCTACCAATATCCAGCAACTGCCAAACTGTCCCTAGCAATAACTTTGATCAAACAATTAAATATACATATGTTTTTGTAATTCTGGACACATCTGAAACGTCATATCATTGATATTACCTAAGAAGGTAAAGTACATAAGCTAAGTTAGAAAACTGCGTGCTTTCAAGGACAGGTATTTAATACATGGGAGGAATATAGCTGCACACCGGACGAGAAGTACAGCGCCACGTTTAGAACAACTCACAGGTACTGCACCCAATTCAAAACAGAAGTCCAAAACAGTTAATATAGAAGTTAAACAGTTGCATCAATGAATTTGAAGTACAGTGTTTGACAAAACAGAGCAAACGGAAAGAGAGAGCACAATCTATTGCTATTATTAGCTCCCTGCATAAAGCATGTGGACAGAAAAAGGTTGTGTGGAAAGATACACAATCTTCCAGCATAGGATAAAGTCATTATGAACATTAACAATAATTTGGGACAAATACGATGTGATCTTCTGGTAAACTTCATGTAAGCGGCACTCTGTGGTCAGGACAGTTTTTAACTTTAAATAAATGTTGTTCAACTGAATGTACAAATCAAACTGTTAGCTGAAATATCCACAGTGTGTGGTTTATCTCTCAAACAGATACGCATGAAAGTTGTGTTTGTTCCTACATCAACAGCAGAGTTTTATTCCACAATCATCCTGGGTCCAATTCGATTAATATTAAAATAAAGCGATGTGTGATTAAGACACCCAATAATTGGTTTATGTCCCCACCAATGTCAAAAGCAAACCTACGCCCTTGTTCGAAGCTATTAAAGCTGTGCTGTTTGCTAATAACACTTTTGCTTTTATAAAACTCATTCTCTTCCAGTTTCCTATTACTCCATGCAATTGTCTTTTAAATCTAACCCAGCAGGCATACACTTTCAGAATTGCTTGTCAAACCTTTATAACCTCAACGGGCTCTCACCTCGTACTCCTGCTTGAAGCCGTAGCCCTCTCCTGTCTTCATCTGGTTGATGTGCTGGAGCAGGTCTGCCACTCTCACAGCCGGGTGAAGCTGCCCTGTGTGGTACGGAGAACTCTTCCTCCTGCAGTGCCTTCTGGGAGAACCACCCAGCAGGCTGCTGGACTCATTGACTGTGCTGCGCTGTTCATCTGAGGAGCGAGAGGAAGAAAAGAGAGAGAAAGATAAACACAAACAGACCGTGGAGCAAAGGGAAGAAGCTACAGCGCACTTAAAGGTAACTTGTAAATTGCAGCGGGAGTCACTTCACTGAAGGTGTGAATCGTAACGGCCGGGGGAGTTTGTCTTCCTGATACTGTGAATCGCCGTGCCCGCGCGAGTGTGAATTGAGGTAAAACTGCAGGGGTAGAGATGTTAGAAAGGTGTTGTAAGAAGCAGACAAGCTGTTCTGGTCCAACTTGATGAAGATGGCCTGCGTAGATTCATTTTTGAACCATCTGTCTTCCATGTAGGGGTGTTGCCAGATTCTTTTACTGGGGTAGGAGCTCCAGAGAAACACTACTGTGTCCCAGTAAAACAATACTGATAAATTCTTGTCTGGTTATGGAGATAACCATACACTGATCAGAGAAGGATTTCAAGATAATACTTTATTTTGATAGCCCTCTTTAGACAGTGTCTAACATGTCAACTTGCAGTTAGCGTATCAGTAGACTTAATACCTATTAACAGGGCAAATTAGCGCAAAAGTGCAATTTTAACAGCGTTGATGGGAGGGGAAATTTCTGCAGGTGATTTACAAACAATGCGCAAATTAAAGAACACAGACACAACATCTTATTTACATATCGGCCAGCACAATATACCAGTCGCAGCGCAAATTAACGTAGTCGCAAATAAAGAATAAAGAAATAAAGAAGCCACAGTACGTTGAAAACATGAAGGTTCTCTAGAAGTTGTGATAGACCAGGGGCCAGATTCACGAACATCTTAAGAAATAAGTTATGAAATGTCTTAAGATAAACTCCACAAAGTTTGTAAGAATGTTCTAAAAGGATGAGTCCACTTCCAAAACAAAGATTCACATATAATGTATCACCCCCTTGTCATCCAAGATGTTCATTTTTTTTTTTTTTCTTTAGTCGAAAAGAAATTATGTTTTTTGAGGAAAACATTTCAGGATTTTTCTATATTTAATGGACCGATATGGTGCCCTGAATTTGAACTTACAAAATGCAGTTTAAATACGGCTTCAAACGATCCCAAATGCGGTTGTAAATGATTCTACCCGAGGAAGAAGGGTCTTATCTAGTGTAACGATCGGTTATTTTTGTTTAAAAAAAAATACAATACAAATACAGTTAGGGTATGTCGAAAAACTCCAATCGTATTTCACCCTCAACTTCAAAACTCATCCTACATCACTGCAGACTCAATCTTTGCAAAGTGCAAAGAAGGTCAAACACCCTTAACAAAAAAGGTAAAACAGTGATATAGGACGATTTTGAAGTTGAAGGAGAACATGAGATGGGAGTTTTTTAACCCTAACGTCATGAACAGGAACAAAAATAGTTCAGGCAAAGTGAGACAAGACGAGCGTTTGACATTAAAAAGTATATCAATTGCATTATTTTTATGAAATAACCAATCATTTTGTTAGATACGACCCTTCTTCCTCGTCTGGGACCGCATGTGGGATTGTTTGAAGCCACATTTAAAATGCATTTTGGAAGTTCAAAATTGGGGCACCATATCAGTCCATTATATGGAGAAAAATGCTGAAATATTTTCCTCAAAAAACACAATTCCTTTACGGCTGAAGAAAGAAAGACATGAACATCTTGGATGACAAGGAGGTGAGTACATTATATGTGAATCTTTGTTTTGAAAGTGGACTTCTCCTTTAAGTGCAATTCTTAAAAAAATCTTAAGTATTCAAATATGCTCTTAAGAACATCTGATTTTTTTTTTCTTAAGAAGAAAATAACAGTCTTTATCTCAGTGAATACACGGCAGAGGACGGCAACACGCAGTGATAAACTCTCACTTCAAAGGATCGTCTTTTTGCATTTCTTGCCGATTAGGCTACCCTAATAATCAAAATAAGTGTACATACTGTATTCGCTGTGATCAGCTTGACTGGCGCTTGGCTTCACGTTATTAATGTGCTGTGTTTTTAAACAGTTATTTTTAAAGAGCCTCCCAGTCTCAAGCTGCAGAGATCTGTTTCATTCATATTTGTGCTGTTTTTGTGCCCTCATCCGAATGAACGCTTCCGGTATGTGTGTCCGCGCTGTCCTGCACATATGCGTTGCATACTGACAAAGACTGTCGTATTTATAGTCTAAAATTAAAAACTTACGCTCCCTACCTGACTTATTTTTGTAGTTGCTACTGCATTTTGAAGTCAGCAAAAAGTAGCGTTATACATAGGCTAATCATGGCTGATCATTGATTACATTATCAATCATAGAAAACTTGTGCACCTCCCTATTAATAGTCCTCCTATGTATTATATGTAGCTAGTAGTGTTTTAATGCTTAAATATAACAATTAATTTAATATAACCCAATAAATACATTACATAATTCTTATTATTTGGGATTTAAGTCTGGGGCCGGATTCACAAAACATTCTTAAGATTTTTTTTTTCTTAACTGCCATTTTCTTCTTATTTTTGTTTACAATGATTATTTTCAAGAATTTGAATTCTTCTTAAGTTTTGTCTTAACAACAATCTTAAGAAAAAATGATAAGAATATTCTTAAGAAAAAATCACCCTACAAATGCATATTAAATAAGGTCAGGCGCAAACATAACTGTTCACACCTTTTCAGTGCTAATTCATCACTGCACGTCTTTAGTAAAACCTGACAGTACAATTTTAATGCCAAAGGCGGTTTGCACTGGCGCAACTGTTAGTAAAACTGGCCTTAAGTACTTTGCAAGCACAAGTGCTTGGAAAGTGAAGTGATGTGCACTTGGAAAGCGGGAAAAAGAAACTACTCGGAGGTTCTCACAAAACATGAATATCTAAAAATTAAATAATGTATTTTTTTTTTTTTTTTAGGTAAATAATGTTACTCATATTATTCATCTATTGAGCTACAAGTAAACTGTTTACAGGTGCAGGTTTGGATATACTTTGGATCCTTTTTTTGCCTGCTGCGACAAATGCAACAAGGTACATTTTCACTGAATTGTTTAAAGTAGTTTATCAAAGTAGTTACGACATTGTCTCTTTTTTTTAGGTTACAGGTAAAAACAGTGTCTCGTCGGATGAGACTCTGTTATGCATGATATTGAGGTTGTTAAAGATTGTACTACACAATTGCATTTGGTACAGTACTAGTCAGTTTTTTTGTTTGTTTTTTTTCCCCACAGGAAAAGAAACAATAACTCAACAACCATTGAAGACATAACTACAGCGAGCTCAGAGGTGGTAAATCAATGCTATATGTGCCACTTTTGTTGTTGTTGTTGTTGTTTTCATGGTGACTACATTACCCATAATGCTGTACAGAGAATTCCACAAATCAAATAGTCACAATGAATAAACTGTGCCAAATGAGCTCTGAGGGGAACACCCTCTCCCTGAAACACCTCAAATAATGTCCCACTACACTCCCTAAACAGTTAAATATTTGCAGATATTTGTATATATATATATATATATATATATATAAAGTTTTAACAATGTTGTGATTTACCTTGTTTCAATTTGATTTGGTTCATGGCCAAAAACCCAATGATTTTTTTGTATGTATTTATTTATTTTTACAAATGTTTAGTGGGCACTAATGTACTCTGTTGCTTCCACTACATACAACATTTGCACAATGACAATCACTCCATAAATCAAATGGAGTGCAAAGCAAAGCACATGATATAAGCACAGACATCTGGAGACAGGCAGAGAGCCAGCACACAACAACACTCATCTGTTCCAGGGGACAATAAGGACACTGACTCAAGACTCAGTGACCAGAGGGAGGATCTTTAATATGTGGAGATAGATTATAGTGATGCACATGCAAACAGTGACTAATGGAGATAATCAGTGTAAAGTGTGCACTGTAAACATCTTAACATCGTTCACTTCTTCACCTGTTGTCCAATACAAGCATTACATATTTGTGTGTGCGTGTGTGTGTGTGTGTATGTGTGTGTTTATGTGTGTGTGCACTTGGGTGCTACTTACCCACTGTACAATTTGTCTTAGTATTTGAAAATACTGTGTCAATTTTTAACTGTAACAATATCAGAATTTCACTACATGTTAATTGTGGCTAAAAGGATTATATCATAATAATATCATTATCATAGCATGCACAGACAATAATACAAATAATAATGCCATTAAACATATCTTTAACATTGTTTATTTTGTGTTTGTGTCTCTTTGTTGGCCAATAAGTCACACTCAAAATGATTGTCTAAAAAAGTCTAAGGAGGCAGAGAGAGTGTTTGTAAACATATAGTCATGGCACCCTTGCAGTTCTGTCAGAAAATGCAACTCTTCTCTCAGAAAATTGTTGCGGTTGCAAATGTTTTGGTACTCACGTTTATTTATTTATTTTTTTTTTGTTTGCATTGGGACAACAACAAAAAAAAAAAAAAAAACAGAGAAGAAAAGTCAACTCTGATAATCTGATACAATTCCACACAGAACCCAAAAAAATGCACTGGACAAAATTATTGGCACCCTTAACTTAATATTTGGTAGCACCCCCTTTGAAAAAAATAACTGAAATCAATTGCTTCCTGTAACCAAGCATGAGTTTCTTACACCTCTCTACTGGAATTTTGGACCACTCTTCTTTTGCAAACTGCTCCAGGTCATTCAGATTTGAAGGATGCCTTCTCCCAACTGCTGTTTTGAGATCTCTCCACGGGTGTTCTATGGGATTCAGATCTGGACTCATTGCTGGACATTTCAGAACTCTTCAGCGCTTTGTTCATAACCATTTCTGAGTGCTTTTTGAAGTGTGTCATTGTCCTGCTGGAAGACCCATGACCTCTGGTGGAGACGCAGCTTTCTGACACTGGCCACTACGGTGTGCCCCAAAATTATTTGGCAGTCATCAGATTTCATGATACTGTTCGCACATTCAAGGCATCCAGTGCCAGAAGCAGCAAAGCAACCCCAAAACATCTTTGAACCTCCACCATGTTTGACTATAGGGACTGTGTCCTTTTCTTTGAAGGCCTCATTTCTTTTTCGGTAAACAGTACCATGATGTCCTTTACCAAAAAGCTCTACTTTTGTCTCATCTGTCCGCAGTACGTTCTCCCAGGAAGATTTGTGGTTTTGTCCCAAAAGTTTTAGCAAACTCCAGTCTTTGTGTCAGCAGTGGTGTCCTCCTGGGTCTCCTACCATAGCTTGCCTTTTCATTCAGATGGCGACGGATAGTGCGAGCTGACACTGTTGTCCCCTGTGTCTGCAGATCAGCTTGAATTTGTTTGTAAGATAATCAGGGTTCTTTATCCACCATTCAAACAATCCTTTGCTGTAATTTTTCATTAATTTTGCTCTTCCGTCCAGGTCCAGGAAAGTTAGCTGCAGTACCATAGAATGTAAACCTCTTGATGATATTATGCACAGTGGACACATGAACATTAAGATCTCTGGAGATGGACCTGTAGCCTTGAGATTGTCCATGTTTTTCCACATTTTTTTCTCTCAAATCCACAAACAACTCTTTACACTTCTTTCTTTTCTCCATGCTCAGTGTGACACAACAAACAAAGGTTGAGTCAACTTTTCTCCATTTTAACTGGTTGCAAGTGTGATTACTATATTACCCACACCTGTTACTTGCCACAGGTGTGTCTAAATGCAAATTACAGGAGCATCACATGCTTGAAAAGCAATTATTTCTTACAATTTTGACATGGTGCCAATAATTTTTCTTTTTTTTTTGCGTGTGTGTTGTTGCAGTCCAAACAAAAACAATAAGCATGTGAATATCAAAACATTTGCAATTGAAACAATTAGTCTTTTTTATAGAATTAAAAAAACACTGGTGAACAAACTGTTTACGAGTGTGGGTAAATGACACATAAAAGGCAGGTGGAACTGGGGGAGGTAGAGGGTTTTAGAGGAAATCTGACATAACGGTGGAAAACCAGGTTACAGTGATTGGATTTTACGGTCTGATACTGCCCTGAGGCTAGGAGAATCTCATATTGGTCTGGGTCAGAGGGGGGGCATTTGGTATTTGTGTGGATCTTGCACCTGTACCTTTCAAGTGCAAAATAGATGACGTACCCCATCCTCTGAAGATTAAAGTTTAATTCAAGATTTGCAACTCTTTCTGCTCTGTGTGTGTGTGTGTTTGTGTACTCACTTCTAGCAGTGCAGTTATGCGAGTCCATGAAGGTGTTCGCGGTGCGGTCATCCTGTTGCAGTGTACTGTGCTCTGTCGTACTGCAGTCCAATGACCCCAGCTTACGCGTCTTCTCCTGCCGGTACGTCATCACCGCCTTATTTATGTTCACCTTTTTCCTGCTGCAGTGCATGAAAGACAAGAGATGAAGAGAGACTACAAGGACTGTAAATGAGACAAAAAAAGAAAATACATAAAAGTGGGTGGTAAGGAGCGAAGTGGTAAGCGAGTGGTAAGCGAAGAGGATTATGAGATAGATGCCATCAGCAGTAATAGGAACTACAGCTTTAAATGTAAAGAAAATGTAGGTGGGTCTTAGCCAGTTCAGTGCTGTATGGTGGGTGTAGCATGTTCTCATGCCTAGGGTGGTTGCTAACTGGTCAAATGTCATGATTATCTGGTTGCTTTTCCAATGCAAGTCTAGAGGATTTGTTTTTATCCATTTATTTGAAGGGGAAAATGTAGAAAAGCAATAACACATCTCTCTAGCAACATAACTTCATCGATCACACATGCATTATTTTATAACAGCACTATATAAAAAACAAAACAAACAAAACAAAAAAAATCAAGAGAAATATTGACAGGAAAGAGACAAAGAAAGTAAGACAGGAATAGAGAGGAAGGTAAAAAAAAAAAAAAAAAAAAGATAAATTTCAAGAGTCCTCAGCAAATCAAAGCTAAACAACAGTGGCTGATGAGAAAAGAATGGAACCTGATGAGGGAATGACTTACGGGTAGTAAGGGTACGAATAGATGTCCCTTCTAGAGTGCATGAAGAAAGAGAAAAACATGTAGGTTAGCCTGGCTTCTAGTACTTTTACATTTATGCATTTGGCAAATACATTTATCCAAAGCAACTAACAATGAATTCAAGCTTCACGTTTTAAATCCATGTGAATGCTCTGGAAATCGATCCAATGTACTTTGCCAGTATTTAAACTGCAGACAGGTTACCATGTTTCCCTAGTAAAAATGTAATAGATTTGAAATGCATTTATTTTAAACTAAGTATAGTTCAAGTCTATTAACATATTTACTGGCATATCACTTGAGACTTACTGATATACAAATTATAATTAAACTTTATTTGGATTACTACTTGTGCACAATGCACATTTCTTAATACTAAGCCTAAAATATGATTTAATGTCACTGTTGATGAGGATTGTATGATCTTTAAATATTTTGTATTTAAAGACTGATATTATTTACAGTGTACTCAAAGTATACTTTCAATAGTTCCACTTTTGCACAATCCAATATACTTAAGTATATCTTTAGTTGGACTTTAGCTGAGTACAAAATTAGTTGTTCCAATTTAGCAGACTTTACATATACCACTTTAATATACTACAACATACTACAAAGGATATTTGTATTAAGTACATAATATGTAAATGCATTTGTAGTATACTTAGCATGACATAAATGTATTTTAAATAAATTTTTGTATATTTATTTTTCACTAGTGTAATTATTCAAAGATGCTGGAATAAACATCTGTCGTTAGCTTTTTGCCAGTTTATGACACGTATGAAAGCACACTGGTTCCAATTGGTTTCACTATTTGGCTTCAGTACAACTCTCTTGAATTATTTGCTGGTGATATACTACAGTCAGCAGTCACAATTTATCTGAAACTGAACTAAAGATTGTTTACTATTTTTGAGTCTCATATTAGTTAATGATACAAAATAATTGTGTTGGCTCCTTTAGAACTCAGCTGTTGGCTCAAATTAGTTTTTGTTATACATTACAATGCCTTAAAGACACAATATTATCAATAGAGTACTGATGCACCACTCACACAAGTCACTTCAAAAACAAGCTGTTTTGGTTTGCTTTTGTTTGTTTGTTTTTGTATTTGTCAATGAATTTTGCAGAGCAGTGTGGCTAATGTGACTGCACCTTTAATCTTGCATGTGCTTGATATTTTAAATTTTATCGATGTCTTGAAGATAAAAGAGTCTTGAAGATAAAAAAGCCTTATGTTCTAGGAAAACTTACTGTAACTTCCAGAACACAAATCTTCAAGAACTTTTTAATCTCACACAGATGACTAACGATAAACGAGTAAAATGGAGGTTTGAAAAAATAGAAATTTGATTTTAATTTGACCATCATGATCTAAATTATGGCTGTTTCTGGGAAAAAAAAAAAATAGTTCACTTACATTATAATTGAAGCCCTGTTTTTTTGTTTGTTTGTTTGTTTTAACTCCTTTAGCCATGCTGGTGATGATTTACCAGCCTTAAAGAAAAAAAAAAAACACCCCCTTTTCACACATGAGCATTACCTTTATGTGTGAAAACACTTATTATCTTGTCTCAGAGAGTAAACCATCCAGTCTCTGTACTTCACATTCAACATGAGTCATTAAATTACAGCCCAGGAAAAACACATTTCCACACATTCAGTCAGTCATTACAGCAAAGTAAACCCTAGCACACTGTGGAGGTTATTTGTATGAAACTGAAGGCCATTATTTTGCAGTAATGACTGGCTGACTGTACATTATAGTGTTTATTACGCAGCTGCAGAATGCATCAATTGACCAATCACGCTTAAGTATTCTAGGGAGTCATCTAATAGCAGTGAGCAATGCAGTTCTGAGGTACTGATTGTACCTGTTCTTGCTCTATCCAAAGCATAACAGAAGAATCAGTTAGAATTTGTCATGTCTGAGCAATATTTCAGCTGTGAGTTGGGAGCCAGCTCTAACTGAATCAGTTAAACCTTTGATGCTGTGTCAAAGCGCTTAGTGCTCTGCTTTATTACTGTTTCTGGCCACTGCTGCTGCTGCTGCTGTAATGTGACGCTGGGAAGAACATCTAGAATTGGATTTGATTTTAATTGAATCTGAGTGCACACATGCTCACCCTTTCTTGACAATAACCACAATGGCTCCCAGCAGGAGGATGAGAACAACCAGCCCCCCGGCACAGGCCCCCAGGATCAACCCCATGTCTTCGGCATGCTGGGACACCTCCAGAGCGCGCTTATGGTCCTTACAGGCCTCTGAGAGGAGAAAGACAAACAGTGCATGAATGAAAGTGCATAGTGTTAGTTAGGCTTACTTAAAAAAAAGCATGCAAACTGATTACCTTAAAAAAAAGTGAAATAGGAATAGTATTTTGCACTGACGAATGCTTAGTTAGTGTAAGTAGTTTATAACTTACTTAAGATTTACTCTTGACTTAGAATAGCTACTCAGAATTAATAACTCAGAGAGTGCATTGCGCCATGAATAAATTAAGCAATTGCTTTGTTTTACTATTTTGTGTCAGTAGTAGCTCAACAAAAAGCCTAAAAAATGGTTACTGTTACAATGAATAAGTAAAATTTCATTGTTGTTGTGTTTTGCATGCTGTATGTTGAAGTGTGTGTGTGACTCATGCATGGTCAATTGCAAGCTATTGTCACAAACACTGAAGGATTATTTCAACCCAGTTAAAAGCTTCACAAGGTGTTTATGACAAATGTTAACAATAAAATTGTAAAAGATCAATCACTGACATGAAAAATAGACTAGTTAATGATTCAATTGGAAGGTAGGTTACCTTTTAAAAGCAACCTATTTATTACTTCCCTTCACTTTAAACCAAATGACATGTTTCATGTTGCATCGCTGCATCAATAGGAAGTGAATTATAATAATATAAATTAAGTTTTAAGTGCCTAACCAAAGGGAACACTAATCACTATAATGGCGAGTTCAAACAAACCCATTTTAGGAAAATCAACTTCAATGTGTGAAGTCATCTTATTAGTCATCTTCTCTCAATTTGTTTTCAGTTGTATTGACAGTTCAAAAATTAAGATGACATTGGGAAGTGAGTGAATGCGACTAGAGAGCTACAACTACAGAAAGATAACTGCAGAAGTAGCGGAAAGGAGTGAAAAGTCTCTTAGGAATGGTCCTGCCTCAGAAACGTTTTTTTCCTTGACAAAATGGCACTCAAACCAATCAATAAATCTTAAATTGGGTTTTCTGAGGAACTAAGGGGTATGTGAATAGTACAGATTACTAGATTTTTACAATTAAGTTAAAGGGATAGTTCACCCAAAAATGAAAACTTTATGTTTATCTGCCTACCCCCAGGGCATCCAAGATGTAGGTGACTTTGTTTCTTCAGTAGAACACAAACAAAGATTTTTAAATCATACCACTGCAGTCTGTCAGTCATATAATGGCAGTCAATGGCTCCCAAATCTTTGAGAGTAAAAACACAAACAAAACCAAATTAAACCCTGCGACTTGTGATGATACACTGATGTCCATGAAACGATCGGTTTGTGTGAGAAACTGAATTTTTTTGTACCTCGGATTCACCGCTAAGTCCTAATGTCCTGAGAGCATGCACAGCATCTAGTGCGTGACATGTGAACGCGCTCTGGCATAGTACACGCAAGCGTTGGAAGCGATCTGAGCTTATACGTCACTCATTGCTTACACAGTGCACAGAGATTGCGGACGTGTTCAGTGGCACTGTGAAGATCTAAAGATACTTAGAAGTACAGGTCATCGCAATGGAAGAGAATTTTTATATATCATCAGACAATGTGAATTTTTTTTTTTTGCTCAACCGTATTTATTTAAACCAGAATACTCAGAGCAAGAAGTCAGAGAGATGGAGGAAGCAGCCGCAGCAGCAAGTCTTCAAGCTTCAGGGAGGCAGAGATCTCTTCAAAAGTGGTGGCATTCTTGTAGTACGTGTTATGAGATGCCAACAGAAGTGGAGAGCATCTATAAGCGCAGATCGCTTCCAGCGCTTGTGTATACTACACCAGATCGCGTACACGTCACACGCCAGATGCTGTGTATGCGCTCAGGTCAGCAGGACATAGCGGTGAATCAGAGGTAAAAAAAATGATATAAATTACTGTTCAGTTTCTTGCACAAACCGATCGTTTCGTGTCTTAGGACATCAGTGTATCGTCACGAGTCGCAGGGCTTAATTTGGTTGTGTTTGTGTATGTTTTTTTTTTTTACTCCCAAAGATTTGGGAGCCATTGACTGCCATTATATGACTGACAGACTGCAACGGTTTGAGTTAAAAATCTTCGTTTGTGTTCTACTGAAGAAACAAAGTCACCTACATCTTGGATGCCCTGGGGGTAAGCAGATAAACATCAATTTTTCATTTTTGGGTGAACTATCCCTTTAAGACATGAAATAAAGTTAACTAAAAAGTGTTTGTTAGAACAACTGTTGGATTTTACAGTCTGAGAGAAGAACAAATGACTTTATAACTGTAACTGTATAAATAACAACATAATGCAGCAATTTAGGCTGTTTGAAATATAAAATATTTAACATTATTTTCTTTACACTATCATTCAAAGGTTCAGGGTCAAGTATGTTTTTTTTTAATAAATTATCACTGTAAATAATTACTAAATTGACAGTAAATGTAAAAAAAAAAAATCTAGTTCAAATAAATATAATTCTTTTGAATTTTGTATTTATTGTAGTTTTTACAAAAATGTTAATAATAAGAATTGTTCAACATTAAGAAATGTTTCTTGAGCAGCAATTCAATTGCAATTAGAATGATTTTGGAAAGATCATGTGACACGGAAGACTGGAGTAGTGATGCTGAAATTCAGCTTTGCCTGTATACACACATGCACACACTAAGCAAATAAATGTTATTCAGATGTATTTAAATATCATCAAAAAGCTGAAAATATTGAGATATAATTTGCCCAGTCAAACCCCTAATACTCCAGCTCAGCACATTATCTCAAGCAGCAGATGAGCATTAGAAGATTAGAACAGAGGCCAGGTAATGCTGGCAATGACGGCTGTATGTTAATCTGCTGAAGGTATCACAGCGGTTGGAGGGAGATGAAGAAACAGTTTATCAGCATCAAGCAGCTCACGAATGAGCCACAGGGGGAAGAAGCTCAACCCAGGGTGCCCTTGGAGCGAGGGCAGAATGGGTCTTTGGCAAACTGGGGTCAGGTCAGCGAAGCATGGGTGGCAATTTCTGGTTAAATTATCAAAGGTCCAGCTCCCAAAGCTGAGCATATACTGGATGAAGTTTAAAAACCAACTTTTGACAGCCAATTTCGTCTCCTTTCCCAAATATTATTATGCCATATGGGCTTCCTGTTCCTTAAAAATAGCACAGATTTTAGCCAAAACCAACATAATTTCGGCTCTAAAATGATATGGGAACAGGCTAGAACATGCAGTGCCGACAATCTAGTGTTTTAAATTCAACACATTTTCGAAAGTTTGCCCACTCTGAAAAACAACCGAGCAGTCGCACGTCTCACTCCAAACAGGTTTGGCAAGAGCAAGAGTTTTTTTTTTTTTCTGTTCAGTTTGGGATGCAACTGCCTGCATATACAGAAGCGGATCTGGCAACCTTTCAGCGAGCCAAGCATTCGACCACTTGAAAGTCCATCGATGACAGCTGCGCCTACCGGTCGCAAACTTGAACAAGAAAGTCACGAACTGAAACTGGCAGCCATTTTGAACATGCTCCTCCGGTTTTGTGGGTCTCTGCGTCTCCATTTTCTCTCTCTGTAAATGCAGTCAATTTCCAAACAGCTCCAGAGAACAGCATGAAATCTCTCTCTCGATTAGTTTAAGCCCCTGCGGTGCTTCCAAAAGCAGAAATTGCCATTTGAAAAATCACAGGGATGGAAGTGCATCATTATGCCATCTGCTGTAGGGACATTAATTACAATATCATTGATGAAATAAATACCTAAATAATAGAATATGACGGATAAAACGAGGAGGATAAAGGAGCATTCTGCTGGTGGGCTGCAGCAGGATATTACAGTATGTTCAGGAGTAGCAGCACACAATATTTCAGCAGCATGTACTTCAATTCTTTAATTGCTTTATAAAGATGAACTTGCAAGCTAATTATGAAAATAATGAAGTAATTACTACTTTCATGAAATAGCCACTCACTCAACCGCTAACAGTGCAGAGCAACAGCCTTGAACAAAAGCTTGAATCTTATTTTTACTCCGTAGCATTTTGACATTTTATACAAATTTAATTTCCTCATAACAGTAAGAGGTCAAATACTTTCAAAGCCTTCCTACAAAACATTTCTGCATCATATGCACACTTGCAAGCCTACTCAAATTTAGGTTTCAGTAACACATTCTTTGAAGCCTGCATTTAAAATGCATTATAAGGGTATTCTTAATGCATTGCAAAGCATACATAAACGACCTTATACTATGTTGTATAATCCCATAAATAATCATCACAACAATAATAATACTTGCCTATTTATGGTAAAAATGTTTAAAGCAAAAAAAAAAAGTGTCATATATCATATGTCATATGTCAACATATGGCTGGCTTAACTTCTGTTACTTTACTTAAAGCAGACAAAGATTACTTATAAATATTATGACCACATTATAAAGATATTTGGATGTTGAAATGAAGGCTTTGTTTTTGTCACTTTACTTAAGCAATAAAAGACTATTTGTAAGACATAGTACGATACTGTGCATATCTTAAGTACAAGATATCAAGACGAAAATAAAAGATACGAAACTATGGGGCATATAAAAGACATTCAGAACGCGTGCGCATCATGGTCCCAGAAAACCCCGGGAGAGATAGCCTTTACAGCTAGAGAATTACATGGATACGGTAAAATAGTTAGACTTGAAAAGATTATCGATTATATTGATTAGACGTAATTTTCAAAATGTTCTCCGCATATTACAAGCGCTTGTCACCCAACGATAAGCACTGTTATTCAACAAAATTGACGTTAGACTTTTTTGTGGCAGATAATGACGTTTTTCAAGTGGCAGTCTAGAGTCGTAGCATAAAAGAATAAAACAATAGGTAAATTAGATTTTATATTTCAAAATTTTGACTTTATTCCCACAATTCCGAGATTATATCTCACAAAAAACATTCAGAAAAACAACTTGTCCTCTCTTTTCCCCTCAGCTCAGGATATAAATGTTAATAGTAATAGATTTAAATAATATTTCATGTTGTAACTGTAGGGCTAATACAATGCGTCCCATATGAACAGCAGATGCGAATATTATGTAGACCTTTAATCATTTAAACGTGTTTAGCTTCAAATGGTGTCTTTGACGACAGTATTCTATTCTCGATTTTGGCATCAAAAGGCACAGAAATATATATATATATATATATATATATATATATTTGTTCCGTTATTCCATGGATTTTACCCAATTACCTCCACTTATTACCAGTGTTTTTCTGAAACCGCTATGCGTGCACAGCTGCAAGTGATGTAACTACTCTGAATTGGTCTATATAATCCATTATAACTTAAGTGGATAATATTATGCTCATTGTGTGTTACAGGGGTGTAATGGTGCACAGATGTCACGGTTCAGTATGTACCTCGGTTCGAGGGTCACGGTTCGATACGATTTCGGTATAACAAAAAAATCTTCTTTTCATTTATTTTAAACAGACAGTAGTACAAAGTTTAAAAAAAAAAAAATCCACCTACATGTGAAAATACTAAATATTATATCAAATTAATAACATATATAGGCTATAAAATCTGCAGTACATATATACATACAAGGAATAAATACTTGAAATATATTTAATTTAGCTAACTGATAGACAAGGGAAAAAATGGTGCAACACATAACGTAGCCTATATTTGCTAAGTTTCAGTTCAGTTTTGTGACGGAAAGAAAACTGAAATGGCAGAAAGCGACATCCTATTTGTTTTTTTGTTAAAGTTGATTTTGCTGGTATGAGGAAAGTTGAAGTAATTGCGCCGGCCCACACAAACACAAAACAAATCAGTTCCAGGCTTTGGTAGTTTATCAAAATAAAACACAGTGAACGAAACATCAGCGTGCCCGCCTCACTGTGTCACCGTTAGAACGCAACTAAAGTACAAAGTCTATAATTTACATAATAAATAATATTTTAGCATTTGGATGCATCTCAAATATGGAAATATTATGTAATATTTGGATTTGTGTCGAATGAGAGAGGTAGGATACAAGACCACAAAGCTCCATTTCGCAGACAGTTGAGTGCGCAAGCCTTTAAAGTAACGTTACACTCCCTTTGTCTGTGAGAGACGCGTTCAAAATCAGCACATGGTCACTGTCTATTGGTCTTTGTTTTCAAGTGTACAACTACTGGCATTGGCTGTTCTTCTGCCGGCGGTTATCAAACAGAGTTGCATTACTGCGCCCCCTTCTGGATTGGTGGTGAATTGCCTTTATTCGTCGTAAGGCCTCATGCACCGTGGCGGTTCGGTACGAATACATGTATCCTTACACCCCAAGTTTTTTGTGTGGTCCAAAGTGGTCCAAAGTCTTCTTTTCCGATAAAAGTAAATTTTGCATTTCATGTTAAAATCATGATCCCAGAGTCTGAGGGAAGACTGGAAAGGCACAGAATCCGAGCTGCTTGAAGTCCAGTGTGAAGTGTCTGAAGTCAGTGATGATTTGGGGTGTCGTGACGTCTGCTGGTGTTGGTCTACTGTGGACACTACTCCTTCATTTCTATGATATAGGCTTACACAAACAATGGCTGCATCTGAAAGCATACACATCGGACATGTCGCCTTGCTGCACTATAAACCAATGAACTGACAGGCAGCATTTGCGTTTAAATCTTCCTCCTAAAACTGATTTCAAACAGGCTTCTGAGGCAGCATGACGGTCTAATGGTGAACAGGATTGGACACCTCTGCTTCAAAATGTGTGAGTAGGCAGATCACTAGTTTTTGGAATAATGCCTGTGTTCTTCAGTCTGTTTCCTCCTACTTCCTTTTTAGCTTTATCTGTTTTTTTGTTTGTCAGTCTGCTTCTATGTTGGATCACTATGCAAACTTGAATGAGATATGATTTTGTAATATTTGAATTACAATACTAGGTGGATTGTGCCCAACCATCACCGCGTGCGTTTTGAGAAAGTGCCACATTATGGTAACAAATACGCAGTCATCTCTTGCCAGAGTGAGTCTGCAGCAGGGACATTTGGTTAGCGTTGATGTATATGCGCTGTCAATGAGACATGCCCTCAGGCGTGTAAACAGTGCAGATAAAGAATGAATTACCTTTACGAGCGATCCGAATGCAGTTGATCCTCGTCTCCTGAGGATAAAACAGAGAATGGATACACGTTATCAGGGCTATCTGAGGGTGAGAGCATAGCATGTGTGATTTATGTGAATATCTGACTAGAGATCCCACGGGCAGCCAGAATTAAATAGAAATGCCTTTGATGTAATTTACTAGCAAATGAATGAGAACATTGGTCGGACATGAAGGCTCGGTCCAAAAAGTAGTGAGTTGTTATGCTGTCTACAGTCTACATATGTTGTCTCCTAAGTCTGCATCCAAAATAAATAAAACATCATATGTGGCATATGTGAAATGCGTTACATAAGTGAAATACAAACAGCTTTTCAATCACACTTTATTTTAAGGTCCATTTCTTGTTATTAAAAAAACAAGTAAGTTTAGGTATTGGGTAGGATTAGCCTGCATGCCAACCAAAGCATTTTAGCCAGCTGAAAACACCAGGTGCTCTGCTGAAAACGCCCAGCTGTGAGCGTTTGAGAGCACAGCAGGGGGGTTTTTCATTGAGACGTGGTGGTTGCTATGATATAAAAATATGCTTTAGGCAGACACATCGTGAATGAAATGTTTCTCGAAAAATAATTTTTCATAACAATAGTTTAGCAATTCCATCTGGTCAAGATATAAATACTCAGAGACAAGCAATATTAATTTCTCCATCAGTCGTAATACAAGCATGGTGTGACGGTTGGTCGCTATTAGTCCTGCCCCTCCTCCACTGTGACTGGTTGGCTGACTAGAAAGTGACAGTAATGAGCGCAGCGTTTTACTCAAAGTTGAACATTCTTCAACTCTCGGGAATGAGAAAAAACGCCCACTCTGCAAAAAACCTATGCTCCCATTGAGAACAATTAAAAAAAATAAATAAATAAATAAATAATAATACGCCAGCCCAAAAAAAAAATAAAATTAAAAAAAAAAATAAATAAAAAAATTAAAATAATAATAATAATAATAATAATAATAATACGCCAGCCCATTGAGAACAACTGGGGAAAAAAAAAAAACACCAGCCTCGGGAAAAAAACACTTTGGTGGACACAGCCTTAGGGATGTAGAATACAAGCATGGTGTGATGGTTGGTCGGTATTAGTCCCACCCCTCCTGTATTGTAATTGGTTGGCTGACTAGAAAGTGACAGTGATGAGCGCAGCGTTTTACTCAAAGTTGAACATTCTTCAATTCTCAGCACTGAGGAAAAAAAACGCCCGAATGCTCAGCACGAGAAAGACACTCAACGCTTGGCACGCTTCTGGAATTTTAAAAAATGCTACGCTCCCATTGAGAATAATTGGAGAAAAAAAAAAATACAAAAGCCCATTGAGAACAAAAAAAAAGAAAAAAAAGGCCAGTTTAGGTGGACACACAGCCTTAGGGATGTAGAATACAAGCATGGTGTGATGGTTGGTTGGTATTAGTCCCGCCCCTCCTCCACTGGGATTAGCTGGCTGACTAGAAAGTGACAGTGATGAGCGCAGCGTTTTACTCAAAGTTGAACATTCAACTCATAGCACTGAGAAAAAAAAACACGAAATATGTGCTTTATACACTGACCAAAATTATAAACGCAACACTTTTGTTTTTGCCCCCATTTTTCATGAGCTAAACTCAAAGATCTAAGACTTTTTCTATGCACACAAAAGGCCTATTTCTCTCAAATATTGTTCACAAATCTGTCTAAATCTGTGTTAGTGACTGTGTTAGTAGTCACTTCTCCTATGCCAAGATAATCCATCCACCTCACAGGTGTGGCATATCAAGATGCTGATTAGACAGCATGATTATTGCACAGGTGTGCCTTAGGCTGGCCACAATAAAAGGCCACTCTAAAATGTGCAGTTTTATCACACAGCACAATGCCACAGATGTCGCAAGTTTTGAGGGAGCATGCAATTGGCATGCTGACTGCAGGAATGTCCACCAGAGCTGTTGCCTGTGAATTGAATGTTAATTTCTCTACCATAAGCCGTCTCAGGGAAGCTCATCTGCATGCTCGGGGAAGCTCATCTGCATGCTCATCGTCCTCATCGGGGTCTCGACCTGACTGCAGTTCATCGTCGTTACTGACTTGAGTGGGCAAATTCTCACATTCGATGGCATCTGCCACTTTGGAGAAGTGTGCTCTTCACGGATGAATCCTGGTTTTCACTGTACAGGGCAGATGGCAGACAGCGTGTATGGCGTCGTGTGGGTGAGTGGTTTGCTGATGCCAATGTTGTGGATCGAGTGGCCCATGGTGGCGGTGGGGTTATGGTATGGGCAGGCGTATGTTATGGACAACAAACACCGGTGCATTTTATTGATGGCATTCTGAATGCACAGAGAGGTACTGTGACGAGATACTGAAGTGTTACCCAACAAGAAACACTTTCAGACTACTTTGTACCCTATTTACCTCTAAAAAACATGTACCTTAAGGGTACATACGGTATTTTACTACTCCACTAACCCGGCTGTAACATAAAATAAAATAAAATAAAATAAGGGTATGTTTACACAACAACAATGTACCACAAAATGGATTTGCATTTTTGACGATGCTGTTTTCAAAATGATCCCTGTTCACATGGATCTGTGAAAACTACTAAAAGCACTGTATTAGGTATGCCAGGCCAGTAGCCTAGTTGGCAATATCACTTGAGTTTGAGTTTAGGTTTAAAGCTTTATTAATTCCCTTGGGGCAACTATGTGCCTATGATGTTGCCTAAAATGTTGTCTACATAGGCAGTTTATTATAGCAGAGCCCAAGAGTCCAATACAGCCCTATGCATCTCTCTCACACACACATTCACAAACACACACACAGGGTGAGCTACATAGACATATTATCAAATTAAGATTTACAGGTGCAAATTGTGGCTTTATGTGGCAATTATGCAAATTCATCTACCTAGATTGGAGTCGAGACCTTTCTAACCCAAACTGCCGGTAAATTGCCTTTTAAATTGAAAATCAGCAACGAGTTGCTTTCTCCATTCTTTCACCGGGGCAGATGTGACATATTTACCACCGTATTTTAACGTCATTAAAACATGTGTTCGGCAGTCCTCTGTCGAGACGTGGGGCACTGAGGGGCAGCGCTGAAATTAATCGCTGTCAGATGATATATGATATGATATGATATGCAGGTCACGTTCAATACTGCTTTACAAGTGGCTGTTAAGGACGGTAATGCCCAGCAATTTCCCACCATTCAATATGGTCAATATTCAGAGCGAAAATCTGTCACACCCACAAATGTGATTGACTTTTATGTGTCCGTGGGAATGTGAATGGGAGTGAACAGCCTCTGCATTCATAATTCACTGAAGAAAATGTCAGTGGAGTGCAAAAGTTGCCGCATGATTTGAGGTCCTCTCAAGTCTACAGTGCAAACAATGCAGGATGAAACATATAGTGAAGTTTAAAGCTTATTAGCAGGATTAAGGGTTTGGAGCAACAGTAATAGTGAAGCTTGCCTTGCGCACTAATGATTTCTGTTTTATTCTAAAATGTATTTGTCTACTCTAAAACCCAACGCAATGCCTACTGAGCTGCGGTAAGCCACTTTAGACAGCGTAATTACTGTTTAAATTCAGTACAAGTCTAATAGAGCGAACCTGCACCTAATTATCACAAATAATTGTCAAAATAATAAGCAACAGCACAGCCGAGCATTCAGCGTCACTCATGTTAAAAAGATTTATTTAGGCTGATTAAGATGGAAATGCGTGTGGGTCAGACAAACAATAACCTGAATGAATCTTGTGCTAGAATGAACTCACTTTGAGCGGCGAGTGTCAGGTAGCATTGAGTGGTTGATGCTACTGTTTATGGCCTATTATGTATTCATTACTTCCCATTAGAGGGGGCATTCTCAACATAATCCCATTATTGGATACAATGGTACCTTTGTTTTGTTTGTAATGATGAGACAGCCAGCCAACATGATTCAAACCAACTGTGTTTGTCTTGTTCTCTGAATCTATAACTTCCCCTTTTTTTACTTCAGGGACACTACAGAGTCATTTCCGTCACAAGGAGACAGAATACAACTCCACAGGCCTCATTAAAATGACAATTGATGAACAAATGCTTCTCTCTATTGTGCTTGCAGTGGAACTTTTATGTACCGCAGTCTCTGCATATCACCTCAATACATCAAACAACTAAATAAGCGGCATCCTAATAGAAGTAAATAGGATGTTATGTTGTGCTCAAATAAATCATGTCCTTAAATAGCTTTCCAAGGTTGTTACAGAAGCAGACTGTATCTACAGTGGTAAATATTTATTCTCATTAATTGTATAAGCATACATAATTTATCACTGTATATTTCCTTGTCTGCCATCTCCCAATTCTCCGCCCAACATCAAAGTTAGCTGAAAATGAAGAACTGGTTGTGGTGCATTAGGCAAGTTTATGCAAGAATTGATACTGCTGGACTTGTAAAGTCTTAGGCTGCATTCTCACTTGGCATGTGACCTGTATCCGGATGTTGTTCACATACACATTGAAAAGACAAATGTTAATGCGCTTCTGATCGGAATCTTATCCGATCAGCATGTCCTGGTCCAGAGGTAGTCGAGGAAGCATTGTGATCGGACCTCAGTGTAATGTAAATGCAATCCAGCCATTGCGTCTGCATTTCAGGTTGACATCACACAAAACCCCACCCCCTCTCTCCCGTTCTGTCACAAGAAAGACGGAGGAAAGTACCTGAAAGTTGCAGAACCACTTATTCTCTGTAAAGAATGTGCATTTTACCCACCACAGCTGGCAAAGAACCCCGACCACTTCTGGTCAACTGTTCACTGGGGCCATCCTCTGCATACTTATTTAAATGTTGTGCGGGAAAGACAGATCCGATCAGTTATCCAGACAGAGCAGTCAGTTGATGTTGCCAAGTGTAAATGTACCGTGTCCTGTTTGACTGATGATCCAATCTGATTGATCGGATCACTGTGATCGCATGTTAATGCCAAGTGAAGCCGTAGACCAGGAAGGGCAACCTTCCAGTGGAGTTTAGTTCTTGCCCTAATTAGAAACTTTCAAACAGTTGTGTTACCTTGCAGGAAACTCCCCCTCTAGAAGCAGGATTGGACATTGTTGTTCTAGACACCTCAAAAGTTTCTCAGAATTTGTCAGGTGCATCTTTTTTGATTTCAGCACATTTTTGTTGCTTCTGAATACATTCAAGGCCAGAGGTCTTCAACTTTGCTCCTGGAGATCCACTGTTGTACAAAGTTTAGCTCCAACCCTAATTAAACACCAGCTAATCAAGATCTTCAGGACCACTAAAAACCTTCAGGTGTGTTGGAGGTAAACCTTGAAGGAAAGTCCCCCTCCAGGAGCAGGATTGGACATCCCTGCCCTTATGAAAAAGAAGTTTATTCAAGTGTGCTATTAGTATACTTCTTCTAAACTAAAAATAGGACATGTAGTCTACTTTTTATGTACTTCTTAGAAATGGGCTTCATGTACTTCTCAGAAAAATACTTAAAATGACATTTAAGTGTACTTGACGTATACTTAGAAAAAGACAAAATATATGAGGCATACTCGTGCTCCTAGAATCTGTGTTTTCATTGTTGTATGGTAGGGGGCACTAGTACACATCTCCTGTACCCCAAAACAAAACAAAACAAAACAAAACAAAACAAAAAACCAAAAAAAAAAAAAAAAAAGAAACTGAAACAGAGGCTTCCACATGTAATCTAACAAGACCATCAGACATAAAAAAAGTGTCAAAAATGAATCCATTTCATAGTCTTCTTTCAGCTTTTTGTTATTTTTTGTTATTTTTTTATTTTTTTAATTTTTTTTATATAAAACTAACCCAAATTCAAGTATTTTAAAAAAGAATGCATGTTTATTTTGTTGTTGTTGTTTTTGTTTGTTTTGTTTACAAACATATATCCTGTTCTTTATGTTCAGATATTCATATAACAAAACTTATACAAATTAATACCTAGACAGGGAAATAGTTACTAAACTAGTAGTTTACTGAGACTATAATTCAAAGTGTACTAAAAATGCTACTCCAAGTATTTACTTAGTAAACTAACAGTATACCTATAAGTTCACTTTTAGTATAGCTGCAGTACATTTCAATTTCAATTGTGTACTCAAAGTTTACTACTGTTATACTTACAGTATACTTAAATGTATACTTTTATATACTAGAAAGTGGGCCAGTTTAGTCCCAATGAGTATTGAAATAGTACACCTACAATTATACTACTAGTACACTGATATTTGTATACTTACTACATAAAGTATACAAAAAAAGAAATACTTGAACTTTACTTAAGTATACTGAAGGATCTGACGATCCTCAAATGCAAACTGTGTGTGTTTTGCCTCAGAGCAACCATACATTTGTGTTGTTTTGCTTTCTTTTTTATATATTCTTCATTTATTCTTCATTCATTTATTCATTTATAATCATTAATCATTTTATTATTCCATTTAATCATATAATCAGTTATAATAATCATTATAGTCATTTATATATTCATTTTATCGATTCATTAATTGATTAGTCATTTATATTATATTATAGTTGTTTTTTATATATTTTTTCCATTGTTGTTTAGCCTTATGACAGCTTCAAGGGCTGTTTGTCTTCATGAATAAGAGATACAAGGGAATGTTTATAGAAACTCAAGGTTTATGGGATGTTGTTGTGAATCAGTTTGGTATAACAATACTTTTTGTATTTGTGTTCTTCAGACGAAGTCTGAGCATTGAGACCTACGCAACTAAGACTATTCAATAAACTCTGCTCCTTTCTATCATCATACTTCGTCTCCTGCTTCTGCTCTTCACTTTCATTGGCTTTTTCCTCAGTCAACTTCTTGGCTGATAGAAGACTATTAATAGTGTTTTGGGTATTTTGGGTACCAGACAAAACCTCCTGTTAACAGGGTTTGGGTATTAGACTACTCTGCTGACGAGTTGTTCTGATACTGGACAAACTGATATTTTCTGACGGGATCTGGCGTCCGGGGCTGGATCTTAATTGTCTAGGCATGGAGACAGCGATCTAACAATACTGAATAAAATAAACTTGAAGTACACTACTTTTTGGTAAGGGTGTCCTATCTCAGATAGGATATTTCAGATGTTTAAGCATTTGTCAGGTGGATCTTCAGCACATTGTTGTCGCTTCTGAATAGTGGTCTTCAGGAAACTACACTGGAAACTTTCAGCCAGGTGTGTTGGGGGTAAACTTTGCAGGAAAGTGCTTCTCCAGGAGCAGGATTGGACATCCCTGTCCTATTTCAGACAGGATATTTCAGATGTTTGATGTTTGAAGTCTGATGTTCAGATGTTAGACCGAGATGGCTTCAACTTTGTTCTTGGAGACCCACTGTCCTGCAGAGTTTAGCTGTGTTTTAAAAAAAACCCACTTGAATCAGCTAATCAAGGTGTTCAATTGTTGGAGAAGGTTGGAACTAAACTTAGCAGGACTGTCTCCAGGAGTGGGGCTGAAGAGTTTAGCTCCAACCACACACCTGAACCAGCTAATCAAGATCTTACTAGGCATGCTAGAAACTTACAGGCAGGTGTGTTGAGGCAAGTTGGAGCTAAACTCTGCAGGACACCAGCCCTCCAGGACAGAGTTTGATCACCCCTGTTGTAGGCCAATGACCTACAGGCAATAATACAGCATTGTCCAACCCTCCTCCTGGTGGGCCACTGTCCTGCAGAATTTAGCTCCAACCCTAATTAAACAAACCTGAACCAGCTAATTAAGGTCTTACTAGGCATACAAGAAATATATTGGTACATGTGTTTAAAGCAATACAAACAAATAGAATTCTTCACAACTGATGTTGATAGCAATATGCTAACCTCAAACTGTAAACCAGGGACACCACAGTAATCCAAAAACAGAAGAAAACATTGTAAAATAGTTTGTAACACTGATAGTAATGGGAAAACCACTAAGCCAGAAAAAAGAGTAGAATCACGTAAAGTATACAACTGTATACAAGGCATGTTCAATTCAAGCAAATGTTTAAGCTTGGCCTCTTGATATAGTAAGATATGAAGAGAGTAGCTCCTTAACAGCCAAGCAGCTAGTTTAAAACATTATTACCAAAAACTGCAGCTGCCTTTCTTATCATTTTCAGTTGCTTTTTCTCCCTCATCATAAATTATTAATTCAGTAGTAGTTCTCCATCACACTTGGCGCTCCCTCTAAAGTGATGTAAAATAAAAAGGAAGTTTCTTAATATTCAAATGTAAGTGGTCACAGGAGATGCACTTCTTATTACCAGATGGAAAAGTAATGCATGTTTTGGTTGATGGCTTATGAGTGGATCAATGAAACACATCTTAATACCAGGTGGCAACAGGGCTTCCATCTTGCTCGTTCGGTTTTTGGGATATTTTATATAATTTGCACACATCAGGGAGCTGCTTTCAATATGCAGGAGACTTCGAGAAATTCTGAGAAAGGTGGGATGTCTGAGATGGGTTCTTGTGCTGATGTCTTAAGTGAGAAAATTAAATGGAAAATGATCTGATGAGAATACCAGGAAAGAACCATCAGTCTAGTCTCAAAGAACTGATGAATTGTAGAGGATATTATATGCTGCCTTGCCAAGAGTTCAAGAGCTGAATAGACCTTAATAAGACCTGTTCTGAAAGCACACTAAAGAAGACAATGACCTATTCAACTTTCAAAGCTCTCAAAATGAACGTACATAATTTCTACGTCTTTCTACCCACAGAATGTGGAGATGACACATATACGATTCAGATCATATGGATCTTGTCAAAGAGTCAGCATACTGTCACAGACTCCATCACCTGTAAATCAACAGATAATGTTCACTGTTTGCACTCCTGAACAAGCTGATGAATGTTCAGACATTGATATAGACACCACAGGGCTATTATAATGAATGCATGGGAAGCTGGTATCTTCTTAGTGGCAATGCAAATAAAACAACCGGAGGATGTCAGCAAAGCCAATTCTCTGGTGGATGAAGCTGCTGCATCCACATCAAGGAGCAGAGATGATGCCTCTGGGGTATAAAATCAAGGCAGTCATATTAAATCCTTCACGTAAGTAACACCAACAATGGGGACAACAAGTCTGGGAAAACTTGATGTGTGATGATGCATAAGAAGTCTGAGAATGAACCAGGTGTTTTACAGCTTCAGGGCCTTTTCTGTAAATTCATTTCAACCTATTCATGACTGGAATGTAACTGTTTCTCATTATTATTGAAGCATAAGCTGCATAGCTGGCATCAAGACATTATTTTAGTTAATGATTTAAAACTTGTTTTAGTGTGCTGCTATTTTTTTATTTATTTATTTATTATTATTATTTTTTTTTTTTGTCAAAGGGAAGTTAAACTGATTCCAAGCATGTGTACAATCAAAAGAAAAAAGTTTATGTACCCTTTATAATTGTCTGTATTTCTGCATTGATTACTTCTAAGATGTGGTCTAGTACTAGTAACACAAACTTGTACTTTTCACATTTTAATTTAATACACTGAATGAGCATTTACAGTGAAAGCACAACCTCCACCAAACATTTTCTGTAACTGCTCATAAGACCCTCCCCACAAATTTGTTCCAGCCTATTAATATTTCTGGGTTTTGTTGTTAGTACAGTGCTCTCACAGCATCACAGAGCATATGTTTTTTAGTTGATTTACTTGTGTGTTTTGTGTCATGTTCTTGTTGCATCACTCTCTAAAGACATTAACTCGTGACACATTCTCCTGTTAAATGTATTGTTACTTTTTGTTTTTTTTTTAATTCATTGTTGCTTTTTCTCCCTTTTTTCTCAATGTTCAGCTGTCCACAGAACATTTTCCCATAAGTTCTGTGAACCATCCAGGTGGTCTTGGGCAATTGTAAGAAATGTCTCATGCTTAAACAGCAGTGGTTTTGTTTGTTCATTTAATTTCATTATGTTTGCAGAGATTTCTGAAGGTTTTTTGCTTTTATTCGTGGGTTCTTTCAGGGTTGTGCACTGTGATCTGACAGTGATCTTTGGATGCCCGTTCTAAGAGGGAGTAGCATCAGTCCAGAATGTTCTACATTTGTAGACAATGTATTGTAATGCGGATTTACAAAAACACAGGTCTTCAGCAATGTTTTCATAGCTTTTTCCAGCTTTTTGAATCTCTGTAATGTGTTTTAAAGTCCTGTGAAATCTATTGGGATCGCGTGCCTATTTGTTTCGAAATAGCTTTTGGAGAAGATGCATCACAGAGGTTGAATTACTTTTCCAGCCCTGTCTATGATCACTCAGTATCTCAGTACAGCTGTTGATGTGCTATTAGCTAAGTCATTGTGTCTTAGATTGGAAATTAATCAATGGCAAACAATGCAGAAAAAAGACTTTCAAAGGGTTCACAAACTTTTTATTGACTGCATATGCCTTTGATTCTTCTTAATTTTATTTCAACCAAAATTTTATTAGTCGCTTAGTTGCAGAAAAAAAAAAAAAAGGAAAGCATTAAATCCACGGGAAATGGTGGTTGGTCTATGTGGTAATACAAGACATCGGGCATGACATCCAAACATCATCATTCATCAGCCTCAAATATGGCTTATCATCTAAAATATATAAGTAGTAGCAACTTTACATAGACGCTCAATCTAATGTAAATTAACCTAAAAAAGTGTGTGCTATTTAAGTGTTAGTGTGGAGTGTGGAAGCTGAAGTAGCGTGCTTTCTGCATGACAGCTGGAGGCGACAGTCACTTGCTCTTAAAATACATCATTTTTGGTCATATAGATAGGAGTAATACATTCCTTGACACATTCACAATCATTATTTCTGCTGGTGTGCTGTGGCACGCTTTATGCACGTGCTTGAGCACTTAGTAGGCTATGTAGGCAATTATAGGCTCATTATTATGATTTAAATTTTCTATGAATAAATCGACTAATTAGTCAACTAATCATTTAAAATAAATGACTACTAGTCCAGAAAAATATTTAGTCGAGGGCAGCCTGACTTGCTAATACAAATGCAAATACATATTACCTGATGGGGTGGTCAGCAATTTATTTTCCATTGGTAATATTCTTAAAAGACACTACCTTCTCTTCATAACAGGATATAAAACTTGGATTATTGCTTGGCCCAATTTTAAGGCATGTTAAGAATTTTCTCAATCAATCAATCAATAAAAAAGACTATTTTTCGTATTTTAGCTAGCTGACTGGAAATGACAGATACACTGAGCTAGACAAGGCTTGGTTTAAACCATTTTAGATAGCTATTGCTCTGCAGTTGGTATGTTTGGAATCAATCGATCAATCAATCAAATCAGTCAACCAACCAACCAATCAACCGGCTTCTCTTTTCAAGCTTTATCAAAGCAAACTTGTACTAACTTGGAGTACATATGAGTATTTATTAGGCAGATGTAATCACTCACCCCTCTGAAGTTACTGGAGGCCTGGAAGTAGATGAGATAGTTCTTGCTGGGGTCCAGAGGTGTGTTCCAGTAGCCGTTGTAGGTGTGGTTGTCACCTACGGTGAATGGTGTAGCCTCAGGTAAGCTGCTGGGTGTGAGTTCAGCAGTGTAGTAATGAGGCGGGGCACCATTTGCCCCTCCTCCTCCCGCTGGACTCTCCCCATGGGAGGAAGGAGCAGGGAAACACTCCATGTGACCCAACTCCCTCCGCCTCACCTGTCTGGAGCCGTCCTCCTCTACCACAACCACATGATAGGCACTGTATGGGAAGATGGAACAGACTTTACATACTGAACAGTATTTGCATCCTTTGATAAACTCACTGTAATGCATGGGTAACTAAAAAGAAGAATAGTTTATGAAACAGTATAACACATATACTGCATATATTGGGTTCATTACCTAACAGGTGCTCCTCTCCCCAAGGCAGGACGCAGGAGGACTGTTATGGTGCTCTCAGATTCACTGAGTGGAGAGGGGACGTCTTCATAATCAAACGCAGGCGCTGTGAGGGAAATGAAAGAACAAACGATATCTGTTTTAGATGTGATTAAGAAGAGAGCATACACACCACTTGAGTGACTTGAGAAGTGGACCACTGAAGCAGTCATTCCTTTGTGCTGGTCCACAAATTCTACTGAATGATTTGTTTTTAAATCATTCAACTTACTGACTCAGTCACTCCTCAGTCAGTTTGACTCCATAATTCAGTTGCAGTTAACAGCTTACTGGAGGGAAATATCAGTAAACAAACACTTACAATACAGGTTTGGAATGACATGAGGATGAGTAAATAATGACAGAAGTTTCATTTTTGTTTTATTCTTAAAAAAAAAAAAAAAAAAATGCCCCAACCACCCAACAACTGTAGCACACAGAAAAATCTTTCAAATTAGTCTTGGTTTTCCACTGACTTGAATCCCTTGCTCCACAGAGAACAAAACCCACCCCAGACTGAGCGCACCACACAAGGGCGATGAAACACAGTAATGGAGGCGGATGAGAGCGATCCACAGTCCTTTACAAAGTCTCTTGGGTGGAGAGCGTAGAACAGAGCTAGTGCTCCCATTCCTGCTTATTATCGGAAGTCAATTAGTGAGCCAGTACAGGGAAACGGGTCAATGTCTCAGCCTTCAGCATACCAAAACAAGCAGAAAATCTAGAGTAGAAAGAACGAGAGCCGTCATCACAGTGCTATGTGTTAGATCTGAGCACTGAGGGATGTTACGATTGACTTGCTTATAGGAACAAAGCTCAAAAAGAAACACACACAAATAAACACAAAGAAAAGTTTTGCTCATGCCTAGTACAGCTGGATTACTCTGTGTCTGTGTGTGTGTGGAGATATTTAAAGAAACAGTTCATACAAAAATCTCTTACTCACCCACAAACCCATTTAACACAGAGCAGGGAGGCTACTGAATGATCTATGCATCATTGCATGAGGTGTATAGACAAATCTTAAAGTGCTTTAAAGGCAACCCTAACCATTTGTTGCAGTGTTATAACAACTTAAATTTTGTTGAGATAACTTAAATATCCAACTTAGCTACACTGAAGTTATCTATATACCCTAGTAAAAAGTAATAGGTTTAAAATGCATTTATTTTCTACTAAGTATAGTTCAACACTATTAATATATTTACTGACATATCGATCAAGACTTACTGATATAAACATTGTGATTAAACTTTATTTGGAGTACTACTTGTGCACAATGCACATTTCTTAATATTAAGCCTAAAGTGTACCTAAAGTATACTTGCAACATTTCCACTTTAGCAAAATCAAATATACTTCAGTATATCTTTAGTTGGGGTTCAGCACTACTTCTGCATAATTAAAGTGCATTAAGCACAAAATGAGTTCTTCCAGTTTAGCAGACTTTAAGTATACCGGTTTAGTATACTAAAAGTACAATTTCAGGGTATTTTTATTAAGTGCATAATATGTAAATGTATTTGTAGTATACTTAGCATGAAATGATTTTTCAAATACATTTTAGTTTATTTATTCATTCATTTGCTAGGGTAGGCTTGCAAATAAAATAAAATAAAAAATTGAAAATAAAATAAAATCTGTGAGGAATTGTGAGGTCTGTCCACTAATCTGAATGAAGACAAGTAATGAAAGCAAAATATCCCAAAATGTCAAAATTGACCAGTGCATGAAATGACAATAAACCATTGTTATTTCATGCACTGGTCAATTTTGACATTACATTTTTCATGCTTTTAGTCTTAATGGTATTTATTTTTTATTTTTTTTTTTTGGAGTTTGACATGGACAGCTCCACCATGCTTTTAAATAATGTTAGATTTTTTGGTTGAATGATTACCTTCATGAGGCTTATTAAATAGGATTGTCCAAATAATGTTCATTGTTTGGTTGGAACTGTCAAAGGGGTGAAACTAATCAGTTTCTCTTTAATTTTCAGTTTATTGAGCTGCAAAATGCAAAGACAGAGACTTTTATCAAAAGCCTATAAGTTCATTGGTGGAAAAACAATTTCCCAAAAGGATCTGCCACATTCCCTTTAGTTTGCACGGTTCTCCCCTCAGTTTGTCGACTTAAGCCTGGGTAAACCTTCGTATCAATATTTCTGCTGTTCAGAGAGTCAATCTCGCCAAAAGAGTAGCTTTTGCCTGGCTGCAATTACGTCTAAATGAAGTCCAAATAAAGTCGGAATAAATCCTGAACCAATTAAAAGTCCCTCTCAGGCATCTTACATTCATTCCAGCGATAAAACCAAAGCCCATCTAGCTTCTAGTGGAAAACTTATAATTAAGTACTTTAGATTCAGAGAGACACTACTGTAAGACAGCAATGCTGTAGGTTTTCTGGTGCCTCTCGCAATCCTGAAATTCCTTGTGGCAATGTGTAGTTCCTCACCTGAGATATTGGTGGTGATTTCGGTTAGGGCGGTCTGGCCAAAGCCCTTGGCAGTGCGGGCGCGAACAGACACCAGGTACGTGGTGCCAGGGTGAAGCCCGGAGAACATGTGATACGTCTCGTTCTTTAGTTTGGAGACGGTGCGTCGTGGGCCAGGAACGTTGATGCCGGGATCTGAGGATTCGATGCTCTGGTAGCTGATCTAAAAACAGAAAACAGACAGTGAGCCCAGAGGAGTGGATGGATCTTTGTGTTGCAGTCCTATAGTCAGCTCACACAACAAAACCTCACAAAAACTCACATTACTTTATCAGCATTAAAAGCACACTTTGTGATACAAATATTATTCCACGCAAGGGATTTTTGTCAATATAACAAAAATGCTAGCAATCATGGAAACTTAAAAATATGAAAAAAACATCAAATTAAAGCAAATCATTTTGAGACCTTAACATCTACATTCAGAAATTATTTCTACTCATTTATGCAACCCGCTGAGAATGAATGGTCCTATTTTTATCCATGCAAGAGGAGTCACATCTTTTTATTCATATATAAATCTATACCACTGAATAAATGTCATATGAAACATAACTCAGCAGGGAGGTATGCTTCCATTCAGGAAATGATTTTGGCAAATGCATATGCTCCTAATGGCAATGATTCAAAGAATAACCAATTTCTAACTATGCCTCCATTATATGCTACAAATGTCCTCTTTTGTTTCCTTACAACAGTGGAAATCTGCTGTCAGTTTTGCTCATACAGATAAGAGTAATACACCATGCAAAACTGTAAAGGGTCTACTTTTATTTGTATACACTCACAATATTAATTTACTCTTGTAAAATAAAGAAAACAAACAAGATGTGCTTTCTGTCGTCTCAGTGTGTGAACTGAAGCATGTCAAAAACGTAACTGAAACTCAGTGTATACTTGTCTTGCTTGAAATGTCTACTTTAAAATTAGCCGAAAACACTGACTCAGAAAACACTAGTTTATTAATGAATAATTAAAATATTTCCTTGCTATTTATTCCGACACATTTATAGTCATCAATTTTGTGGGTGTGTTGCTGCAAGATTTATGCGTGTGCTTGAGCATGGCATTGGTTATATATTAAAGGCCTCGCAAGCATATATTTAAATTATTGAATTATTTAATCAAGTATTTAATTAAATTAATTATTAATTAAATTAATATAAACATGCAATTTAATAGACTAATGGTTTAAATTAACATCTATTTGTCAATTAGAAAAAGTCAGGGAAAGACCTAGTCATATTACACATTAAAGTTTATATCTACGCAATGTAAAATTTTATAAATATAGTATTGGACTAATTGGTTACCAAGCAGCAAATTTACCAAATTCTACCTCAAAAAGAAAATAAAAAAAAAGAATAAATAAATAAACAGACAAACAAGCAGACAGACAGACACAAATGTCCAGCCCAGCTAAATATAATAAACTGTCTAAAATAAGGCCATAAATAGCTTAAACAAGGTGAAAGGGCTGAAATGGATAAAACTGCCACATTAGAAACTTGATGAATATCTGATCTTTCTCAGATATATTGGAAAGAAATAAGCATAATTAAACCAGTTAAATATTTCTGTCTCAGATGTAAACATGAAGAACATGTTTGCATTGTATGCACTATTCAAAAACAGCGCTTACAGAGGAAGCTTAAAAATACATCGATTAAAATGCATTTATTTTTAGATCGAGTGAATAATATAGATTGTACTGCATGTTAGCTTGTCTACTGTGCACAAGAGCATCATTTATTAAGCCCATTTGTCTTACTAACAAGGAACTATGCTTCTAACCACAGGTTGGAATCACATAATTTTGTGACGCTGTTTGTGAATGTTCATTTGAACTATGGTTTCGGGAAACACCACATCATTGAACTATGTTGGTAACGACGGAACTTGCGACCATAGTTGGCTAACAATGTTTTTGGGAAACGCACATCTGGATGGCATCCCTACAGACACCAACAAACACTTTAACAACCCAGGCTCATTAGAAATACGTGCCTCTACATACATTTCTGCAACACCGTAATTACGTACCTTACTGCACGTTTCGTGGCAGTTTCAAATGAAATGTCCAGAGAGTGGCGCTAAAACACACGTTTTTATTGCGTTGGTACAGGCACGTATTGCTGTATTTTTATTGTGCTGCTTGCGGTACGTATTCCAGCTGTTCAGAATTCAAATATCCAGGGCGTTTCGCTAAAGGTTAATGCTCTGTCTTATTGGAGATATCCCCTACACCAAATCCAACCCTAAACCTAACCGATAGTGTTAACAAATGCAAAACTGATTAAAAAGTTATTTTGTGATGTAGCCGTGCTATTTTAACTTCCTCATTCAGCTTTGAGCTGTTTTGTCGAATCGTAGATTCATGGGTTCGAATCGAAGCTCTTCATCACCTAAGTGCAACGCCGTATTGCGTGAGCTAGCGAGCAAACTGACTGCGTTAGAAAACTCATATATATGAAGCTGTATATGTGATGACAATGTTCTAAAGTATCAATTTTCATGTCGCGCAGGATGTTAAAATTGTTTTAAAACCATAATATAATATTTTCATCAGTAGTAATCGTCTCAAAATTAGGCTTTATTAATCAAAACTGTTCTTGTAAATCATACTATGTGTGAAAAGAAATCAAAGTTACTGCCTCTAGTGTTCATTTTAACCGGAAACTGCAGTGATTCGTACATATAGGTACGTTTTTTCAGGTTTGCAGAAATGTATATAGAGGCACGTATTTCCAATGAGCCTAGGTTGCACTTTAAGGTGTAATGAAACAACATATTTTAGCACCGGTCGTTCACACTTTAGATTTAAAATTACAGTATCAACTCCAAGCTGTTTGAAGAATCTGTTGAAACTGCTTCACTGCCGCCCTCACTCTGGAATACTCTTCAGGGAAGTCAGGAAAGCCACCTAGAAAGTGTGACTCACAATTAACTCAGATCATTAAAAAAAACAAAAAAAACAAAAAAGAAAAGAAAATGCTGCAAAAAAGCTTGAAAGAAGTCAAGAAGGTATAAACAATGTTTAACCGCTCTACTTACTTCTGAAATATTGTAGTTATATTACATCATATATATATATATATATATATATACAGGGGTTGGACAATGAAACTGAAACACTGGCCAATAAAGTGTTGGAGGTTTCATGGCTATATTTATGCAGCCTGGTGGCCAGTCTTTACTGATCGCACATTCTACCAATAAGAGCAGAGTGTGAAGGTTGACTTTGTGCACCCAATAGCTCAAACATTGTACTCTGAAGGTGGTGCCGTGTATTAGGATGATAATGCACCAATACACACAGCAAGACTGGTGACAAGAGTGATTTGATGAACATGAAAGTAAAGTTAAACATCTCCCATGGCCTGCACAGTCACCAGATCTGAATATTATTGAGCCACTTTGGGGTGTTTTGGAGGAGCGAGTCAGGAAATGTTTTCATACACCAACATCACATAGCGACCTGGCCACTGTTCTGCGAAAGGAATGGCTCAAAATCCTTCTGGCTACTGTGCAGGACTTGTATTTGTCATTCCCAAGATGAAATAATGCTGTATTGGCTGCAAAAGGAGGCCAAACGGCATACTAATTGTGGTCTAAACCCAGGTGTTTCAGTTTCACTGTCCAACCCCTGTATATATATATAAACAGAAGCAGAGGCAGTTTCAGTTTGATGCAGAAAAATGTGTTCAGTAGAACTGAAGACAACTACCTTGAAATGTAAATTGAATTTTAATGTGAATAACAGCTGCTCAGATTCAGTTAACCTAGATGGAATTTCAAGATTATCTTACACTAACATTCTATGATTATTTTTTTCATTAAGTTGCCTTTGCTCTACTTAACAGATATCAATGCATAGTTCCTGTAAAGCCACTGACATTGACACATTAAGCTTATCAATCTAACATTCTATCAATAAATAAACCAAAAATGTCCTGTCAGTGTAACATTTTTTTTTGATAACTTTCATCAAAGGTTTTATCAAGAAATATTAAGTGTCTCTGCTTTGAATTAAAAATAAATAAATAAATAAATAAATACGTTTTACATTTCTTTGAATTTTGATTATTTTGCAATTTTGTATAATGTTCACTATATTGGTTCAAATTCAATTCTAGAATTAAATTTCAATTTAAATCAAATTCATAAGAATATTAAGGTCATAAATATTAAGGATGAAATTACAAAGGATGTAACTGTGTTCAACACAAACAATTGACAATGTTTTTTTGACATTGGTACACTTATAGTTTTTGTTTGTTTGTTTGTTTTGTTTTGTTTTGTTTTGTTTTGTTTTGTTTTGTTTTTGTTTTTGTTTTGTTTTTTGTTCAGTTCTCTACCAATATTAAGTAAAAAAACAAAGAACAAAGAAATGTTTTGAATGAAATGAAAGGAATAAATAAATAAATAAATAAATGAATGAATGAATGAATGAATGAATGAATAAATGAATAAATGAATAAATAAATTAATAAATTAATGAATTAATTAATGAATGAATGAATGTTAAGGTCCAGTTCTCGCTATTAACAACCATTAACTATGGTTTTTGCCTCTATAAACTCATAATTTGCTGCTTATTAATAGATAGTAAGGTAGTTGTTAAGTTCAGGTATTGTGTAGGATATGGTCATGCAGAATAGGTGCTTCATAAGTACTAATAAACAGCCAATATGTTAATAATAGGCATGCTAATAAATAACTAGTTAATAGTGAGAACTGTTCCCTATACTAAAGTGTTACCCTTCAAATTTCATTACAGAAGAACACAGGACCAATATTACAAATAAAACAGAACCAACTGATTGCAATGCATTATCCAAGAGACGTGCAGACAGTGTTTCTGGCCTAACTGATATCAAACAGATGTGCAATTTATTTTATGATCCACTCAAAATATTACAAGAGTTTATTTGAGAAAAAGCAATGTCAGGCTTGTTTGTGTTAGACTGCTTCAATGAATCATTGATCCAGTTCACAAAATCGGTCTTAATGGTTCATTAATGAATCATTCAGTGATTTGATATTCAAATTCAACACACTGACTCAGTGATCCACTTAGTGAGGAACTGTATTGAACAATCACAAGAGTACAAAGACTTTGGGTCTATTTTTCACAGAAAGCTATAACGTCTATAATATGACATGAAATGTACCGAGTCTTATAAACTTGTTCCTTTTGCATTCTAAGCCTAACGCATCAGTCCTCAAGGATTGCAACTGTATGGAAAAGACTGTTACAAATTTTACCTTTGTGCTCCACTGAAGAATGAAAGCGAAAAGTTTGGAACGGCATCGGTAAATGATGGCAGAAGTTTAATTTTTGTGTGAACTCATTGTGTGAACACTGTTCAAATGACACTCGCTGATTGTTCAGAACTACTGCTCTAATACAACATTAATAACCAACAATATCTGAACATTACCTCAGCTGTGAGGCAAAACTTCCCCTCTCGAGATCCATCAACAGAAATTACACACTCCATTTTAAAAACGACTTTTTATGAAAATGCAGCAAATCCACCATTGAGAAATCATTACCAAATCCATCAACCGAACTAACAGCGGAGTGAACTATTCAAGTAGTTCTCAACGCTACACGCGTGGCTCCCACACGAGCACTGAGTGTAAGCAGACACTTACATGTGTACATGCTGACAGCTGAGGTAACTGAAGAGGGCTGAGGCTGTGAAATATTACCAGACTAAAGCACTTAAACACAATCGCCCCATCCGACAGTCCTCTGGACGGCAAATAAGCAATTATGTTTGTCCCTCGACTAATTGAAGCCTGGAGAATGAACTACAACATGATTAGCATAAGAACACCTAGACTCTGTGAAGGGTGAAGAGAGTTTACACACGCTATAATGACTGCTGACTGAGAGGGAGAATGAGGATAAAAAACAAACCCTGAAAGTTTAGACTATACCCTGCCACAAATTCTGTGCGATTATGATTCTGCATAACAACTAAACTAAAATATGCCTCTCCCCACTGAATCAAATGCGGCATAAACTGCGGCGTCATCAATACAATAGGAACACGATTCATTTTTCACAACGTCGCACCAATATTTGACCCTTTTGTTAACATGGCAATTCAATAACTAACGAAGCAAATAATATAAATAAGCAGCACTTCACAGTGCAGTCAGAACTCACACACAAACACACTCACACATATTAGAAAACACAAAAAAGGCCTTGCCTGCTAATAACCATGTGAAATAGAAGTGTGCTTAACTGTACTGAATGAGCACTTGTAATGTACTTTAAATCTGAAAAGTATGTTTTTAAAAAACTGTGATTGCAGATAAAATAATGAAAAAAAAGACTTCACTTTCATTAACAGTGAACTTTGTAATCATGTCAAATTAAGTCAAATGAAATCATGTTTTAATAATATATTTTCTAAACTTATTTTAATTAACATACTGTATAAAGCAAATGCATTTGATTCTATTTTTCCTGTATATTTTCTATATTCATACTGCATATTTTAAATGCACTAAATTGCAACTTAACAATCACAAATGTGTACCTACAAATACTTTTTATTTAAATACATGACCTACAAATTTCAATGGAAATGGCATTAAAGTACATTTAATTTATTATAAATGCTTGTCCATACATTCAGCAGTACATTAATTTAAAGATAACAGAATAGTAATTATGAAACTGCATAAAAAGATGTACTTAAGTACTACTTCAATGAGTCAAAAAGCACTCTGAAGTTCAACTAATTGCATTTAATATACTAAGTATAATGCATTTTCATTTTAATGCAATTAACATGCAATTAAGTGTCCAAAAACATAGTTTTCATGGTATAAACACCACTTCAGATAACAGTTATTTAGCCTTATGTCATTTAAGACCTGACACACTTTTGTTATTTTTTACTTACTGTAATTTTAAGACACTTTATATTAGGAGTCCTTAACTACTATGTACTTACATCAATAAGTACAATGTATTTTTTTTAAATATAAGTATGATGTAAAAACATGGATGTACACAATAAGTGCATTGCATCAAATGATTAATTCAAATGTAAGCACAGTCACCTAATATAAAGTTGGAAGCAGATTTTTTTTTTTTTTTTTTTTAATGCACAATACCTTATAAATAATAAAGTATACTACATTACCTCATACTGTGTGATCAGACCATTGGGCTCCAACGGCTCCTCCCACTTCAGAAAGATCATATCGTCTAATGGGGTGAAGGTTAAAGATTCAGGTGCAATGCCTCCTGGGACTGCAGGAAACAAGAGAAATCAGTCAGAGAACGATCAGATCCATCTTACTAAACACAGAGCTGAGATGAAGGTGGAAATGCCACAGGTGGAGGTGAGACGACACATCTACAGGCTAGAGGAGAGGGAAGACAGCGAGAACAGAGGTTAGAAGGAGCACAGACGCATCTCATATCTGAGTGCAGCGGCAGAGGCCACGACACACAATTTGTCTTCTTTACCAGCACACTGTGTTGAAGAAAATAGGGCAGATTGCAAAAAAGAGAGGGAGAAAGAGACATCTTGGTGCTAGATTCATTTTTTAAGAGAGAAAAAGGGATCTGACTTCCATCCAGGCCACAGTCATCCAGCATGGCTACAGGCTGAAGTCATCTCATTAGGGCTTGGAAGGTATATGAAAGTTGGGGAAACTTGATAGTGAGTGTTATGAGCTATAGGAAGACTGACTGCCACATTCAAATGCAGAGACGTGGATAGTGTTAAGAAAGATGATTATACGTGTAGAGAAGATGATTTCCCTTATGCAAACACAGAGGGGAATTGAGAACTAGTACAAAATTGGTACTATTGTTAAGCATGTAGCTGCAAAAAAACAATTATTGGCACAAGATACAACATAAATGTAGATAAATGTCGACAACACCTATAGATGTTTGTTATGTGGTAGACAGCAATTGAGATTACTGTGGAAATATGCCACACAAGGCTTTTTTCCCACATCGGATATGAGACGGCTCTCAGACAAAATAAATTCAAGACATGATTGCAATTAAGGACATATTGTCTATTCTTTTTCCTCTTTTACACAGAAGTGGGGGCGAAAGAAAGGAAAACAGTAGCACTTTATTTTACAGTTCTTTTCTACATGTACTTAATAATAATAATAATAATAATAATTATTATTATTATTATTATTATTATAAACTGTTATTATTATTATTATTATTATTATTATTATTATTACTACTACTACTACTACTATTACTATTATTATTATTATTACTACTACTACTACTACTACTACTACTACTATTACTGTTATTAGTATTACTATTACTATTATTACTATTACTACCAGTGTTGGGAAAAGTTACTTTTAAAAAGTAATGCATTACAATATTGAGTTACTCCCTAAAAAAGTAACTAATTACATTACTTAGATACTTTTTATGGAAAGTAATGCATTACTTTACTTTTGCATTACTTTTTAAATCTGGGCAGGGCTTGCTTGTTTGTTTTTAATATAAAAAAGTTCTATTTTTGACAAATGTAAAGGCCTTTTCACACCGAAAGCCTCAGGCTTTGAAAAAAGTAAATTCACATCTGTACAGTAGAAGAAAAAAAAAATCAACTCTTCAGCAATAAAAAGGGAAAACAAATGTTAGATTATTTTGAGTAATTTTTGCTTTTTTAGTATGGTTGAATTGGATCGTTGAAGGTCGGCCGAAAAGACATCAGTTAATAAAATGGGATTAAAGGCATAAAGGATATTCGTGTTATTTACCATATTTAATTATTGCAGCTTTGTGTCATATTCTGAGTTGAATTTCACAGTTTTTATTCATTTAGAGGAATAATGAATCTGTTTTTAGTGAGTGAGATGAATTAATGCATGTTCACATTTATTCTAGAACTAACATCTTACTCCCGATTTCTCTCAACATGTGGACAGGAGAGCTTTTAATCAATAAATGGGGGAAAAGTAACTGGCATTACTTATTTGAAAAAAGTCACACAGATATTTTCTTGTTAATTAAAATGTAATGCGTTACTTTACTAGTTACTTGAAAAAACTAATAATATTACGTAACTTGCGTTACTTGTAATGCGTTACCCCAACACTGATTACTACTACTATTAATACTACTATTACTACTACTACTACTATTATTATTATTACTACTACTACTACTACTATTTTTATTAAGGTTACAATTATTACTATTGCTACTACTACTACTACTGTTATTAGTATTACTATTAATATTATTACTATTATTATTACTAGTACTATTAATACTACTATTACTACTACTACTACTACTATTATTATTATTATTATTATTATTATTATTGTAATATTTTTGTATAAGGACCAATGCACACTGTTAACTATCTACTTGTTAGCATGCATATTACTAGCATATTGATTGTTTTTAGTATTATAAAGCACAAGTATTAATATCTTATTCTGCATGACCATATTTTAGATCCCTTAATCCTACACCATACATTAACTTAATAACTAACTTACTAACTAGTAATAAGCAGAAAATGAATAACCATTAATATCAGTAGTAGTAGTAGTATTGTTGTTGTTGTTGTTGTTAATTGTAATTGTAATAATATTTACTATGTAATAACTAGGTACTAATCCTGAACTTAACCATAACTTTACCCATTTTAAGTCCAGGTAGTTACCTTGTACATTACTTTTTTGGGGGGTAGTGTACTGTAAGTGCATGCATGCACTGTAAAATAAGAAAACAGAAAATCATATAAAAAAAAAAGGTTAAGAAAACACTTCCCATATATTTGTTTATGTCAAAGGCTGTGTATTTTGGTTTGAATTAAATTCTTGATTGTGTTGTATTGTTTTGTCATGCTGAGAGCATGAAATGATTGAAATTCATGAGACAAAACCAAACACTCAAACTCTGAGGACTGCAAATGATGTTTGTGCATTTACAAAACTCTCAGTGTTGTTATTCAGCGTATGTTATTTAAACAATTGTGCATATTGTTGGGCTTATGCAGTTTGCACCAATGTTAACACTTTTTAAGGAATATTTCATTTTGTACTGTAAACAATTTTGGTACTGTGGCCAAAAAAAAATCTCTTCTGAATAACTAGGACGTGACTGTTTTTTGAAAGGTTTCTGACAGCGCTGGAGTTGGCAGAAAAAGGCTGATGCTGAGATACAGTAAACACTGACTAGTGCAGAAGTAAAAATGAGTAGTCGTCCAAGACCTCTCAAAATCGAACCAAAAATCTTTACTTTCCAGTCTCTATACAGGCGCTTGAAAGCAGAGAGAGTTTTATATTGTCTGCAAGCATGCTGACTACCAGTGATTTAACATTGCTTGCAGAATTAATTCATTCATTAACTGCAGTTCCTCATGTTGTTTCCAATTAACTAAACACATCAAACGCAAACAAGCTCCATCGCTGTACAAAACATATGAATAAACCAACGGAAAATATGTTTTTAATTTCAGAGAATGATAAATGGCGAGCATTCATTATGAGACACGTTCATTTTCAAATGGGGAGGTTTTCACTTGACCTCTAAGGGTTTCATCTTAATGCATTTGCATGAGAATGCAGACACCCAGCGCCTGACACACGGCGTAAATAAAAATGCACAAATAAGCAAAAATCTTTATTCCATTTTGCTGGTGGCCTTAGCTTATTAATTTTTCATATACTTCCATTTAAAAGTATGATCTTCCATTTAATTATGCTGAAGTGTGGTGTTCTGTGAGTCAATATTTGTGTTGTTGCTATAATTGGGGTTTGAGCACTGCGGGCAAACTGGCCCTGCTGCGGTTGCCACATCATAATTGCACAGATAAATACAGGCCTTTGCAAAGACGGATGGATTATGGCTACTGACCCGTGCAAGAGAAAAAAATAAATAAAAAATACCTCTGGGTAAATGAAAGTTTAATCAAACTCAGAAAGTTTACGAAGAACATGCAGATATGGAGTATAGTACTGTAATTCTTCATCAGAAGTGAACAAACTTGTACAAAACAAATTGATTACACAGTACCACTACTTCAGCTGTTTTTAAAGAGTTTGTTCTGAGGAAAACAGTTCTTAACCACTAATGGATAAAACGTGTTAGGAGTTCATAAAAACAGTCCTTGAAGTGAAAATGATGGTGCTTTCAATCAAGATAGTACTGACTCATTAAAACGTCTATGAATGTACTGCACAAGGTCTGCTCATTTAGTGCTTTATTTATTTAATAATTTTAATGTTCCCCCGCATGCCAAAAGGTGGTTTTCATATTTAAAATGTCTGAATTATTGATTATGTGGCTTAAATTACAAAAAATCTTATTAAATCAAGGACTGAGGAATGATAAGGGTATTTAGCTGATAATATGGGCATATTTTACCACAAAATCAAATCAAATCAAATCAAATAATAAAATCAAATAAAATAAATCTACTTTGCCTAAAATCAGTAAGATTTTAAAGGCACCATAATGCAAAACAATCTGGTTACACTTTATTTGAAGACGTATAATGCATTATAAAGGTATACATTACATTTTTATTAATAAGTGTAACCAAAGTTAAAATGCATTATAGTTTTTGATTTAAAAATTGGCTATTAGCCATGTTTTAATGCATTTCCCAAAGGTGTAACAATGAGTAGACGTTAGAAGTGTAACGGTACACAGATGTCACGGTTCGGTACGTACCTCAGTTCGGGGGTCACGGTTCGATACGATTTCAGTACAACAGAAAAAAAATAAATAAATACAAATCTACTACGCTTGCTATGCTGTTTCTTTCCATTTATTTTGAACAGAGAGTAGTACATTTTTTTTCCACCTAGATGTGAAAATACTAAATATTATATCAAATTATAATGTTATACATACACATAATCTGCCGTATATATAAACATACAAGGAATAAATACTTGAAATATATTTGATTTAGTTAACAGATAAACAAGGGGGGAAAGTGCGACACGTAACGTAGCCTATATATGCTGAATTTCAGTTCATTTTTGTGACAGAAAGGAAACTCAAATGGCAGAAAGCGACATCCCTTTTTGTTTTCTTGGTAACACTTTAGAATACAGATTTGTCATTAGTGAATAACTACACAGGAAAAAATGACTAATGCACTATTAACTTTCTAGTAACTACTACTGACTAACAAGAAATTCTGACTAACGAATCAGTAAGTAATAGTGCTCACAAAGAACTACTAAAAACTACTATCCACAGGTTCATAATTAATGTAAATGATGCACAATGTATAATTAATTCTAAAGTAAAGATCATGGTAAGCCACTAGCAATGACTCAGGTATTACCAAATACTTCAGAAGGAATTACTAATTATTTGGATCAATGTTCTAAAGTGAAGATCATGGTAACCCACTAGTAACGACTCAAGTGTTATCAAAGCCATCAGAAGTATGACTATCCAGAACCTTAAAAAAACCTCAATAGTTTAAATGACATTATTCATTACTAAGGAGTTACTAAGGAGTTATCTTGATCTTCACTTTAGAATACCCACTGCTGGTAACGTGGTACTTCTTCGTAACATGGATCTTCACTTTAGAATTAATTATACATTTTGCATTATTTACATTAATTATGAACATGTATATAGTAGTTCTTAGTAGTTCTCTGGGAGATATGAAAAAATAGTAGTTACTGATTAGCTAATAGTGAACTACCATGTTCAACTGAGTGCTATGACTTACTGATTTGTTAATCAGAGATTACTCTGATGGTTACTAGAATGTTAATAGTGCATTAGTTGTGTACTTATTCACTAATGACGGATCTGTATTTTAAAGTGTTACCATTTCTTTCATTTACAAAATACCTTTTACAGTGATGCATTATTAATAAGACAATAAGTGACAGTGTTTTAAGTTGATTTCCTGGTATTAGGAAACTGTTGAAGTAATCATGCGGCGCATACACACAGACAGAATATATCAGTTCCAGTGTTCCAGCATTGCTATGTTGACAGCGCAGTTGGTAACGTTACTTTATCAAAATAAAATGCAGTGAACCAAATGTGCCCGCCTCATTATTTCAACATTGGAACGCAACTGAAGTACAAAGTCTATAATTTACATGCTAAATAATAGTTTAGCATTAGGATACATCGCAAATATGGAAATACTGTAGAATATTTGGATTTGTGCCGAATGAGAGAGGTAGGATACAAGAGCACAAAGCTCCATTTCACAGACAGTTGAATACGCAAGCCTTTATACTAACTTTATACTCCTTTGTCAGAGAGAGACGCGTTCAGAATCAGCACATGGTCACTGTCCAGTGGTCTTTGTTTTCAAATGCGCAACTCACTAGGGCTGGTAATCCATCCCAAAAAGAATTGATTCTTCATTTCCGAGGCGTTGGGAATCGAGAGTCGATTCCAAAGGATGGAATCGATCCCATCAATTCATAGCCGTTTTCAGTTCAACAAAGCTTATCTATGGGCGCCTCTTAAACGAAAGGCTGCATTTCTCAGCTGCTGTCATCAAACGTCACTGAACATTGATTCACGAAAATAAACTGAATGAAAAGATTCGGTACTGAGCTGGTTTGAGTTTGAGGATGCAGCCTTGCTCGCTAATAGTGATTAGAAGTCTGATTAGTTTCCACGAAAAGGTTATTTCGGATAGATCATTTTAATGAATCAGTTCAAAATGATTCAGAAGATTTTTTTACAGTGGAACGATCTTATATTGTCCACAGTTTTGAGCGCTGCACAACAGAATACATCATGATGTGATCAAGGATCTTGATCCTATTTCCATCTTAAATAAAATGCTATTTTTTAAACTTTCTATCAGCCAATGATAATTCTGAAAGAACACGCCGAAAGCACAGATAAGTGGTCGAGAGCGCATCTGACTGACAGATAAACAACAAGCTCTTATATCAGTGTTGTTGTTAATGTTCTGGTTATTTTGTTTCAGTGTACAGTTTGTTAATTTTATGCAATGCATGCCGTTTAAGTAAACATCATTCAGCTGAACTGTGCCTTGTTCCATTCATGCAATAAACGCATGTCCACTGATGCGCTGTGGGCTATGACTAATTTCATGGGCAATGCAGACAAAATTACAATTTAAATTACAGAAATGTATCATCATTTTTAAAAATAAAGCTTCGTATTGTGATGAGGCTACTTTCTAAGACTTTATATCCTCCACTCTAAAAAAAAAAAACGGGAATCAAAAAAGTATCGAAAACAACAGTGAGGAATCGATTCTTGAAATAGAATCTCATCGATTCCAGAATTTAGGAATTGGAACAGCCCTACAACTCACGGCATTCGCTGTTCTTCTGCGTCGGTTATCAAACAGCATTGCATTACTGCGGGCGTCCCCTTCTGGATTGAGGGTGAATTGCCTGTATTCGTTGTAAGGCCTCATGCACTGAACCGAGATGTCTGTACCAGGACAGTTTGTTACACCCCTACTAGATGTATTTTAAAATGTAAAATAACTGTGTAGTTATTAACTTAAAATTGTTCATGAGATTATACAAGTTATAATTAATGCATCAATGCACAATTAAAAATACTTTTATAATCCATTATATATAATTGCTTCATGTAAAGTGTTACAAAAAGGTAATTTCCATTATAAATTACAAAATAAATAAATAAATAAAGTACTCACTGTCTTCCTCCGTCTGGAAGGTGACCTCTCGGCTCTCTTTCTTGCCCTCAGGATTGGCCAGTGCCAGTCTCACGTGAACGGCATGGAATGGAGGCAGATCCCGGAGCGTGAAGCGGGAGGTGTTCCGCTCCACTGACAGACACTCCCTCACCGTGGCATTATTCCCGCCGGCTCCGCCCCCGGCGGCGGTGGAGTAGCGGTAGCAAAGCGACAGCGAGTACGTGTGACAGCGCGTCAGGTTGTAGCCGACCGGCTCCCACTGCAGGAGCAGCTGACGCGACTGGATCTCCGAAGCCGTCAGACCTCTGAGGGGACGCATGGGCTCTGATGAGAGAAAAGAGTTCACATTTTCATTCCAGTTTGACTTCATCATTAGTATGTTGCTAAATGAATGACAGAATTCTCTAATAGGTCTAAACATATAAAACAGTATTGTTTTCAATTACTCAAATCTACTTGTTAAGTATAGAATGATCATCCAGCTTCGTTATGAAACTGGCTTTTCCAAGAAGGTTCCCCACTTTTGTACTTTAGAATTTAGTCAGAAAAAGGTATCTTTGCCTTGTCTTTCAGTTGCATATCTTATTTAAGCTAACAAAATATTTCCAACTTTTAGTACACTATAGCATATAACTCAGAGCCAACAGATACAGACTATAAGACTCAAAATCTCCAAATTAGATTTCACGGTTTCTTTATACAATCATACGATAATTGTTTTCCCTGGGAAAACAGAATAATTCATGAACTGACAGACGGACACAGCCGGAGAAAGACCGGTTGACCCTTCTCACTAACAAGTATGAACTCTAAAGTTATGAAAGCAATGAGAGAGAGAGCAATTAAGTATTTAATAGGTCATTCAAAGAGTTATCGTTACATATAAATTAGCATTTGATAAAGCTCTGCTTCCTCTCTCTCGATTAGAGCTGCTATGAGTTAATTACACATGTCATGTGTGAAGGCAGGGGTCCCCGTCTCTCTTTCCTGTCACTTTAATTCCCTCTCTCTCACTTTGACGAGTGTTTCTATCCAGAGAGAGACAGACAGACAGACAGACAGGAGACGAGCCCAGGGAGTCCTGCGTGTCTGTAAATATGAAAGCACTTGGCATTACAGCATGAGGAGCTCTACAACTAATGCACAACGATAAATTAAAACTGTCATTATACTTTAAAACTTTAAAACATCTCCTAAATATGAAAAAAGGAGGTCCTGTCAAACCATCTCCAGTTCATATTTCACCTCCAAACCAAAGGAAACAAATCTGAAATCCTAATTTGCTTGAAGAAAACTATGAAGATTTTAAGAATTTTAAGATTCTAAGATTAAGAAACAATCTGGTAACACTTGAAGCCTTTATGGATAATCCATTATAAGTGTATTCATAATACATGTCAGAATGCATTATACATTTTAAAATAGTTGTAACCAAGGTTTAAATGCATTCACAGATTTCTTGTTACATTTGAAATTGATTGTTTGTTGTGTTTTAATGCATTTGGCTTAGACAGATATAATAGACAGATGTTATAATGTTTTATAACTGTGGTTATAATTATTCATGAGATGATACAATAGGTGTATTACAAGGCACAATGGATGCATTAAAACTACTATTGGTCACACTTTAGTTTGGGGATCAGTTCTTACTATCAGTGTTAGGGAAAATTAATTTTAAAAAGTAATTCACTACAATGTTGCATTACGCCATTAAAAAGGAACGGTAACACTTTAGAATAGGGAACACTTATGCACTATTAACTACGACTTTTCTTACAATAAATTCCTAATTTTATGCATATTAATAGTTAGTAAGGTAGTTGTTAAGTTCAGGTATTGGGTAGGATTAGGGATTTAGAAAAAGGTCATGAAGAATAAGGCATTAATATATGCTTAATTATTACTAATGAAGGGCTAATATTCTAGTAATATGCATGCTAATAAGCAACTAGTTAAGAAACCATAAAATAAAGTGTTACCAAAGTAACTAATTGCATTACACTGATACTTTGTATGAAAAGTAATGCATTACATTACTTTTGCATTTCTTTCTACCACCTGGGCTTGCTTATTTGGTTCGTTATGATTTCGGTACAGCAGGGGAAAAAAATATTATTATTTTTTTTTAATAAACAGTGGTTTACGGAACAAGTTGCACTTTCTTTAAATACATTCAGTTATAATTAAAATTTTCTTAGTGATAAAAATCTACTTCAGCTTATGCTTTAAATTATAGGGAGCCCATTTACATTATAAGGTTACAATTAACAACCTAACCCAAACTTAAATACTATTTATTTTTAAATATAGTAATCAATGCTTAACTTAAAAAAAAAAATGGATGCTTACACCAAGTTTACACTGGTGATGTACCAGATAGAAAATTAATTTCACAGTAAATGATTTTAGCAGTAAGAAAAAAAGTGTTTTAAAACTTGTTGTTTTATAGAACATCACAGTTATATATGATATGAGAACAGTAGGGCCTGTAGATATGGACTATGTGTTATTTAATAAAAAATCTAATAAGATTTTCAGAATTACTTTTTTTTTTTTTTTCTCAAACATAGTGAGTGGGGTAAAATGCCCCCAGTGAGCAATGGGCAATTACTGTTGTTACTCTGTTCTAAACATCAAATTCTTTGTTTTTCCATCAAATGAATTCTAACTAGTTGGTTGAATAAAAATATTTGGATTTTGTTAAAAAATTACCCCAAAGGTGGGGTAAAACGCCCCCTTGGTACAAATTTAATTTTTTTTAATTAAAATTTTAATTACGTGAAAACTCTCATTTTTCATACTTTGTTTATAATTTATGTCCTTGTCACTAAAAATATGCTAACTTTTCTGAACACATTTAACTTTTGTTTCACAGAAAAAAAAATAAATAAAAAATTACACAGTTCTTAAGAGGGGAGTTTTACCCCACTCTATCTACACGAAATAATTAAGACATCACTAACAGTTAAAGTAAAATATAATGAATATTTAGTGTAATATTTTGTGAAATGCTCTTCTCTAGACTTCATTTCTCTAGTGAACTAACAAGCTGTGGACACATGACTTGCCTGAGGTAAATTAATTTTTATGTCCATGCTGTTTTGTTGACATCTTTCCATGGTTGAAACACTGATTAAGTGATTACATGAGGCATGAGATGTTGATTCATTTTTATTCACGTTAATAGAAGAAGGAATGATCGCGTTTGTCATTTGAACGGACCCTATTTACACTGCACATATCTGCGGCACGTTAACGGCTCTGACGCAACCGCCGGAGCTGATCGCATCCTCTAGTCGATGCTTGTTTAAACCAGCACGTTTCTGAACCATCCCAGAAGCGGCTCTGCGAGGCGTTTATACAGCGATCTGTCATGCCTCATCAAAGACTGATAAAATGCAATTTTTGGGTTTTAATTTCTTAGGGGGGAAAACAAATGCTGTACTTGTTCGGCACACATGCGTACTGAACCAAAAGACCCATACCGAAAATTATATGTATATAACTTCGAGTAAATGTCACAAAAACAAACAAACACACAAACAAATAGAAACATTAAACAAATAGTGAACAAACTATTAACAAACAATTTCATTTTATGTAACAAGCAAAAGCAAAGTGTCTTTATAGCTATAACAGTTTAGGGGTAGTTGCTATGAAAATAATGTTGAATGCAAAAACTCTATGAAAATAGGCTTTCTTTAGATTTTGGGGGGTGAAACGTGTTTTCGTAAGACTGAGGTGTTCAGACTTCTCGCTGCCTGAGACAGTGAGTGTCCAGTCAAGCCTGAAGACCCGCACCTCTGCCCTCCCTCAGAGTCCTCCAGACAAATCAACCTGATTACACTAATTAATGAGACACATCTACTGAAACTCCCACAGGCCTGATGAGGAATGGCCTAACTGCTGGATATGACACACACACACACACACACACACACAGCGAGAGACACATCCGCTGAGAACCGAAGTTTGACCTCTGATATAAATGTAATCTGTTTCACTCAGGACTGAGAGAGAGAGAGAGAGAGAGAGAGAGAGAGAGATACAGCTGCAGAAAAAACACAGAGCAAAGGAAAAAGGCCAAAGACAGAAATAAAAAACACAAAATGAGCAATGAAGACAGTGAAAAAAAGAGAAAAACTGAATAGAACAAATGTGTGTTTGTTGGTCTACAGTGTCTGTTATGTAATATTAATAACGCACAAGTTGATTTTGAATATATCAAGCTTAGAATGATCTCTGAATACTTTTTTAAATGCTAATTTAGCATATGTTAATATGTAATTTAGCATATTATGATTTAATCAACATTTAGCAACACTTTTTAAAGAAGCCTGCAAATTTAAAGGAGAAGTCCACTTCCAGAATAACAATTTACAAATAATGTACTCACCCCCTTGTCATCCCCATGTTCATATCTTTCTTTCTTCAGTCATAAAGGATTATGTTTTTTGAGAAAAACATTTCAGCATTTTTCTCCATTTAATGGACTGATACAGTGCCCTGAGTTTGAACTTCCAAAATGCAGCTGTAAACGATCCCAGCTGAGGAAGAAGGGTCTTATCTAGCGAAACGATTGATTATTTTTATAAAAATAGCAAAAATTATATATTTTTTAATGCCAAACGCTCGTCTTGTCTTACTCTGCCTGAACTGTTTTTGTTCCGGTTCATGACAGTTAGTGTATGTCGAAAAACTCCCATCTCATGTTCTCCCTCAACTTCAAAATCGTCCTATATCGCTGTTTTAGCTTTTTTGTTAAGGGCGTTTGATCTTCTTTGCATGTTCACTTTGCAAAGACTGGGTCAGCACTTCTGCAGTGATGTAGGATGATTTTGAAATTATTTTTGAAGTTGAGGGAGAAAATATGATTGGAGTTTTTCAACATACCCTAACTGTCTTGAGTCATAATACACAGAGTTCAGGGAGAGAAAGGCAAGACGAGCATTTCCGATTAAAAAGTATTTAAATTGTATTTGTTTAATGAAAATAACCGATCACTAGATAAGACCCTTCTTCCTCAGTTGGGATCGTTTGAAGCCGCATTTAAACTGCCTTTTGGAAGTTCAAAATCGGGGCACCATATCAGTCCATTATATGGAGAAAAATGCAGAAATGTTTTCCTCAAAAAACATAATTTCTTTACGACTAAAGAAAGAAAGACATGAACATCTTGGATGACAAGGGGGTGAGTTTAATATATTCCTTTAATATATTCTAAAATGTTTTCACAATGCCTCATAATCCATTAAATCTTAAAAACAAATAAATATAATATAATATAATATAATATAATAATCCATATGAAATCAAGGTAATACAGACACAGAACATTAATTCACCTCCACATCTGCACTAAACCACCCTCAACATCAGGTACCAAAAATAAGGACGTCTGCCATATTAGCAACATGTGTGCAGTGTAAAGTTTTTCCAGGGACCGTGTTCTTCTGCTCTGCTGGCGACCAAGATGAATAGAGTCTCAGAGCACCTTTGACAGTGATACATTACAAAGTCCAAAAGCAAGGTTAAAACACAAGTACATTTATACCACAGTTGTGTCTAGTTTACTTCAGCCAGACAAACAGCACACACTCCTCAGAGGACCAGAAAATAAAGCCAAAATGTGATTATACAAGACTACTTGACTCTGTTTGTCTCATCTTTGATTCAATTTGAACTAAATGAAATTGTGGTTTTCAATTTTTTTAGTCCATCTTTGTTATCTTTGAGCTCATCTAGCTGCTAGAGTATAAGTAACAGCAGAATCACTATGACATCCCATCATTTCATGCATGAGCTTCCATGGTTATTGAAAAAAAAAAGTAAAATCCTAGTAAATTAATTTACTCTGGTACCTTGAACATTTGTCTGAAAACTGTTGAAGTGAAATGCATTGATTTTCATAACAATCCATGCAACTTCATATTTGAGTGGTCCCAAGTGCATTTTAATACTAAAAATTAATTTAACATTTAATATCAGACTAATGAGGAAGAAAACAGAGTTTGCTCACCAGCACACTTGGTTCTGCTGACCAGCGGAGGTCCAGGCGGGCCGGTCCCACCCTCTCCGGGCCGGGTGAGGAGAACGCTGATGCGATATTCTGTATCTGGCTCCAGGTGCCAGACTTTATACGTCAGTGAGTTGACTCCATGTGTTTCAGACCAGGGCGAATGGCTGGCCCGGTAGACGATCTCTCTGCGGATCACCGGCCCGTCGCCCACTATAGAGTTAGTGTTGAGCTGGATGATCAGGTAGGTGGGGCCAGAGCGCAGCAGCTGGGGCGGAGCTATCGGTGTGGGCGGGACTACAACAAAGAAATAGAAAGATACAAATTTTGAGAAAATCACAGAAATATAGAAATCACACTCTGCTTTATTTGGCCTCTGTAGACCCTGAATTCAGTGGTGACAGACTGAAACAAAACGGCAATGAAACGCGCAACTCAATGTTTTTTAGATCAAACTAAAAGCAGTCAAATCTATTAACTACAAACATCATAAAACCATCTTTTTAGACATGGGTGTCACGTGGGCTAATAAAATATTTTTAATGGGAGTGAATCTGCATTTAATGTGATTACAATTTAATAAAAAAACATTATTACAAACAGTATTACAAACTTCGATCTATTGCAAGTTTAAGCACTCTCAAAAAATAAATAAATAAATAAATAAATATATATATATATATATATATAAAGTGTGATCATTCATGCTGTAAATCCAGGGATTTCATCCAAATTAAAATGGCATTTATATTATATGAAATGATCTTGACTGGAGGAAATTAGAACAAAATATAGGGCAAAAAAATGCAGCGGAAGGTCAGGCAGAAGCAGCTTTAACATTAAACGCATATTTCTCACTATATTTAATCGGTGATGGTAATATGCTAATAAACTAAATGGACAGATTTTTTACAGACAGTGTCACATTCAAACAAATGAAATGTGTATCCTGATTGCTCAGTCTCTCTAATCTCTCAATTTAAATTAATCATCATCTCTGTATGAGATCCTATCAGTAGAACAGTATGACTGTGAAACCTTGACTTTCAATATGGCATTTAATCACACGGCTGCATAAAAATCAAAAATGAATCAAGCTGATGAAAGCACAGATGCAGATAAACATGCCTGAACACAGTATCAAACTCCTTTCACAGGAGAAGTATCTGCACCTTACATTTGCCTGCTAATAATAGTCTTACAATTGGAAAGCCACTGGTCCTATTTAACCCCACTGAGAAGCAGCCTATTACGAGCTGCACCTAACAGACCATTATTATTCCGGTCGAGGTGGACGAGATGTTCCAGGACTTGATGAAACTGATATGTATTACACAATATCAGGTATAACTGCAGGAATATACCGGCTTTGCAAATCCAGAACGTGAACAAAAATGATGCCAAATTTTGTGTCCAATCTCAAGCTGATCCTATGAACATTGTCATTCAAAAGTCGCTAGATGGATTATGGTTTTCACAAAACAATATGACCTGTTTTCAAAATTAAATTTGCATATTAGAAATATTTTCTGTAAGCTCATATGAAACTGAAAACTGAATGATGTTGAAAATGCAGCTTTGATCACAGCAATAAATTACATTTTACAATATATTCACAAATAACTGTTATTCTAAACTGTATTAATATTCACAATATTACTTTTACTGCATTTTTTAATCAAATAATATATGACTCTTCAGTTATTTGCAATAAATAAATCAGTTATTAGTCTGAATCAGTCTAATGCCTTACTCACTGATGTACTGTATGTGTTCAGCTAATCATAATCTGAAGCAGAACTGTGTGTTCATATGCTAAATACAGTGCCATGCTAGTAAGTGTATTTTTGACAGACAGGAAATTGCCTGAATTAAAAAAAGTATAGCGAAGCTTCAGGGGACGCTCCTGCTGCTCTTTTAGTCATGTCTGTGTGATCAATTGTCACATTGTGATGCAAATACAGTACACTTTAGCAACTAATAACAGAAGTCAAAAAAATAACTGTAGCCATACTGTGAAGTGCGCAATTCCCTCGCTCAAACAGAACACAACAACACTGATTACTCTTTTGTTTTGTGGACTTTCAGTGACATTACCTCAGCTCCAGGAGAACCGTGACTCATTCACTCTTTCAATCATGCTACCATCATGAAAGCCACTTGTAGCGTGCATAATCATTACTAGAACCATAACGACTCAGCGTGTGGCCATTTGCATAACTGATTGCAGCAGTAATTTGGTTATTTTTGGGTAAGATATGTCTCTGATTGTGGTGGATATGAGTGTAATCAGTCCGCCGGTTCTCTCGAGTGCTCTAGTAAGAGAGGTTACAAGTCTCTCAGGCTTTTGGCTTCTGCTGAAGTGATCTCTAGGTGGGGACGTGATGTTATAGCGACTCAGTGAGACGTGCTCAGGTGGTCGTGTTTTGATTGGGAATTCAAAGGATCAGAAGATTCCAGAACGTTCTGTGCCGTGTGAAAATAACCGGGCAATAGTGAAGAATAATGGATGAAGTATAATATCATTTGAAGGGTAATGACTTGACTTTATAGTTCCTTATTCTAGCTGAGAACGATCAACTTAGACATAAAGGGGCCACCTGACAGTAATCAAATATTTAATTTAAATCCGCATGCCTTAAAGGAATAGTCCACCAAAAAATGAACATTTTCTCTTATCATTTACAGTTCTCTCCCGCATGTTGTCCCAAATATTACTTTCTTTCTTTAAATAATAGGGCTGCAAAAATTAGTTGACAGCTCCAGTTGAATTAGTTTTCAACAATTGTCAACACCAATTTTTATTGTCGAGTAGTCGTTTGATCTCATATGACCAATTGTAAAAGCCTGCAATAATGCAGTTTGACCAGTGTGGCGCTGATATCATTTTCCTCTAAACCACTAGATGGCAGAAAAACATGGGGTTAGCATTTTTCAAAACATTCACTTTTCAAGAAACACGTGCAAATTTGCCTGATCCTTGACATGAACGCAGGCAGCAGCGCAAAGTTGATTCTGTGCTTGCTTGATCTAATATTTGATGTTTTTTAAAATGTTGTAGATTTAAGTAGCAAATGAGAATTGCTAAAATTATTGAATATATCTTGAGACAAGGGTCTTTTTAATAATTATCAGTTTTGTTTAAGAAAATTAAAACAGCAGTTTTTAAATATCGAAAGACTAATAAAAGTATGGTATTTGGGGTAAAAAGAGCCACTGCTGTTGGGGCTAAAAGGCACAATAATTAACATGATAATTAATAAAAAGCTGACTTTTCCATTTGTTGACATGATATTGTTAGATTCAGATGGTAAATATCATATATTATGTTGGGTGTCCATCTGATGTTTGGAATGAAACCATCATATTTAAAAACATGACATTAATCATATTATATAATAAAACATAAAAGTTGTTGTTACTACTGTAAATCTATATTAAATTACTATGGGATCTCCTTCAATGCTTTCAGAATCTTTACATTTTAAAATGATCTTGTTTCTGCATTTTAAAATATATGTTTTATATTAACATATTTTAATGACAGTATATTTATTGAACAAAAAGTAATTATTTTATTTATGAAAATAAGCAGTAAAAATAGTACAAACTTTGCTAAAGTGATTGTTTTGAACAAGTATTAACTTAGATATTATTCAAAATAAATAAATAAATAAATAAATAAATACCCCATGTGTGGGTTAAAAGACTTCTCTTGTCACCTCATACATTTACAAGAACTTATATACACATTTTATCTTAGGCTGTGCCTTTACCTCCATTGTACCCTACTTTATGCAACAGATAGGCAAAAAAATCAAGCAGCTTTACAATACTAAACATGAAAAACCAGAGTGTCGCTTTAGAATAACAACTAGATTTTCTGTTATTAAGCAGCTCTCCAGTGTGGAGCTGGCTAATGATAAAATCTTTTTATTTAAAGTGATAGTTTGTTTTGCGAGATCAAAGCTTGAGCTTACTCAGGACTGTTTTGATTATCATAATCCTGTAAGGTATTTTAAGATAGATTATGTTGTGAGTTTATCCAGAAATAAAGCATCTTATCACTTACCTTTATTTTGTTTCTTATCCATATGACTTACAAAAGGAGATGTCAGGCAGAATGATGTGTCATCCAGTTACTTTTTTTATATAGCTAATTAATTGGTGAATAAGAGAGTTTCTCTGTCTGTCATATCATTTAGTTTGCCAAATAGATTTATTTGCATAAATTATTTGTATAATAATTGTAATTACATAATATGATTTGCAAAAGCTGAAGTGATTACCTTTATTTATTTGTTAGAATACATATAACTCAATGGTTTACCTGCAAAAGCTGAATAATCAAAGCGTACTGATTCATCAGTGAAATAATCAATGATTAGTCAATTAATCATTTTAATAGTATAATTATTAATGCAATAGGTAACTATAAAGCTGATACTTCAAAACTATAACTATAAAGCAGATTGTATTGTAATTATTCTAATTAATTCTAATTAATTACTTTTTTTTTACTATTTAGCCATATTTGTTTGCTTGGTATCTTTGTGGGTTTTGGTTCTTTCACTTTTGTAGGCTGTAAGGGCTTTTGAAATAACTTAAATAATTGTATGGCACTGAAACAGTAATATACCACTGGTAAAGAGATATGTAACACATATAAAAAGGCCATTAATAAAGACACAATTGAAAACAAGTGAAACTAGGATACATTTGAAAGAATGATTGCTCATACCTCTGACGATTAGTTCAGCAAAGTTTGACACTGCAGCTCCGTATGTCGATTGAGTGATGCATCGGTAGAGATCCTGCTCTCCACGCTGTGCTCCGCCCACCTGAAACCACGCAACCAAACGACGCTCACCTACTGATGATGTCACCGTGTACGGCGACATCAGAACACCATTACGCCTCTGAAAGACAGAGAGTGATGATATATAAGCAAAAATACATAGTACATAAAAATGTATATGCAAATCAGTGTTTTGACATGATCAGTGAGATACATGTCATGAACACATTAATCAGGTGTTTGTAAACATTAAGACCATTTTTATTTCTGGACCAAATCAGCATTAGGTTTCCATTAATTAACACACCACTAACACAAGCATTTTGTCCAGATAAATGCATGACAACAACATTTCTATGAAACATTTCCTCCATAAATATTCATGATTATTTTAGATATAATAACCCCACAAATCTCTCACACCGAAAGTATGAGAAGCCAAACTCAACTCTGCAAGGGCTTGGAAAATTCCAGATTTATCAGGTAAACTAATGCACCCTTCATGCGCAGTGGGAACAGCGTAATTACAAGTTCAGTGTACATGAATGACTGAGCGAAGTCCTGCTTACGAGTGTGAAACTCTGAACTATAGACCATATATGAGTTGTGATGTTGCTGAACTATAGACCATATATGAGTTGTGAATGGGTGAGCTGATTTGAAACAACACTGAACTATAATATAAACAATAATATTTAATGTATTGATCTTCTATTTTAAATAACCATAGCAGAAAGTAAGTCTGTTGTGAACTGTAATGATCAGTGTTGAGTTATGTAATTAGATTACTTTTTTCAAGTAACACATTACTTTTAAAGTTACAACAAAATATCTGAGTTACTTTTACAAATAAGTAACACAAGTTCATTTATGAACTGACAGCTCTCCTGTCACCGTGTTGAGAGAAATTGGGAGTAAGTGCAAAGGCAGAGACCCTTTCTTCAGGCTGACGCAAATTAATTTCACTGTTGGTCTAAAAGGGCCAAAAATCTAACTGTTGGGTTTTTTTTTTGTTATTAAAGAACAAAACAAAGCAGAACAGATAAGCAAACCCAGCCCATGCAGGTGACAAAAAGCATTGAAGAGGCAGCATAATGCATTAATTTCCATAAAAGTAACCAAGTAACGCAATTAGTTATTTTCATTAAAGTAACTTTAACCAACACTGGTAATGAATGGTTTATAATTGGGTGGTAACACTTTACATTAAGGTTTCATTTGCGAACATTAGATACATTAGGTAACATGAACAAACAATAAAAATTCTTTGAGAGCATTTATTAGTTATCTTACTTGATGTTCATTTCAGCATTCACTACTGCATTACAATCAAAAGCTGTCTCTTTAGTGGATCAGAGCTAACAATAAACAGTATTTTTATTATTTGGAGTTAACAAGCACCAACAATTACTGTAACACATGTATTGTTCATTGCAGTGGCAGCTCATCAGGGGAGGCACAGCTTCCCCAAAAATGTAAGGATAAAATGAGAGGAGGATGATTTAATGTTAATAAAATACACAGTTCATTTCAGTGAATGTCTCAGAATGTGTATTTTTTGTGAGCTGTAATACCATAACAAATTGAATTTGGACAGTGCCGCTTTTCTATCGCGAATTGTGCCGAATCTGCTGATTTAATTACAACTGCTAAGTGATAGAGAAGAGGAGGGGGAGGCCGGAGGAGATCTGAGCTCTCTCTATCAAGGGGAATCGACTCCCCATTCAGAGCTGTTATCAGTTCAACAAAGCTTATCTATGGGTGCCTCTTAAAGGGGTCATCGGACGCCCATTTTCCACAAGTTGATATGATTCTTTAGGGTCTTAATGAAAAGTCCACTTTGGTTAAAAATTTTCAATAGCTGTGTAAAACAACACCCTTTTTACCTTGCCAAAATCAGCTCTGCAAAAATCACCTCATTCTGGTCGAGGCTGCTTTAAATGCAAATGAGCTCTGCTCGCCCCGCCCCTCTCTTCTCTCTGTGGAAAGACGAACCTGTTTACTTTAGCCGCATTTAGCCGCGTTTAGCCGCTAAACTTGCTAACTAGCACTTTATTAGGAAAGGTGATCGCAATGATTTATAAAAAAAAACCCTTATACTCACTTCTGCTGTAAGTGAAGCTGGATCATGAATGATTCGCACGAACATAGACGGATATATGTAGATCGGGAGGCACATTCCCTTCACAAACAAACGTAATCTACTGCATCTTCAGCGGCTCAGATGTTGGGAGTAAATGACGACCACTATGTTCATTATTAGATCCAGCAACACAACATCTCAATCACTCAATTGGAGATATTCTCGTCTAACTTACATCCCTGCTCCAGCATCGAAACAAAAGAGGGTGGACTGTTACAGCTAATCTGAGGTAAAACGCTCATGTCAGTCAACTATCGTGGGAGCGGCCTCTGTCTGTGTGACGCCACACTGAAAATGGCTCGATTTGAAAAAGGGAATATTATTTTTACAGATTAATTAAAAACCACTGCATGGATTTTTATCATTATAGGGTAGATTTCTACATACACTGCCAACACACATTAATGTTCAAACAGCATGTAAAAGTGAGCATCCGATGACCCCTTTAAATGAAAGGCAGCATATCTCGGCTGCTGTCATCAAACGTCGCTGATCATCAATTTACAAAAAATAAACCGAATGAAGAGTCGGCACTGAGCTGGTTCGAGTTTGACGATGCAGCCTTGCTCGCTAATAGTGATTAGAAGTCTGATTCATTTCCACGAAAAGGTTCGGATAGATCATTTTAATGAATCAGTTTAAAACGATTCAGAAGTTATTTTACGGTGGAACGGCCTTATATTGTCCACAGTTTTGAGCGCTGCAAGACAGAATAGATCATGATCGAGGGTCTTGATCCTATTTCCATCTTATATCAGTGTTGTTGTTCTGATTATTTTGTTTCAGTGTACAGTTCATTAATTTTGCGCAAAGCATACCGCTGAAGAACACATCATTGATTCAGCTGAACTAATTTCATGTCCAATGCAGACAAAATTACAATTTAAATACAGAAATGTATCATAATTTTTAAAAATAAAGCTTCATATTATGATAACGCTACTTTCTAAGACCTTTATATCCTACAGTTAAGGATGAAATTAGGTTCCTCCACTCGAACAGCACAACTTATTATATCGAACAGCAATATTTGGTAACACTTCATTTTATGGTCTCTAAACTAGCTGCTTATTAGCGTGCATATTACTAGAATATTAGCCATTTCTTAGTACTAATTAAGCACATATTAATGCCTTATTCTACATGACCTTATTCTACATCCCTAAACTTAACTAGGAATTTACTTAGGGAAAAGTTGTAGTAAATAGTGAATAAGTGTTCCCTATTCTAAAGTGTTACCCAATATTGAATATTTGATTGATGGATTTACCAAGCTGTCATTCAAACAGTGTATATATATATATATATATATATATAAATAAGGGGAGAAAACGCCTAAGCTGGATATAGGCTACAGCAGCCAGCTTAATTAAATGGCACAACAGACAGCTTTCTTTTAACACAGAATTTTAAGAAGGGATGGATGTTTGCTTCAAGTGATAAACCAGGCAAGTGAAATTATATTAGCTTGCTGTTTGTGTGTCATTTTCTTTATGTTTTCTGACTAAAAGCAACCAAAAAGCCATTTAAAGTGGTTAAGCAAATAATAAAACTAATAATAATAACAACAATCAGCTGGGATCCCTAGCCGAATACAGTTAGTGTGCCTCCTCTGTTTTAAAACCCATGAGCCGCCACTGGTTCATTGTTATTTGTTAGTTAATGCATAATGGGACCTTACTGTAAAGTGTTACCTAAAATTACACATTTAAATGCAGTATTTAAATGACTTTACAGGTGTGATGAACAGAACAACTGATAAAAAAGTGCAAAATTAATTTCTCTGTCTTGAAATCAATCATTTGTATCATGGTGAATTCAGATCTCTCTCTCTGTATATTGTTAGGTTACACATCCATGTTATGTTTCCATCTTGAATGCATAACTTGCAATAATAAATTCCCAGTTTGATTTGAAGGCAGACAAACATAATAAACTAAATAAAACTAAATAAAACCAGTGATTTCCTCCATTGTTGAAACCCAGCTAGCATCTCTGAATAACATCAGAGAATAAGGATAGAAGGTGTCAAGTGGAGCAAACTAGTGCTGTATGCAGAAAGTGAGATGCAGGGTGCTCAGAAAGCCAAAGAACACATAGTCCCTTGATTCCTTTAACACACACACACACACACACCCTCCAGGTGTTTGGACAAAGCAGTGGCTCACACAGGAAGTGATCCCAAAGAATTCAGATCACAGGAAAGAAAGAGCCTGCCATTCAAAATGAAATTTAAAGAAACTGTTCTTAAAGGAATAGGTCACTGCAAATTCTGCCATTATTTAGTTCCATTGTGTCATCTAAACTCGTGTGACTTTCTTCCGTTAACACAAAAGAACAAAGAGGCTGTCGAGTTTCAAAAAAATGACACAAAGGCACTTCTAAAATATCATCCACTCTAAAATGATTTTTCTGAAGTTGTAAATAAGACAGAGTATGAAGTATTTCTTACAAGAAAATACGCTTTCAACTTCAAAAATGTCACCTTTAATTCTGTGTTTCTTGATGTTTCTTTAAGAGTCTATGACTATCATTTTCTGAATGAAACTGTTTCTAAGTAAATTCTTTTATAGCAGTTTCTTGAATTTTGATCTGTTCCTTGCACAAAGCTACTGCACTATTGGGATATTTTACACTAGTTATATGGAAGTGTTATTTTAGTAATATCAAGATACTGTTATAGAATTTAATTACATTTTACATTAGATTTTATTTTTATTATTTCAGCCTTAATTTTAGCTTTCGTTTTAGTAATTCTGTTGTGTTTTTGCAATTTCTTCTTCTTCTTCTTCTTATTGCTGCTTTGTTTAGCTTTGGGTTTCATTGGAATTTAAGTAATTTAGTACTTCAAGTTTTCTTGCAGTTAGCTGCCAAAACAACATGTCTAATTGTCATTTTAGTTTAAGTTATTGAATGTTTGAATGTTTATTTCAGTTTTATTTCAATGAAGAAAACACTTTCACATAGCTACAAATGTAAGATAATGTGCTTGCAACAGTTTACTAATGAACCTATTGGACATTACAAAATGATTAACATATTGTTTGTTACCTAAAACTTTAATTAAAATAGCTACAAATGTTATTAAACTTTCAGTTGATATGATCATGCACACAAGTACAGATAGCATCATTTAAATGCATTAGATTACATTTAAACATTTCAAATGCGCATTAACAAATAAGCTGTTAATCAGTGTATAACATCTGTAAAAACCATTTGTACATTCTCATATTTGTAGGTATTTGAAAATATATTAAACAATGATCTGTTAAGCATGATATAACGTTTATTAACGATTGATTGATTAATGAATGTCATAAGGTGTTACCAGAACAATTTAGTTTTTGTTTTAACAAGAACAACACTAGCTTGGAAGCCTAGTAATGCTCAGCATACAGTTGTGAGTTTTTGGTGTTTTTTTTTTTTTTTTTTATTTTTTTTAAATCTTGCCAATTCCTGGTCACTGTTTGCTTTCATTATAATGCACATACCAGCGGGAACACTGCAAAACATCTCCTTTTCTATTCTCTTAAATAAAGACATTCAGGTTTGGAACAACATGTGGGTGACTAAATGATGGCAGGATTTACATTTTTTTGGAAAAATATTCCTAAACCTCACATATTTTCAAACATCTACCAACACAACATCCGTTTGTTGCCTGAATAAGCATCTTCAACAGCATCTTCATCTTTTCTGAATTGCTTTGAAGCGTTCATTCATGATGCTGGCAAGCAGAAGAGAAAATAAACACAAGACTGAAATGGCTGGCAATTATACAAATGATGTAAATATCACCATTTTACAGCTTGCCGCTCTCTGTGCCTTACAACCACGCCGCCACGGCACACAGATAAATAATACACATCAATTAAAGTAGGGAGAAACTTCCTCATGTCAGCACACGTTTGAACTATCCCCTTCTGCCTGAGATGGCAAAGCTTCAGCTAGTGAACTTGTGATGTACACAGACAGATTTGTTTGTACTATTTAAACCGCAGTGAGAGCACAGCTGACAGAGACTCTCGGCCCAACGAGGATTCGCTCAAAGCCAAAACACGATCAAAACACAAGCTGCAATTAAGGCAGCTGCACGGACAGCGCTCGACGGGAGACCTCGGGTCAGGGGCGATGAGCTGTGATCTTAACAAGATGTTCACATCACAGGTCAAATGATATTTGAAGTTAAATGCTTGAAATTATAACAGTTCATTCTGTTATTTACAGCTAATCTTCTGCTTCAGTGCAGCCCTCCTATCTCATTCTCATTTCCGTGTTTGTGAATTGGTGTTTTGTGTTTGGTTATGACACAGACATCAGTCATATTAAACCTGACGCTACATCTCACCACGCTATTTTGCACTGAATCTAATTTATTTATTTATTTTTGCATTATGAACTGTCACTGTATGCACAACATAGTTGCACAATTCTTCAAAGTGTTGTATGTATGTATGTGTTTATTTGTTTGTGTATTGCACATGAATGGAGGAATGTCACGCAGGTGTGACAAAACATGACACTGGGTGCTTCTCAATATCCCTCCTCGTTTCCTCGCTCCTACGTCCTCCATCCTATGACCCGGAAAACAATCAAGCTCAGCCATCTTGTAGGACATCTCAGTTCTCTAACTGCACCTTGAGGAGGCGAGGATCGAGGAGTGAGGAGGCTTCCTGAGGAGTCACAGGTGTATCCTATGCGGAAGTCTTTTCGGCGAAAAAACTGACTTGTATATAAATTCTCCTCCCCCTTCAGTCATAATAATTTACATTTATATTTTACCTTTGCAGTTTATATAAACCATACATGTCATATATTTTAAGAGGGTGTCTTGCTTTATTAATATTTATTATGAATGCCTTAAATAATGAATTTTAACAACATAAGGGCAGATCCCTTTAGCGCAACTGATGATGCTTTGAAGTAACTCTTGAGTGTTCAAGAACATTCCAATATTCATCCTTTGATTCCCCCGTCCTCATTTCCTCTCCTTGCATCCTTCCCTCATATCCTAAGAGGGTGGAGCTAAGACGAGAGTGACTAGGAAGTAATTTGTTATATATCCCTTGTGTTGGACTATTATGGTGATCTGTTTCCTGTTTTCTGTACCGGCTGCCATGTTTGCAGTCCTTGTAGTTTCTCATGTTAATTAGTCTTGCTTTGTCCTGATGTGTGTCTTGTTAGCCCTGTGTGTAAATAGCCCTTGTGTTTCCCATGTGTTTGTATATCAGCTGTTATATTTCGATGTATGTTATGCTGTCATTCTGGTTTTGTTTTCTTTTCAATAAACTTCTATGTACTCACATGTATTACATAAGTAAGTTAATATGTATATAAATAGGTAAATAGGTAAAGAAATGAGTAATCTAATAAATAAATAAATAAAATGTTCACAAATTAAATTGGATATTCCTTTAATAACATTTTTCAATGCACTGTTTTTATTGCCATTATTGTTTTAGTTAACATTCTGAATTAGGTTTTTTTTTTTTTTTTTGCTTTTATGTTAATGTTAGCTAAAGTTTTGAGAAATTATTGTGTTTTTGTCATTTTTAGCAGTTTTGTTGTTTTTAAATATGTCTTATAAATATATATTTTTTTTTATCATTATTATTTATTCATTATTTATTCCTTATTTATTCATTTATTTATTTATTTATTTTTCAGTTTTAGTTTGATATTTATTGTAGTATCAAGTAAACAAAATAAAAAAAGGATAAATGTAGGAAACATAATTTTACATATTATATATATATATATATATATATATATATATATATTCTGCATTACACAGTTTAAAATACAAGAAATCTGGGTTTGTAATGCATATGGGTGAGTAATTAATTAATCAATTAATTAATTTTATTAATATTTATTCATTTTGTATTTATTTTGGAACAAGTTTCTACATTTTAACTACAGTTTGTACAGTAGGTTTGTTATACAGGAATACTTGTAATAACTATAGTATAAGCACGAGTTAAATGCTGTAACAGGCTTATTAAGTATCATTTAAATGCATATGCTGGTTGTTAGCGATAACTGATATAAGGGAAGATCAGTGTGAAGTGTTTGGCCTGTGGTGAGGATTTGAAGAAGACATTAACTACATTAATTAAAGGCTGGGAGCTGGGAGGCTCATGTGTCTCATGTGATACAGTACGTGTGTGTCTATGTGTAAATGTGCAAAACAGTTTGCAAAGGGAGACTAGAGGAATAATTAAAATCAGTGAATTACAATTTCCACGGGATTTTAGGTTATTAACATGTGCAGCCTTGTGGGTTTAATAGTATGTTGTGTGTGAAAAAGAGCTTGTGCACTAAACTGTCTTTTACGAAACCAAAAGCAAGGTTAAGTCAAAGAAAACCTTGTTTTGGCCAAATTCTAGCAAGCAACTTTGAATAAGTCAATCCCATTATGACTTACAATGAGTGAACGAATAATCCAAGATGACAGATGAAACCAAGTGAAGTTATTTAAAATATGCATATATTTTATAAAACACTTGCAGGAATAGATCAAATAAATTGTTAAATCTATTTAAAACTGTGGTGCTACACATGTGTGCATATTTTAAGTATTATAATGTTTCCATTCACCGGACCTCATGTTGATTAGAATGTGGCCTTTGAAGGCAGCTGGCTATGCAGACAGTATATACACTAATCAAGAGGTTCATTAGGTTCAGCTCACGAGGAACCGAGCAAGTATCATCCTCTGTCTTGAAAGAGATTTTGAAATTGGATTTACACACAAAAAGAATCGGTGCATGAAAAGAAAGGAAAAGAAAAAAAGGAATAGAAAAAACAAAGGTCGTCATAACTAAAGCCTGGGGACTCACGTCTAACGCTAAAAACCTCAGCAACTTCAGTCACCCAGAAAGTGTTTCTGATGTTAAAGCTTTGAGAACGATATGAAGAGAGGATCCAGTCAATGATGGAGCCGGAGCTCAGTGTTAGTTCAAGAGAGAGACTGCTATTTCTGTTTGAATGTGAAGGAATCTCTGCATCTTTGGAGTCACTGGATTTTTTGAAGAAGTGATTTTTGTGGATTTTAGTCCATGTGTAACATGCTTTGAGATCTATATGCTAGAGAGTGTTCAGAAAAGCAGATTGTCTTTCTCTTCTGGGAAATGTAGCACTATACATATTTTTCTGTCTAGTCAAACATTTATATAATATATAAATGTGGAAAAGCACAAGGGTAGTAGGTACCACAAGGTAGCAAATATTGATTTAGGAGGAACTATACAGTACAGTATATTACCACTACAAAGCCTACTGTATCACTAGAGTTGGGGTACTCGGACTCGTACTCGGACTCGAGTCCGGTCTCGAGTACAATTTTTAGGCAACTCGGACTTGTCATGGACTCGGACATGGTCCTCAGCGGACATTCATATTACACTAATGTTTACTGTGAATACGAAACTGATCTGAAGAATGAATGCTGTATTAGATCCAGGTACGTTAATCATACTCGCTCAGTCCATCTCTTTCTCATAATATTCTATATAATATAGTGAGCTTTTAATACTGTAATACAATAAGCTTTCTATGAAGCAACTCAACGTTCCTTCATTACTAGTACTAAAGTAACGTTTTTGAATTAGTAACAGAGGCTTGGGCTCAGCTGTTTAACTGTCAAACTGTGATTTATATATATATATATATATATATATATATTACTACTACTACTACTACTACTTATGGCATTATTCTTATAACTACAAATAACTTCTTTAAGTGTAAAACTTTGAAAAAGAAAGTAGCAAAATTACACTGTGTACCTTTAACACCAAAAAGCTAGTGTCATGCACTGCTTCTGGACAAAGACTGAATGTGTGGATTTTCAATTTCATGTAGCTCACTTTAATACTGGACTGTTCCAACACAACTCGGTTCAAACTTGTGTGACCTTTCCAGAGCAATGGAATTACACTGAACCTCTCGACAACACCAATGAGAGAGTGAAAAGGTTGTAAGACAAGAATCCACATGGCCCGGGGCAAGCGCTTCAGCCCTCAGCTGTAATACCAAACACAAAAACTGAGCGCTTATGCTGGGATCGGTCTGATGGGGGCGCTCACACAGGAGTCAGAACATGATCCCACAATCTCAGGAAGCAGTTTTAATTACCTGGGATGTAAAAGTGATTATTTACATGGCATTTATGGCTCAAGTTATTGGCTCAAAATGTACTGCGGTCCATGAGCAAATTTCAAACTGCTAGTGGGAGCCTATTGCACCAGCCAAGCAACTGCTATTGAAATAAATGGAAATTATTAATGGATGTTAATGTTAATGTTAATAGATAGCTCTCTCCACATATCACAGTCCAATAGTTCCTCCATAAATCATAACCTGTACATGAAAAGAATGTACTATATGAAATTACTCCAGAAAATTCTGGGTGGCGAGCTGAAAGTGAACAATGCTATCAGTGAAACATAATAAAGATGTATAGTAACAAAGCACTGTACTTGCTGTTCCATTTAAGTACATTTGTGACATATTTTAGGTGCATTCCCATATTATTATTATAAAAGTTCATGTTGGCTCCATTACATTTTGAAAGAAAAATGAATACTTTTACTGTGATATATTTCCCTAGACATTTATATTACTTTTGTGACTGCAAACCACAGAAGACAGTAAAGCTGTACTGATGATAGTAATGATCTTTATCGCAAAGACAACAGTGTGTTATAGCAATAATATTTTTAGCAATGTTTTTCTTAAAAGAAAAAAATATATGTGCCTAAAGACAATTCAAGGTGTATTGCCATAAAAAAGATCTTAATACCTTATGTAAATTATGTACCTCATGTAGAGAAAAGTGTATATAAGCAGTTTTGAGTTTTGGTGATGTCCTGCACAGGAATGAATGAATGAATGAATAAATAAATAAATAAATAAACATTTTTTGCGATGCACTTTACAATAAGGTTCATCAGTCAACATAAGTTAACCACATTAGTTAACATGAGCTAAGAATGAACAATACTTCTACAGCATTCATTAATCTTAGTTAATGTTAATTTCAACATTTACTAATACATTATTGAAATCACAAGTTGTGTTTGCTACCAGTGGTTAATGCACTGTGAACTAACATGAACAAATAACGGACGACTGTATTTTTATTAACTAACATTAACAAAGATCAATAAATAGTGTAATAAATGTAGTGTTCATTGTTTGTTCATGTCAGTTAACACATTAACTAATGTTAGCAAATGACACCTTATTGTAAAGTGTTACCGGAAAAAAACAAAAAAAAAAAAAAACAAAGTGCCGAAATATGCCTACAGGCAATTCAAGGTGTGCTACTTTTAAAAAGTTCTGTTTATACAAGTTCTGCTTTTAAAGTATGTTTACACATTTAATTAAAACAAAGCTAAATATTTTTGAAGCCTAATTTTTTCTATGACTCGCTTGACTTGTGTATATTTTATTCAACACTGCACACAATGTAAAGATAAATGACATTTAATAATAAAATAATTTCAACTATCCTTTACACATCAAATGTGGAAGTGCAATTGCCGCTGCTTAATTAAAAAGGAAGTGCATTGAATTTTAATGAGTTTTTTCCTGAAGGTCACATGTTTCAGACTTCCAGCAGTTTAACATCCCAAATATAGTTTTTCTAAGCCTGCTCCTTCATTAGGCAATATCTGCTTATTAAAATTCACATTCCCTCACACACACTCAAAAACACACACACTCACCTCCATCAGGAAGGGATCGGTCTTGGTGGAGCGTCCGGTCGCCACACACTGAAATGTGGCGTTCTGTCCTGCGTTCACCTCCACATCCCCGAGTCTGGAGAAATGAGGCACTTTATCTGTGCAAAAAGACAAGAAACAGTTATTACCAGAAATGTTAACCAATAAAACTGTAATCAAGTTAAGTGCACATAACATATTAATTAACTAATCAAATGAATTGCAATTACTCGTATTTGCTGGAAAAATGCAGATAAAGATAATTCAATGCTATCACATTAAAGGAGAAGTCCACTTCCAGAACAACAATTTACAAATAATGTACTCACCCCCTCACCATGATGTTCATGTCTTTCTTTCTTCAGTCGTAAAGAAATTGTGTTTTCTGAGGAAAACATTTCAGGATTTTTCTCCATATAATGGACTGATATGGTGCCCGAGTTTGAACTTACAAAATGCAGTTAAATGTGGCTTCAAACGATCACAAATGCGGTTGTAAATGACCCCAGCCGAGGAAGAAGGGTCTTTTCTAGCGTAGCGATCGGTTATTTTAATAAAAATAATACGATTTATATACATTTTAATGCTAAACGCTCGTCTTGTCTTACTCTGCCTGGACTGTTTTTGTTCCTGTTCAAGACAGTTAGTGTATGTCGAAAAAACTCCCATCTCATGTTCTCCCTCAACTTCAAAATCACCCTATATCGCTGTTTTACCTTTTTTGTTAAGGGTGTTTGATCTTTTTTGTATGTTCACTTTGCAAAGACTGGGTCAGTACTTCTGCAGCGATGTAGGATGATTTTTAAATGATTTTTGAAGTTGAGGGAGAAAATACGGTCAGAGTTTTTTGACATACCCTAACTGTCTTGAGCCAGAATACACAGAGTTCAAGGACTGCAAGGCAAGACGAGCATTTGAGAATAAAAAGTATTTTTTTTAAATGAAAATAACCGATCGTTTCGCTAGATAAGACCCTTCTTCCTTGGCTGGTATCGTTTACAACCACATTTGGGATCGTTTGAAGCTGTATTTAAACGGCATTTTAGAAGTTCAAACTCGGGGCACCATATCAGTCCATTATATGGAGAAAAATCCTGAGATGTTTTCCTCAAAAAACATAATTTCTATACGACTGAAGAAGGAAAGACATGAACATCGTGGATGACAAGGGGGTGAGTACATTATTTGTAAATTGTTGTTCTGGAAGTGGAGTTCTCCCTTTAATACTTATTACACTAAAAAGTAATATTGAACTAATAATTAATTACAAAGTTCAAGGAACATCACAATATTGTGTTGTATATATACAGTCATGGCCAAACATATTGGCACCCTTGCAATTCTGTCAGAAAATGCAAAGCTTCTCTCAGAAAATTGTTGCAGTTGCAAATGTTTTGGTACTCACATGTTTATTATTTATTTATTTATTTATTTATTGTTTGTTTGCTTGCTTGCTTTGGAACAACACAAAGAAGAAAAGTCAAATCTGATACAATTCCACACAGAATCCAAAAAATGCACTGGACAAAATTACTGGCACCCTTAACTTAATATTTGGTAACATCCCTTTTGGAAAAAAATAACTGAAATCAATCACTTTGTGTAACCATGAGTTTCTTACACCTCTCTACTGGAATTTTGGACCACTCTTCTTTTGCAAACTGCTCCAGGTCATTCAGATTTGAAGGATGCCTTCTCCCAACTGCTGTTTTGAGATCTCTCCACAGGTGTTCTATGGGATTCAGATCTGGACTCATTGCTGGCCATTTCAGAACTCTCCAGCGCTTTGTTTGTAACCATTTCTGAGTGCTTTTTTAAGTGTGTTTCGAGTCATTGTCCTGCTGGAAGACCCATGACCTCTGGTGGAGACACAGCTTTCTGACACTGGCCACTACGTTGCACCTCAAAATTCTTTGGTAATCATCAGATTTCATGATACCATTTACACAGTCAAGGCATCAAGTGCCAGAAACAGCAAAGCAACCCCAAAACATCTTTGAACCTCCACCATGTTTGACTGTAGGGACTGTGTCCTTTTCTTTGAAGGCCTCATTTCTTTTTCAGTAAACAGTGCCATAATGTCCTTTACCAAAAAGCTCTACTTTTGTCTCATCTGTCCACGGTACATTCTCCCAGAAGGACTGTGGTTTTGTCACATAAGTTTTGGCAAGTCTTGCTTTTTTATGCAGTGGTGTCCTCCTGGGTCTCCTACCATAGTGTCCCTTTTCGTTCAGATGTCGACTGAGAGGTTCACTACAGTGCCATGGGCTGTAAACCTCTTGATGATACTGTGCACAGTTGACACAAGAACATTAAGATCTCTGGAGATGGACTTGTAGCCTTGAGATTGTCTATGTTTTTCCACATTTTTTTTTTTCTCTCAAATCCACAGACAACTCTTTACAAATTTTCTCCATTTTAACTTGTTGCAAGTGTAAATTTTTATCAAGTTTGACTTTTCTTCCCTGTTTTTTTGTGTTGTTGCAGTGCAAACAAAAACAATAAGCATGTGAATACTAAAATATTTGCAGTTGGAAGAACTTTCTGAGAGAAGTTTGCATTTTCTGACAGAATTGCAACTATTAATGAACTATTGAAATGTTAACAATTTCAAAGGTTTCAGTGTCGAACCTGAGGAAGCATCTGCAGTTCTTAAATAAAGTAGGAAAGGCATTGCCTACTCCTGCTTGCCACACCATGCTACTAATATGTATTCAAGGGCGTATTTTAGCTCTGTATTTCTTGGTGCATGTCCAGTAGTTTATTTAATGATGCTAATCTCCTTTCATAACAAATTAGCTTGTCTGCTAGCTAGCTAAAGATGTCTTTTCCAGCCACACTTCTATTTATGAACCCTCAACAGAAAATATATAAATAGCATTTTTCCTCCTTGAATAAGGTTGGTAACCATGTCAGATCTAATATTACAGTTATTTCAGCACTGTAGCATAACCTACATTAATGGCTCACAAGGTCAGGGCACCAACAGACTCACTTGGAAATTTAGAAAAGTAATCAAAAAGTATTCACACGTAATCAGTTACTTTAGTAAAGTAATTAAAATAGTTACACTACTTATTATGTTTTATATAGGGTAACTTGTAATCTGTAACCTACATTTCCAAAGTAACCTTCCCAACACTGAATATGGTGTTTTAGAGTACCACATAAATGCTATAGTAAAGTACCATGGTAAACTATCTAAATATGCTCATATTTTGATTATATAAACAATCGAACATTTAATATTTGCTATATAGTAAGTGCACTGGATGTACTGTATTTCGGTTAGGATATACTTACAGTAGATGTATTATTTGTTATCAATCATTAATTTGTTAAATAATTTGAGTGTTTTATTTGTTATGTGGTGACACTGAGAATTATGAATACTGTGAGGTTTTGCAAAAGTACAACAATCTGGAGCAGTGACAAGACTAATTACTATCATCGCTGTTAATAACAGTGTTAAACGTTAAAAAAAATCTAATCTTAATCATTTAATGGTCATTTTTGTGTTTGTGGTTAAATATTTTCAGCTTTCTGATCTTAACCAACCTAGTGCATGTTCCCTGTACTATTTGTTTCCTTTCCTATTTCTTAAATCATTTTTGCCCTTACCGTTTTGCAATAAAGTGCAGAATAAAAATGATTTATACCGTTTCCCCAGTTGTTATGCAGTCCATTCATATCACTTATCTCTAAGCGTCATGTTTTGTCTTCATGCCCACCGAACGCCTCATTTGTTCTTATCTGCCTGTGCTTGTCAGCTCAGCATCAAATCATTACACGCTCTCGATATCAAGAGCGCCGGTGCCACATTATGACTGCACTTCACTTATTCCCCGCACTTTTCTGAAAACATGAGCGCTGCCAGCTTTATTTTCAGTTAGAGCGAATGCAACATGACCACTGGAAAACAAAACCTCTGACCAGACAGGAGGTAGACGTTCAATTGCAATAAACCTTCCACATTTTTCCGAGCATAATAATGAAAAGTCTCCAAGCGTCGAATGCTTGAAATGCTCTCCAACCATCATCTACAGAACAAATTCTATAGCTTTTACCTAAAGACGCAGCCTCTTGAAAGGCACTTTGTTCATTTGCACACAATACATCTCGTCAGCAGCCTTCCAGCTCTCATCTATAATTGCATCAACGTCTCGCTAATAAGCGAAGTTCAAGCGGTTTAATGACAGCTTTTCTTATGGCAGGAACTTGATCAAAAAAACCAGATGTGAATGGATACAATGAAATCTCCGTTCTTTCTGCCTGAGCGAGCCGCGAGGTCAGAGCTGTATGGTGTTTTATTGACTGTTTAATAGCTCACTTATAATGTGACGCAAGATGTAGGAGGTTTAACTGCCATTTTTGTTGCTGTAATACCATGTGAGTGTATTGATTGCACTGCATTCCCTGTTATTGAATGTAAGAGAAAAATAACATTGATTTTAAGGATGACTATTCAGTCTAGTGCCAAACAAACATGATGGCAGCAATTCTCAGAGGAGAGTAAATCTTTGTTCCTGCCAACACACAGAACTTCTAGTTTTAGTATAGCAAAACAATGCTATTCTGCAAACAGTGTGGCATATTTTGATGATTTCGGGTGGTCCAGTTTCACCATTTGCCTCAAAGTTTCAATGGCAGGCCAAGCACGTGTCATTTACTAAATCAGGTTAACCTCATGTTTGAGGTATATATATATATATTTTTTTTTTTAATATCGTGAGATGGTGGAGCGCAACAATGCAGTCTGAAGTACTGCAGCTGCTCACTTAAACAATTATTTTTTCGTCTCAGTCTGCTCAGTGATGCCCTAAACAATGTTATAATGGACTATTTCACATCCAGAAATGAAGGATTGGATGATGAAGTTACTAAAGAAGAGTCCGATGACAGTCTGTTTTGTGCACAGTGTGTGAACAGTTATGCTGCGCTCGCTTTTCCAAATGTAAACTACAAGGTAGGCTGCGTTATTTGTATCTAAACGTACAAGGGGTGATCAAAGTTCAGAGACTATGCTCATGATAAACAACAGAAAACAGACGTTAGTCTGTTTGTGTAATGATGCAGTATAGCACTCCTGACAGCTCTCCATCTGTGAGTTGAAAGTGAAAGCTTTAACTTTAAAACCGTTTTTCTCAAAATTCCATTCCTGAAAATCATCGCTATCAGCCAACTTAAGTTAGCCATAACTTTCGTTACGTTCAATACAAAATAAAAACAGTTTTGGAAAGGGCTTGAACCCAGCTTTCATATGATATCAATACGTAAAATTTCAAAAGGTAAAATTTCACCATGTGTTGGGTTTTCCTAGATCGCATCACATATAATCATCATGTAAATAATCACAAAAAAAAAAAAGAATAAATAATAATACTGGTTGCATGATGCTCTGATAAAGTTAGTTATTTGGTTATATGTTCCCAACATAAGAATAATAATTGCATTTAATTATTTAAACTCAATTTAGAATAAATGAATAAATTAATTATAATAATAATTCCTAGATTTTAGATATACAGTACATTTGAAGTAGATAATGTTGACACGAGACTCACTCACCTCAAAAATGGACAGTGCAAAAACTGTAATTTAAGCAAAATCAAATTTCAAGCAAACTGAAACATATGACTGTGTGATATATTAACATGCTTTCTCTTTATCAATAAAATATGACTTATCGCAGATAAGTAATGAATGAATGAATGTACTCTAACTGTAAAATGCAGCATGTTAATAATAACTTTTTGACTGTTTCATGATAAAACAATATTTTGTATTACATTTAGCATCAAGAATCTACAGCCATCAGAGCAATGTTTTAATCACTTTTTTTAATGACAATGTGTTACCTTTGTTTTCATCATCTCTTGGTATGAGTATCAAGTTATAACTTTAAAATACATTTCTCAAGACATGCTTTTACATTTTAATTACCCTCAATCCTGCTGTTTCTAACCAGAAAAACACAGTTTCAGTAGGAAAAGCCCTTGAAAAACCATTGGTGTGTTGTTGACATGAACCTGAACCTTTCCTTAAGGCTGACTAGTTGTTCAGCTGTTCAGTCAATGCACCATCTAGTCAATTTAGAAAATATCCGTAAAGCAAACAAGGGAAATGTAGGACAGACACGTCTGTCTGCTCCGCTTGTGACTCCTGCGGCATAACTTCGCTCCAGTTCTAGTGGAGCCGAGCAAAAACCTCACAGCGCTGCCGCTGGCAAGAGCACAGAATTCTGGGTAAACACACTGGCCCTGTTTTTGTTGCTATGTCTCTATAGTTCACTGACATCCCAAACCTGCCCACTGACCAGTGATTCTACAACCGCTCAATGCTGTCCTCCCCTAATCTATATTTCCTCTCGTTTTTTTTCTGTTTGCTTTCTTTTCAGAGAAGGAAGAATGTCATGGTCCCTGGGTCAAAGTCCAATAAGATTATATAAGGGAAGAGTCTTCTAAAATCTAATTGTAAGTGCAAAGTTTTATTTGCAAATTTGTACAAATACATCTTTGTATTCACATTATTTCCATATGTTTATGAAGAATTTTTAGTTACACTTTACAAAAAGGTTCATTAGTTAACAACTTTAGTTAACGAACTAAGAATGAACAATACTTCTACAGCATTTATTAATCTTAGTTAATGTTAATTACAGCATTTACTAATGCATTATTAAAATCACAAGTTGCATTTGTTAATATTAGTTAATGCACTGTGAACTAACATGAACAAACACTTTATTTTAAGGTGTCGTAATACAGAGTAATTACCTAATTAAGTACTTACGTGAAACAAAATGTACTTACCATGTAACTATACATGTAAGTTATAGAACAGCCTGCAGTTACAGTTTGTAATTATGTAATGTAATAGGCAGCCACTGTTACACATATGTCTGTTACACAACTACATATGTAACCAAAAGACTGTTACATATGTGTTACACATTTTATACGATGTAATAATAATAATAAAAAAAAGAAAGTACAGACATAAACTACCTAAAATAAAGTGTATCAAGAGTGTACAAGCAGCTGTGTAACAGACTCAGTCTGTTACATATGTGTAACAGTAGCTGCCTATTACATCTACATAATTACAAACTGTAACTACAGGCTGTTCCATAAATTAGTTACAAGTAAGTACATTTTGTTTCATATAAGTGCAATGTCTACTACTAAGTACTTAATTAGGTCATTACTGGACACCTTAAAATAAAGTGTTACCCTGTATTTTTATCAAACATTAACAAAGATTGATTAATACTGTTCATTGTTAGTTAATACATAATGTTATCATTCAAGTTACTTAATACATTAACCAATATTACTAAGTAAGACTGGTAACACTTTATTTTAAAGTCCAATTCTCACTGTCAAGTAGTTGCTCATTAACATGCATATATTACTAGCATATTGGCTAGTTATCAGTACTTGTAGGCATGTAACAATGCCTTATTCTGTATGACCATGCTCTAGATCCCTTAACCCAACCCAATACCTAAACTTAACAACTACCTTACCAACTCTTAATAAGCAGAGAATTAGGAGTTTATTGATGGAAAACTAGTTAGTTTATAGTGAATATGTGTTCCCTATTCTAAAGTGTTACCATAACACCTTAATGTAAAGTGTTGATTAATTTTTATACAATTTTTTCACCTGAATAAATAAAACTATCATTTTAACTCTTTAACTGTCACTCCCATTTTTGAACACAGACATAAAAATGCACTATCCAAACTTAAATTTGTATAATTCATGAATGAAAATATTTTGTAATATGATTTTGATGTACATTTTCCATGGTAATGCAAAGTCTGATTTTAAAATGACTTTCAAAGGATGAATTTTGAGATTTTAAGTTTTCAACTGATATATAATTTCTTATGATTTCTAAAGTGTGTCATTCTAAAGGCAATGAAGAAAGTCTTTTGTGACAAAGGTCAGAACTCATGTTATGATGTAGATTTTTTAAGTTGCAATCTTTTAATATATTACTTTTCCTACATAATTTGTAACACAAACATATGTTGAAATATCTATTTAGGAGTCTTAGACCTTTCCAACGATATATAGTTTGTCATGATTAGCTTGTAATACGGTGTTCCACTGATGTTGGTTAAATGATTATCATTGGAAATAGAAGTCAAGATACTACAGATGATCAGAGTTGATCAGATGAAAAAAAAACAAACAAACAAACAAACAAACAAACAAACAAACAAACAAAAACGCACACATCTCTTAATACTTTTAACAGTTGATTAATCTTAGTACATTAAGGCAACTGTTTCATTTTACACATTTTCTGAAGTGTTATTGTAAATATGCAAATGAGGTGTTATCTAATTGAATATGGACTAATTTGCATACAGTTCCAGAACAGAAATCTGAACATTGGATAAAGCCAGGTTAAAAACTTATTTCATTTTGTTGGCATATTAGAGTTAAAGGTTTTACTGTGATGATTTAGATTTTTTGCATGTAGATTCATTTAAAACAAAATAAACTAAATTGTTAAATAAATAAATAAAACATCTTGTGGCTGTTCCATATGACATTTGAGAATTAGAACTAATCTTGCTAATATCTTATATTTGAAGGAGACATACTGACCTTTACACACAGTCATGAGAATCTACAAGGATCTTTTCTGTGCAATTTTTTGTTTTATTGCGGGACACAAATTAAGATATTTTTGGTGAAACCTGAGAGCTTTCTGACCCTGCACAGATAGCAACGCAACTGACATGTTCAGAGCCCAGAAAAGTATTCCTGTAGCTTCATAACATTATGATTGAACCACTGATGTCACATGGACTATTTTAACAATGTTCTTACCTTTCTAGGGCCTGAAAATGTCAGTTGTGTTGCTGTCTATGCAGGGTCAGAAAGCTCTCTGATTTTACCAAAAACATCTAATTTTGTGCTCTGAAGATGAACAAAGGTCTTACGGGTTTGTAACGTAATGAGGATGAGTAATTAATGACAGACTTTTCATTTTTGGGTGAGCTATCCCTTCAAGCAAGAACGAGACTTGACAAGAGATGGTTATGTGTCAAATTCTTTAAGCATGTTGTTTTGTTAAGTAATGCTATTAACCAAGTGAAATTCAACGATTTTTGACGGGTTTTGCTTGGTGGGAACACCAACGAGGAATAAACATGGCCAAAAACAAACACCAAAATGTCAAGAGTGTTGAGACAGGAAAGTGTGAACGCCTAAGGTTGGTCGGTCTGATGTTGTGTAAGAGTGTCACCGCCGTTATGAAATCTTTAATGCGGCTCCATCTGCAGAGGACCACACTGAAACCATACTCCTGATCCGGTGCTTTCGGGAGCCCTGTCTCCATGGTGACAGTCTTTCACCCTGACCCCAGGACAGGCGCTTCACTCCATTGCCATTCAAGGCGACAAACGCTTGTTGCTTGAGGAGAGTTTCTGCAGTAAGGGCCTCTGGGTGAGTTTCTCAGAGACAAACAGCACTTCTGAGGTGAGCTGGACTTTCTTCAGCAGATAGTATGTCTCGATGGGGTTTATTTTCTCAGAAACACTCTCCATTATTATTCATTAGCATTAATGTGGATTATACTTCAAAAATCGCACAGCCAGCTAAAGGAGCAGAGAGAAAGACATTTGCTACTAGTTTGAGCTAGTTAGAGTGAGGAAAAGCAGTGTTTCAAAACCTATTGAGCTGCTGTGCTGTCTGCGTAGGCAGCTACCTTCACAAGTGATTGATTTGAAATGCGTGGCACAGAAGTTTGATGTCTGCTTGCAATAATAGAAATCTATAGGGATATTAATAACTGTTTACATATGTTAAGGTGGCACTGTCACAGTGTAATTACTAGGATTCTACCTTCTAATAGTTGAGCAAATGTTAGTTGACTATTAATACTATTAATATAGCAATAACTTGCAATTTGTAACTAGTAAAAATACATAGAAATATAGCTGCAAGCAGTGAATAGCGGGGTTCAAGCGCTTTAAGGAATTTAAGCACATATGAAAAAAGACATTATGTAGCAAGCCTGTAACCACCTAAATCAATGATTTAAAAACAAAAAAAAACAAAACAAACAAAAAAAAACCTTATTTGGCAAAACCACGTAATTAAGTAGAAGTATTATGTTTTTGTTTTTTTTTTGTTTGTTTGTTTGTTTTTTACGTTTATGACTGTTATAGCGCCATCTGTGATCCGATTTCCTTAAAAGTTTGCATGCTTGTTTAGAATCACCTGTTTCATGTGCTTAAGTTTCGTGAAGTTTTGAGTTTTCCTTTAGACTTTATAGGATTTTGGGTAAATGTGGACATGCCCCTTTTCTAAACGACCCCGTTATAGCCTCCCAAAGGGTAAATTTCAACATTTTTTTTTTTTTTTTTTATAATTATTGACCTAGCGAGTCCAGAGAATTGTACTGCAGTATTTTTTTTAAGATTGAGCAAAAAACCTACAACTTCACCAAAGTAGGTTTTTGACATATTTTCAATCATTTAACAAATGATTTGATTGGCAGCGGTGGTTCTAGGGCAGGAGTGGCGAACGTCGGTCCTGGAGAGCCGCAGCCCTGCAGAGTTTTGCTTCAACCCTAATCAAATACACCTGAACAAGCTAATCAAGCTCTGAAGGGTTACTAGAAAGCTACAGGCAGGTGAGTTTTAATTAGGGTTGGATCTGAACTCCGCAGGGCTGTGGCTCTCCAGGACTGGAGTTCGCCACCCCTGTTCTAGGAGGAGTTCTATCGTATGATATGAATATTGCACGTACCCCAGTGGTTGATTTCTTTCAAATTTCTCTCAGACCTTTTGGGACCCGAGTCGAAAAAGCCCACTAAGTTTCTTTTTGATCTGCCTCCTTTAACCTTGTCTAACAGGTGCTCAAAATTCATCAGCCAATGGTGGCCATGTTTTTTGAGATACACAAATTACCTAGACATTTGTGGCACTTTGGGTCGAGACAATGCACCCCAATTTTCATGTTGAAAAGACAAATGGTTGCACAGTTATAGCCATTTTTATAAAAGTGGCCCTGTCCCTTTTGAAAGTCTTGACGCCCCTTTGCAGCGTGATTCGAAAGCTTTTTTTTTTTTTTTTGACAATTATTGATACTCACTCTCTAGAGAATCTTTCTGCACTGGTTTGGTTCCGATCAGGTGAAAAACCTAGAACTAGTTTGCGAAAGTATGTTTTTTCAAAAAATGTGAAATCCCCAAATATTTCGCCCGGCTAATGAACAAATCTAAGGCATGTGTTTTGTCCACCATGAGCCAAGGATTCCTGCGACATAAGACAACTGCTACTGACAGTTTAGGACAGTGGTCTCAAACTCAATTCCTGGAGGGCCACAGCTCTGCACATTTTCACTCCAACCCTAATCAAACACACCTGATCCAGCTAATCAAGGTCTTCAGGATTGCTAGAAACTCCAAGCAGGTGTGAGTTGAAGCTGGTTAGAGCTAAACTCTGCAGAGCTGCGGCCCTCCAGGAATTGAGTCTGAGACCTCTGGTTTAGGAGTTATGAGCGATTTCGTACTTTTGTTCGCTGTCAGGCCGACTGGGGCGAGCTTTGGTCACATTGTAGCCGGCGTGAGTACTACCATCCCTCCAAGTTTCAAGTCTTTATGACTTATGGTTTGGTCTGCACAATCAGTTTTATGTGAAGATCGCTGATCCGTGACCAATTCAACTGTCACGAATCTGGCTGGTGGCCTTCGGTCCGCTCACCACCAGATGTCGCCCTCTCAATCCATTGACATTCACATTACACAGACTGTTGCACCACACCCCAGACTACGTTCCCCATCATCCATTGTGCATATTACAAACACACAGCTGCATCCAATCAGACTATATAAGCCTTGGACTACCCTTTCCTATCGCCGAGTATTGTATAGTGTTTAGCGTCTTTACGGAGCCATCTCTAAGTTATCCTGTGTCTAGTCTGGTTTTCTAGTCTTGTATCCTCGCCTGGTTATCTCGTCTTGTCTGTTTCGCTGCCTGCCTTGGAATTCTTGCTTGTTTATCGGATTACCCTTTTGCCTAGCCCCCCTGGATTACGTTCGACATTGATTGACCCTCGTCTGTTCTCGGTTACTCTTGTGTCTTGTCCTCATATACTTGTTTGCCACTGTTCGACCCAAGCCTGTGTATGACCACGTCTTTGTGTATTAATAAAAGCTATGCAGATGGATCTGCCCGCTTCCCGTCTCCCTCGCTCCGTAACACTAACAATTACCATAGGGTTTCAGCACTATACACTTGAACCCCTAATAATGGTAAAAAAAATAAAAATAAAAAAAAAAAATAACTGCACAAGTACATGTAACTAGTTGTTTTAGCAGTTGTAAACATGAACACTACTTGCAAACAAGCAAACAATATAATGTCATGTCAGGGAATATAGAGTGATCAGTTAGCAATTTATTTTAGGTTTAAAGAGCCTGTCAGCAGTTTTTGCCAGGTTTACAGTTGGTCTCCATCAGCAATGTGCAAATTCGCCCAAACTGAGCATCATCTCTCTGTTACTGTACTAAACACCCCAACAGTACGGGTTTAACAGAAATGTATGACAGAGTCCAGAATACTGCAGTAGCAGACAAAACTGGTTGTTTTTAAATATTAATGTAACTTTAAAAAAAAATGCTGATAGGATAGCTTAGCCATCTGTTATCAGTAAATTGGTACTTTTCCCATCCATAAACTGTTACTAGATAAACCTCAGAGATGATTGACTTGATTTCACTCTGGGATGCTTTGGGATCATTTTAATAAGATGCATACTGAGACAGACAGACAGATCTTCAAAGCATTTATCTAATGGAGTCTACATATTAAAAGGAGAGTAGATTTGTATGTTTGAACAAGCAAATAGCTGGCAAACGAACTGCAATTTAAAAGTCTGGGATTATGAGATTTTTGTAAGAAGTCTATAATGCTCACCAAGGCAGCATATATTTGATCAAATATACAGTAAAAACTCAAGTATTCTAAAATATTATTAAAATTTAAAATAACCATTTTCTATGTGAAATGTTATTTATTCCTGTGATCAAAGCTAAATTTTCAGCATCATAACTCCAGTCCCCAGTGTCACATGATTATTCAGAAATCATTGTAATATGCTGATTTGCTGTTTAGGAAACATTTCTTACTATTATCACAATTAAAATGGCTGTATCATTTAATATTTTTGTGGAAACCACACCACATTTTTTTCATGATTATCTGATGAACAGAACATAATTTATTTGAATGATATTTTTTGTAATAAACAGAACAGATTTAATTAATTCTTAAAAAAAAAAAAAAGATTTCTGATGTCAATCCAATGGCAGCAGCTGCAGTGACTGTAAGTGGAGCTGTCCATGGTGCTGATCACTAAGAGACTAAGATCTACATTATGTAAGTCCGGTCAGACAGCAGTGATTTTAGTGCAATTATAGATTCCAGTAAAGTTTTTTGAATGTGTTGGGAAAAAAAAAATGTACTGCAATAAAATCAAGTTTAAAGGTTCTTATTCCAGAACCTTATGCTTTTTTTTTTGTTTTTTTAAATGCAGTAATAAAGCTTTTATCAGTCTAAAACAGCATTTTGAATTGAGAGCTTTGAACTATCCAGGTGTCAAACGGATGTTGGTTTATCCTGGCAAAGCCAGAAAATATAAGTAAATTTAATCTCAAAAGAAGTCTTGTGAGATGGTAATGTGTCAAAGTTTTGTAAAGCAAGAGAGCTTGTTTAAATCATTAACCATTAATAACAGTAATAGTGGGGTCTTAACACAAATGAGTACTAATCTCAAAGGTATACTAAGCAATTTTTGAAAAACACTTTTGACCGGGTCCCAAAACACACTTGTAGCCAATCAGCAGTAAGGGGCATGACTAGTAATGATCGAGAGAAGAGAGCGCTCAATTTGAGTGCACATGATGGATATTTAGCAGATCGACTATAGACAGAGAGAATTTGAAGCTAAAAAAAGAGGAAAATATCAGAGGAACAAAACATCAAAAAGAAGGCTTATGATCAGAATGAATATCGGAGCAGCTTTCCAACGATGGAGAGAACTCAAGGGCTCGAACCGGACGCCGAGGTTGTGTTGTTTCTTTTGGATAGATGAGTAATGTTGATTTTGCATTGTTTGCAACACAAATTATATGTGTTGGTTTTTGTTTGAATATGCTTGTGTCATCTTCGCTTGTTTCCGCGATCGTCGTTATGCCACGTGTACGTACGTACGTACGTGTGGGGCGGAGATATCAAAATAGGGGAGAGGTCCTGTTGGGTGTGTTTGTTTGGGCGCTTTCAAATATCAGCATTGTTTGGCAAAAATCACTTAGTGCACCTTCAAAGCAAGTTTTGTTAAAATTTTCATCACAATGTATAATTTTCTCACAAGTGTGTATCCGCACTGATGCAGAACGAACGAACTCTTTACATACATGTTAGCGCTCAATACTAGACTTGCGAACATGGGCAAACGTCTTTGTTGTGTCCATTAGGTGTGTTTCTAAAGCATTTGCAATTACGTTCTTGCTGTGAGGTGTAAAATTGAAACGCGAACACAAACCTACAGTTGGCTCCATCAAATTAAACTAGGCCACAAACTGAGTCTCACAATTCAACAGCATGGTCCCCATCCGCACACAGTCTCCGTTTTCCAGCATTCCTGTCAGCATGACCGCTCTGCATTTCCCAGAAGTCAGCAGGTAGCGAGACCCACGGCGGGCCATGACTCAAATCCAACCTACTGGAGCAGAATTATGCGTCGTCCACTAACACACACTTCCAGCAGCGCTAATGGAGTGTAGGTCAGCAGGTGTGCGAGGACACGGGAAGCGTGAGAATAGAGAAAAATAACAGCGCAGAGATGGACACAGGAGATTCGCTCTCATTCACGCCTGAGTGAAGCAACAGATTAAGTAGCGGCGAACGGAGCACAAAAGCCAAAAGAGAGAAGCCCTTTTTCTTTCTTCTTCCCCCAGAAAATAAATAAATCTGAGACGGCGACCGCTGAGACTGTGAGATGGAGTGATATCTGTACAAAAGGTCAGCCGCAGGAAGTGGACATGGAGCAAGAACAAGGGAAATGGACGGCAAAGTGTCAGTGGATAATTGTCTTCCATGAGGGCTATTCAGATCAAAAGTAAGGACCCCACGACTCTGGCGGGAGGAAATGGCCACCTTTGTTCCTCATTCCGGGTGGGCCGACCTGGTCGTACACCCCCCTCTAGGCTGGAAAAGGTCAGTGAGTGTGTGTGTTTCTGTGTGTGTAGAGCGACTGAACTTACAGCAGGGGTAGTTTAACAGCACTATATCGTCCAGGCCGATGTAGCCCTTCTGCTCCGATGAGACGGTGGCTTCAAAAACGATCTGCAAGGAAAGAGATGAAGAAGTGAGACAAAAAAGAATAGAAAGTCACAGGAGACAGAAAATGCTTTTACAGTTTTGCAGCGTTACAGAAAGTGCACCAGAAAAAAAAAGAAAAAAAAAAAGCAGACTTTAAGCTTTAATTCAAGGGGCTGAACAAAAATATAGCATAAAGTGCTAATGAATTACCACCATTTTTATACACAGACCCCCCATTTTCACGGGCTCAGATGTAATTGGACAAATAAATATAATTATAAATAAATATGTTCATTTTTAATATTTTGTTGAGAATCCTTTGCAGGCAGTGACTGCCTTAAGTCTAAAACTCACGGACATCACCAGAGACTGGGTTTCCTCCTTTGTGATGCTTTGTCAGGCCTTTACTGCAGCTGACTTCAGTTATTGTGTGTTTGTGAGTCTTTCTGCCTTTCGTTTTGCCTTCAGCAAGTGAAATGCATGCTCAATCAGGTTGAAATCAGGAGACTGACTTGGCCATTGCAGAATACGCAATATTCTTGCTTTAATTCTATGCTTCTATGCTTTTGCTGCATGCTTTGGGTCATCATTCATTTGTACTGTGAAGCGCCACCCAGTCAACTTTGCTCCAATCGTACCTATCAAAGAGCTGTACTTTTGACCTCCATTTTTGATGAGAATACCCTCAGAACTCAGAAGCTCTGAAGAAGAGTGTGCACTTTAAGCCCACATTCATTATATAACTAATTTGAATATGTTTTGGTCAGCAGCTAAAATAATAAAAATTGTGCCTGTGTACAAATATATATGAATCTGGCTGTATGTGATCATATTAATTGGTTTTCTAATGCAGTAAGTTTGCGTTGCACTTCTGAGATAAAGAGCTATGGTACAAATCCCATAAACTACGACTCGATAAAAGACACCCGTATAGAAGAGGGCTGTGATGATAAATCGATGCATCACAATTCATGTATCAAATCTGAGACTTTAGGAATGCATTGCAATTCTCTCGTTTTCTTAACAGCCGATGGTGTTCTAATCTAGCTCACGAAGAAGAGTGCTGAAGAGCGCTTGCATGTTTGGCTAAGTCATGCAATTGCACATCAGCTCAGAATGTTTGTGTGACCCGAAATTAATGCTCACTGTGAACACCCTTGTAATTCGCTTCAACCTTTTTGAAATTTATGAATGATTATTTTTAGGTTCAAGTGTGTAAGGAATTGGAAGCAAGCAGAGTACGACTGCTTCTAAAGCATGCAGTGCCATCTACTGTTAAAAACTAAGCTCAGAATCAGTTCGATAGAGAATCGCGATGCATTTAGAAATCTCAGAATCAATGCAGAATCATTTCTCTATTCACAATGCATTGATTTATTTTCCCATCTCTTGTGTAGAAGGAAGTTAAAATAGCACAGCTGCATTAGCGAATACGTTTTCATTTTACTTTTGCAACACATCAATACAGACCTGAAGCAACACAATAAAACATGACACAATCACATATTAAACAAGTGTTTTAGTGCCATCCACTGGACATTTAACTCTAAACCTGCTGCAAAACGTGCAATAAGGTACATAATAACAATGTTGCAGAAACATTGTCGAGTTGCTCTAACATGTCTCTTTGAGGCAGGGAGCTCATTAGCTCCATTACACTCAGCCCCCTAAACCTCACTGTGATCCAGGTCACGGCACCAACATAACTGGTTCTCCATGCACCGCTCCAGGGTATTCGAATCAGCATCAACCTAAAGGTTTGCTAAGGTGAGTTACATTTAGGGTTGTAAGGCAATCCATGCAGTTTGGAGTTTCATGTGAGGGTGATAAAGTACCCCAAAAAAAAACCTCTTTCAAAGCTTTTATTTATTTATTTATTTATTATGTTTTTGTTTGTGTGCTCGTTTGTTTTTTGCTTGTGGCCAATAACATAAAAGCCTTTGGGTCATTGGACTAATATTCAGATATTGTTTCAAATATATTTATACTATACTTACCTAGCATCACAACAGCTGTATTATAATTACTATAATAGTACACCTCTGTGATTGTCATTAAACCAGATGTTCCCATATCACATTATTATAATCACTGCAGTCTGGCTGTCAATTGCACTGAAGCATGTAAATAAGCAGAGTGCTTTTTCTTTTCAATTAGTTTCAATTTTTGGTTTTATTCTCGGTGTGAACAGGCCTGCATGTGTTCTTGTGTGAGTGATTGAACTGAGTCTGTTCCCAAAGGTATTTCCCATGCTGCCTCTTGCTTCAAGCGGATTCATTATTCTTTGCTCTCTCAATAAACAATACAACCTTTGCTAACTCAACTACATAACTGATCACTTACATGCAGTTCTGCCTACCCACAAGGTAGCATTTGCTCATGTAAAATGTTATGCGGGCGTTCGCTGAGCTAAATCATGATTCAGCACAACAATCTCCCTGTTTTGACCTACTGACAAATTCGACTCAAGACTTGCGCTCTGCTGAGAATACAGATCTTGCTCTCTAGTGGCCAATTACACTGCAAGTACCTAACATCACTCATCCGTTTACACAACCTTTAGCCATTCTGCTAACAAAGGGAAGACTGCCTCCCCGGCTGTTTCATTGTTGGACAGGCACAGATAGCTGATAGATGTCCTACCGCTCTGAATCAAACAACAAACGAGCTGGCGGCGCTAACGGCCAGCCAATCAAAGCCAAGCTGCAGCGAGCGAAGAGGCCTGATGGTGCAGCAGGGTTTTCTGTGCACGCTGTCCTTATCTCCACAAACATGTTTAGCGATGTTTGCTAAAGCAAGCAAAACTATTACTATCGCTCATGCTCAGAGTTTTGTACAAACTGTTAACCTCTTTAAGTATTCAAATTCAGGCTGTAAGTATCACTCACAGCAACCACGTAGCAGCCAGCTAACCAATCAAATTGTGGCAGTGATGTACATGCAAACATCACTCACAATTTCTTTAGGTGAAATGTAAAAATCTAGTTTGCTGCTGTGCAAGACATGGAGCAGATTAGCTGCTGATCCAGGTCTGTAAACCGTCTTTAAACCCAAACCCTGTTTGGTGAAGATTTGACACATCAGTCACAGAGAGTGAATGACAGAGTGGAAGAAACTCGTTCGGGGACGGAGAGTGATAGACAGGAAGAGAAAGAGGGCCAACAGAAAAAATAAAGACACAACTAGAGACATCTTAGCTTGGATGGGTTGTGCTAAATGAACTGTGCTACAATTAAAATTGTATGTGCAGCACTGAACTCATGATGTAAGTCTATGGGGCCTTTGAACAGTAGTGTATAGTAAAAATCACAAGACAGTCTTGTACTATTCATTATATATAAATCGCTTTGACGCAGTGGATAAAAAAAAAAACATCTGCATAATAAGTACATGCAAATGAAATGACTTTCTCCAGAGGGTACCTCGGCCCAGGAGGGGAAAGGGTCGGTGTTTCGAGCCATGTGCACATCCCTGATATGTGTACAGTATGTGTGAAAGATGTGTGCACAAAACATTAGATGAAACAGAAGGGCTGGTAGCATTGTTAATATTTGATAAAGGCTCCTTGTCATCTGGAACACCTACAGCAGTGACAGCAGCACAATAAACATCAGACAGAGAAAGTTTTCAAATCTGCAGCTCACAGTGACTGGCATCCATTTATCTCATTGCTCTTATTTCCTGTATTCAACCCACCCAAATGTCTGGAGCATCAACATGATAGAGATCAAACTACAGCAGACAGGAAACAATTGCTGGTTGGCATACAAGCGGAAGCGTCTCATTTACACCAGTGGGACGCTGTTGCATACCACGTACGGATGCGTTTTATCAGGGCAAACTCAGGAGCGCAAACACAAATAACAGAAAAAGGTGTTTTTATCTCTTACAAAAGCCTTGGAAAACCAAGGAATGTTGACAATGCGATTCACGTCTCGCACAATCCCCTGGTGAATCTCCGAGAGGCACTCAACATCTCAACATGAATTGGACCGTACACGCTTTAAAAGCCCTGTCAAAACCAAACCAGAAAAGCTCTCGGTAAAGATTCAGCTAATGTATGGACATTGGTCGTTTGGGGGACGCTACTCACGTATCTGTTGACAATCGTACCGAAACATACAGTTGGTGTGTTGATGACTCAAATCTGCGGGGGACTTCAATCTGTCTTAATGATTTGCTGCATCCATTAGCAAAGCACGTTAAAAAACATGTCAGGTTTCTTGGCTCACTGAGCTGGATCATGAACGGGAAGCTACTAAAGGGACACATTAACAAACATACTGTATGCAGTATGTGTGCAGGCAGAAAGACTGCGCCCCGCAGCGACTCCATCCACGGCACTGTGGTTGAGCTTATGTAAAATGTTTATGGACAACCGTGATTTGATTGAACATTTGATTTGATTTATCTGAGCAGCTGTGCTCTGAGAACACAAGAACACTACGCAACACAAACGAGGTACCAAATAAACAATTAAACTCGTCTAATCAGCTAGCAAAACATGGTTGCAATTGGTGGCAAGAACAATTGAAGATAGAACCACAAAGACAAGTGAGAGCCAAGAGAAAACTGCTGGGAATTAAACCAGGATGGGACAGTCATGTAGAAGTAGTTAAGTGGACAGAAGATAAATGATCATCTACTGGGCGAGTGTTTGGAAAAGAGTCAAAGTCGTTCCTAGGCTCATTACAACAGCTTGCAACAGCCAGATTGTTACAAAACCCACTAAATATTCACAACTGTTTCTTTATTTCTTTCATTCTCTTCTCAGTTATCCTTGTGTTTTTCCTTCTGTCGCTCTTTTCGATTGCAATTAATCTGAGCCAAAAACTCCCCCAACGTGTTGTTAGTTTAGTTCTATAGCTGGTGTAAGTCGGTAGAATTCTCCATTTGACAATATATTAAAAATGCTAAATTGCAAAATTACGTTGTCAATATTGATAATAATCAGAAATGTTTCTTGATTTCTGAAGGATCACATGACACTGACGACTGGAGTAATGTTGCTGAAAATTCAGTTTCGCACCACAGGAATAAATTACATTTAGAAATATCACATTATTATATATTTATATTATATATATATATTTCACAATATTACTGTCTTTACTGTAATAGGTCAAATAAACGTAACCTTGGCGAGCAGAAGAGGCTTCTTTAAAAAACATTTAAAAGTCTTGTCTATCTATATATTTTAAATTAAGATGTCTTTCAAGATTACATAAATGTGACCTTCAAATAACATGAAAATATAACAAAACGTTCCTTTCCAGATGGCCCTTGAAGCTGTCGCTGTATTTTGTAGTATTTTGATTGTTTACTTTAGTCATAGACTCATTCATGGTCTTGGATAAGAGTGAATTTTTTCTCCTCCAACGTAATGAAAGTTGTGGAAACAAACTCTAACATTCAGTTCTGTTCTACCCTACAGAAACACAATGAGAGTCCCTCAAGAAAAGAAGTCTGCTCTGACCTTTCTTGAACACTTCAGTTGTGTTGTCTGTCTACTGCAGCCTTCTTTCTGTTTGGACCACGTGTTTTCCCTGCATAATGACTAGTCTTCTGATGCTCGAGAAATCGCCTTTGGAGTGGATATTGGAAATCCACTGCATATAGGATGAAAATAAATGGGCCCAGGACAGTTCCCTGGGGTACCCCAGTGTGGCTCAAGGTCATGGAGCCTCAAATACGGCTGGTTTTCAGTAAGGTAGTCTGTGATCATGAACCCTTCAGAGGCATCCGCATGGTTTTCACTGGTTTTCACTGTTCAAACACTGTTAGCCATATGTGCTCATGCATAACTAATCTCAAGTTTTTCCTCATTTGTAAGTTGCGTTTATTATAAAAGCATCTGCTAAATTATCAAAATTTAGCCTTAAGGTTCAGAATTCAAAACTAAACACTTGACAGTAGAATCTGTTTTGCTGGCTGTCATGGATTTTAGAGATGAAGGCTGCAGACCGCAATCTTCGCATGCATCTGTGGCTCATGATGCAAAAATAAAAAGTCTTAACATCCATTCATAAACATGCACAAAAATATAGTATTTTCTCCTACTAATGGGCTGCATATCAGTTTAAAACATTAAGACTGAATTCTTTAAGATGGTTTAGATTCTACCTGTCCGATCGCTACCACTTTGTTTATTTAAATGGGGAGTCATCTCAGTTATCACCAGTAAAGTATGGAGTGCCGCAACGATCTGTCCTAGGTCCTCTACTGTTTTCAATATACATGCTTCCCATTGGTAATATTATTAGAAAACACGGGATTAGTTTCCATTGTTATGCTGATGATACTCAACTATATATCTTAACACGACCAGATGAAACTTCTAAATTATCGAAGTTAACAGAGGGTGTTAAAAATGTAAAAGACTGGATGACCAATAATTTTCTCCTATTAAATTCAAATAAGACAGAGATTGGACTTATTGGATCAAAAGATCGTACACAGAATCTCTTGTACTACAATACGGATATACCGTTACTTCCTCTACAGTCAAAAATCTAAGTGTTATATTAGACTGCAACTTGTCTTTTGAAAATCATATTTCTCACGTTACAAAAACAGCATTCTTCCATCTTTCAAACATTGCCAAGCTACGAAATATGTTACCTGTTTCTGATGCAGAAAAGCTGGTTCATGCATTCATGACCTCTAGATTGAACTCTAGATTGAATGCACTAGGTGGTTGTCCTGCACCTTCAACACGTTCTCACCTATTCAACACGTTCTCACTCCCAACTCACTTTTTGACGCACAGGGTACCCCTTTAGCGTAATTTTTTCGACATGCAGCGTCCTTCATTGCTTTAAATAAGAAACCCTTGCCGTCTTAATGCTAACACAAAAGGCACTGGGAATTTTATCATCATGATTAAATTATACATTGGGTAATAACATTGCCATTATTGCATATATGTTGGGGTGTGATTTTTCAAAGTAAACAGTCACAAGTTTATTTACATTACATTATTTACACATTTACGAGCACGTAACCCAACCCCTGTCCCTAAACCTACCATTTGTCAATAAAACACAAGATATAACAGACAGATACAGCTACATTCATAATTTATTCAAAAAGTATTATTATTCCAAGTCTTCTGAGGCAAAACAATTGATTTGTGAGAGGAACAGGCCGTCTCCGTCTCTGTCCACAGTAAAGCTCAGTCTGTTTGTGCGTAAATAAATTAAAAAAATGCCGCCTGCCTGAAGAAGCGTTATGTCAGCCTTGATTGCGAAATGCCATTGGCTCTTGTGTGTCTCGTGATTGCGTCATGCTAATATTCAGGAGTATCTTTGTGAATGAGATGTGAGCACGTTAACAGAGCACGATCATTTACAGCGATTAAAATCTTATGTTTTACTCTCTTCTTCACATAAAGATATCGTATGGCTTCAGAAAATTCTGAATGCAACACGACTTGTTTGTAATGCTTTTATACTGCTTGTTTATGGTCAGTTTCTGCAACACATACCTGTGACTGTACTTATATTTGCCTGTTACGTGTTTTATATCGTTCAGAAGTGGGTACGTTTAGGGTAAGAGTGGGGTTAGGTGCTCCAATGAAAGTATACATTTATATAAAATTATTCATATTTTTTTACAAATACATGCAAACCATTAAATTAAGGCAAACAACTGAAATCAGTGGAGGACCCTGCACATCCAAAAGTGATGCTAAAGGGATACCTTGAGCGTCAAAAAGTGACGCCAAGGGGTCCTGACCAAGTGTCAATATTTGACGAGTTGGGAGTGAGAATGTGTTGACCTATTAGGTTCCGTATCAATTACAAAAATTGTAATGGTTTAGCTCCTGCGTACCTATCTAGTCTTCTACCATGCTACAATCCATCACGCTCCCTAAGGTTGCAAAACTCTGGACTTTTGGTAGTACCTAGGATAGCAAAGTCCACTAAAGCAGGTAGAGCTTTTTCACATTTGGATCCCAAACTTTGAAATAACCTTCCTGATAAAGTTCAGGGTTCAGACACACTCTCTCTGTTTAAATCTGGATTAAAGACACATCTCTTCAGCCAAGCATTGAAATAGTGCATCTCATAATCTGGTACTGCAGTTATATCTGATCAAATGCATATTGTTATTCTTTAGCTTGGGTTAAACAAATCATTTTGGTTGGAACAGCAGCTACGCTAATTATGTCCCCATTTGTTCCTCTGTTTCTGCCATTGACATCCCGTGGTAACTAGGAATTACACAAGCTTCAGTCTGGATTCAGAACACCTACGAAGAGATGATGCCAACCCTTCAGAGGACCTCAGATGATGCCAACCCGGAAACAATATACACCACTACCGAATTTTGTTATAAGTTTGAATGCAACATATAATTCATTACTGTTAATAGTGTTCATTGTCTGTTTGATTACGTCATTAAGTGATTTTTACCATTCATCTCTGCCATATGTATGCCAACACTAGTAAGATACTACTAAATATATTGTAGTTGTTGTTTTAATTTTCTGTAAAGCTGCTTTGCAGCGATTTTTATCATGAATTGATACAAAAATGAATTGAGTTGAATTGAATTGAGTTGAATTGCACCAAACTTGAAACAAATTATTATATTGAAGATCTGAACTGGAGACATGTTTGCAAACTCAGTTTAAAGTCCAGGTCACAACATTTTGTTGCTGATCCTATCTCTTTTCATTATCACTTTGCTTGTTTCATTTTGATCCTGCTTTTAGTTTCTAAAAGTAAGACTAAATTCAGCATAATGCAAAAATGTGTTTACTTTATGAGCATGGTTCCATATTACACCAAGTAACAGAAAACATATGTCTTTGTGATTGGTGGCATTTTCTTTGCTTGCTTGGCTGTTCTGTTCTGTTCTCTCTCTCGAATATGAAAAACATGTTTATGTAATTCCTTCTTTATTTGCACCAGCTTTAAATAAGAGGCTTTAATAACTGGTAAAACTTAAAAATATAGTGTTGCAAAGCTTTCAGTAAACTAGTCTCATCCTCAGTGGCCTCCCTCCTCACACGCTGGCTGAGACGTCTACCAGAAGCGATATCCCTCTAGGGGGAGCTTGACTTATTAAAATTTTAGGAGCCTCTATGTTAAAGCAAAGCATCTACACGGCTAGCTTTGCTAAGCCTGACGTCCACAGAGCCCTTAGTTGGCAGCTAACTGCTAAAACTGGTTTCACAAATGTGTCACATCAGCTTCATAGGGAGAACTCTACACCCATCTTAGTGGTGACAGCGAGTGCTGGAGCTGAATGATCCAGATCCTTTGTGTTTTCCCAGGTAGGATTAAGAGGAGGGGGACATGATATCCTTAATACAAGCTGCTGCCCCATGGGCCTGACTGCTGATCTCATCTCTACAGACCCACTCGGGTACTCATGTAGCACTCATGTGCTCTCTCATTCCTCCATTCTATCTTTCATTCATTTCTTTTCCTCTCTCTTTCCTCCGCTGTCACCCAAAGGGAGCATACGTGAGTTGATTTAATCTGTGCGAGTCGGGTGGAGATGCCCGAGAGGTTTCCAGTGACCCGTGAGGCATAACTGAGAGAAATAGAGAGCGTGAGAGGGTTGGCGAACAAACAAGTCAAACAAACACAGATTACAGAATGAAAGGATGGAGGAAAGAGAGTTTTTTTTTTTCTTAATTATTCTAAACCTTTGACTTTTTTTCCATTTGTTTAATGTTCTGAAATATTCTGTGAATGTTTTGTAAATGGTAATTTATTTCTGTGATCAAAGCTGAATTTTCTGCATCATTACTCCAGTGTTCTGTGTCACATGATCCTTCAGAAATCATTCTAATATGTGAGCCTGGACCACAAAAGTACACTGTAAAAAATAAAAAAACACAATTTGTTGAGTCAAATTAAAATAATTTGTTATCCTGCTGCCTTAAAATTTTAAGTTCAGTCAACTCAAATAAGTTTAGTCAGCTTGAAATGTTAAGTTGTACTAAGTGACAACTTAGATATTTGATATTTGTTTGCTAAACTTAACAGATGGGTAAGTAACCCAGCTGCCTTAAAAAATTAAGTTGAATCAACCCAAATATCTAAGTTGTCACTTAGTATAATTTAACATTTTAAGCTAAATAAACTTTTTTTGAGTTGACTGAACTTAAAATTTTAAGGCAGCCAGTTAACAAATTATTTTAAGTTTACTCAACAAATTGTTTTTTTACAGTGTAGTCATAAGAGTCAAATTAGTTTAAATAAGCTTTCCAATGATGTATGGTTTGTTAGGATATGACAATATTAGGCCGAGATACAACTATTTGAAAATCTGGAATCTGAGGATGGAAAAATTCAAAATATTGAGAAAATCACCTTTAAAGTTGTCCAAATGAAATTCTTAGCAATGCATATTACTAATCATAAATTTTGATATATTTATGGTAGGAAATGTACAAAATATCTTAATCGAACATGATCTTTACTTAATATCCTAATGATTTTTGGTATTAAAGAAAAATTGATAATTTTGACCAATGTATTGTTGGCTATTGCTGCAAATGTACCTGTGGTACTTAAGACTGGTTTTGTGGTCCAGGGTCACATATGCTGATTTGCTGCTCATGAAACATTTCTTATTATTATCAATGTTGAAGACAATTTTTTGATGCATAATATTTTAGTTGAAACCATGACACACTACTGATCAAAGTTTTTTTTTTTTTTTTTTACTTTTATTTAGAAAGAACAGATTAAATTGATCAAAAGTAAGAGTAAAGACATTTATAATGTCACAAAAGAGTTCTACTTTAAAAATATCATGTTTACTGAACTTCCTATTCCTCAAAGAATCCTAAATAATGAATTATGAATTCCACAATAAATAAATAAATGAATAAATAAATAAATAATAATAATAATAATAATAATAATAATAAGAGCTAATATTAATAACTGAGCACCGATAATAATTAATACAAAAGATGCACTTTACATGTCCTACTTCCACAAAAACAGATTCAGTATTCCTTAAAAATAAATAAGAATGCACATTAATATGACCTATATTACGCAAACTAGGGCTGTCATTTTAATGCATTAACTTAATTAATTAGTCAAGAAAAAATAACGCAATTCAACTATTTTAATGCAGTTAATGTACTGGCCCCACCCCCAGACCTGTATGTCAACTTAAATCTTTATATAGTTTACTGATGACAGATATGATGCAGGGCAACAACTCCACTAATGCAGTTATGCCCTAAAATTCATGATACTGGTGCAAAAAAATGCTCCTGTATGTGTTTTGTCTCATATTAACATATATATCACATATCACACGGGCAGCAAGAGCAATATGACACGAGTGCTGATTTTGTCCCGATCTATGTGATTTTATACAACAGTTCAGTAAATTAAAAAGTTGAAGTGTTATATTTTAAACACTATATTATGTGTTTTTGCTCAATTTTGCAGAGAACATATTACCTTTAAAACCATAGCAGAATTGTTGCACGTCTCTGGGCAGCACAAAGGTGTTTAGTTTCTGAATGAATCCGCATTTTGAACGAATCATGTGAACCAATGATTTAAAAGTCCATTCATAAAGAGAGCTGTTTACTTCATTCCTGAATGAATCAGCCATTTGAACAAATCGAATGAATGAATGAATCATAAAGACATTTACCGCCACTTGCTGGCAGATTTACTTTCTGATTTAGAGTAACATTTCATAAAAAAATAAAAATAAAATAAAATAACAAGAATAATAATAATAAAAATAACAATAAACACATTAAAGGGATAATTCACCAAATAATAACAATAATAATGTTCCATAGTTTAAGTTAGGCCGTTGCAGCCTTAATGTATATGTGTAATAAATTTTATGTTGAATCAAACAAAATATTTCTTTCTAAAGCTTTGTAATTTCTACTTGATACTTTCCCATTTAACACAAAAATAGCTTTAAATAATCTTTCATAGTCAAATTTAATTTGCTATTAATTCATCAACACATCACGTAATTAATTAGATTGAATAAATGGCTAATATTCTAGTAATATGCATGCTAATAAGCAACTAGTTAAGAAACCGTAAAATACAGTGTTACCAAATATACCATCTAATATAACTTTACCAATTTCTTTGCCGTTGACCTCTGACAATCAAATCCACCCATACAAACATCTGCAAATAAAACTGCCCTTTTGTTTATATGTTTGTTTGTTTGGCATCGCAGCTTTGTAAAAACATACATTTTTGTTTTCTTCTCCTTCAGATACTTTTGTTTACTTTCATCAGCAGTTCATTTCATTTTTTGTGTTGCGTTTGGTGCGAAATGGCCTTCAGAAGGCATCTGCCTACATTTTAGAACAGCCTTCATATTGCCAGTGCACCTGGGACGCTCTAAACGCCTCTCTATATAGGCAGCACACTAGGGTTTGGAACGGAGTTTTTTATTCCTCTGCTCTGCTGCCTCATTATCTGCTCTTGACAACACAAATGCAGCAATTTATCTGGGTCTTCATGTGCATTTGTATCTGTCCCTGTTCCCTTACACAATTACGCACAACATTCATCACACGGTTACATATTATGAATTACAGTGTCATAAATGACTGCAGGCAATTACTACAAGCTAACTACAATTGACTAACATGCCTCGCCACATCTCCAAACACCTCGAATTCACCATATTCCATGTACGTTCCACCGCAGCACGTCTGAACAAACCAGACACCATTCTCCACAGAGAAAGAATGAGATGGAGAGCGAGCAACAGAACCAGAGGGTTAAGATAATTTCTTCACATTGTCTGTCTGGCAACCCTGTGGCGCACTGTGAGCGTGTGTGAGTGAGTGTGCATTGATCGTGGCAGGGCTGTAATCTCATTAAGCCCAGTCTGATTTATGGAGAGAGGAGCGATACGGGTCAGGGTTATGGAAACCACCCCGGACCTCCTCTTTTAAACGGGTCACACACAAGCGGGGGTCAATTGACTCTGTAGTCACATACACACACACACACATACTCAACTTACTGGTCATTATAGGCTTGTTGGAGAGCAAATGAGGGGCGAGTTATTAATCATAGCCTTTAACAAGGTGACAGTGTTCTGTGCGCTAATCATCAGAGGAACAAGTGACTCAATAACACACATCGCTGACCAGAGCCAAAAGCTGAAGATAATAGACTATTTAGTAGTCAGGAAAAAAAAATTGTTAGTGGTCAGGTACATAAATAAAGGTGTTTCACGATGCCATAGAAGAACCTCTTTTGTCTAAATGGTTCTATAAAGAACCTTTAACATCTGAAGAACCTTTCTGTTTCACAAAAGTTCTTTGTGGTGAAAGAAGGTTCTTCAGATTATAAAAAAGTAAGAGAGAGATGGTTCTTTAAAGAACCTTTGACTGAATGGCATAATGCATATTCCCAGACCTTCTATAAATGTCAATATTTAATCAAAATCAAAAGACACAATCTAAAGATCCCTTTCCAGTCCATTGAAAAACATTTATTGAAACTAAGCCAGTAAAATAACTTCTTCAAAATCTTTATAGTATATTGAAATCAGAAGCAGGTGGGAATGATGGACTTTCACAGGTTTGCCAACTTAGTGACTTTTTTATTAGCCAAAGGTTTACTAAAATCTGTTCACCAGTAGTGATGAAAAATGTTGCAATAAATTAAATGCAAATATGTGACCACAGACCACAAAAACAGTCACAAGGGTCGATTTTTTTTAAAAAATTGAAATGTATACATTATCTGAAAGCTGAATAAATAAGCTTTCCATTGATGTATGGTTTTTAAGTTAGAGCAAACTTTGGATAAGATTAAAAAAAAAAAAATAGCAATGCACATTACTAAGTTACTAAATCTAATCTCACAAGTTACTAAATCTAACAACAAGAACAATGATAAAACTGTAAATACATGTTTTTCTGTAGCATTTACTACAACACTGAATTTTTTTTATCAGTGCAAAAACTGTTTTAACATTAATAATCATAAATGTTTCATGAGCAGCAACCCCTAATCCCACAATGTAATACGAAGTGTGCATGAAAAATAAATATAATAATAATAATAATTATTAATTAAATATTTTGACTATAGGATTTTAACCTGTTACTTGCAACACAAAGTCAACATGTATCTGAGTATTTGTGCATGACATTGGTCTCACCTGGTACTCGCTGGGCCAGAAGGTGCTGACGGCCAGCTCCACCTGATGCCACTGCCGCCCCTGAGAGCCGGACACATTCCACACGGCATTTCCCCGCGAGCCACCGTTTACACGCACATACACGTTCAGGACCCCGGGACTGTGTCCGTCACGGCTGTACAGGAAATAACTGAACTGCACACAGTGTGTGTCGTTCTCACTCAGCGGACGTAACATGAGCTGAGCCCGCTGTCCTGCACCATACTGAGAAGAGTTCACCAGCATGTAGGAGCCTGGAGAGAGACAGTAAGAAAGAGATTGTTTACTTTTTTAATTTACTTGGCACACTATTTGGACTTTTGCTATTTATTTTGTTGAAGTACACACATTGCTGTTTGAAAACATGTTGTATCAGCCCTTAATGAATCAGTGATTCTGAACCAAATGGTTGAGTCAATAATACAATGACTCACTTATTTGTTGCCACCTACTGGTGTACTGATGTAACCTTCAGAAAGAGTCACTGAAAAATCCACTAATCCACTAATAGACATATATAAATTACACTGCGACCTTTGTGTTTGGTAACTGGCTTTGGAGCTCTTGCTAAGCTCACATTTAGAAACAGTGAGCATAAATGATTGCTGTGGCATTGGGGCAGGGCAGAGTTCACAGTGGCTAATGTAGTTTAAAGCAGGTGTAATCAGTGCAGTGATGATGGCAGCTCTGCTTGGGTACGCCACCATTATTAATCACGCTGACACAGTTATTAAACCGCTAATGTCTGCCACCAGGGTACCACAAAAACTACATTACATACAGTGAGGTACAAATGAAAGAAACACAAACAAATATTACACAGACACAACACATAAACAGCTTTCTCAACATCTTGAGGACATTATATGCTTTCTTTTGTTCTCATTCATTTTACCATTTTCCCTCCTTCAGTGTAAATATATGAAATTTAGTCTAGTCATTATCATTCGCCATGTGAAAATCTGAAGTCTGGCTGATTAAAATAGTCCTCAAGCCACATTGTTTAAGGCTTCATTCCTATCTGTAGAAAAAAAAAAATACAGTACAGGATGATAGATTGAAGAATAATAATTAATTTAGTATGAACAATAACAGATCTAAATTTAACGTTGTTTCTCATATGTGATACCCTTCTGAAGCTTGACATGTTGTTTTCTGTGCTGGATTTCAGTGAAATTACAGTGTTCAATTGTCAAAACAGGTGGCAGGCATTAACAATAATTTTGAGTCTCTGGCTTTTCGTGTTATTTTTCCAATTCATAAAAATAAACTCAAAGCTGTTCTAACATCTGTCAGGAAGGCTCCTGCTCGGCTGGCCTTATTTATCAACTGAAGAACGTCTATTTATTCATTTAGAACAGCACCAGAACCCACTGAGATTCAGTGAGCCACAGTGCAAGAACAGACATGTAAAGTTAAAGAAATGAAAATAAGGATCCCAATCATTTTTGATAAAAAATGAGACAGACCCTGTGTAACAGATTGGTGCCATGACCCGGATAGGGGTAAGAATAGCTAGTAAAACCTATATATATATATGTAATAGAGCTGTAAACTTCATTTCCATGGCCTCAAGAGGTGTACTAGAGGTGTTTAGCATACATCTTTGTGCAGTTGTCTCCAATGCCAGGTGATGCTGGTTTAAATCCCACTTAGAGTGGTGTACGGCATTGGTGCCGTGACCCGGATAGAGGCTAGTGTAACAAAGGACAGCTAGTAAAAGCCATATATGTTAACTTCACTCCCCTGGGCCCCAGAGTTGCGCTAGAAGTCTTTAACGTAATGCTTAGAGCAATTGCCTCTCATGCCAGGTGACGATGGTTCAAAAACTGCTCAGAGTTGTAGGTAGTAGGACATTGGTGACCCAGATGGGGGTTAGTGTAATAAGCGACAGCTAGTAAGAGCTGTATAGGTAAACTTCACTCCCCTGGCCTCAAGAGGTACACTGGAAATCTTTAGCATACTTCTTAGCACAACTGCATACCGCTGACAGTGGTGTGGGTAGCATATTGGTGCCGTGACCCGGATGGGAGCGAGTGTGACGAAAGAGACCTAGTAAGAGCTATATATGTAAACTTCACTCATCTGGCCTGAAGAGGTGAGCTATATGTCTTTAGTGTACTTCTTAGCACATTTGCCTCCCATGCCAGGTGACGCAGGATCGAATCCCAGTTGGAGCAGAGTAAGGACCAATTACACTTACACTAAAAGCATAAAAGTACAGCATATATTTCTCCTTACAGAAAAACCACATGAACTCCACATGTTGAAACCACATGCAAAATATGTGATACCCATGTGAAATGTGTGGTTTTAGAACATTTTCATGGTGTAAATGTGTGACACCATGTGTTTCACATGTGTTCCACATATTTCATATGTGATTTTAACATGTGATTTCACATGTGAAGTTCATGTGTTTTTTCTGTAAGGGTGTCATGAGACAATTCTAGCTAAAGGTCAAAACAGTGCGTATAGAGGCACTACACTCTAAAAACTGCTGGGTTAAATACAACCTAGCACTGGGTAAAATATGGACATACCCAGTGATTGGGTTGTTTTGACCCAGCGGTTGGGTTAAATGTTTAACCCAACCTTCTGGGTAGTAACCCAACCGCTGGGTCAGAACAACCCAATCACTGGGTATGTCCATATTTTACCCAGCGCTGGGTTGTAATTATCCCAGCAGTTTTTAGAGTGATACCCTTTACTAGATTGACCTATAATATAAAATTATAAAATATGTTTTACTACAGGGATATTTTCCCTCATATTTTAAAAATCTAGAGATATTTTCAGGGTTTTTGCCTCCAGACCCTGTAGAGATCATAGCAAATTGGAAATACCACGCTACTATACAATGAATATAGTCATGCTCCACAGTTTGGTACTAGAGTAAGAACTGCAAAGTAGTGCCATGATGTATGTCTACCCAGAAAAAAAAAAAAAAAAAGGTAGCACATATGGTCCAATAATGGCAACTTTTTATTACTGAAGTCCATTGCAATAACTTCAGTCGAAGGTCAACAGCTGCCCTCCATCTGCATTTGAAATTTAAAGCATGTCGTTTCCTACGCTTGACTGTTTCAAACAACAACCCGCAGAAGAACAAGTTTGCAGCTCCATCGTCCGGAAGAGAACATGAGCGTTTGTTTTTAGACTGACTGTCAGGTTTGTATGCATGAGCGCTCTCATGGAACGGACTTTAGAGCCACGGCTTAAAGAGAACAGAGGATAAAAGAAGCTTCTTAAATCAAAAGTCCATCTGACAGTCTTTATGCAGATCAGGGCCTGAATGAGCATCAGTGCCTGCAGTGAATCGCTATGACAGTCACAAATGAAAAAAAGTGTTGCATCCTGGGAGAACTCACAGCAACAGAATGAAACTTTTAGATATACTGGCAATTTTAGCACCTTTGAATACAGCATTCTGAATGGAAATTGGATGCAAAACTTAAATAGTTTCCTCCAAGTTTGGGGATGGGATATAAATGGGTTGGGAATTTCATGCTTCATGTTCAAGTCAGCATGGAATGGAAATGTACTCTTATTTATTTTAGCAATTTTAAGAAATAAATAAATGTTTTGTTTTTTTTTACTCTTTTAGTTTATGTAGTCTATTTTGACTTTTTATATGGTCAGTTTAAATTTTTAGTAATTTTGTTATATTCTTTTGTTATTTTTATTATTATTAATATTACTATTTTATGTTGCTATTTATGTGCAATTAATTAATTAATTTAGTTCAGTTTTAGTTAAGTTCAATTTTTATTTAGTTCCAAAAAAAGCTGTTTTAGTGTTTTAAATCTAAATGATTTTTGTTTAGTTCACATTTTTCATCTTTTTTTCAGTCTAATTTCATTTTAATATGGAATAATTAACCAAGCAGAATTCAGTATTCCAGAGAGCTGTATAATGACAGCAAATAAGTAAAGTTAAAAAAAAAAAACTTCACCATTTGTAAAACATCCTGTTTTGGTCTGAAACATGTCCCATTATGGAAGTAAAATGGTTTGTAATTGCTGTTTCTTACTGACTTTAAATACATCATCTTTTTTTTTTCAAGAGCTGGCACTTTCTGTGGATAAATTAGTATCATTATAAACCTGAACTGTCTGTTTTAACGTACTAAAATTGTTTCAGACATCTTAAATGAGGATGTTAAGAACCCAAGCTCTTCGGTGGCCGGTGCGGCTTGAGACACTTCAAAGTCTGAAATAATAATAATGTCTGAACCCTACAAACACCTCCAACGTACAATCACAGCTCCACTCGCACCCGCCACACATGCTGCTGTAATCACGGCTGAGCTTCCTGGAGGCTCTGGGTCCATTTCTCAGAAGTTATTAATTTCCCTCTCCCCCTCCTTCCTCTGGCGGCGCATGTAGAAGCCTGCCTCCTCTCAGCTGAAGGGTGTGAGCGCCAGGGACCATGACCCAAATGAAATTTTTCACACGCTCGTTTTTCTGGAGCCCATTTTCAGGCCCTGACAGGTGGCGGAGGAGAGACGGGAGGTCAGACAAATGGATCGTGGCAGAGCGCTGCAGGAAATCTGACTGTCCCTTATTTACTGATAACACTTTATGTAATGAAACAGTGTAACGCAATAACCTAAAGATGACGGGAATCCAGTAAAGAACATTCTGAGTTCAGAACAACTTTAAGTGACAGTTCACCCTAAAATGTCAATAGTGTCATCATTTAATCATCATAATGTGATCCCAAACCTGTATGACTTTCTTTCCTCTGCCAAAGAAGATATTTTGAAGAATTCTGATAAGCAAACAGTTTCAGTCCCCAATGACTTCCATTGTTGTTTTTGTTGTTGTGTGTTCCAAAGAATAAAGAATCATACATATCTATCTATCCATCCATCAATCCATCCAATAATTGTGTAAAATAATTAAAATGGAAGTCCAGACCACTATATGTCACCATAAACATTATTTTAATGAAACTATGTCAGTTCTTACCAGAAAACAAAACAAAAGAAAACAAATATAAATATTTCATAGACTAGGGAATACAGATGAATTCATGCTATGTGTAATATAAATTATATATAAATAAATCATAAGTATCAACATACAATTAACATGAAAAGACATGAAATTAACATGAAAAGACTACAATAAATGAATAAATATTTTCTGGAAGATCTTAATTGAACTGCAAATTAATTACAAATAATGAACTAATACTAGACTGGTTTTCTAATGTAACCACCACATAATGTAAAGGGATTGCTTGTTAAATAAACAAACACACAAACAAACAAATAATAATAATAATAATAATAATAATAATAAAAATAACAATTATTATTATTATTACTATTAAACAATTTTGAAACATGTTTAGTATGGATTTGAATTCACACAGTCAGACAAATGCAGGGACACAATGAGCTTTTTTATGCAGTATATGTTTGTTTTTGTTTTTTGTTTTTTAACGTCCCGTGTCTGCTGTGCCACTGGGTAAAGCATAAGGTCATCCACCCAGAACACTAGTCCCATTTTGACAGCACAAATGGCACACAATTATGTACAGCTCACTTGCCCCTTAGACTTCCAATGTAAGTGGCGACACTTTAGGACCCTAATTAAAAGACAGGCACAACAGCAGGAAGATTATTAACACACTGTACATTGTATACTAATAAACTTGACAATTTGACAGCTAGACAACATCAGTTCCCGTCTGTTGTTCCTTTAATTAACTCTTATCAAAAAAAAAAAAAAAAACAACACAACTACAACTTAAATTATAAAAAGTCAATATTTGAAGTTCAGTCATTAGCTCATTACCATGTATTCTTGTCTTCTGTTGCTCAGTTCAGTGTGGCAAAGAAATCATGTATTGTAAAAGTGTGTTATTCAGGAGTGTGTATAAATAGACTTCATATCAACGTCATTGGCTTGTCAACGTATATGGCTTTAATCTAAAAACAGCCCTCCAATACAGAGAAACTCCTGCCAACCACTTTGCCAAGATTCCCGTCCTCCGCTAAAACTCGTATGAAGTTGGTGAGGAACGCTAGAGGAAAGTGCGAGAGAAAGCGAGCGAGTGGGTGGGTGAGAGAACGACAGAGGAAAATCGAGAGAGAGAGGGTCGAAAACTGTCAGCGCAGAAATATTTTCCATAAATTCATAAACGCTGATAAGGCCCCATCTTTCTCCCATGTGCCCCGGCCAAGGACGAAGGAACATACATTAGGAGATTAGGAGCAACGCTGCATTTCCATCACCCCGCCGAGAGCCAGACCCGCGGTCCCAGCACACGATCTTATCAAAGACACACAGAGGCACAGGGAAGCCAGTGCTGGTTTCAACTTCATTTTCCCTCCTCCGCTTCTTTAAAACCCTTCTCAACCTCCGCCATCAACAATCTGCCCCTGCTGTCCTCTGTGTTTCATCAGACTGATGCCATTGCTTTTCTTAACTGTTTGTATTGAAATACACCCACACATACAATATGTATACATACTGTATATATACACATACAGTGCTGGGTAGTAACTTTATTACATGTCATCTGGATTATGTAATAAGATTTCAAAAATGTACTTGTAATTAGATTATATTACATTTTAAAATATGAATAATTAGACTACAGTTATTTTGTTTGTTTGTTTGTTTGTTTGTTTGTGTTTAATTTAAAAAGAACTTATCCCTTGTATACATTTAGAAAGTTTTCCAGTTTTGTGGACATTCACTCAAAGACTAGTCAATAGTCAGGTGGCCACACAGCATTTGACCACTGGATTTACAAAGAATTTCCATTTTTCTCAACATGAAGTAATGTTTAATGCACTTCATGTGGTGTGTGTGTGTCTATGTATATATGTATATATGTATATATATACAGGTGCATCTCAATAAATTAGAATGTCGTGGAAACGTTCATTTATTTCAGTAATTCAACTCAAATTGTGAAACTCGTGTATTAAATAAATTCAGTACACACAGACTGAAGTAGTTTAAGTCTTTGGTTCTTTTAAATGTAATGATTTTGGCTCACATTTAACAAAAACTGTATATGTACTCAATACTTGGTAGGGGCTCCTTTTGGTTTAATTACTGACGTGGCATGGAGGTGATCAGTCTGTGGCACTGCTGAAGTGGTATGGAAGCCCAGGTTTCTTTGACAGTGGCCTTCAGCTCATCTGCATTTTTTGGTCTCTTGTTTCTCATTTTCCTCTTAGGAATAGATTACACTGAAGGTGATCTATTGTAAAACTGTAGATGTAATTCCCACTCCTGTCCAGTTGGTGGTGAGTGCGCTCCAATGTGGCAGCAGAGCGCTGGATCCAGAACAAAAACGGAACTGTCACAAATGTTTTCCTATGTGTTTGATTACGCACAGACGAGTACACAGAAGCTACAATGATCTATCACGCCACATTAAGGAGCGCCAAAACGGTATTTATGGCTTGAATTTCATAATGAAATGGACTTCATTTGAAATCTGAGACTTTGTTTCATATCAAAAGTAACACAAAGCCCAGCATATTGCTATTTTTTTGGAAGGAAGACGCACTATGTACTGTATTCATCAACTGAAAACAGCATAGACATATTTTTTTACCCAGCCCTACTATGCGCTGTCATCTATATATATATATATATATATATATATAATATAGTGTTTGGGGTAATTGGGGTAACTTTTGAATTTCTAAGAAAATATCTGAGTTACTTTTTCAAATAAGTAATGCCAGTTATTTTTTTTTTCCCATTTATTGATTGATAAGTCTCCTGTCGAAGGAATTGGGAGTAAACATGATGTTACTGTATTCTAGACTAAATGTGAACATGCATTAATTCATCTCACTCACAAAAAACAGACACAGACACAATCCTGCAATAATTAAATATGTTAAATAAAACAAATATCCTTTATGTATTTAATCCCATTTTATTAACCAGTGCCTTTGCTGACTTTTGACGATGCAATTCAACTATACTAATAACCAAAAATTACTTTAGATAAATTAACATTTGTGCTTCATTTTTTTTTTTATAGTTAAAGAGTGATCTCCTGCATAAATGTACTTTTCTTTCAGCCTGAGGTGAATTAATTTCACTTTTGGTGTAAAAGGGCTTTTACATTAGAATTGTTTTATATTTAAAAAAAAAAAGAAGCAAGCCCTGCCCAGATTTAAAGTAACGCAAAAATAATGTAACGCATTACTTTCCATAAAAAGTAACTAAGTAACGTAATTATATATATATACATTTATTTTCTTCTTGTTGTTTGTTTGTTTATATTACTGGAGTAATGATGCTGAAAATTCATCACAAGAATAAATTACATTTTAAAACACATTACATAGAAAAATAGTTATTGGAAAAAAAAAAATATATATATATATATATATATATATATATATATAAATGTAATTTTGCTGTATTTTTAGATGCAGATTACAAAGTAAATGTAGCCACTGGGAGCTTTTGAAAACTTCTGAAAATGTATATTTAATATAAATAGACAGTACTAACAGAAAAATATACTCTTTTATAATATCAAAATAATATTATAGGTAATTTGAATCATTTGAGCATGCTATTATCTGTTAATATCAGCCAATAAAACAATAAAACAAACACTGAAGCACAAAACAAATGCATGGTCAGCTTTTAAACTTTTAAAACACAAAAGTTTTAATGTTTGAAAATCTTTAGAGTTGAAATAATGATCATGAAAATGTGGTAATTGCATTTAATAAATTTGACGGCATTAAACATTTACTTAATCTTATTTATTATAAATAGCACAGAATCAATGTAAAATTTTCCATGAATGCAGAAATCTATGAACTTCAGCAAAGAACCGTTAAGCGTGTATGTATGATGTACCTACACTAAAGTCTTAATGTGTCAGAAGCAGTTGATATGATCATATTATCAGTGTCTATCCAAATGAAAAAGAGAGACAGAAAAAAAAAAAAAAAGTTTAGAACATTAGAGCTCTGCTTTCTGAATTATAAATACTAATGAGATCACGCTGATTTCATGGGCATGCCAGCACAACATTCAAAGGCAAAAAAGTGGAAGAAAAAGTACCAAAATGTGCATTTTAATCACTGTTTTACATCAATGATTTCAATTCGTTTGGAAGCGGCAGGGAAGCTCACGCTATCTTTGAGAGGAGCTGTGACAGTCGTGTGTCAAATCGGCCTTGATCTAAAGAAGCTCATTAGTTTATTCTCTCATCCGCCCTTCTTTCATCCCACTGTTTAAAACTGAATAATTACTTTGTTGCATCAATTTCTGCTTTTGTGTTGATGAGACTTTACTCCGAACCTCAGTCACCTTGGCCGGTATTTGAAGGGCAGCAGCAGGTCGCAGTGAAAACATCGTCTTTTTTAACGCAACAAAAAGCAAATATTCAGTTCCGACTGTATCATCTCGGCTTTCATTCTCATTTCCCTTTCATCCGCTTCCCCTTCCTGTGTCACTCTCATGGGTTTAAACCCTGCAGGCTCCCTGCCTGTGTTCTTTGGAGCTCGGAGGCGATGCAGATTTTGGCATTTACGGAGCTGCAGGCTGCTCAGGCGGCGCTTGAATAGGGAGTTGCATGAGAATGGGTTGGGAGGCGATGCCAACTGGTCAGAGATGGTCCCCGGACCCCAGCAAACAATCGCAGATCTCTTTCTAAAGCAGTGCTCACTGGATTGTGCTGTTTCTGAACAGGATTTCCATCAAAGCTCAGAGCACAATGGACAAAACTGTCACATCTGGGCTTGGATGCCGCAAGTGTCTCGCAAGGACAATGTTGATCTAGGATCAGTCCTCGGATGTTCTACTTGGTGGGCTGTGAAATTCATTTTGTTCGCTTCGAAAATTTAGTGGTTTGGATGACTTGATAAGCAACCGAAACCAAAGTTTTACTATGGCCACTAGTATATCAACTATACATTGTGCTAAATGCATAAGCTGTATGCTACAACGTAGCTTAAACTGTAGAGCACAACACAATGCCAAAGTCACAGGTTTGATTTCCAGGGAATGCATGAACTAATGAATTGTATTCCTTGAATGCAATGCAATTTGCTTTAAATAAAGGTATCTGCCAATTGCTTAAATGTACAGTGAATGTGCTGGTGCGCTCGTCCAAGGATAATTTATCATGCCAGAATAAAAACCCTATTTATGTATGTAAATGAATGTGAGTAACGTGCAATAAATATCTAGGTTAGTTATGAAACTCCAAATGACACAACCTGATCATTTACATGGCACAAGCTGATTGGCTTCTACTGGTTCTGCAGCCAATGGTATTGCTTGCTCAACATTTAAATAGTTTGGTTAAGTGTTCATTTGTAAGCTGGTCCGGCAGTTACTCTGAAACCCTCCACCTCCCCCAGCACCACCTGTCTAGGGATATTTTCTTTAAGCTTAAAATAACACAGTGTAATGTGTGATTCAAGATACAGGTTAAAACTATCATAAAACTATCATAACATATATCATAAAAATCGATTCATATTAATACAATGTGCCCTATTTGTTTGGACTTTTCATAGAGTATAGTTCATTAAGACCAAATACATTAAAACAGTCAGTAACACTTAGGTATAGGGACCAATTCACACTGTTAACTAGCCTTGTTTACTAGCATATTGGCTGTTTATTAGTACTTATAAAGCACATATTCTGCATGACTACATCCCACATATTCTCCATAACTACATCCCTTAAAAAAAAAAAAAAATAATAATAAAAAAAAAATATATATATATATATATATATATATATATATATATATTGCTCAACATTTAAATAGTTTGGTTAAGTGTTCATTTGTATATATATATATATTTATTTTTATTTTTTTTCCCACCATGGAAATATTTGTAATATGCACATTTCATTTTGTATGCAAATTTCATTGTGTTATATGCAATTACATATTTTCTACAATTTTTTTCTACTGTTTGTTGACAGATTGCTTTCTATACTTTACAAGAATGTAAATTGTTTTTGTGAATGTAAATTTGTCACACTGAGCATTTTAAATACAGATTTCACCACTAAAAATGTGTTGACCAATACTGTTTTTTTCATACAGTAAATTTATTTTTGTATACATGTGCTACATGTAAACTGAAAATTCACCATTGCTTGTTCATTTTTAGACACTGTCTTCCCCTCACACCACCACCACACATTCTTACATATCTTTCTATTGCTCTTCCACAACAAGCAACTGTGAATGTACAGTTTAAATATAACTCAGTTCTACAGATAAATGTACAAATGTTCCTTCAAAAACAGTAGTGATTGTGCTGGACAAAGTTCATGTGTATGCTTCCAAACTTGCTTGATTGGCAAAACTGTGATTCCAATGACTGGTTAGAAATTGTGCAGAAATTTCTGGTAAAGTTCTGTAAAGTTTCCAAAGGTTCCCTCAAGCCATTTGCCAGCTCAGCAGACATTACAACCATTCCATGTTGAAGATTTATGGAATATTCTTGTGTCAGATTTTTTATAATTGAATGAATAATTTTTCATGCGGTGGCTCTCACAATGAAATCAGGTTTAGAAGTTATGAAGAGTTTGAAGAGCCATATGCATTTATTTATTGTGCAAATTGCAGACAATTGTACTTACCCTTTTGCACATGTGCCAAAACATATGCAATTTGCTTAAATGAAAAAAAAAAAAAATCAAATCTGAAACTAATTGTGAAATGAGAAACTAATTCTCATTCGAGAATAGAGTCAAATCAACTGAGAAAAACTCTTATATGAGCTCCTAAAAACTGCAAGAATAATAATTCTAAATTAAATCTGATAGACACACGTCTCATTTACGCAACTTAGTAAAGTTTTAGGTTATTAGGTGCTTATCAGTGCTGTAAAACTGTCTTTATTATGTAGCGGTGTCAAATCACAGAACAGATTAGATGAATGGTAGGGGTGTGACGAGACACTTATCCCACAAGACGAGATGAGACACGAGACTGGGTTCGCAAGGTTTTTTAAAGAAATCCTCAATAATGAAATTGGAGATCACGATTCTCTCATGATTCTGAAGAAAAAAAGATAAGAAATCTAAACAAAATAACTGACAAAATATTCATTGCTTCTTTTAAAAATCTTTTAAAAATATATTCGAACAAATTTTAGAAACAAAAATGAAGTCAGTTTCTCAATTAATAAAGACTTGTTTCACTACTGGAATCTCTTTAAAGAACGATTCAATTACAAATGCTTTTTTAAAATTGCTGTTCCACCTTCTGGCGGAAGAGAATAAGCGTTACAGTACATACAAGTATTAAGATACTTTCGTTTGGTTGATCGCTACTGTAGACAGTACGTGTTTATACCCAAACTATAAACTTTTATCCCAGCACTTCTGTTATTTAAATGTCTGTAACACAGAAATAATGACTGTTATGTTGTTGAAAAGACTGTTTGTGTAGCATGAATGCAGATTTTAATGTCTATAACACCCGTTTCACGTCGTAAATGTCAGTGGAGCGTGAAAAGCGCGATGTGAAACAGTCGTAATAAATACTGGTGAATCGTTGTCATTCAGGAATCAGATCGCATGGGTGTTTGAATAGAGATTGTGATCTTTTAATGATTAATCGTGCAGCAAAACAGGTGCAGTAAACACTGCAAAATGTTTGGGAGAATATCATCAAGTTCTCGCGAGACCAATCAGATCTTGCGAGACACATCGGATCTCCTCACATTTCTAATGAATGGAGGTAGTTCCACATAAACATTTCAAGCTTCATTAATAATAGAAGGTAAAATTGTCCTCTCTTTGGAACATTCAATAAAAACAGTCTTATTTATTTGGTATCCTGATTTTCAAGGACCAAGGTAAAGATTTAGCTTTTCAAAACAGGTAATTTGTGAAAATAAACCTCAATTAGATAATTACAAGATTTTTTGAGTGGATATAACTCATACGGTTCAGTTTAAAATATAATTTGAATACATGGTTTTATGTTTACGTGCAAATGATGACGGGGGAGGGGTGCTTGTCGTTTTCTTTGATTTCAACCAAAATGGCATATATATTTAATAAACATTTAGTGTTTGTGTCTCATTTGTAAGTAATAAAGATTGTAGTGTTTAGTGTATATCTCCCTTCATCTGAATATACTTGTGTATAGACCATAATTACACATTTAGACTGCATCACTAGTTTAAAGACGGGTGCATACTTTGATCTTCACATGAATTATTAATGATGCAAAACTCATATCCCATCCCTAAAGTCCTTACAGGATTTTGTTTCAACTTGAACTGGAATAAATATGTTTGAACATGATCTGCCTGTGACTTCATGCATACTTTATTAACATGTGTTTTGGAAGTAACACAAGTAAATACATTTTGTTTTTGTAACTTTGGTAAATTAATAAACATATTTATTAAAATTAGTTTTTAGTCAAAACTTTCTAACACTATTGGAAAAGACCTGAAAGCAATGCAACTTTATAATTAATCCAAGTGGATACATGATTTGATATGATGGAGCTCACTGCAGTAAGTGTGTGTGTGTTGAGTGATTTTGAGAGGTGTCAGTCTGAAGTCATGCTGGATGGCCTCTTCCACACAGCAAATCAATAGAGTATTAGCCGCCCAGAGCTAACTGTGTGTCTGTGAGTCTCTCAGGAGACTCCAGCTCTGCTTTAACAGGTGATTGTTACAGACTCACTTTCTAACACTTTCCCTGGACACCTGAGATACTCTTCAGAGAGATGAGAAAGTGTGGAAGAGAAGAGGCGAGAGAAAAATGTCAGACATTAAGGGCTAAAACAAGATGAGAACACTGAAATCATAATATGTGCCACAGTGATATGATCAAATCTCAGTGGAGGAAGCTAATTTTGCAGACTACAGTCAAGCTGCCATTTTGGAAAAGCAAAGCCCAATGCACACTGTGTGATTTGTTCTGCCTTTACGCTTGTTGCTTGTCAGGTTGTGCTGTATGAAATGACCCTGCGGTGTCTGCCTTGGGTAAAAGCCTACTGTGCAACATCACATGTCATTTGTGTCAGACTGTACAGTGTACATCTCTGTGAAGACAAACGATCATGACTGACAGCGTTTGAGTCTGGAGCGAGTGAGTGCTAGGAAAAATGTCACATGCTTCTTAGTAATCAGAACGGATTTGATGTAATTCCATTCATCAACGATCATAACATGCAGGCAATGCAAAATAATGTGATATTTAAGTTACAATTTATGTAGTCGAGCTTCAACTGAAGGCCTCTCCTTCTTTATTTATATATCAGTACTGTTATTCAGCAGTTATGCATTTAATTGATCAAAAGTGATAGTGACAGATCAAAAGACATTTATGTTACAAAAGATTTCTATTACTCCTTCTATTTCTGTTAGTCAAATTATAATGAAAAAAAAGTGTCATGTTTCCTGTTTTCCCCCAAACATGAAGCAGAACAATCGTTTTCAACACTGATAATAATAATAAATGTTTCCTGAGCATATTATAAAATGGATAGTTACAGTCCTTGATTCTGATTGGTTGAGCCATGTTCAAAGCTGTTGTAAATTACGCTACAAACATACAACTTTGTTTACATCTGTGTGTTGCTCGACAACCACAACTGTTTCTGAGGAACTACCACAGTCCCTTTAAGGCAAGTCATTTCAATCAGCGACCATCTTTGAAACGCCTCCCGGGCAGGCAAGTGCAGCTCCTATCTCTTTGAATGGGGAAACATCAAATTCTCCAAAACTGTTCAACATGCTTACGATTAAATTTCATATTTGAAATCACCAATGAAAGCTGACAAGAAATGGCTCATAAATATTATTCCTTACGTTCCAATAGCGTTAAAAAAACAGCAACCGAGACTTCTAATGGCAGCTGCAGTGACACGTTGACTTCACTAATCGACGATTAGCTCTTTCATTAAGAAGGCGGGGCTTCGCCACTATAATGAGCGTTGCATCTTTACCCATTCAAAACTATACGAATGACAAGTCTTGGGTATTCTATAGTCTTTGAGAACTACATTGTTTGGTGGAAGAATAATGAAGCATAATTCAGCTTTGATCACAGAAATAAATTACATTTTAATTGCAGCTGTCAGTTTAACACGTTGACTTAAGTAATTAGTTATGAAAAAAGAAATGCAATTAAAATATTTTGACACAGTTAATGTGTTGGCCCCGCCCCAGACCTGTGCATCATCTTATATTTCATACAGCAGACTGTTGACAGATCTGATGCAGGGCAACAACTGCATAAATGCAGTTATGCTCTAAGATTCAAGATTTTGGTGCAAAAAAGCCCCTGCATTTGTTTTGTCTCATAGTTATATATCACATATCACACATTATCACACGGGCAGCAAGAGCAATATGACACAAGTGCTGATTTTGTCCTGATCTATCTAAATGTGATTTTATACAACAGTTCAGTAAATAAGAAGTTGATATTGTGATATATTTTAAACACTATATTATGTGTTTGTGCCAAGCGGCAACCTCCCTCTCCCTCTTGAAGCCAACACAGAAGTGACTAAAACTGCAATTCATCGACTGGCCGCTAGAGACTGGCTGCAAAAGGGAGTCAATCCTATAGACTCCCCATGTTAAAATGCCCAACTTTACAGCAGAAAAAAATATGTTTACAGCCTGGTACAAAAAGTGGTTTTGGTCTATATAGCTCATTTTGCCCTTCATGTCAACTCTGAGGGGGGTGATTCTTTCTATAACTCATCCGTTTAAATTATATTAAGCCTTAAAGTTCTGCGTAATTTAGGGCGTGGCCACTTGAGTGACAGGTGGATTGCCGCTGCCGTCACCGTCACAACCAGCAACCAGCTCCACCCACATCCCGCCTCTTTGCCCATTTTCTATTATCCAGAAGTGACGTGCAGTGATGCGATTCCAAGATGGCGACGACCGACTCCCGCCCATTAAGAGCTTCAAAAATGCTCTTCAGAAACCTATGGGTGACGTCACGGACACTATGTCCATATTTTTTACAGTCTATGGTTTGTGCTTAATTTTGCAGAGAACATATTACCATTGAAGCCATAGCAGAATTGTTGTGCGTCTCTGACCAACACAGCGGTGTTTAGTTTCTGAATGAATCCATGTTTTGAATGAATCATGTAAATCAATGATTCAAAGGTCCATTCATAAAGAGAGCTATTTACTTCATTCCTGAATGAATCAGCCATTTGAACGAATCGAATCAAATGAGAGAATGACTCACAAAGACATTTACTGCCACCTGCTGGCACATTTAGTTTCTTATTTAGAGTATCATTTAAGAAAAAAAAACAAAAAACAAAACATAATATTAATAATAATGATAATAATAATAAAGGGATAGATCACCAAATACTCACCCTCATATTATTTCAAACCTTTCTTTTGTGTTACATAAAAGGAAGTATTTTGAAGACTGTTGGTAAAAAAGCTGTTTTGGTTACCATGACATTCACTGCATGAACTAAAAATACTGAGATGTTTCTCAAATCTTCTTTTATGTCCCATAGTTTATGTTAGCCTGTTGCAGCCTAAATGTTTATGTGTAATAAATTCTATGTTGAATCAAATAAAATATTTATTTCTAAAGCTATAATTTGTAATGCCTACTTGATATTTTCTCATACAAACTATTGCTTTACATAATCTTCTATGGGTATTTTCTCAGTCAAATGTATTTATTTTATTTAATTTATTAAATTAATTAATGGACACATCATGTACAGCATGTAAATTATATCATATTATATTATATTACATTGTTAATGTGTGTTAATTAATTAACAGAGGAATGTAATGATAATGTTTTATAAGATATTTATATCTTATGCATCTGAATTCTCGGTTCAGCTGTTCCTTGTCTGCTTGTGTTGTATTCAGAGACACACACACACAAAACTGAACTGTGCCTCTCATATTTCAAGAGCTCTAGTAAACCTAAGCGTACAGCCCTGTAATTTTACTTTTTTTGGTATCAGTCCCAGCACTTAAGAGAAAACTGGAATTTCTAAGCTTGTTTGAAGAAGAGAAAAGGTGAAAATGTACAACAAAGCAAGCAGGTGGAGTCTGAGTGATTTTCTTTGCCAGCAGCTGTGTGAGGCAGATGAGGAAACGTACTGCAGTTTAACTCTCACACCTCTGAATAAACAGCGCCAATAAATAAACAGCTGAAGCAATCCGTTCAGCGTCAGCGCGTCCTCAACCTCTAGAATCCACAAACCCACTGAGACATCTGCACAACAAAGCCCAGCGGCACGCACATAATCACAGATGAATTATGAAGAAATGGAATTAATGAGCCAAATTAAAAGAATCTTTCAAACAAAAAGCGATTGCTATCTTACTGTGTAAATGCTAGCAACACGTTGGTCACTAGGGTAGAGACAACACACACACAGCCTTTGGGAGATAGACGTAATCAATAATCATCCACATTATCTTACTAGTATTCATATCCAGTGATCTCATTAGTTTAAGTGTGGTTCAGTGTGCACATCCGACATGATGGTGAAAGACTGAACTGCCGTCCATTTATATGTTCACAGCTGAGATTGTGTGACCTGTTGTGTCACAAATAGCTGTCATTAACCTCACGCTCTCTGAATGAGTCTTGCAGTTTATGCCCATTTTCAGGAAGAAATGCATGTGGGAAGATTCACTCTTTCTGCGTCTCTGCCACAAGTTCAGGCAAGTTAGTTTGCTTGTTTCTGGACATCGCACTCAAATGCCATTTCACACCAAATGTGAAGCAAAAAAAGTGAAATAAATCAAAGGCAAATGGTCATTTCACAAAAGGAGGGAAATTAATATCTGTCGGGTTGAACAAAAAGCTAATTCAGTCTGTACAATAGAAAGTACAATGAAGAGGTGCCAACAAAAGTGATAGTGGATGGAATAACGAATAATCACAAAACTGTCCTTCATGAGAATAAAAACAACAGTCCTTAAATATATTCAAAGAACAGCATGTGAAAACAAAAGACAAAGACACACTTCAGCTAAACACAGCCACTCGAGACTGAAATACTGTATATGAGACATGCTGCTGTATCACTCAATCTCTTCCAGGACGCAGATCAAAATGAAACTCCACCCACACCCAATTTAACGAATCCTGTCTCAGTATCTGTTCATTTGGCTGATTTGATGTCTATGTTTGACCTCTGCTAAATGCATTTTGGATGGACTGCAGTCGAGGAGAAAGTGTTGGGATTAATGGCTTCAGGAATGGAGATGCTATCAGAGGAGGGATTGGGGCCGAAGTCAATGAAACGCTTGATGACCTCCTCCAGGCTGGACTGGACCAAAGCGCCGCCATTTGAGTCCCACACTGGCCCAGTGATAAGACGCTATCTGTCACTAAACGAAAGAAAGAAAGGACTCACAAGAAAAACGACTGGGCAGAGAGGCGTCTACTAAAACACACACAGAGAGAACCCGCACACTCATCTTCACCCGACAGCATTCAGTGAGCACACAAACATACAGATTAAGATTTTCTCATATTTCAGGATAGTTGAGCCCATACTATGAACTGTGTCTCTGTTTTAACACATTTTTTTTGGGACCACCTAAATTTGTATCTAGTTCAAATATAAAAGATGAGAAAGATGAAAGATGAGAGAATGAAAAACAAGCTAAAATGGCATGCTTGTGATTGCGTTTTTACATCACATTCACTTTTGTTCATACTACCGGGTAGGTTTAAGTGTAATGCAGACGGTGTGTTATTTTAACCCTTAAATGCATACCTCGGGTCTTTAGCGACCCGGGACGTCATTTACTACCCTCTCCCTCTTTCATTTTGACATCAGCTTTCTTAGTATTCCTCAATCTATTCATTATGAACAATAAAACAAGAAAAATGCTGAATGTACTGTGGAAGTGCGCTCTGACGATGACGGCGATAGCACAATCATCTGCTCAAACTGAACTCTTTTAAGTTTCAAAAGGTAACAAAATAGGCTTTATTTTATTCTTCTGTACTTGTTCATAGAATACCAAGAGAGTTTTTTTTGCTATTGCTGAAGTTAGACGCTAAAGACCCGAATATGTAATAGTGATTGGCGAAACAGTCATACATTTAAGGGTTAAAAAGTCACGGAGCATTATAGGGGAGTTATAGCACCGCTCAACGGACATGTCAAGTCTGAACTGAGGTGACGTACAAAATCAATGGTCATGAAACAGGAGCATAACAAATTTTTGTGTAATTCGTTCGGAAAGCTGTTTTGATGTAAACTTTCGAATTCATGAAAATTTTCGTATTTTTTAAAATGTTAGTTGATACAAAAGAATAGTACACCTGCTCCCCACCATGTGTAAATGGTGGGTAAAACGTTCTGTGTTCTTTTAAACTGATGACACTGAATTTTGATGCACTGCCATAATAAATATAGGTTAATCTGTCCTTGCCCTCTATTTTATTTATTTTTATTTTAGATGAGTTATGAGTTATTTTTATTTTATAGATGAGTTGATAACTGTAAAACACAGCGCTTGCCACTGTCACTATTTACCCAGCTGTAAAAAGAGGAGGGGTGGGACAAATACTGACCAACCATCCTACAACAATAGAGAAGTCAATAGTGCTATACACACACACACACACATATATATATATATATATATATATATATATATATAGTAAAATTCTATTAATACATTGCCACCGTGGATATTCCACACCAGCTGGCCCCTTTCAGCTAAGAGCACCCGACATTTTTTGTTGGCTAAAAACTCATTGGTGGACACAAGTTAATTGAATATTTATTGTTAGGCATATGGGCTATTAATCTTTTTTTTTTTTTCATTTATTCAATATACTGGTACTAAACCTAAGTAGACCAGAATATCCCACTGCATTCCTGGACACACATTTGCGTAGCTGTAATTCATAGGTGGGGATTATGCTAATTGTGAATGAGAGTGCACGAGCGCCCTATTTACGAATGGTTGGAATTTCAAATCAAATCGGATGTTTACGAAGTTTGTGAATCCGGAGTACAGTTTTCGGGTCTGTTTTACGCGCAAATTACTCAGAATTGACTCATATATTTATGCAAGTTTCATGAATGAGGCCCAATGTCACATAAAAACGTGGTTGATAAAGCTGCAGCCAGAAAGTAACAATAAATGACATTTTCAACCTATTAGATTGCTTTATTAATGTCAACACCCACAGCAAACCTACCTTTTATACAATAATGCAAAAACAGTACATATTGTGCAGTACATTTGTATACCATCTAGCCTTTACCATAAAATAATCCATAACTACCGAACACTCTTCTAGCACCCTCAGTGGACATTTCTGTTGGAAACTGCACTGATATGTACTTACTGATCCATATTTCACATCTTGCGAAAAAGTTCCCACAGGTACGTTTTCGCCATGAGGTTGAAATATGCAAATTTTGTTTGTATTTATTTATTTATTTACATACATACATACATATTGCTTTTTCCTAAATTAGTAATTCATGTAAAATTCTACTTTATTACACTATTTTACCTTATTTTTCTCTAAACTTACCACCCAGTTAGCACACGTACGTCTAAGATGTCTGTTAAAGATCACTTGATCTGGAAAGCATCTGCTGTGTAAAAACATCTGACAGACATCTGTAAGATATCAGTTTTACATACATTCTAAATCATAAACATCTTAAAGACATCTAATTGACATACAGTATATTTGACATCTGATAGGAAAAGTCCTATAGAAGTATTACAGATGAGCAAACACTAAAAAAATACGTCTTGCAGATGTAAATGCAGACATCAAAAAGACGTATCTGTGATGTACATGTGCTATCAGAGCAGTAACTTTAGCCTATTAACCTGCATCAGGATGCCACCATCCTGAAGCATACTTTGTTTATAGTAACTCAAAGTTACTGTTAGTTATAAAGTAAAACAATGCAATTTACTTGACAAACTATCCATCATTAAATCTAGGTCTCAAGCTTTATATGGTTTCTAATATGTTTACCTCAAATTGTACAAAACATGTATTTGCATGTATGAATGTTTTATTTATTTATTTGTTTATTTATTAAAATTTTTAACCAAAACTTGGCAATGTGAGCACTTTGGAGCACTAAACACTATGCTGTAATGCTTGTTCATTCAATGCAATTCACACTTTTTTCCAAAAAACTATATTCTAGTGCTGCATTTGATAACTAATATGTTGATTTGTTTGATTACTAAATTAACTAATTAATAAAAACAATAATGAACAAACTTAAACATAATAAAGAAAGAAAGAAAGAAAGAAAGAAAGAAAGAAAGAAAGAAAGAAAATATGTGCAAGCAAATTAGAAATGTTACCAAAATGTATTAATGTTTATTTTTTAGGCAGTAGGGGGCAGAGTAGCTCTTGCCCTGAGTGATTCAAACAGCTGTGAGGCCGCAGTGTGTCAGCTGGCGTGACGGTTGGCCGGCTGAATGAATGGTTAATTTAAGATTTAAATGCGTTGGTGAATAAAAGAGGGCGCCGGATTAACTGCCGGATCCTTTAAACCCCCTAGGACTGGCAGCAGCCCAATGGGACCACCAACCGCCCGCTTACTTTCAAAACGGACACGAATCCATTCCTATTCGTCACTTCAATAACACAGTGTCCAATCAGAAAAACACAAATGTTTAAAAAAAAAAAATTGAACCCAAGTAAAAGCTGCTTTTGCCTACCGTTATTTGTTAGAAACTTGTCTGCAATGAAACGAACGTTAATAATCCAGAGGAATTTCATTTTGTCTGATGTTTAATGGTGCTGCTGGAGGCAAATAAGGCCTCAAAATCAATATAAATCAGCATCAATATAAATCAGTGTGTTGAGCAAACTGAACGGGCTGAAATATGACCTGCTCTTGTAAGGCAAAGAAAAATCTATTGGCCATTTACAAACGTGAGTTATAATACGCAAATCTGTCAGTAATACTGACATGTAGGAAAAATGCAGCCGTGATGGAAAGAACTGCATCCGTGGCTATACTGATCAAGCAAAACATTTGACATAACGCTTTCAAATGATAAATCAATAGCACAAGCGGCTGCATTGTGGTTGTCAAATGCTATTAGATCACATTCACAGATAATGTCATAGACTACACCTGTGCACTAAAAAAATGTGTTTATGTGGTACCAAATTAATTTAGTTTTATTCAAGTCAAAAATATTATTTAACATCACTAAATCAACCTTTACAAATTATGTTACACCAACAAAAAGGTTAGATCAAGTTGTAATAGCTCCTCAGTGTGGCATTTGCTACTGTGTTTGCTCTGATGTAAATTTGATTTCATGCATCCACTAAAAATAACCTTGACACCAGTTGATTAAAAGTAACCGCAAAAAAGGCTCAGAAAAGTGAAATTAGTTCTCATGAAAGCTCCCGCAGTCTCTGAGCACAGATGACATTTGCTGTGGTATTTTGTATTTAATAACATCGGAAATATATGTCTAAATAATGTCCAAATATGTAATGTCTTTTTTTTTTTTGTAAGTTCACTCAAATATAGCACACTTCCTTCATTAATATATCCCTGCATCATAACAATGTGATTGTGAGCCTCTCTGATGGCTCTTAAAATCAAAGTGCTGCACCACGGGTCTTGAGCTCTTGAAATCAAAGCGGTTCTTCCAAGTGCTGCTGGAACAAAGAAGAGTGAGTGTGGCGTCTGTGCTGTTGTCTCGTGTGTTTGGAGGACGGCTGGCCTAACGGTCGCTCCTCACTCACTACAATAGCCTGCGCAACACGCCTCTGACAGCCTCTGTGTGTTTGTGTGTGTATGAGTGTGTGTTTTCGGCGGTTGGTGGCTCTTCTGGGGGAAGGGTGAATACAGAGTACCAAAAGACCATAGCCATGGTTTCACCTGCCACATGACAGCACTGCAACTGGAGTTTCTAAAAATCTTCACCCTGGTAGGAGTTTTCAAAAAGGTTCTGTTTCAGTGACCCGATACTGTGTTTAAATGTGGATGCATGGCCAAACCACATCAAAAAAGCAGCAGTTTTAAAAATACCCATGTTTGTGTAGACAGGGCCCATGACTAGATTGAAAGACACAGAGGCAATTTAATACATTTTAAAAAATTAAAAAAAATTAAAAATCTGTCATACTTTACTCATGTTTTAACTAACCTATATGACTTTTGTTCTTCTGTAGAACACAAAAGAAAAACAAACATTTATTTTATCACTTTTTTTTTCCTTGTATGATTGGTTTTGTTTTGTATGTGATGTGTTTTCCTGTTTTTGTTTTGTTTTGGTTGTTCTGTGCGCTTTCTAATTTGCTTAGTGTTTTGATTTGTTATCTTGTTTTACTTCACTTTCTTGTTGCCTTGTTTTGTTTTGTTTGTTTTTGTTTAGTTTGTTCTGTGCACTTCCTGATTTGATTAGTGTTTTGATTTTTCTTGTTTTACTTTGCTTTCTTGTTGTTTTGTTTTGTACTTTTATTTGTTCTGTGCACTTTCTAATTTGCTTAGTGTTTTGATTTGTTTCTTCTGTGCACTTTCTGATTTGTTTTCTTGTTTTACTTTGCTTTCTTGTTTTATTTTGTTTTGATTTGTTTGTTCTGTTCACTTTCAGAATTGTTTATTGTTTTAATTAGTTTTCTTGTTTTATTTTGCTTTCTTGTTGATTTGTTTTGTTTTGTTTCATTTTGTTTCGTTTTGTTTTGGTTGTTTTCTGCACTTTCTAATTTGTTTAGTGTTTTGATTTGTTTACTTGTTTTACTTCACTTTATTGTTGCTGTTTTTTTTGCTTTGTTTTGTTTTGTTTTTTGTTTTGTTTTGTTTTGTTTGTTCTGTGCACTTCCTGATTTTATTAGTGTTTTGATTTTTCTTGTTTGTTGAGTTTTTTTTTACATTGCTGTCTTGTTGTTTTGTTTTGTTTCATTTAGTTTTGTTTTGTTTTATTTGTTCTGTGCACTTTCTGATTTGTTTAGTGTTTTGATTTGTTTTCCTGTTTTACTTTGTTTTCTTGTTGTTTTGTGTTTTCTTTTCTTTTGTATTGTATTGTTGTGTTTTATTTGTTCTGTGTGCTTCCTTTTTATGTTGTGTGTGTGTGTGTGTGTGTGTGTGTGTGTGCACCTGGTATTCATCACGTTATGGGGACCAAATGTCCCCACAAGGATAGTAATACCAGTAAATTTTGACCTTGTGGGGACATTTGTGAGGTCCCCATGAGGAAACAGGCTTATAAATCATGCACAATGAGTTTTTTTGAGAAAGTAAAAGTGTGCACAGTCTCCTGTGAGGGCTAGGTTTAGGTGTAGGGTAGGTGTAGGGTGATAGAAAATACGGTTTGTACAGTATAAAAACCATTACGCCTATGGAATGTCCCCATAAAACATGTAAACCCAACATGTGTGTGTGTGTGTGTGTGTGTGTGTTATGTGCTTTTTATTTGTTTTGTTCTTTAATTTGTTCCCTTTTTGGTGTTTTGTTTTGTTTTGTTTTGATCATAAAATTAAAGTAAATATGGTCCAAAGTTGTTTTGACCCCAATGTTCACCAAAAACACCATCCTTTGTTCTGCTGAAGAACCAAAAGTCTTACACATTTGAAACAACATGACAGTGGGTTTACATTTTTGGGTGAACATTTTAAGTAAACCGCCTGTTAATTGACTAAACAGAAACGAGAAATCATTCACATGAGGTCAGGAGATCATTTTCATCAAACAGTAAATCACAGAGGTTTCTGGTTTTGACGTGCCACCCAACCGAAAGGATCATTTAACTGAGTCCATGGAAAACAACAATCCACCAGCTTTTATTTCACCATCGATTGTGCTTTCACTTCTAGCTTTTCCTGTCGCTGTGAGATTTATTTCCACACACTCGTTCATATCTCCCTCTGTCTCATTCCAGTTCAGCTCAATGGGGCGTAACGCTCTGCCTCTCTGCGATATCCTGGCTTTTTCAGGACTATAACACTAATGACACTTATAAAATAGATATAAAGAAAACAGCACCAGTAACCACATAAAGACAGCAAACATTTTGATGACACTGAATCTCTGGGCCAATCTCAAAAAGAACTGTTCGGCGCACAGTCAAAAGAAATTATATGTTACATCAAGAAAACCAATGCTATTATTTTGTCAAGATATAATTATGCACAGCTTTTGTAATTATAGTAACATGTGGTTTAGACATTATCAATTGGTCCCTTCATTATGATTGTTTAGAGGATGAACGCACACATGTACACACATACAATTCACATAAATAAGGAATGATTACAGTTTTTTTATTTTTATTTTATTTTATTTTTTTATATAATAGATCTTTAGTTCTACAAACAGCTATTAATTATATTAAATAATATATTTAAAATATCAGAGTAAATTATATTTTGAACCCAATATTGCAAGTAACTTTGTTACCACAAGCACCTATTTTATAATAATAATAATAATAATAATTATTATTATTATTATTATTATTATTATTGCTGTTGTTGTTGTTGTTGTTGTTGCTTAATTCCTGATTAAATTAGTATTTATGTACAAATTGGTTGAATGAACGATTCAATGACTCACTCATAAAGACAGCCACCTACTGGCATAAGAATGTCTTCTGTGGGAAAGGTCTATAATCATAGATTTTATTTTCTTTTTTTTTTTTTTTGGATTGATGAAACTTTGTAAATAACTCAAAAAAAAAAAAGAAAAAGAAAGAGCAATTGTCACTGTTCACTTCAGGACGGTTTAGGAGTGATCTATACCATTTTTAAGCTGGGCATATACAATGGTCAATGTTTCAACACTAAAATTTCCTTTCACTGTTCACATGTTCCAGTGCTGTCTTGAGTCAGTCCATTACAGTGATTCAGTGTGCAGTTTATTTCTGATGAATTTGTTCTTTTCTATTTTTGGCCTGTTCAACTCTCAACGTCTCAACGAGCCCCGTGCGACTCTGGGGTTTGTAAATGTGTTTAACTTTGATATGAATTTGATGAGCAGCGCGGTTATGAAACTGATGTTGGCTGGTTGTTAGTAGGTTATTAAATTTCAGGACAGCGGTCCAGAGCGGAACACTTCCCAGCCTGAGATAATGGCATTAAAGTGATTAAATCTACTGTGGATTTCACATACTTGATTTAGGATGCAATTTTCAGTAAAGTAACCTCAAAAACTCAACACAAATTAGCCATAGCACATCTGTCTTTCCTGTAGTGTGTTCGCAGCCTGTCATTTACACTTCACCCCAAAGCACACAATGAGAGTGTGTGTGTTTGGAAGATTAAAGCAAACAGCAGTGTGTGTCAGTGTGCAGCGTGCGCAGACAGCAGAATAGGGCTGGCGTTGTGTCGCCCTCAGATGAATCACGCACTTCCGTGTGATTCAGTCCTCTCAGAGGATTACAGCCGTCTAATAGAAGACACTCACGCACCTCAGCGCTAAACCCACCGCCACTCAGTCATCCTACTGACACCTCAGCACAAAACACATCATCTCTAAAATGAATCTTACAGTTTCTGAACATCACATTGCTAGGGTGTTGACCATGTTGCTAGGCGGTTTCTTAATGGTCCAAAAGGGATCAACCTGACCAGAAAATCTGATTCTTTTCTGCAAACTGGTCCTTCGGACAGTTTGTTTCAATGAACTGGTTCATTTCCCTAGTTTGTTTATATAATCACACGATGACGTAACATATATGCAATTATATTATTAAAGCACCCAATAATGACATCAAACAATGATTTTTTTTACGTTTCTAAAGCATATAAAGTGTGAATGAAAATCGAATGACAAATGCATCACACAAGTACATATGTGACCCTGGACCACAAAACCAGTCATAAGGGTCAATTTTTTGAAAGTAAGATTTATACATCTTCTTCTGAAAGCTGAATAAATAAGCTTCTTTTGTATGGTTTGTTAGGATATGACAATATTTTGCCAAGATACAACTATTTGAAAATCTTGAATCTGAGGGTGCAAAACAATAAAACAAAAAACAAAAAAAAGAGAGAGAGAGAGAGAGAGAGAGAGAGAAAATTGCCTTTTGAAGTTGTCCAAATGAAATTCTTAGCAATGCATATTACTAATCAATAACTAAGTTTTTATATATTTACAGCAGTAAATTTACAAAATATGTTCATAGAACAGAATCTTTATGTAATATCCTAATGATTTTTGGCATAAAATAAAAATCGATAATTTTGACCCATACAATGTATTGTTTTTTTTTTTCTTTTGGGGGGGGTCTATTGCTATAAAACTACCCGTGCTACTTAAAACTAGTTTTGTGGTCTTAGTGCACTGTATATTAATGCATTAACGCAGGCAAAAAAATTTCCAAGATTGAGTGTGAGATTATTGCAATATACAGTTGAGGTCAAAAGTTTACATACACCTTGCAGAATCTGCAAAATGTTAATTGTTTCACTAAAATAAGAGGGGTCATAGAAAATGCATGTTTGTTTTTTGTTTTGTTTTGTTTTTTAGTACTGACCTGAATAAGATATTTCACATAAAAAGATGACAAATGAGGGACTCAGTGTGAAAAGATGGATCTCAAAATCATACAGTCATTGTTGGAAAGGGTTCAAATACACAAAAAAACAACTAATTTGTGGGACCTGAAGGATTTTTCTGAAGAACAGCGGGCAGTAAACACTAAAAAGCAAAAAAAAAAAAAAACAAAACAAAACAAAAAAACAACAACTGTGGCTCATTCAGGTAACAACACAGTATTATGAATCAAGTATATGTAAACTTGAACAGGGTCATTTTTATAAATGTAACTATAATTTTTCTCTTGATGACTAAAAATAAATATTTTATTCAGGTCAGTACTAAATAAAAAATAACATGCATTTTGTATGATCCCTCTTATTTTTGTAAAATAATTAACATTTTACAGATTCTGCAAGGTGTATGTGAACTTTTGACCCCAACTGTAAAAGTACATTGAAAACCTTAATGTTAGGTGGGATTAAGCACGGTCAATTTCGGGGGGTGTTGCGATTCTGATATTTCTCTGCAGAATCATGGGTAATAGGTTTTCACCAGGAATATGTCTGTTAAAAACAATTATTTGCAAACTAAGTTGAAATAATGTGACAGAAGGCTTCAACAAAAGCATACACCGTCTATTAAAGAAAACGAATGCAGTTTTTCTTCTGTAACCCAACTGTTGCACTCTATGGAACGGAATAATTGCAACGCTACATCAACGCTACATACACGTCACTAAACTCTGATACTAACAAATAATAACGTGGCTTTCATAGAAACCAGTACCATTTTTCAGGAAACAGCCAACTGTGAAGAAATAATGTCATAAAAATCAAACTGTGAAAAGTAATTTGGCAAAGGGTGCAAAAACGCAGCGAAGCACTATAAAGGAGTTTGCCTTACAGTAAGTGCAGCTGAAGCCATCTGTAACCTCTGGCCTCAAAACACACTGGTGTCAACGTGTGATTGACAGTGATATACAACTCCTACTGTTCTCTGTGCACTTACAGCACTTAAAGGGTTTGTGTCATGAGAAATAGATTTTTTTCTGTGATCTTTTGAAATAAAAGAGTTCATGTGCTATGAAAACATACCGTAACTTGCACATTCAAACTCAAAACACCGCATTTCTTGAAACTTCTTGCCAAAAATGTCTCAAAAAATAACCTGCACAGCCGAAGGTGCAGTGAAGATTTGAAGGCAGAATTCAGAAAGTCTGACAAAGAAAAAAAATTGCACATACATTGCTTGGTAAATGCAAGGTGAAAAGATCTGATGAGGTCTGAAAGGTTTGAAAGATTGAAAATCCTACATAGTGATGATTCTTTTTTTTGGTGGACAGGTTCGGGAATTAATGATTGCACTCTCTAAAAGTGCTAACGCTAGCTAGAACTGCTAAACGCCCCTTTAAAGATGAGATTTATCTAAAGTGAAAGACAGAAACTCTCTCAGACAGTATTAGCAGCGATTGGAGGTTTGCTGGGGCATTTAATCGCCGCTTCCTGCAGAGAGACTGTCCTGATAATTAGTGAAAATGACTTCAGATGAAGAATTTCTGCTTAATGACACTTACAAAAATATCTAAAGCAAGACGGATGACGACAATGGAGAGAAAAACAAAGCAACAGCCTGCCAAGCAGAAGACAAAAGATAAAGCTCATGGAAGACAGTGAGAGTAAGAAGAAGCCATAAATTACGATTAGAAAAGAAGAATTTGCAATGTCAGGCGGTCGACGGAGCTTTTAAAGTACAGATGGCGAAAGAAAGAAGAAAAACCACCGAATGCTGAATGAACGAGTACGAGAGGCCTCGGTGAGGTCTTTGCTCCTACAAACACCTCTGCAGCAGTTTGTCAGCGGACAGAACAGAGTTTTACCACTGGCTGAGAAAAGAAAGCAACAAACGGGAAAAGGTGATCCATCAGCAGCTTCCGTGCAACTCTCTTGACTCCACCGAGCTCAACCTCTTTCCACGCCCCTCGCGACAGTGATGAATTAGCGGCGCACTAAAGTGCTTTATGGCTCCGCAATGTTCGTCTCATCAACATCACACCCGCGTGCCTGAGAAACTGCCCGTCCCAACTCACCTCCCTCTGATACATTTATTTCAGGCCTGGGACCAGAGTACAAAATTAACACTCGCCGAGGGCCAAAGGCAGGTAATAATAGGCTCTGTCAAAGAAATAAATAAAGGATAATGTAAGCTGGTAATTAACACAAAACAGATCCCAATAAGGTGATACAAGGCTCCTGAGAACCCTGTAGAGGTTTATTTTGTGAAAATAAGTAACTGGCTAAACATTTTCCCTGCTATTACCAACCACTTAACAATTAAATAAACACGTACATGAAATATTGATTTTAGCATTATTTTACATGAAAATAAACTCATAAAGGAGCCTAAAACCTGTGTGTGTGTATATATATATATAAAATTAGGGGTGTAACGATACATGTATTCATGAGGCCTTACAACGAATACAGGCAATTCACCCTCAATCCAGAAGGAGGCGCCCACAGTAATGCAACTCTGTTTGATAACCACCAGCAGAAGAACAGTGAATGCCAGGAGTTGTGCACTTGAAAACAAAGCTCACTAGACAGTGACCATGTGCTAATTCTGAACGTGTCTGTCACTGACAAAGGAGTATAACGTTAAGTTACTTTAAAGGCTTGCGCACTCAACTGTCTGTGAAATGAAGCTTTGTGCTCTTGTTTCCTATCTCTCTCATTCGGCACAAATCCAAATATTACATAATATTTCCATATCTGTGATGCATCCAAATGCTAAACTATTATTTATTATGTAAATTATAGACTTTGTACTTTAGTCACGTTCTAACGGTGACACAGTGAGGCGGGCGCACTGATGTTTTGTTCACTGTGTTTTATTTTGATAAAGTACCAACTGCGCTGTCAAGTTAGCAATGCTAGAAGCCTGGAACTGATATGTTTTGTGTTTGTGTATGCTGGCGTAATTACTTCAACTTTCCTCATACCAGAAAAATCAACTTAAACAAAAAACAAATAGAAAGTTGCTTTCTGCCATTTGTTTTTTTTTTGTTTTGTTTTGTTTTGTTTTTTTCAAAACTGAACTAAAACTTAGCAAATATAGTCTACGTTACATGTCGCACAGTTTTTTTTTTGATGAATAACAAGTTAAAAAGAACAACATTTATTCAAAATACAGATCTTTTCTACCAATAATCTATCCTATCACTTTTTATTAATTTAACACATCCTTGGTGAATAAAAGTATTACATTTTACTGACTCCAAACTTTTGAACAGTAGTGTATATTGTTAGAAAAGATTTCTATTTTAAATAAATGCTGTTCTTTTTAAACTTTTATTCATCAAGGAGTCCTGAAAAAAAAGTATCACAGGTTTAATTTCCAGCACTAATAATAATTATGAAGGATCATGTGACACATACTGTAGTAATGATGCTGAAAAATTCAGCTTTCATAACAGAAATTAATTCTTTTTTAATGAAAACAATGCAAAATATGCTTTCATGGTAAAAAACAATACGTAGCCTGAAATTTTGCCCACACCACCCACCTGTAGCTATTGTATTTTATTACCTTTCCTATTGCCATGTGCTGCAAAAAAGTAAAGGAATAATTCACCCAAATGAAACTTTGCTTAAAATGTACTCACTGGAGAAAGCAATGTTATGGAATAGAGGACTCGTAGTTTTGCCGGGAGCAATGGTTTGAAGTTTAAGTCTTGATGGATTTCTTTATTATTAACACGCAGATTTTCACTTCACATGATGTTAACTGGTGGACTAGAGTGGTGTGAATTACTTGTGGATTATTGTGATGTTTTATTATTATTATTATTATTATTATTATTGTTTTTTTTGTTTTTTTTTCAGCTGTTTGAACTCTCCTTCTGACGGCACCCATTCACTGTAGAGGATCCATTGGTGGGCAGATGATGGAACACTACATTTCTACAAATCTGATGTCGAAACAAACTCATCTACATCTTGGATGACCTCACGGTGAGCACATTTGAATTTTTGGGTCAGCTATTACTCTTATTTAGGACTACATCTGGTACTCCCGCTGAATTGCTCTTTATCCTTAACATTTAGACACTGCCACGTTTTCCTTCTGGTTCTTTGGTGATTGGTCATTTATGTTCTCTTCCTCAGTATTGAGACTACAAGTATGCATGCAGATGTTTGATTAACACCAGCTTCATTTTCTTTGAATGCAAACAAAAAATATGCTGCAAATGATGTCGTTCATCACTATTCTTCTTGTAGTCCATGCCATTGCTATCATTTGATAGAAAAAAAAATGTAGGCATCACTGATAAAGCCTTCTGCTCCTCTGGTGATATTCTATGAGTTATCATAATAAGACTGTGTTTTGTGCAGCTGAAGGCTGTTATCTTAACAGCTCTTACACTAGAGATCATTTCAAGGTCCATGTCTGACACTATTAGAGCCCTTCAATCATCTTTATCAGAACAAAATGCTCTTATCGGTTTAAAACACACTATGCAACTATACAATAAAATATATCATACATCCATTAACAAAGTTCATGTTCATGCTAAAAAGTTTTGGGAGTGATTGAAATACAGGACTAAATCTTCTAAATCATTGCTGTGTGTGTGTGTGTGTGTGTGTGTACAGAATTAACAACGCCTGACGGTGATATATTCAAAATTCAAAAGACTCAAGCAACAAAATGGTTACTTTGGTTTTAGTTCAAGTGTTTCAAGTAACTGTGGTCAATAACAATTCTTTCATAAAATGGCCATTTTGAACAAATGGGCCAATGTTAAATCTGTTCTGTTAAATCTGAAACATCTTCTCTCTCAGTATGAGTTCATGCACTCACTTTCTTTGTTTCATACAAGAAAGTAAACACACACATGGTCACGCACATACAAATAACCTGTGGGCAGCGGCATAAGCATCAGTGTCACAGGTCTACACGGAGTCACGGAGCGATCCAGAGGAATTACTAAGACCGGCAGAAAATTTGCTCAGCTCTTCACTCTGTATTACTGTCAATGGTTCTTCATGCGTGAGGGGAATCCGGCTCAGAGATCATAGCGCTGCTCTAAAACCTACTGAACTGCCTCAAACCGCTCTTAAGTGTCCACAGAGACATCCAAACACAAATGACAGCTCGTAAGGTACTGATTTGGCACACACTAAATGATCGGCAAACCCACGAGACACAAATAAAGCTCCTCATGTCAGATTTGATTCACAATTGATTCCAAGAGTCACATATTAGCACAGCGCTAAGCTAACAGTGTGATACTCTAACAAGGCGTTCATATTAGGTGAGACATTGAAAATTGTTGCTGTTAGTACATTATTATAGGATACCCTTGTGAAAAACGTGTGCTTAATTGTTTTCAGAGTGTACTTGTAGTGTACTTCAAATCTTACGAATACATATTTTTACTAAAAAAGATAATAATAAATAAATAAATAACTGTTCTAACAGCTAATATAAAAAAAAAATAAAAGGTCACTTAAAGTATACTTTCATGACTATTCTTCTTAATACACTTAAGTGCACTTTTAAAACTGCACTTAATAAAGTCAAATTAAACATTTTACATTTAAAAGCAGTTTTGTTTTAAAATGTTTTAAAGTCTAGACATACTAAAGCATAACTAAAATACTTGATTATAATTTTAAATGCAGTGTGTTAATTTGATATTGAAGTTAATATAATTTAAATGTACTCAGTTGAAACTTCATCATTAAAAAAAGTGTAATTACGAATATATTTAAATACATGGCAACCACGTTTCAATAAAAATGGCATTAAATAAATATTTGGTAACACTTTATAATAAGGTTCATTAGTTAACATTAGTTCACTACATTAGTTAAAGCATCTATTAATTTTAGTTCATGGCAATTTCAGCATTTACTAATGCATTATTAAAATCATTAGTTAATGCGCTGTGAATTAACATGAGCAAACAATGAACAGCTATTAAAATTAACATAGATTAAAAAAATGTGCAATAAATGCATTGTTTATTGTTCATTCATGTTAGTTAATACATTAATTAATGTTAAGAAATGACACCTTTTTGTAAAGTGTTACCGTATATTTTAGTCTACCATAAATGTCAGTACATTCTGCTGTATAATTTAACCATATTTCAGAGACTATAGAAATAACTATGAAATTACATATATAAATATATTCAAATCTCACTTAAGTGGGTCTAATGGTTAGCTACATGTGTTTAAAATAATAAAACAATGATGCATTTTAATTTATTGGCAATTAACATTTTAAAATGAGCAATTCAGTGTCCAAAAAAACAAAAAAATACATTTAAAGTGTGTTATTTACATAACAAAACGTGTACTCCTACTTCATGAGGGTACTTTAAGTAGTATATGTGATTTAAATATTTATGTAAAATGTGTTTATGTGAGTTTGTATATGGCATACCAACTTTTATCAAATAACATTACATAAAACGCTTCCTGTGGGGAAACACTGAGCTTTCCAGCTTGCGCTATCGCCTCCGTTTGTCTACGAGAGCTAAGCGACAGCTCCAGAGGGAGGCCTGAGCAACACATAAGACACATCTCAAAAGTTAGCACCGTTTAAAGGCCAACCGACTCTGGAAGAGAAGCGTTTAATCCACACCACGCCGCCTCAATGCTTTTAATTAATCTATTTCATGGCCTTACGATACACACACCGCCGTTCACCGCCAAAGTGAGGCGAGAGAACAAGATACGCCGTCTCGCCAATTGTCTGACAAGTGCGCGCGGTTGTGCTTTGAAGTGTCCGAGCCTTTGAGCCTCTTGTGAGGATGATATGTGCAAGCGGTTTAGGCTGCTGAAGAACTGGATTACATTGCCTCTACTTTTCCAATTAATTATCCGGCTGTTTGGGAAACGAGCACGAGGGCACCGCAGGGTTTCTGACTGACGCTTGAACGCGAGAGCCCACGCGCCCCAAAATAGAGTAATGAAGCCCAAGGAGTGCGCAGCGATAGAAAAGATGGAACTTTGTCCAAGTGAACAGTAGAAATAGTCCCCGCATGCTTTTTTCAAAGCCCTTTGTGGGTGTAGTGTTGGTTTTCCGCACTCTACCATCTTTGGAGCATTACGTAAACATGATCAAATTTAATTAACTCACTTTTCCTCGCTCTCGGTGTTTGATGAAGTGTTTGCGGTTCAGTTGAAGCGAGACACCGAGACCGAATTTCGCGATACAGACTTTATCGCTGGAAAAGCATTAGCTTGGGGTCAGTAGCAACTCCCAGCACAGTCCCTGGAGACCGAAATTGATGTTAAAAAGGGAAGGAAACCATTAACCCGAGGGAGGATATTTTCCAAGGGTCAACCGATTACAGAGCTTTTGTGTATAGTGGCTGTTTGCTGGGTAAACGATTCAGGTAGTGTTATTAGTGATGTTTCCTTGCTTATACTGAGAGTTAGTGATGTGAACAAACCTCTAACCCGTCCCTCATCATTTTTTGCTACAGACATGGAAGATACTTTAAATCATGTGGCTTGTTGAAAAGAGGTGTGCTCTTATTTTTCGGTTCAGTTCTGGCTAATGAAAAATCTTGAATCTGAATTCATGAGTCCCCTGGCTGTATCGAGGAACTAGAATATCAGAGGTGTGGGAAATTGTGGGAAACTCGCAAATTATTACAGTTGAAATGGCTGTTCCTCCACTGGCATGCACCAATTAAATTCACTTCAGAAAATAAGCCCTCTATGTACACAGTCTTCCAATAACTTCTAGCATGACCTACAGACTGCTTTGAGTAATATATACAACAGTTTGTTCTGGTCCTCAAAACTGATTGGCTGATAATAGTGTCATATTAGAGTGATAACAGAACTCCAACAACCGTTTTACCATTTGTAGCACTCCGCTTGCATCATTTCTTACAGTGAGTATCATGGCGGACAGTGTTGGGGAAGGTTACTTTTAAAAGTAATGCATTACAATTTTGCGTCACTCCCTGGAAAAGTAACTAAATCTGTTACTTAGTTACTTTTTGTGGAAAGTAATGTGGTATGTTACTTTTGCTTTACTTTAAATCTAGGCAGGACTTGCTTCTTTGTTTTTAATATAAAACAACTGTCATGTAAAAGCCCTTTTACACCAAAAGTTAAATGAATTCACCTCAGGCTGAAAGAAAAGTACATTTTTGCAGGAGATCACTCTTCAGCTATACAAAAAAACAAAACACAAATGTTAGTTTATCTAAAGTAATTTTTGCTTATTAGTATGGTTGAATTGCATCATCGAAGGTCAGCAGCAAAGACACTGGTTAATAAAATGGGATTAAATACATAAAGGATATTTGTTTTATTTAACATATTTAATTATTGCAGGGTTGCGTCATATTCTGAGTTTGCATTTCACTGTTTTTATTCATTTTGAGGAATAATGGATCTGTTTTTTGTGAGTGAGATGTTCACATGAATGTTCACATTTAGTCTAGAATACAGTAACATCATGTTTACTCCCAATTTCCCGACAGGAGACTTGTCAATCAATAAATGGGGAAAAAAGTAACTGGCATTACTTATTTAAAAAAACGGCTCTGATATTTTCTTAGAAATTCAAAAGTAATGCGTTACTTTACTAGTTCCTTGAAAAAAGCAATATTATTACGTAACTCACGTTACTTGTAATGCGTTACCCCCAACACTGATGGTGGACTCCCAAATCCCCTATAATTTAAAAAAAAATAATACTGTTTTTGTGTCACAGGATGTAGCTTTAAGAGATTTTTTAGAAATAACTTGTTTATACTTCAAATATGCTGTTTGTTAATAAAGATAATGTTTATTTGAAAATAGACATTATCTTCATTACTAGTTCTAAAGCAAATTTAAAAACGTGATTTTAGCGTGAATATTAACGAAGAAACGTTAAGTTGCTTCATTAAAAGCTTATTGTATATTATTGTATTAAAAGCTCACTGTATGATGTGAGAGAGATGGACTGAGCGAGTGATTACCTGCATCTGATGCAGCATTCATTCTTCAGCTCAATCTCATATTCACAACAAAACATTTGTTTGAATATCCACTGAGGAAAGCAATATCTTGCAAGAATCCAAGATGGCGGCGCGGTCAGGCGCAGCGGCTACTCCGGGTCCGATAAACGGTGCTTTAATGTCTGTTAATGTCGTCTGTTCGTCTCAAAATAGTCTCAGCTTACCGCTAATTCATAAGGAAATCACTCCAAAATACATCTATGATCGCCAAAGCCTTTTGGAAATCGGCAATACACACAACCACCAACTCGCACCGGCGACAACTGAGAAGCTCCAAGGCCTTTGCTTACTGCTAAAGCCGAACCCCGAGACCACGGCCTCGTCCACTGACGCTACCCACACAAAGCAGCGGCGCCGGCGGTGGTGTGTGACGGTACAGAAGCGCGGCTCTGCCCGAACAAAGCAGCAGCGGCGGCGCCGGCGGTGTGAGAGGGGACAGAAGCGCGGCAAGCGCGGAGGCATACGAGCTAGGCTAAGGGCTAACCCCACCAGACCTGCTCTTCCAACACTCATGCTCTCTAATGTTCGCTCGCTGGAAAATAAACTGGACTCATTTCAACTCAGTCGCTCTACACTGCACGAGGCAAGGGATTGTTGTGTGTTTGTTTTCACTGAAACATGGCTAAACGACAACATTCCCGACTCCGCCATTCAGATGCACGGGCTAACCTGCTACCGAGCGGACAAAGATACAGCACTGTCCGGTAAGACTCGCGGGGGAGGACTGTGTGTTTATATCAAAAGGGATGGTGTAACAATGCTGTAGTAGTGACAAAACACTGTTCATCGCTGGTGGAGTTTATGTTTGTGAAGTGTCGGCCGTTCTATCTGCCGCGGGAGTTCACGGCCATTGTTATTGTCGCGGTTTACATCCCGCCGTGTACAAACGCTAAGGACGCGCTTCGCGAGCTGTACAGCGCCATCAGCGAACAACAAACAAATAACCCCGACGGCTTTTTCATCATTGCCGGTGACTTTAATCATGCAAACTTAAAGTCAGTTTTGCCAAAGTTCTACCAACATGTGAACTTTGCAACAAGGGGAAACAACACTCTGGACTTGGTTTACACGACAGAAAAAAATGCATACAAAGCTGAACCCCGCCCCCACCTCGGACACTCAGACCACATCTCTGTTATGCTAATCCCAGCATACAGACCACTTCTCAAACTTACCAAACCGGTTCAAAAAGAGATCACAGTATGGCCAGATGATGCCACCTCAACACTACAGGACTGCTTTCAGTGCACAGACTGGAACATGTTCAGAGAGGCGGCCACCTACAATAACCATACAGACCTGCATGAGTACACTGAAACTGTGACTGCTTACATCAAAAAGTGCATTGATAATGTGACAGTCACCAAAACCATCACCACACGTGCAAACCAGAAGCCGTGGATGACAGCAGAGGTTCGTGGGCTGCTAAAGACCAGAGATGCAGAGATGCATTCAGATCAGGAGACAAGGCAGCCTTAAAAACAGCAAGAGCCAATCTGTCCCGTGGCATCAAGCAAGCAAAACGCTTGTATGCACAAAAAATAAATAATCACTTTAGTGACAGCAAAGACACACGGAGCCTGTGGCAAGCCATTCAGACCATCACTGATTACAAGCCCCTGCCTCAGGCCTGCGATGACGACATAACCCTCCCAGACGCACTCAATGAGTTCTATGCACGGTTTGAAATGCAGAATGACACACCTGCACAAAAACTACCCACACCTCCCAACAACCAGGCACTCTGTCTGTCTCCAGCCGATGTAAGGAAGACTCTATCCAGGGTTAACCCACGCAAGGCTGCGGGTCCTGACAACATACCTGGCCGTGTACTAAGAGACTGTGCTGCACAGCTGACGGATGTCCTAACAGATATCTTCAACACCTCACTGAGCCAGGCAGTCGTCCCCACATGTCTCAAATCCACCTCCATAATTCCAGTTCCAAAGAAGTCCCCTGTGTCTTGTCTGAATGACTATCGTCCCATAGCACTGACTCCAATCATGATGAAGTGCTTTGAGAGGTTAGTTATGAGCAATATCAAAACCAGCCTCCCCAACACACTCGATCCGCCCAGTTTGCATACCGTCCAAACCGTTCCACGGACGATGCCATTTCCTCCACCCTCCACTTGGCTCTTACTCACTTAGAAAACAAAGACTCTTATGTTAGAATGCTGTTCATTGACTTCAGCTCAGCATTCAATACAATAATCCCACAACAGCTCATCAACAAACTAAACCTTCTGGGCCTTAACACCTCCCTCTGTAATTGGATCCTGGACTTCTTAACTGGAAGACCTCAGTCAGTCCGTGTCGGCCACAACACCTCGAGCACTACCACACTGAGCACAGGTGCCCCACAGGGCTGTGTGCTCAGCCCACTGCTCTTCACGCTGCTGACCCACGACTGCACTGCCAAGTTCAGCTCCAACCACATCATCAAGTTTGCTGATGACACAACAGTAGTAGGTCTCATCAGCAACAACGATGAAACACACTACAGAGAGGAAGTGGCACAACTGGTTGAATGGTGTGGTGCAAACAACCTGTCCCTCAATGTGAGTAAGACAAAGGAGGTTGTGATGGACTTCAGGAGGAACTCTGTTGACCACCCCCCACTGACCATCGACAGCTCAGCTGTGGAGAGAGTCAGCAGCACTAAATTCCTGGGGGTACACATCACGGAGGATCTCACCTGGACCACCAACACCATGTCACTCTCCAAGAAGGCACAACAGCGCCTACACTTTCTCCGCCGGCTAAAAAGGGCAAGTCTCCCTCCACCCATCCTCACCACATTCTACAGGGGAACCATTGAGAGTGTGCTGACCAGCTGCATCACTGTCTGGTATGGGAACTGCAGTGCTGCTGACCGCAAGACCCTACAACGGACAGTGAACACAGCTGCAAAGATCATCGGTGCCCCTCTCCCCTCCCTTCTGGACATTTTCCTTGCACGATGCTCCGGTAAAGCCACTAGTATCGTGAAGGACCCCACCCACCCCTCCCATCATCTCTTCCAGCTCCTGCCATCAGGAAGACGCTACAGGAGCATCAGAGCCCGCTCTGCAAGACTGCTCAACAGCTTTTTGCCCCAGGCTGTAAGAGCCCTCAATTCCAACCACCTCACCCCCCTCTGAAACCTTATCCACAATGTAAACTGTTGAAAAACTCAAAACACAATTTTTGCAATTCTGAGTGCACTACACACAGGTGAGTGGGCTGGACAAACCACCTGTAGTAACGCATTCTTTCATCTCTATATGCACCAGACACTTTCCTATAAACATTACATATACACAGAAAACACTGTGCACCTCTGAGTGTGCTACCTACAGGTGAGTGGACTGGACAAACCACCTGTAGAAACACTCTTTTCTCTCTATGCACCAGACACTTTCTTGTTAACACTTATTAATGTTACAAGGACCTAATAAGGACTTACAAATGTCTACCTGTCAATGCACCACAAATCTTTTTGCACTATTTTCTTCTTAACCTTTATATTATGTAAACTACTTGTATAGTCTGTCTTAGGTTATGTGTATGTATAGTTAGTTAATTATAGTATATGTATAGTTACATGTATAGGATTAAAAATTGCTTCTACGTCTAGTGTATTTATGTTCATATTTATGTTTATTTATGTAGCACTGTGGTCCTGCGAGACACAACATTTCATTCCACTGTATGGCCACACATGTAGCGGAATGACAATAAAGCTTGACTTGACTTGACTTGACTTGACAATTATCCTTTCATCTGTTAGAGGTGATTTTTGATGACAGCGCTGCTCAGTGCATTTGTTGGCTGCATCTTACAAGATGTTGTTAAAAGAAAAAATAGCTTCCTTGTTTACAACCCTGTTTAGTCCATTTCAAAATAAAAGTCTATACTGCTGACTTACTCATAAAAACTGTCTTTTGTCACCATGGTGGAGCAATGAAACTAATCACAATCTTCCACACACCGTTTCTCAATAATACATACTATTATTAAATACTACTTTTATTTATATAAAATATAACTTATATTGAATAATAATGTTCAATAAACAACAACAGGCATCATCAAACTTGCTAGGCATTTCAGTCAAAAGTACAAATGCAGCACTCTGATATACATTATATACATTACACATACATTAAATTACATGAAATATAGCGTGATGAGATTTTGCGCTCAGCCAAAACGATTTGCTCAGGAAAAAATAGTAGATTAATGAGAACAAAGTCTGTACGTTAGATTTGCCCAACACAAATTATATCTCATGTTTAACCACTATAGAGACATCAGAGTCGGTGGCAAATTCCAGAAGATCTGGCCAAGGTAAGGCTGCTCTCGGCGGGTTCATGAGAGCTAAACAGCTGTTGACGCCCCGGAGCTCACATGCCCGAAAACGCTGACACAAATATTTAAATAAACGTCGTCTTTATTAACAAGCCGCATATTCAAAGTCTAAACAAGTACATTTTCACGTAAAAAATATATTTAAAACTACACTCCGTGACAGAAAAACAGCATTATTTTTTTTAATTTTAGTGGCCTTGGGTGTCTGCCATGACACTTGCTGTATGAAATACTGCAAGCAGAGTGATACAAATCAGATCAGCCAATCAGATTTGAGTACCATATATATATATTTATATATATAGTTATTAGGAACTATTCTTTATGTTTTAGAATTAAGCAGAAGCAAAAATATAAATGTGACCCTGGACCACAAAACCAGTCTTAAGTCGCTGGGGTATATTTGTAGCAATAGCCAAAAATACATTGTATGGGTCAAAATGATTGATTTTTCTTCTATGCCAAAAATCATTAGGATATTAAGTAAAGATCATGTTCCATGAAGATATTTTATAAAAATTTCTACTGTAAATATATGAAAACTTAATTTTTGATTAGTAATATACATGGTTAGGAACTTTATTTTGACAACTTTAAAGGTGATTTTCTCAATATTTCGATTTTTTTGCACCCTCAGATTCCAGATTTTCAAAGAGTTATATCTTGACCAATTTTATTGTCCTATCCTAACAAACCATACATCAGTGGAAAGCTTATTTATTCAGCTTTCAGATGATGTATAAATCTCAATTTTGAAAAAGTATGACTGGTTTTGTGATCCAGGGTCACAAATTTGACCCATACAGCTGCTAGTGCTGGGGATTCTGAATTCTGAGCCGAAAAAATTAACAAGATATAAAGAATTTGTCCCAATGACTTATTAATTTGTTCCCTCTTGTGTGGGGCTCTGTAGATATATGACTGAATGTGTGGCATTTTATATTTCAGAATAAAAGTATATGTAATTTATGAAAGAAAGAAAAAAACGAAACTGCAATATTACATAGTAAAATAGCATAGCATATAGTCTGTTGCAATGCATGTTTCAGAGTAGATTGGCTCATAATCTTATTCGAGTTTTCAGTCATGGATTATTTTTACATTCACATAATTTCCTGGCGGGAACATTTTTGTGCACAGATGATTACAGTAGTCAATATGTGAAATGGATCAAAACCTTTCATCAAAGCTGTCCTAAAACCAAAACTAGACCCGTTCTTGTCTTAGGACAATTTTGATTAACTTTTCTGATCCACTTCAAATGTTGACTGTAGCATTTCATTGACTGATAATGAGATCTGTTAATAAACATGTTTTCATAGAAACTGCCATTTTCTTCTGCTTGAGGGTTTAATTCTTGCAAGTAAAGACTACTGTAATTTTATTATATTTTTAACAGTATTATATTACTGTCTTGAGCTAACACTACTACTACTACTACTAATAATATCAAATAACTACTTTATGTATTTATTTTACAATTTTTCTCTAATGTTTTTCTTTTCTCTCTCTATATATTGACTTTTGTGAAGCAAACATGGAGTCTGTCTGTATATAGCTGTATCTATTCTACATCTGTATGTATTCCATTCCAGTTTGGAGACCACAGGTATAGCATCTCAAAGGCCAGAAAACTGGTGGTCTCCAAACTATAAAACTGAAACTCATCTTTTCAGTGAAAATGTGATGTCCCTTCTGCGTTTGATATATTTGACGTTATAGGTCAATATTCAGGCTAAAGCATCACACCCTATTATACTCAAAGCCCATGATCAGATATTAAACCTGAAAGGAGAGCACCATTTGTCTCTATGAGAATATATGAAAAATGTCTTTGAAAGTTTGTGTAATGCCTTTTGAAATGGTTTTAGGAGTCCTATGAACTTTGAAGCTTTCGGGGGTCACCCAGAGTCATACGGACAGCGCACATGCGAGCTAAGCCGACTAACAGGCATGAGAGCTGGAAAAATAAAGCAGCAAAAACAAAGAAATGCCCTCCAGTGAGAGACCGCTGGACTCAAAGAGATGTGTTTTTATTCTTTCAGGCTTGGAAAAGGACTGAAATGTGTCTGTTCCCCTGTTATTTTGTCCGAAGGGCTTTCATTAAAATAACAAACATTGACTTTGGAAAAGCCATGAAAAGAGTAATGACTTTGAGACAGAGCGTGGTGCGTGTGCGTGCTCGGGCCGGGGGTGACGATCAGTCAACACGCGCAGAGATAGGAGATTTTAATTATCTCACCCTCCCTGCAAAGTTTACTATTTGTAGAGCAAACTACATCCTGCTGCTTGAGCTGTACACACAGAAAAATAAGAGCTCTTGTTTACTTTCAGGAAAAGACCAGTCTGACATTTCCCCTTCTCGCACGCCTCGCTGGAAGTGTCTCTTTCAACCTCCTGATATTTATATTCCTGCGCTAACGCCGCTTCCCAGCATCCTTATCAGCTGGTCCTGTCAGGGCTTCGGCTAGCCAGGGGTTCACAGCTGTCTGGTGCAGACGTTTCCCTACATCCGACTTTATTTCGGGAAAGAGAGATAGACGATGAGGAGAGAAACCTCCCTAAACTACCTCCCTTGTTAGACCCTACACATTTGGACCTTGTCTTAATGAAAATAGATGCGATGTTCTGGAAGGGTCACGCATTGCGCTCTGATTAGTCAGGTGAGGGCTGAACTCTGCATGTCCTTTTTCCTGTGCAAAACCTACAATCCATTTAAGCATTAACACTTAACATTTTACCATTAAGTTAAGTCATTATAGTTATTTTCTTCTACTTAAATGATTCTTACAATAGCGAAATTAAGGGGCTGTCAAATTAGCGATGTTTCTGTAAAATTTCAGGAGCATAAAAGGTCCATTGTCTATAGTCAAAAGTGTCAGCTCACACAGAAGTAACTTTCAAACCGAGCAGCTTTCTGTTGGTCAATGCAGAAAATCTTAAACACAAGCAAGAATTTGCATGGGAAACTTTTCCAGCATCACACGAAACTCCCAACTATGTGGATTGCTATTTAAATGACTTGATATCAACCCTGAAAATTTGCCGTACATTAAGTGTGATCACACCTTTAGGGCTAAATCTTTTTTATTTTAATTAATTTATTTTATTTTATTTCATTTTATTATTAAGTAATGTTTGTGTACATCTTCTGTTGATCAAGGCAGCAGAAAGTCATCAAATGGAAATAAAATGATAAAGAAAAGCATTATAACTGGAGATACATCAAGAAGTACACATGTGCACTTTCTACATCTGAATGTAATAATCAACCTGTATGGATTTTTGTGTGTGTGTGTGTGTCATTTACTATCATTAAAATACACAGTTTATATATCAGACTATTTAATTTAAATATAATACATGCTTACCAGTTACTGCAATAAATGGCATATTTATTTTACATAATATTTAATAAATTACAAATAATTCACTGGAATTAAAAAAAGACTAAAGTAGATCAAATAAATACTAATAAATAAATACATTTAGATTTTATATGAAAATTATATTGATCATTTGTAATCTTAGCAATTTTCACAAATAAAAAAAATGTTACAAACATGAAAACTGTAACTGAAGTGCGCTCAGTAATCTGAGAATCATATTTTCTGATGATATGAATATGACATATAATGGCCACTGCATTAACTACAGATGTTTTTCCTGAACGGAAGTCACGCCTTCTGCTTTGCATTTCCGGTATCCAGTGTTTCAAGTTAGTGTATATTCCCAGCTGATAATCTAACGTTAAACATATTAAAGTGTTTTTTAAAAAGCACATGGCTCCATAGCGCCATCACTTTGCAATGTCGCAATGACCATCATTTGTCAATGCCTCACTCCTCAAAGTTTAATGAGTGTGTTAGCTAGTGTTACATTAAAAACAGATGGGCGCTATTTGAATGGGTTCCTATGGAGACTGGAACAGAAGAGCATCCAATCGGAAGTTAGAATTCGTAATGGCGGCACTCATCGTTTACTCAGGAAAAGGTCCATATTTACACTTCTCAGTTACACTTTTAAAAATAAAGGTGCTTTAAAAGGTGCTTTAAACCATTTTTGGTTCCACAAAGAACCATTCAGTCAAAGGTTCTTTAAAGAACCATCTCTTTCCTACCTTTTTATAATCTGAAGAACCTTCTTTCGCCACAAAGAACCTTTTGTGAAACAGAAAGGTTCTTCAGATGCAAAAGGTTCTTTATGGAACCATTTAGATTAACAAAAAAAAAAAAAGAAATCATTGTGGCATCAGGAAGCACCTTTATTTTTAAGAGTGTATGTTGCCTGTAAAATAATCAGCACTTATTTGGAATGGAACAAAGATTTTCTACATACGTACTTACTTATTTACTTGTTCATCTCATTACAGACTTTAGAAATAAGTTGTTTTGTACTTTCCAAAAATATCTGAAAAATTAAGGAATGAAATGAAACTCATTTGAACATATTCAAAAGATAAACTGTCAAATGTGACAGTTTTATAGTAATTACATTCTTTTTCTAAAGCAATAAAACGAAAATAATTTCGAAATTTAAGCATGCTCATTAAACTTAAATTTCCTTCTCATTAACGTTAAACCAACTGGCCTGTTTTTGGTAACGTCTTTGAAGAGCGTTAAGAAGCGGTGAAAATCATTTTCTCCCATCGTACTGTCTCTGCCTCTCCTCAAATCTGTCTTATCGATCAGTGTATCGAGCTCTGAAAGTCTTATTTAGTTCACACAGACGCTCACCTAATATCATCCCATTGATCGGCAGCTAAAGTCAGCGTGTTCGACATCAAACAAGTTCACGTATGCCGTGGATGTTCCAGTACTGCAAAAAGTGTATTCTTCTTAGCGTGCATGCAGGGACATCAAAATTTCCACCTACGCACAAATCCGAACGAATCACGGTGAAGTTGTTACCAGATAAACAGCAATCACTGCTGGACAAAAGAGGTGATAATTGCAGGCGAGTCCATCAAAACGCATATCAATGGCGTCTGAATGAGTCTTATCTGCTGAAAGATTTCAGTGTATCTGATAATTGCAGAAACAAAGCGTCTTTTGTGTTTTAATTGGGCTGCTGTGTGGGTCCAGGAAGAGAGACTCAATCAGTAGGCCATCGAGGGACTCATCCTACGTGCTGTCAGTCAAACGCTCCTCTACACCATAAAACGGCCGGATTAAATTGCCTTCTCTGCTGCTAAGAATTAGGGTGGGCTGAAATTGTACTTTCTTTTTTTTTCCCCATATGAAAGGCTCCAAAGAAAGAATTGATCTTCAGTGAAATAACTTAGGCTGTGAGAGATGGAATTGCAGGAAACAGGATTTTTATGAAAAATGCCTCTCGCCGTCACGGGTGTCAACAGGCATTAGTTATAACGCTGGGGAATATGATGCCGCTCTGCTGTAGAGAAACGCGGATATCAGGTAGCCATAAACAAACATTTTTGTTTTTATGATATGCCTCTGAAACGCACTTAAAAATATTTAAATGAGAACTAGCTATATTGTCATTTATTATAGCTGCTGGGCCCGAATGTTCCATGTAATTTGTCTTATTTTTAAAGATAAACTGCGCTTCAAAACTCTGCCTACGACGCCTCAAATAACAAATGCATCCCCTTTGAAAATGACCTATTTATGTGATTTAGGAAGAAATATGATCTTACCATATTTTACAAGTGGATGGGCTAGTACGAATTTCCACAGTTTGATAACAATGAAAATGATTTTTATCATTAAAAAAAAAAAAAAAAGTTTGAAAGTCCACTATTAGTTTGCCAAAAAAGTAAAATACTCACAAACTGCCATAAGAGTGTGTTGATTCTGAGTAAATGCAATGTCCTAAAAGCAACATATTTCACAAATGCTTGATTTTTTGTAGGAATAAAATAAAATAAAATAAAATAAAATAAAATAAAATAAAATAAAATAAAATAACCCCTAAACCTAACTAGTTCATATGAAAAATCGTGCAGTTCATATGATCATATGATTTCACCAGCATTTTGCCAAAATGTAAAATACTTAACTGTCATAAGACTGTCATAAGACTATGTTTATTCTGACTAAAACTTTCTGAAAGCAACTTAAATTTAATCAAAGTAATGTTACATAGTATATAGTTTTTCAGTCTAAGTTTCATGAGAGCACTTTGAGATTTGGTTTGGTGCTCACACTGTACATAGTGTGACACAGAAAATATAACAAACAAACAAACAATAAACGCATTAATAATAATAACAATAATAATAATGCACTTTATTTATTTATTCATTTATTCAAAGATAAATACAGTAAATAAAGTGCAATTATAGAATTTATAATTATATTTTAAAATAAAAAGTGCATATAAAATAAAAATACAGTTATTTTATAGTACATTTTAAAAATGCAATGCTAATATTTAATGACTTTTTCAGCAAAATAAAAAATAAAATCAGCAAACTTTTATTTTGGCGAGATGCCGGCAAGTAAGCGTAGCTCTGCCGGTATAAGCGCTGCTGAGTGAAGCTCGTCGGTGAATGAATGAAATATTCTGCTTTTGTATTCTGCAGCACGAAGCCTAGATTTATGGTTTTTTGTTAGAATGGAAAGCTAGCCAGCTTATTTATCCTGCACTTTTTGGTGCACCTGGGAACCACTTATGTGCATCCCTGTATATATTATATTTTTAATAGAAATGTTATCAGATAGCTTTCTCCATGTAATATAAAGATCTATTCGCATCAACAATATTGTAAAATTTCTGATAAGGCATCAAAAAGACATCTTAAAAAAGTTATTTCAGTCAGTGGAATTGCTTTGGGCTCAAAGCAGAATCTAATTTGACAGGGCCTTTAGATTTGGCACGACATGAGTTCATTTATTTATTACTGTGTATGAAAATCTAAAACAACATCTAACCTTCTACCACTGTCTCTAAACAATTACTAACAGAACACTTTCCTCTGAGCCATTCCATTTGTCGTATTAGAGGAAATAACAGCTTTCTCTTGCATTGGGAAAACTGTACTTCATTAAGCATAATCAGACTTTTAAAAGACAAACACAGCACGCACACACACGCCAGACACACGCGGTTGCTGATGAAAATGGCAATGCATTCTGAAGCTTTAATTACCGGCTGTGACATTGCACAAAAGACTAAATAAGACATGTCAGTTGGACTCACAACTCAGTTCCGTAGCCTTTATGGTCTTGACACTTCACTGAGGAAATTACAATTATTCACTGTAATTTCAGAAATTGCACAGCAATAAAAATATGCTTAAGGTCGCCGGAGCTGTCACAATTTTAAGCCGTTTGCGATTCATTGATTATGCATTACTGTTATTTGTTCCCTGTGTGGCTTCATCTGTGATGAAAGACCATTTAATGACAGCCTCCTTCCTGTCAAATTTCAAATGTGATTTGTAACACAATATGTTTTTCTTTTTTTCTTTCTTTTTTTTTTTCAGATTTCATTATGTTAGCCCTTGATCTTGCAATGCCATACTTTTGACTATCAGCAAAAAGTCTGGTCCACTTTGCCCGTACGAAAAAGACGTTTATTCAGTTGTGCTATTAGTATACTTCTTTTACACTAAAAATAGTAAAGTATACTTTTAAGCTACTTTTTATATACTTCTCAGAAATGGGCATCATGTACTTCTCAAAAATATACTTAAAATGACATTTAAGTATACTTATACTTGAGATCAGAGGTCGCGTTAACCAAAAATTCTCCGTCATTGACAAAAATGTTTTATCAGTGACGGAAAAATCTGAAGGCCATCTGTCATTTACACTGAGGGTGATCTATTGTAAATTGTAGCTGTAATTCCCATCCCTGTCCAGTTGGTGGCGAGTGCACAGCAGAGCACGGGATACAGAACAAAACGAAACTGTCACGAATGTTTTTTTCTTAATTTGATTACGCACAGCGAGTACACAGAAGCTACAACGATCTATCACGCCACATTAAAGAGCGCCAAAACGGTATATATTGCTTGAATTCCCTAAGGAAATTGACAGAATTTGAAATCCGAGACTTTGTTTTATATCAAAATTAACACAAAGCCTAGCCTATTGCTATTTACTGGATGGAAGACGTACTACGTACTGTTCATTCATCAACTGAAAACAGCATCAAGAGATCGATTGTGAATTAAGAATCGATATTGGTTCATTAAAATGAGAATCGAGAATTTTTTTTTTTTTAATGCAGCCCTTGTGTATTTTGTCGTTTTTAAACACTGCGCTGTTGTCCTGTAGGTTGATGATTAAAAACGAAAATATGATAAAAAATAAAAGCAATTAAATGTGTTATTATAATTAAAATATGAAAATTACAATTACGGGTAATAATAGATTATGACAGAATTTTCACGACCCTGTCCATCAAAATGTTGAAGTCTAGCACAACCTCTGCTTGAGCTATACTTGTACCCCTAGAATCCCTGTTTTCATTGTTATACAGTAGGTGGCACTATTACAGATCTTCTGTACAGAATTTCCAAAAAACACAAGTAAAGAAGAAACATAAACAACAGACACTTCCACATGTAATCTAACATGATCATCAGACATAAAACAGCATCAAAACTGTGTAACATTATGGAATAAAATGTTGAGCAATCAAGAGGTAATAATGACTGAATAAATAAAATAAACTTGAAGTATATTTCTTTTTCATAAGGGTATTCTTGTCAAGAAACTTTTCAAGTGATTAAAAAAAAAAGAAAAAGAAAAAAAAAAAAGAGATATAAAATCACAAATATTTTATTATATTAAATCAGCCCTTTAGGTTAGCTATCATATTGAGAAAGTTATTTTGCTTGTTTGTTTGTGCAATATGCATTAGATGCTCAAAAGCTGGAAAATAGTTTGCATTTTAGCACTTCTGGTTCAATTATTCTGAAGTCAATGGGATTTTTAGTAATATCCCTGAAAATAAGGTTTGTGGTTACCAAAAGCTCAGGATATTTTCACATTTTATTCTACAGCATAAAATACACCCTAATAACAACCCCTTCTGATTTAAAGCTTTACTTGTTTTGAAAAAGGCACTGGCTAAGTGGCTAAACAGGAAAACTACTCATTATTCACTTTCATAGCTTTGTTGTGTTTAGAATTGAGCTTTAACTATTCAAACTCAGACTTTTAGGGAAAATGTTTTTTTTTTTTAAATAAGGCCTGACATTGAAGTCGTGACCATGGCGTCGTTAATTTATAGCCTACGTTTAGCTTTTTACTTTAGGCCGCAAACTTCAAGTTGTGTTCATTTGTGAAGAATGTCTTGATGAACAAAAAGTGTAAGAATCATAAGCTTTTGTTGCTCACAGAGCTTGTTTTCTGCAGTAATCCAAAAGCCAGTGAAAAAATCCTATTGAGTTTTTGTCGAGTGAAACCAGGGTGATGTGAACTTCTGGGTTGGCCTGCAAAAACACCTAATCACTGCAGCACTCGATGCACCATGGGTGGGCTAACCTGAGGATACTCTTGAAATATCCACTCATATTTTCTGGTGTCAGTGTGACTGACTCACGGTGACTTAAAAGGTGGCTTTCGGTTCGTTATTCAAATGACTGTCCATTTTAGCAGGACTCACACTAATGGCAGAGAACAGCCCATCATTATCACTTCACTTATTACCCAGCGATCCACCCCACCAACACCTGCCTACCTGGATATCAATTATCCTGACAAGACCAGTCATCTCTGTTCTAATGCCAGTCCAGCCCTCGCTGTCTGTCTCGCACTCAAATCCCCTCCAGAAATAGCCACAGTAGCTCATAAGCAGAATCAAGGCTTCTCGAGGCCCTCATTCCAGCTTATGTGTCTCCTTCATGGTTTGGCAGGCAAACAGAGTTCGAATTGTTTGCCTGCGGAGGGTAAACTATGCATCAGCGCACTCTGCGCTTTATAAACAACCACATAACTTTTCAGTACCTCGGGTCGGGACGGTAATGACTTCAGAGACTCTCCAATAGGTGTGTGAGTATTTCCCATACACGTCTGAATGAAGCGAATCCACATGAATCCCGCAATTCCATCATTATCTGCTCATTATTGTACTGCTGTTGCCCAGGGCCATGAGGGAGAGCTAATAGAGGAACTTGCAGCTTCAAAAATGGAGTTTTGTGCTACCTTTAAAGGAAAATGAGTCCGCAAAACGTGTCACCAGAACGAAGCCTGTGCAGAATCTCTCAATGCTGCTGCATTTTTAAACATGTCACTTCACGATCAGTCACATCGCGAGAACCAGTGGTGTTTTGGTGTCAGTGATGTCAAGTCTGGTGCAACCTGCTCAAAAGCATCATTTCTGAACCGAACGCAAGAGCGAATCCGATTGTTGAGCTCCAACAGAGGGGAAAACTATTGGTGAAAGGCCTATCCTCACATGAAGCTGTCATATGTGCCACAGCCATATGAAGCAGGTTCTACTTTCATGTCATTGTTGGAGCTTAAGTTAAGAGATGATGCACATCCAGTTAGTTGTTATCGCAGAATAAAATCCAGACTTGCATCACCCTGAAGGAGTTTATGCTGTGACAACAACCAACTGGATGCACATTATCCCGCTTATTACATGGCTACTTGCCACGTAAGTAAATAATTTGACACAAAATGCTGATTTGAGCTGAACTATTTCATTAGCTCTTTACTAAAAGTGGCTCTGCCCCTTTCGAACATTTGGTGTCTCTTTGCGATGATGAGTCGAAAGTTCAATTACTTTTTTGAATCTTTATGCACTGGTTTGGTTCCGACCAGGTGAAAGTTTTTCAAAAACTCCAAAATACCCCAAAATTTCCAACGACATAAGGCACTTGAGCCTGCAACGGTTTAGGAGTTCTGAGCGATTTCATACTTTTGATCGCTGAAACGGCCCCGCAAGGCAAATTGGGGAGAGCCTTAGTGACATTGTTGGTGGTGTGAGTACTACCATCTCTCCAAGTCTCTATGACTTACGGTTTGGTCTGGAGATCCTTGGCCATTCTAACAATTACAGTAGGGTTTCAGTGCAGTTTCAACCCCTAATGACTTTATTAAACAATTTCTTTTCTTCTGTGTCAGTCTTCGCCGCACATTCAGGAGATTACCACAATGCATGCATGTGATGCTGCTGACGCAGGAGCCAGTGTTCTAACATAAAACCTGGATGTGCTGCACTTTGTCCTTACTACTTTTCTGGGCCTTAAACGTGTCAGTTGCATTGTTGTCTATGCAGGAAAGTAAGAAAATATCTTAATTGTGTTCCGAAATGAACAAAGGTCGTACAGGTTTGGAATAACATTAGGGTGAGTAATTAATGACAGGATTTTCATTTTGGGGTGGACTATCCCTTTAAGTCCTCCACTTTCATTCTAAACTAAATATAGTCAATAAGTGAGGCACAAGATGACAGTATTTGCGTTTGAATGAGACGAGCGAGAGCACAGCGGTGTGATGTGAGAGGTGTTAAATAAGCACCAGCCTCAAATACCCGTATGAGCATTTGTTATTCTGCATTGTTATCAGGGAATAACATACCTCAGAATGTTGCGACTGACCAATCAGAATCGAGTATTCCAGGAAAGCGTGTAATAACTAATGATAACTAATTGGACTGTACTGTAAAGAATTACCAAACATTCTTTCAATTCTGTGGTTGAGCGCTACAGTAACTTCATTCATCCCAAATTCCAAAACTTCCAAAGACATTCTCAAACTCTCACAATGCCCCAGGCCTTCAGTTTAATTAGGATTTATTTAAGCCCGTCTGATACACCATGTCGTCTTATAGAAGTTAGTGCTGCTATTTTTTTTTTTTTCCGTTGACGTCTGACATGCGAACAGCATCTTTCCCTTCTCCTCAGCCTTCCAGCTTATACTAAAATGTTGCCGTCTTACTTGAAAGCACTACTTCTTCTTGACTGGGAGAATGAATTAAGAGTACCGGGAGTTGGGAGGTGAATGGGGTTAACACTACATTGGATTTCTGAAACACTCTCATTGGCCAGTGGTTGCCTTTTGTCAGGGTGTTTGGCAGAAAAAGTCGTTTATGGAAACCCTGGTGTTTTTCTTTTTGGTGTCCTTGCAAGTTCATTCCGAGCAACTAAAGGGAGATGGTGATGAAAACTCTGCATTTTTCCTCGCACATCATATAAAATGCAAATTTCCTGAGGGTACACAACCATTTCAATGCATTGAAATTCTCCTCACATCTACTTTATTTTATTTTATTTTATTTTTTTTTTTCCCCCAGAAACAACCCTACTGTAGCCCATATATTTGCAAGGTCTTTAAAGTGTAGCACAAAACTTTTGCACTTACACAAACTCATTGCAAGTTAATAAAAGTATCACTTCTATACTTGCCACCATTTCAGTCTACTTTTGCATTATAGAAGATTTAGACATGGTTAATATTGTGGGCTCAGTTAATTTTGAAAAATGCTCCAAATCAAGCTCATTTTGCAACTTGTTGGACCAGAAAGCAGTAATCCAAAGTTTGCAGCAGCAGCTAAACTGAAAGTGCCAGAACAAATGTTTGTCAAATGTTCTAGCGGAGTTCATAAGATTCCTCAGCATGACTCCAAACAGCTGAAAGTTTTCTCATTCTGATGCAAGAACAAACTGCCATTAAAGCTTATTACCTCTGCCTCTTATTTCAATAATATATTCAATCCATTTCTCTAATCAACACACTACAAAGCAGCGTGAAGAGCGTCAGAAAAGAGCGAAGCAACAAGCCGATAGGCTGAAAGCTTGTCTTATTACACCTTGACATCAAAGACAGCAATGCTTCCCCGCATCAACACAAATGAGCATCTCAATCTTGTCAGGAAACAAGGGGAAAATTGGCCCGTGCTAATGTGCCATTTAAATGCAAAGAGCAATTTCTGCAGCGCTAGCTACGATTTTTTTTTTTTTTTTTGGCTTTTTTGCACCTGATCTTCAAAGACGGCATGTCAAAGTTTTAGAGCAGGGTTGACATGTTCCTGCAGCAGGGGGCAGTGGGAAGATCATGGCACCGCCCGTCTGTTTGAAGTCAAGCACACAAAACTCAAGACCAGACACATTTCTGTTACGTGTCCAAAGCATGTCTAGTTTTAATGATCTAGTCCAAAACCAAAAGTATAAACAAAGAGAGGCTCTCTATAAACAGAATTTATTACTTCAACTTCAATCAGTGTGTTTATATGTTCAATTTTAAGGGGCGTTCAGTTTGTGGAGATCACTCAGGAGTTTATAGGCTGTACACTATAGCAGGTGTTCCTCCTCGAATGCCGTCTCCAACTTTATGAGTCATCAGAGCGCTGTCTGTACTCCCATTGCGTCGCTGTTAATTTGCATAAAGATGACTTAAAGATCAGCGACGTGCTGTCGCGCATGTCACTGGATATCAGAAATGCTCGCAGAAATGGAATGAACTTCCATTTGCACCAATTATACTTTTCATTCAGTAACCTTCATGTTTTGAGACACTTAAATGCAACTTGCCAGTGGGCTATAAACTAATGTTTTAGTTAGACTTTTTATATTTACACATAATGACATTTCACGTTAATGCATAAGGTAAACTGTCTCACACAGTCTTTTTTTTATCATCCAAAGTACTATTCTCTATGGTTCTATGTCTGTAATGTTCTGTTTGAACTGACACAGCACACATGCCACAAATGAAAACTCAAATTGCCACTCATTTACTAAAACTCAAAATGTTACTTCCAGCTTTCATATATAATGCATTATAAAGTATTTTAATGCATTAAGTCTTGTAATGCACCATATCATGTATTGTATTATCTCATAATTAACCACAATTACATTATAATTTTAATACATTATACATATTATATGTGACCCTGGACCACAAAACCAGTCATAAGTAGCATGGGTATTGTAGCAATAGCCAAACATACATTGTATGAGTCAAAATTACTGATTTTTCTTTTATGCAAAAAATCATTAGAATATTTGGAAAGATCATGTTCCATGAATATAGTTTGTACATTTAGTAGTATGCATTGCTAAGAACTTTGTTTGGACAACTTTAAAGCATTTAGATGTTTTTGCACCCTCAGAATCCAGATTTTCAAATAGTTATATCTCGACCAAATATTGTCCTCACAAACCATACATCAATGAAAAGCTTATTTGTTCAGCTTTCAGATGATCTCAGAACCTTTTGACTGGTTTTGTGGTCCAGGGTCACATATATGCATTGCACATTCAGAAAGTAGAATGCAAATAAAACAAAACTGATTTCAGATATTATAATGCATTTTAACTTCACGTAAACCATTACTGATATTTTATTATTCTCTCATAATTTTTGTCCACGCATTGAAAGTCTATACAATAAAAATGTTTAAGCTTCAAAAAGTTGATTAATAAATCAAAAAAGTAATCCATACAATTTGAGTGGTTTACTCCAGTGATTTTCAATCCTGGTCCTGGGGACCCACTGCTCTACACATTTTGTGTGTTTCCCTTATTTAACACAGCTGATTCAGATCATCAGCATGGTTGGAGAGAGATTCATGTATTAAACTGAGTGTGTCAGATGAGGGAGACATACAAAACAGTGGGTCCCCAGGACCAGGATTGAAAACTACTTGTTTAATCCAAATCTTCTCGAGTCACAGTTGCTTTATATGACAAACCAACACGTTCTCACTCCCAACTCATCACATACTGACGCTTGGGCAGCACCCTTTTGGCGTCACTTATTGACGCACAGGGTATCCCTTCAGTGCCATTTTTTCGACGTGCAGGGTCATCCAGTGCTTTAAATAAGAAACCCTTGGCATCAATGTGCTGACGTGTAAGGCACTGGGAATTTTATCGTCATGATTAAATTATATATTGGATAATAATATTGCTATTAAGTCAGTTTGTCCAACACATTCTTACTCCCAACTGGTCACATATTGACGCTTGGTCAGGACCCCTTTAGCATCACTTTTTAACGCTTTTGCACCATTTTTCGACATGCAGGGTCCTCCATTGTTTTCCATTGTTTGTCTTAATTTAATGGTTTGCATGCATTCGTAAAAATACAAAATACCTTTATATAAATATATAATTTCATTGGAGCACCTAAACCCACCCCTACCCTAAACCCACCCATTTCTAAACAATATAAAATACGTAGCTGACCAATATAATATAATATAATATAATATAATATAATAAGTACAGTCACAGGTATTTATTGCAAAAACTGTCCATAAACAAGCAGTATAAAAACATTACAAACAAGTCCTACTGCATTCCAAGTATTAATTTTAGACAGGAATAAATAGGGCTATAAGTATAGGTTACAGTGCATTCAATGAACTGTACTGTTGTTTAACAACATACATTTTCAAGCTGAAAAAAAAAAACTTTCAGTGGACACAAACTCCATGAAACTCCAAACTCCAGTTTTAAAAGTTGTCCGTTTTATGCAGGACCTTTATGCAGTGTGTAATTGTAAAGACTGTAAACATCTCATTCAAAAAGATACTCCCGATCATTAGCGTGATGCATTCTGACACGAGACACACAAGAGCCAATAGCATTTCACAACAAGGCTGTCGAAAGTGGCATTTTTTGAATTCGCGCACAGACAGACTGCAGCAGCACACAGGACGGCTGACGGAGACGGCGATCGCATCTCACAAATCAATCGTTTTGCCTCGGAACACTTGGAATATTAATACTTTTTGAATAAATTATGAATATAGTTGTATCTGCCTGTTATATTTTGTGTTTTGTTGACAAATGGTTAGGTTTAGGGGCAGGGGTTGGGTCAAATGTGTAAATGGTCTATAAATAAAACTGTTGTGACTGTTTGCATTGAAAAAAAATCACACCCCAACATATATGCAATAATTTAGGATTTTATTCACATATAAACACTGATCAGTGCACAAACATATAGCACATCAAATATGGTAAATTAAACTCAAATGTGCTTCTTTAAGACATAATAACAAACTTCACTGGTTCTTGCAGAGGCTCTAACTTCCATTCAACATATTTGATGTGCTCTTTGTTTCATGTTTGCAATGACATGAGAGTGCGTAAATTATGAAAATGTTATTTTTTGGGTAAATGATCTCTTTAGCGGTGTTATTTTATCAGGGAAACAGCATAGTTTCAGCAAAAGGGGCCAAGGGAGATGGTCAAGCATTTGCTACTCATTAATTGATTACTCAACCAAAAAATCTTGATCTCATACATTATTTTAAACAGAATTTTAATAGAAGTACAAATACGATTAGTACTAGTTTTTAACAAACATACTACAGTATGCAAAACATGGCAGAATTAATTAGTGCACCTTTAAGGCAATACGTGAAACCTTGAATTGAAACAAAAGTACAAAACTTGGGATACAAAAGAGTTTTCACAAGAGTATCAGTATGCTACAGAGCCTGTCTGTTGTGTTAGACCTGCATTACACCCGTCTACCTTTCCTCTCTCTCTCTGTTTCACAGTTCCCCTTCATTGACATGCTGAACATACCCCAGTATGAATCAATAATATTGAGCAAATAGCACCCAATAAACTAAGCTGTTGTCTCAATTGGAGTGTCTTTAGCAGCTTTGATGGAATTTAACCCTCCAGATAAGTGCGGTATTGGACGGCTACTCAAAGAAATGTCAACAGAAAGTGCCACAGATTGTCTTCAAGCTCCTCATGTCCAGTTAACAACATTATGTGCCGCTAGAATGAATTCAGGGTAGTAGACGGTTTATATCATGAGTAGAATTAGATCACAATAGTGATATATGCAGTATCACAACACAGTTATTTCTTTTTTTAATCCAACGATTTATATTAATAATCACACAGTAATGTCTGTTGAATAAGGCAATGACTTAAATATTTTAGAAAAAGAAAGGTATTTTAACTCATTTAATTATATTTTTATTTGAAAGCTTATGAACACAAACCAAAAGATTTTTCATAACAGATGAACAATAAGTGTGGCATCAATGCAGATTTGATTGCTATCATTAATTACATTTTTGCTAATCTTTATTTTTTATGTATTTTAATCTGTTAATCATAATTGTGGCAAGAAAAGCACATTATTTGTCATCCATGAATTTATCAGTCAAAGGAAAATTGTAGACACAGAGCCACAAAGATGCATTGCTATCTTGGTAAAAAAAAAAACAGCAGAATTTGTTCAACTGAAAACGTTGCAACAGTTGCATCCGTGAGAGCACTTACTGTAAATGTGTAAAAACCCATAAGAGCGTCCACATTTCACTTCTTACAAATTACTATTTAGAGTCGATTACCATTATTAAAGCAAGAAAAAGACCTGCGTGTGTCTGTAGCTTCTCATGTACCTTGTGGAGATGTACAATTACCGCTGAAACCATCTAAACTTTAAGCATGTTAACACAGAACTCCTACCTGAACAGCAGGACACGGCCTGAAGCGATACTTAAAGCACATTTATTATTGGAAGGACGCTGCCAGAGACACTTCAGCAAGACACCATGAGTTGCCATAACACTCTCTGCTTGTGGTCAGGAAAAACAGATGAGTATTGTATTTCCTCTTATAAACACTGAGGAGTTTGCAGAAAAAGATATTTAACTTTGCATGTTTACACAAGCTTTGTTCCAAAACCTGGTAAGCTACTTTGCGCTACATAAGCTGCTGCCTTCTAAGACAACTTCCTAATTATTATGGGTGACTTGGCATTTAAAACACAAAAGGCAGTAGGCGACCTCACTCACTCTTCATTCTAGTTCAGTGTTAGCATGCTGCTAAGCTAAAAATGTGGCACTCTAGCACAAAATGACCTAACTACAGAGTTCCTAGGGGGACAAAGTGATGAAAACGAATATAAGATGAAAGGAGGACTATATTTCAGTGAACGTTGTGTGTGAACACAAAGTTTCTCAGGGGAACGCAATATTTTTTGAGTAAACGCAAATGTTTTGTGAAAAAACAAAGTTACTCTGGGGAATGACACACTTTTGCAAACAAATGCAAATATATTGTGAAAAAAATGCAAAGTTACTCAGGAAACACAATACTTTTGTGAGTGAATGCTATTTTTTTTTTGCAAACGATGCAACGTTACTTGGGGAATGCAATACTTTTGAGAGTAATGCAAATGTTTCGTGAAAAGAACTACTTGGGATAACAAAATATTTTTGTGAATGAATGCTAATGTTTGCAAAGGACACACTGTTACTTGAGGAACACAATACTTCTGAGCATAAATACGGGGCTTGACATTAACCCTTGAAAAATAAAAAAATTTTTTTTTTTTTTGGTGTAAACATAATCCATAGCAATATTCTCATCACTGCTATATGAGGTCTTACTTTAATCTAATCCTTAAATTGATTCATAGGAAACTTTTGAACTTTTTGAAGGGCAATATTTTCCTAACCTTACTAAATGTATGTGTCATCATTTATGTCAAAGTCTTACATTTTATCAGTAAAACTATTGCAATTATTTGCATTTTTATTAATAAAATTGCAAATGCATAAACAATGTTGTAAGATTAATGTTTTACTTTTTTAACACATTAATCTGAAATGCAAAAATGCAATGGTACATTTAAATATGTAACCACACCACCATTAGGTGGCGGCAAATCACTGTCTTAATGAGTGAGTCACTGATTGAACCAATTCGTTCAAATGGCTAATTCATTCAGTAAATGTCTTTATGAATGGCTCATTGAATCAATGACTCACCTGATTCACTAAAAAATGCTGAATCATTCAGTAACAAACCACCCCTGTGTGTTGCTTGGAGATGCGCAACTGTTCTGTCGTGGCTTTGCTTAGAACTATTTTCGTTAGGAAAAACAGTCAATAATCTGTCTAAAATGTAAGTCAGTTAATATTAACTACTTGTTTATTAAACTACTGTTGTATAAAATCGATGTCACATTTGCAATTGTGCTGGTGCTTGGTCGTGTGATGCTGCTTACATATATCATATGTTGCATGTAATATTTAGCTTTTTTTCTACCGCAGTATGTTTGTTCATGATTGTTTCTTTGTTTGTGCTGTTGCGCCTGTTAGTTTTGCCTTCCGTGAGTCAGGTAGGCTATACGAGCCTTAACTGACGCAACCTCGATACTGTCTGTCCGTTATTAGTCACCGTTTACACTGAGAGTAATAAAACAGAATCATTCTCACCAAAGCTTCGGTGCTGCCTTAGGTATTGTTTGCTATTAATGTTTTAATCAGGTTGCTTGTTCGGTCGTGCAAGAAAAATTCTCTTACACTTGCCCCATCACAAAATCCACTTGTCCTGGACAAGCGTTAATGTCAGCCCTGAAATGCAAACGTTTTGTGAAAGAGCACAAAGTTACTCGGGATAACACAATACTTTTGTGAGTGAATGCTAATGTTTGCAAAGGATGCAGTGATACCCGGGGAAAGCAATACTTTTGATAGTAAATGCAAATGTTTCGTGAAAAAAGAAAAGTTACTTGAGGGAACACAATTTTGCAAACAAACAAAAATGTTGCAAAGTGCAAAGTTACTTGGGAAAATGCAAGACTTTTGTAAACAAACTCAAAAAGCTTTATGGAAGAATTCAAAGTTGCTCAAAGAAACGCAATACTTTTGCAAACAGACAGAAATATTTTGTGAAAGATTGAGAAGTTACTCTGGGAATGCAATGCTTTTGAGAGTAAATGCAACTGTATTGTGAAAGAATGCAAAGTTACTCCACATAACGCAATGCAAATGTTTGCAAAGGATGCAACATTACTCAGGAAACACAATACTACTGAGAGTAAATACAAATGTTTTGTTAAAGAACACAGAGTTACTCAGGGGAATGCAGTACTCTTGCAAAATAACTCAAATGTTTTACAAAAGAACGCAAAGTTGCTCAGGGAAACACAATCGTGTTTTAAACAAACAAAGATATTTGGGGGAATGCAATACTTTTGCAAATGAATGCAAATGTTTTGGGAAAGCATGCAAAGTTTCTCTGGGAACTCAGTACTTTTGCAAACGTACATAAGCATTGAAACATAAGTTTTCCTCCCACCTTATATAATTTTCATCAAAAGGAAAATTCAAATTTTTTAATTATTTTCAAGGGCAAATTGCATTATCTCTCTCTTCTTTTTCTCTCTCTCTTTTTCTCACTGAGCTTGTTGTAATGCATTCTGTTATCTTTTTATCCTGATACATGCATTGCTTTCTTATGTTTTACAGATACAGCCAGTTCACATATAGATAAACATGGGAAACATTCATATTACAATCAAATGTTTATTACAGCACAACACAACAAAACTTACCTCGTATAAGGTCAGAGGTCATGTGCGGCCAGCTGTAGGTCCGTACAAGCTGCCAATCAAAATCATCTTCCTGTGCCTGTCTGTATTCACATAGGCTGGGGTCAGAGTCTTCCTCAAACGTGCAGCCAGCTGGAGAGAGAGAGCGCACTTAAAACCAAACTATATTTAGGTGGTCAATTTACATTGTGTTTGCTTTTGTAGGTCAGTATAACTGATCTTTGAAATCTTCTGAAAAGTAACTAATTCCAACATCCTACTTCGGAAAGCGCAACATGAGTCATTACTTCAAATGAAGTTCAACTCAACACTTCTAAACTTGCAGAAATTAAAAATACAACGATTTCACACATACATGGCGACACCCAGGGTGACACACTTTATGATGCTACCTGAATGAAGACCTCTTAAAGGCACTGTAGCAAAAACAGCAAGCTTAATTGCAAGGGTCAGTGAACAGACAAAAAATTCTGGTAACCTTTTAGTATAGGGATTCTCACTATTAACTAGTTGCTTATTAGCATGCCTATTATTAACATACTGGCTGTTTAATAGTACTTATAAAGCATTTATTCTACATGACCATATTCTACATTCCTACTCCCACCCAATATCTAAACTTAACTATTAATTATTAATAAGCAGCAAATTAGGAATTTCTTGAGGTAAAAGTTGTAGTTAATGGGTTGTTAATAGCACAAATTGGACCTTAAAATAAAGCATGACCAAAATTCTCATATGAAACGAAACTGTGCGTGTTTTTGGTGCACTAAAAATTGACCAACATCATAAAGGACTAAAGGGAAGAAAATAAAATGAGATGATAATGACCTCTTTAAACAGAAAACAACCAAAAGCTCTACATTTTTGATCACACTTTTAAAACTTTTTATGAGAACAGCAGGATGATTGCTGCTTTAGGCAAATGATGCATTTCTGTAAATAACTTTATGTGGGTTTTCTAGCTTTGTAGTGGAAAAGGAACCTCAGGGCTGTTGTGTTCGAGTAATTAAATATTCCGCACAAAACCACGACTTACTTTGTAGCTGCAATCTTTCAGGAGTGACACGGTACTCTGCGTCTTTGACTAAGAAGACAGACTTTGTTCAGACATCGAAAATCTGATTTTTGGCACATCACCAGATTTAAATCTGTTTAGTTGTTTACAAAGAGAAAAACACATTTATTCTGGATTTTTCAACCTAGGCTGATTGGAAAAATCTGCCTCAACCTTTAATTTGCAAACTCCAAAAACATACCTATACATACACTGCAGTTTGTAGCTGAAATGAACAGTAGTGGCAATAAAATACCAACAATTTATATTCCTTTTCACACAAACTATGATATGCCTATGATGATGCTATGACATAAAAAAAAATGTTGTATGATGTTGTGGAAAAGTTCATTTATTTCAGTAATTCAAATCAAATTGTGAAATTAAATCAATTCAATGCACACAGACTTAAGTAGTTTAAGTCTTTGGTTCTTTTAATTGTGATGATTTTGGTTCACATTTAACAAAAACCCACCAATTCAATATCTCAACAAATTAGAATACTTCATAAACATTTTTAGTGAATTGTTGGCCATCTGGAAAGTATGTTCATTTACTGTATATGTACTCAATACTTGATAGGGGCTCCTTTTGCTTTAATTACTGCCTCAATTCGGCGTGACATGGAGGTGATCAGTCTGTGACACTGCTGAGGTGGTATGGAAGCCCAGGTTTCTTTGACAGTGGCCTTCAGCTCATCTGCATTGTTTCTCATTTCCCTCTTGACAATACCCTATAGATTCTCTATGGAGTTCAGGTCTGGTGAGATTGCTGGCCAGTCAAGCACACCAACACCATGGTCATTCAACCAACTTTTGGTGCTTTTGTCAGTGTGGGCAGGTGCCAAATCCTGCTGGAAAATGAAATCAGCATCTGAAAAAAAGCTGGTCAGCAGAAGGAAGCATAAAGTGCTCTCAAATTTCTTGGTAAACGGGTGCAGTGACTTTGGTTTTCAAAAAACAGTGGATCAACATCAGCGGATGACACTGCACCCCAAATCATCACAGACTGTGGAAACTTAACACTGGACTTCAAGCAACTTGGGCTATGAGCTTCTCCACCCTTCCTCCAGACTCTAGGAGCTTGGTTTCCAAATGAAATACAAAACTTGCTCTCATCTGAAAAGAGGACTTTAGACAACTGGGCAACAGTCAATTTCTTCTTCTCCTTAGCTCAGGTAAGACGCCTCTGATGTTGTCTGTGGTTCAGGAGTGGCTTAACAAGAGGAATACGACAACTGTAGCCAAATTCCTTGACACGTCTGTGTGTGGTGTCTCTTGATGCCTTGACCCCAGCCTCAGTCCATTCCTTGCGAAGTTCACCCAAATTCTTGAATCGATTTTGCTTGACAAGCCTCTCAAGGCTGCGGTTCTCTCGGTTGGTTGTGGTTTTTCTTCCAGACTTTTTCCTTTCACTCAACTTTCTGTTAACATGCTTGGATACAGCACTCTGTAAACAGCCAGCTTCTTTGGCAATGAATGTTTGTGGCTTACCCTCCTTGTGAAGGGTGTCAATGATTGTCTTCGGGACAACTGTCAGATCAGCAGTCTTCCCCATGATTGTTTAGCCTAGTGAACCAAACTGAGAGACCATTTTGAAGGCTCAAGAAACCTTTGCAGGTGTTTTGAGTTGATTAGCTGATTGGTATGTCACCATATTCTAATTTGTTGAGATAGTGAATTGGTGGGTTTTTGTTAAATGTGAGCCAAAATCATCACAATTAAAAGAACCAAAGACTTAAACTACTTCAGTCTGTATGCATTGAATTTATTTAATACACAAGTTTCACAATTTGAGTTGAATTACTGAAATAAATGAACTTTTCCACGACATTCTAATTCATTGAGATGCACCTGTATGGCTTTTCTGACATAGTAAAATTGCTTGGTGGCACACCTGGTAGAGCACTGGACTTGCAGTGTAAGTCATGAAAGCAAGCTGAAATGTCATGGCTGCTTTTTTTTTTTAATGTTTGCTTTAGTTAACACTTCAGTTAAAGGAGAAGTCCACTTCCAAAACAAAGATTCACATATAATGTACTCACCCCCTTGTCATCCAAGATGTTAATGTCTTTCTTTCTTCAGTCGAAAAAGAAATTATGTTTTTCGAGGAAAACATTTCAGGATTTTTCTCCATATAATGGACTGATATGGTGCCCTGAGTTTGAACTTCCAAAATGTAGTTTAAATGCAGCTTCAAACAATCCCAAATGTGGTTTTAAATGATCCCAGCTGAGGAAGAAGAGCCTTGCAAAGTGAACATGCAAAGAAGATCAAACACCCTTAACAAAAAAGGTAATACAGTGATACAGGACGGTTTTGAAGTTGAGGGAGAACATGAGATGGGAGTTTTTCGACAAACCCTAAATGTCATGAACCGGAAAACAAAAAACAGTTCAGGCAGAGCGAGACGAGTGTTTAGCATTAAAGTATATAAATTGTATTATTTTTTATTAAAATAACCGATCGTTACACTAGATAGACACCCTTCTTTCTTGGCTGGGATCGTTTACAACCTCATCTGTGATCGTTTGAAGCTGCATTTAAACTACATTTTGGAAGTTCAAAATCAGGGCACCATATCAGTCTATTATATGGAGAAAAATCCCGAAACACTTTCCTCAAAAAACATAATTTCTTTATGACTGAAGAAAGAAAGACATGAACATATTGGATGGCAAAGGGGTGAGTACATTATTTGTAAATTGTTGTTCTGGAAGTGGAGTTCTCCTTTAAGATTAGTGTAGCTGCCACTCACCAGGCATTTCATTTTTGAACTGCCATAATACGTACAACAACTAATGTAACAAAGTGGTGTCGGATTATATGAAATGCAGTCATTTTTGTATATTATTGGGCACTGACAACACTGTCTAAACAAACCGTTTTGTTTGGGGTCTGTTACCTGTAAAATAACAGTACAAAGAGTCAGTTCTAAAAATTGGATTTGGAAAACCAATTGGAATTGTGCATAGTGTGAAGAAAGGCTAATCACCCGCACTAAAACTAATGAAGCAAACAAAAAGACGACTCTCGACGGCGCACGTACTGATGTGGCATCATCTCAGGAAAAAAAATGATTGAGTGTCACACCTGAACTCAGACTCCAGCTAAAAGCTTTTCGGTGCCTTTTGTTTTCCTTAATTGCATCTAATAGCTCTGGTTTCCTCAGCTCTGTGTGTAAGTGGAGGTGTGTGTTTCGGCTCAATTAGCTCCAGGCTTGGAGGATGGGGAGGTAAAGACAGGTCAGGTAGATTGCTGTCAGCTGCCAAACATCAGCATCACACCAGACACACAGAAACAGAGCACGGAACACACGTAATAGGCTCATCGCCGGTGTGAGGTGACCCTCTCCTGTGTGTGTGTGTGTGTGTGTGTGTTCGGGAAACATGCTATCAGCAGGCTCTCAGCAGAAGCTAATAATACTCCATCTAGAGTAGCATCTAAAAACAGCAGCACTCTCACAACCACATGCTCTCACGCTACATTACAGGTGGCGAAATTATAGCCAGAGCCATGAAAGTGGACCAAACTGGTCACACAAACAGCAGAAAATCGCAGCAAAGACATGCACTCTCAGCTCCTTGATTGATCAAGTGTGCAATTATGTTAACATTGGATTAACAAATACACTACTTTTTGGAGTACTACTTATGCACAATGCACATTTCTTAATATTAAGCCTTAAATATGTTTTACGGTCACTACTGATTAAAACTGTATGATCTTTAAATAATATCGGTCTTTAAATGCTAAATATTTAAAATGTACCTAAAGTATACTTGTAATAGTTCCACTTTAGCACAATCAAATATACTTCAGTATATCTTTAGTTGGACTTCAGCACTACTTCTGCACAATCAAAGTGCATTAAGTGCAAAATTAGTTGTTCAAATTTATCAGACTTTAAATATACCAGTTTAGAATACGAAAAGTACAATTACAGGATATTTTTATTAAGTACATACTATGTAATTTGAATTTGTAGTATACAACATAAATGTATGTTAAATACATTTTAGTACAGAAACAGCATGTATAATAACATATAACAAATCTGTAAGGTGGAGCTGGGGAAGGTGGAGGGTTTCAGAGTAGCTCTAAAAGCACACTGCAAAATGCTCTACTGAATGCTAACCAGCCATTTAAATATAAAGCAGCAAGCTCATTGGCTGTGTATTTAACGTGAACCAATCAGCTTGTGCCTAGTAGTTTAAAGCTGTGAATATCATCAGCCTGTTCCATCTAGAGTTTAATGACAGAACTTGGCATTTACTTTAAATTGTAATAATATCTAAATTCAGAATTTCACTGTATTTTCATCAAATAAATCCAGCCCTGGTCAGAATAAAAGACTTTTAAAGAGTTTTAAAGACTTTTTTTTTTCATGCTAAGTATACTACAAATACTTTTACATATTATGTACTTAATAAAAATACCATTTTAGCACACTAAACTGGTATATTTAAAGTCTGCTAAATTGGAACAACTAATTTTGCACTTCACGCACTTTAATTGTGCAGAAGTAGTGCTGAAGTCCAACTAAACATATACTGAAGTATATTTGATTGTGCTAAAGTGGAACTACTGCAAGTATACTTTAGGTACACTTTAAATAATATTGTTTTTTAAATGCAAAGTATTTAAAGATCATACAATCCTCATCAATATTGACATTAAAACATATTTTAGCCTTAATATTAAGAAATGTGCATTGTGCACAAGTAGTACTCCAAACAAAGTTTAACTAGAATTTTTAATTAATGTTTTTTTTTTTTTTTTTATAGTTTTTTTTATATATAATCTCGAGTGATATGTCAGTGAGTATGTTAATAGACTTGAACTGTAGTATAAAATAAATGCATTTTAAATCTATTACTTTTTTTACTATGGTATTAGTACTACTATGGTAGTAGTATTTTATAATTATGTTAAACTTACAAGTAATAATTAATCGTTGTCACAGGCAAGCACGTTCCTAATTAGCTGTCATATCACGCAGATAATGATTGGCTATATGTACATTAACCTGCTCATTACTGGCATAGAGTACAGCAACCAGAAATATGCATGTGTTATGCATTTTGTATAAATCTCGCTACCATATGTAGCAAAGACAGCAAATCAGTGTGTTTCTATAATGGTATGAAAACTTTTCTGCAGCAGATGTGAGCGGCATATCACAACATGTCAAAACTAAATAACTCCCATTATAATCAACAAAGCTGTCTACACTGAAAGAGCCGGAGTTCAGCTAACGGATGTTGTTTTTGTTTTTGAAGTTACTTCAACCACTTTATTTTTCCTGCCTGAAATTAAATGATTAGAACTTTTGACCATCACATCAAAGCAAGCTCGTTATTTTCTGCCCCTTTAAATTAACATCTTTTGTTTTAACTACACACAACTTCAGAAATACATTACACAGTTTTTTTTTTTTGCACACTATTCTTATAATAAGAACAAAACAGATGCAAAGTTAATTTTAACACCAGTGGATTTCTGCTAAAAAAAAAACAAGATTTCCTTGAGTTTGACTGTTGCTGAAGTGTAGCCTGAGCTCACAACTGATTGTTGAATGTCAGTGAATGATCTGAGGTGATGTGCAGCTTTGACACATACACAGACATGATGTAAGCGGGGAATACAGACTGAAATGCTATTCAGTCTAAGACTGATTTAATTTTTATGTTCCTCTTGTTAGGCCATGCTTGGCGGATTGTCCAAAAACTTGCAGGTGGTGGCTAATAATACAACTGAAGCATTCAAAATATACAGTAAGACATTTACGCAGTCTGTAAATGCACATATGATGCCTTTGCACTAAAAAAAAAAACATTCTATTTTTGATGGCAAGTGAAAAAGTACGGAGCCCCTTAAGAGACATGGTGAGTGAAAAAAAAAAATTCAGGGTGGGAAGAAAAATGTTTTTCAGATTTTTTGCGTTCTCTCGCAAAACATTTGCATTCCCTCGAGAAACTTTGCGTTCCCTCGCAAAGATTTTTGTGTTCCCTCGCAAAACTTTTGCGTTCTCTCGCAAAACCAGTTGAGTTCGTTCCTGTTTACTCAGCTCAGTATGTTCACAACGGAGCGGTTCATAAGAGTTTTATACTGGACCTGAACTCAAGTGGCCTATTATAGAAATACAGTCATTTAATTGCTTATAGTTTAAGGCACGATTTTGGAACATTCTATAACGCTTAATGTGGATTAATGTACTAAAACAGTGACAGCGGAGGCCCAATTCGGTATTAATAAATGCAATTCATACTAATAAAAATTTTAATATTAATACCCTTAGCATTACTCTCAATAAAGCAGTCATAAATGCAACTTGCTAATGCCTTTTCTCCCCACAGAAAACCTTTAGGATACAGAAAACACTTAAGGGAAGCTAATGGACGAATTAAGACGGTATTTGTAGTTACAATGGTTTAAGTATAGTAACCATGGTTAATTTGTTTGCTGCTTGTTTAAAAAAAATAAATAAATAAATAAAATAATTTTTTGAAAGGAAAAATAAAACAAATAAGTCACGTAGCCTATTAATCCCATTTTATTCAGAAATAATACTACCAGCAGGCGCCGGCAAGATCAAATTTCTGAAATATAAAAACTCTCTTCCATACAGAAAAATACCCTGTGCGAGTTATTGTTTTTCATGTTTAAAATAGTAGAAATGCAATATCCAAACGACTGCAAATGCAACATTTATTTTATATAGCAGTTCAACAAAAAGGGTAATATTAAGTGACATTTTAAATGTAGCCTACATTTTAAACACATGATGTTTGTTATATTTAACGAAATAATAATAGTTCCAACGAAATCCGCAACAGAACTGGCGTGTCTCCAAGCAACAGCGGTGTTTCCTTGCTGAATTAATCTGCAGCTTTGAACCATTCGGAGAGTCCGTGATTAATAACCCATTCATAACTACAACCATTTGCTTAGTTATTGAATGAATGAATGAATGAATGACGCGACGCCTTGCTCATTAAGACAGTGACATGCCGCCACCTACTGGAACGTTTGAGAACCACTGGCTTAATGGATTACTTCATTAATTGCCTATTTTTAAAAAAAATATAAAATGTTGGCTTTTTATATCACTGTCTTCTTATATTAAGCCAAGTTAAGCGTGGTTTTCTATGAGCTCATATTCTGGGCTCATCTGCTTGCAGGTACATAGAATATATTTTTAGTAATTCCAAATTTGGTCTTTTTTTTATCAACGTCTTCATAAAGCCGCATTTTCTTTATGGGAGGAAAAGGCTTAACATGCAATTTAGAGCTTTCTGTTCATATTCGGGGCTTACCTGGTTTGTCCGAACTCAACTGGTTTTGCGAGAGAACGCAAAAGTTTTGCGAGGGAACGCTAAATTTCTCGAGGGAACGCAAATGTTTTGCGAGAGAACGCAAAAAAATCTGAAAAATATTGTTCCTCCCACCCTGAATTTTTTTTTTTTTCACTCACTTTGATTTTTTTCACCACCATGTCCCTTAAGGGGCTCCGTAAAAAAGAGCATCTATTGTATACAGACAACAAGACTAGCAGAGTTTGTTTTTAGAAAAGGTTTAGCTCTCTGGCGATCCATCATTATGACCGAGTCTCTACCGGATTAAACACTGCTTCTCGCAAAGCTACAAGAGCAGCTCTCAAGGAAGTCTTTCAGTTGCTTTACTTGTCAAAATTAAACAGCAAAGACAGGCTTATATTACATGGGTTTATAATCCACAGCTGCCATCTCCAGTCATTTAAGAGCAGGATTTTCAGATCAGTCCGCAGTTGTCTGTGAAGGAACTCTCTGTCATTGTAAACACTGCTTTACAGTCAATGCTGCCATCATCAGAGGCTGCAGTCTGTAAAAGCTAAGATGATGATTATTACAGAAGAGCTGTAAAGCTTTTATCATCACTACCACGAAGAGTGAGAAATTACGATGTCAAAGATTATTATCACTCGCTTTGTCTCTCGCGTTCTGCTGGTGTGAAAGTATCACAGCCGTTCCACTTTAAACAAACACACATTTCTCTCCTCTCCTATAAACACAGTATACATAATACAAAGTACATATACTTTTTTGAAAGAAATTGATATTTGTATTCAACAAGGATGCAAATTGACAGTTGAAACATGTATAATGTTCAGTTTCACAAATGTGCTGTTCTTATAAATGTTCCAGTCATCAAAGAAACTGTATATGTGACCCTGGACCACAAAACCAGTCATAAACTGAGATGTATGCTGAGATTTATGCATCATGAGCTTTCCATTGATGTATGGTTTGTTAGGATAGGACAACATTTGGCCGAAATACAACTGTTTGAAAATCTGGAATCTGAGGGTTGAAATAAATCAAAATATTGAGAAAATTGTCTTTAAAGTTGTCCAAATGAAGTTCATAGCAATGCATATTACTAATCAAAAATTAAGTTTTGATATATTTACAGTAGGAAATGAACAAACTATCTTCATGGAACATGATCTTTACTTACTATTCTAATATTTTTTTGGCATAAAAGAAAATTCAATAATTTTGACCCATACAATGTATTTTTGGCTATTGCTACAAATATTCTCATGCTACTTATGACCACCCTTATGAAAAATAAGTTAATTCAAGTGTACTATTAATATACTTCTTTTAAACTAAAAATTGGAAAGTATCCTTTCAGTCTGCTTTTTAAGTACTTCTCAGAAATGTGCTTTATGTACTTCTCAGAGATATGCTTAAAATGACATTTAAGTATACTTGACTTATACTTAGAAAAGGTGTAAATATATTTAAGCTATACTATACTAAGCTTAGAGAATCCGTTTTTTCATTATTATACGATACGGGGCACTATTACACGTCTTCTGTACAGAATTTCCAAAACACAAGAGAAGAAGAAGAAACCGAAACAACAGATGCTTCCACATATAATCTAACACGATCATCAAAACTGTGTAACGTTATGGAATAAAATTGCGACCAATGAAGAGGTAATAATGACTTTAAAGCTTTGGGGTGTTGATCGACTTCATCTATGTTTTGATTATCATTCTGAATCTAGTTCAGTATTTTTTCAGTGTTTTTGTTCAAAATATTGTTTATTTATTTCTTTATTTTTTATTTATGAAACATACCCACATTGTTTATAAAAATTTAAAAAAAAGAATGCATGAAGCTAGATTTTTTTTTTTAAGCAGATGCCTTCTTTCTTTTGATGTTTTATAAGTTCAGATATTTGTTTAACAAAATATATACACAAATAATACCTTAATAGGGACATAGTAGTATACTTAAAGTATGATGTAAAGTTCACTTAAAGAAAACTAAAGAAAACGAGTATGCTTGCAGTATAAAACTACTAAACTAGTAGTTTACTCAGATTATACTTCAAAGTGTACTAAAAATGCTACAAGTATTTGGTATACAAGTACACTCATAAGATCACTGTTAGTGTAGCTGCAGTACAAATTAAAAACTTTGATGTAAACTAGTTGTGTACTCAAAGTTTACTACTGTTATACTTAAAGTACACTTAAAAGTATACGTTTATATACTAGAAAGTGGGCCAATTTAGTCCCAAGCAGTATTTAAATAGTACACTTATAAGTATACTACTAGTACACTGATATCCGTGTACTTACTACATAAAGTTTACTTAATAATGTACTTGAACTTTACTTAAGTATACTTGAAATAAAGTGAAATGAAATAAACTTGAAGTACACTACTTTTTGGTAAGGGTGGTTTTGTGGTCCAGGGTCACATATTGGTACATATTGGTTTCCATGAAAAGTTTAAGCAGCTCATCTGATTTCTACATTGAAAATAATGTTTCTTGAGAAGCAAATCAGCATTTCAGAATGATTTCTGAAGGATCATGTGACACTGAAGCAATGATGCTAAAAATTCAGCTTTGATCAAAAGAATAAATTAAAATAAAACAGCCCTTTTAAATTGTAATAATATTTCACAATATTTTAATCAAATAAATCCAGATTTGGTGAGAAGATAGACTTCCTTCTGGCTTTTAGTGAGCTCATTGTCTCACAGCAGCATGATATTTTAAAGAGTGCTAAAGAGGCTGGCTGACTCGGTGCCAGACCCTGCTCACGGACTATGGCGAGGGTGGCTCCGGGGCCCGTGCTCCCTTTGTTTGTTTACCTTTCCATCTGTTGCTTTAATAATGCAGAGGCATTACTCCAGTCTCAGGCATTATGAGCACACTGCTCATCTCAAACTGCCGGTGGTGTGTCTGAATTCATTTTCAGTCCAGTTGTTGACTCAGTTTGAACTACTCTGTCCAGGGCAATAACATACACTTGACAAAGGATGCATTCTTACACTCCGTTGCACTATTTTTTATTTTATTTTTTATCTTTTTCTTATTTGTTGATCTACACACACATGCGCTTTTTTGACTTGAAGGGCAACCTGCAACACTATATTCAAAGATTGCCTACATACATAATATTAACAGAACTATAAACTACGGATCAAAGGTTTGGAATAACTACAAATTGTAATGTTTTTGATAGAAGGCTCATTATTAATAATAATTATATTAGTTTTACTACATTAATTTTATGACTTTATTATTCTATTAATAATACACATAATTTTAAGTCATCCTGTGGCACTCTTGGAAATGTGCTGAGGCCCCCTAGTGGGTCCCAGCTCCCTGGTTGAAAAGCACTGCACTATAGAGCCTTTGATGGCTGCCAAGACCGCTGCACTTTTAAGATGACATGAAATTAAAATAAGTTCAGTGTCTCAAGATCCCATTCTGTTCTATTGAGGTGTTTGTACAGCTGTTTCAGAGCCCCGAACACACACAGCCACTGTGCCAATGTCTGAGAGAAGTGTGTTTGTGGGTGTAGAAGTTGCTCAGCTCCTTTAACTGCTTTGTGTTGACACATTTCACTGATGTTCCTCATTAGTGCGGGCTTTGCCTATGATCCTTTGCTTCTGCAAGCGCTCAGTTATGCGTTTAATGAAATTCTAATTATTAAAACTGTGTGTTCACACGTGTGCGTGCGTGTGTGTTCCCAGAGGAAATGTTATTGCTCAGAGGTTGCACATTTATTGCAGAGGAAACTTAAAGTTGCCTGTTGAATTTCTTTGAAATATCAACTAAAATTTACTTTGTAAAAACAAAAGTAGAAACAGTTTTAAACTTATAGATAAATAGCTCAGATCATTTGAGGAGACATCTTGAGTTCATACTCCAATCTCTGACTTTTAATTGCAAATCTGTGAACTTTGTTGAGAAAATCTGAAGTTGGTCATACTGTGGTCCAAACTGGTCACTGGCTATCCCAACCTTAAGCTAGAATGGCAGCTGAAAGCTAGTTTGTTGCTGGTCCACAAATGGTCAGTTTAGACCAGGGATAGGCAACGTCGGTCCTGGCAGAGTTTAGCTCTAACCCTAATCAAACACACCTGAACAAGCTAATTAAGGTCTTCAGAAATACTTGGGCTACAGGCGGGTGAGGTTTTTTCAGGGTTGGAACTAAACTCTGCAGGACATTGGCACTCCAGGACCGACGTTGCCTACCCCTGGTTTAGACCAGAGAAGATAGGCAATAGAATGTATTTTATTACACTTCCTAAACACAAACAAAACAGCAAAATGTCCCTAAGCATTCAACCCCAATCCCAGTTAAGATAAAAACGTTCCTTTTCCGGTTGTCTTACACTCATTAAAGGAGAAGTCCACTTCCAGAACAACAATTTACAAATAATTTACTCACCCCCTTGTCATCCAAGATGTTCATGTCTTTCTGTCTTCAGTCGTGAGGAAATTATGGTTTTTGAGGAAAGCATTTTAGGATTTTTCTCCATGCAATGGACTTGACTGGTGCCCCGATTTTGAACTTCCAAAATGTAGTTTAAATGCAGATTCAAAAGGCTCTAAACGATCCCAGCCGAGGAAGAAGGGTCTTATCTAGCGAAACGATCATTCATTTTTTTCGAAAAATAAAAATGTGTATACTTTCTAAGCACAAAAGCTCGTGTAGCACAGGCTCTGGGATACGCGTCCACGATGCTACGAATTAGTGTTGGGTCGTTCTTGAACGATTCGTTCATTTCAAACGAACCTTTAATGTGACTCGGGAAGAACGAGTCGTCTCGGGGAGTGATTCGTTCAGTCGTGCATGTGCAACATCCTATTAGGTTCTGTATTGGAATTAGTTCACCTGTTTCGAGTCTTCAGGTTTTTGAGTTGTTCGTTCATCTTATGGGGCTGTCACATGATGAACGAACGACTCAAACCCGAAAACTTGTCAGATAAGAGGTGAGGTGAGCTAATCATAGACTAAGGACCCAGGAAAACAGTTAATTAATCTTTTCTGTTTCTTATAGCGTTACAGTTTTGTCTTGTTTGTAGTGTGATCAATGTTTGTGTAAGCAGAAAGAAGATTTGTTCATCTCATTCTCATTCGTTCACAAGAGTCGGTAAAATGATCCGAACTTCCCATCACTACTATGAATCACGTCTATCAAGCATCACTACTATCAAGTTTATCGTCTGTGTACTCCAGCTCAAAAAGGTAGAGAATGTCGAAATACTCCATCTTCTCCTACAACTTCAGAATAGTTTGTTTGTAAACAGCGTTTGACTTACTTGCACTTAGTCTTTGTGTGTTCGCTTTGTAAACACTGGGTCTGTAGTTCCGCCTACGTTCTGCGTGACCTGTCGACGTGATTCAATAGTATGTAGCGTCGTGAACATGCATACCACAGCCTGTGCTACATGAGTTTTTGTGCTTAAAAAGTATACACATTTTTATTTCCCGAAAAAAATGACCAACTGTTTTGCTAGATAAGACCCTTCTTCCTCGGCTGGGATCGTTTAAAGCCCTTTGAAGCTGCATTTAAACTACATTTTGGAAATTCAAAATCGGAGGACCAATGAAGTCCATTATATGGAGAAAAATCCTGAAATGTTTTTTTTTTTTTCTCAACAACTATAATTTCTTCACAACTGAAGACAGAAAGACATGAACATCTTGGATGACAAGGGGGTGAGTACATTATTTGTGAATTGCTGTTCTGGAAGTGGACTTCTCCTTTAAGTTACAGTTTTCATCTGCTCAAGCAGAATGTCCGTTTGTTTATCCAAGCAAACAGTAACAGGTCAATTGTAAAGGGAGTCATAATAAAAGAGCTCAAAGACGTGTTGGATGCTAAACTGTCTTAGCTCCTTCAGCATATGAGTTTTTATCTCACATTTGCTTTTGTTAGCACTATAGGTGGTACGTTATTTTCAAACGTGACGGTTCATTTCCAAACTGGATATTATATTCCGAATGACTAATGTATTAAAACATTACCAGACTGACGTTTAAGCATTTTGGATAAAACTGAACAGACTTTTAGTGTCACAAAGTATTGTGAAATGTGGAAAAAGCAATATAATATAATTTTGCAGAAACATCGCAACGTTTTCCCTGCGAGTCTGAGTTGGTCCATAACACAGTGGCTTTTTAAAAGCTCTATGCTGTCTAGAAGAGACTATTGAGATCTCATTTGTGATTTCATTTTCCTGTGGGGTCAGTACTTACACTACATGTTAAACACTTGTAGAAAGGTTTGATTGCCTGCCGTTTCATGCGCCTGTACGACTGTGTGGGCTGTTAATGGCACAAGCGCTCCGCTTCCCTGAGGAAACACTTGAAAAAGAGTATTTCCAGATCTGTTACATGAAAACCTGAACTGTTTTCCCAGAGCAGTATTCTTGCTGAAATGTCAAACACGATAAATTAGAATAGAAGCATTTCTCTTTAGCATTTGGATCCTTGTGGTATGCTAATTAGAAACCGCACAAATGAGAAACAGCCGACACAGACTCTCATCAGCGCGCTGAAGACGAGGCCCGACTTCCCTTTGCCGAGGCCGTCTCGTGTCTCCAGACAGCGCTGAGAGGTGTGGGGAGACAGAACAAAGCGCCGTAAATAAATAACGCAGTGTGAATGCTTTGGCCCTTACTTTGAAAGCAAGGAAAGTAATTTGCAGAACAGCGCATCCCGAAAGCTGCCGTGGAGATGCAGGTATACGTGTGTCTGCGCTGGCTTTGATGTCTCAGACTCACACTGAGTGCAGTCTGTTCCCTTCACCACGCACACGCATCTCTATTTTATTATTTTTTTCACTTTATGGCTCTTCTTTGATGCCAATAGTTTGTTAGAAGTTTTAATATCTGTCCCGTGGTTCCCATTTGTAGCGCTGTCATAAATCTGATCATCACCTGCAGCAAAATGGAAGAAAGGTACAAAAACTAGTGTGGAGAAAAACATGACTAAATGAGAGACAGAGACATGGGCTCTGTTCCAGAACTTAGTGAGTTTCCTACATAGATGGTATTTTAAGGCATCACGATCCAGGCCTGAATTTAATTTCACAGAGTAGGCAGCATAATTGTGTTACTTTCCAAGATGTCTTCTTGACAATTCCAAGGCAGAATTCTGCAGAATACAATCCAGTACAAAACTATGAAAAACACATTCAAACAAAGTGGGGGAAATATGGAATATAAAAATGCCATTATATGCCGCAACATGCATATGCAACAGCTTCACAACATGCTAACACCTACCTCTATTCAAAACAATCAACAATTTATCTAACACACTGAGTGTGTTAAATTAGTCGCTTATAAGGTTCCATTTTAATGAGAACGCTACCTTATTAGACAGCAGGGCGGCTCGCTAAGTTTTGGAACAAAGCCACGCTGTTGCTTCTCTGCGAGTAACTCACTCTCCTTTGATAAGAAACATTGCTATGTTCTGTGGGCCATAAAGACAGTAAATGTTTGTTGTTTGGTATTGTTTCTGTTAGAGAAATGATTCTCTGGAGGCGGAGAGTGTTATTGATGGTTAAGTATAGGACACGGGCTATCAACTCATGACAATTACTTACAGTCAAACGGTTACAAATGTCTCCCCTTATCCCGTTGAACAATTTATCTCAGGGCTGGATGGGAACTAATTTTCTTTATGGCTCCCACGCGTGACATGTCCATCAGCCAGTAATGTACGAGTAGCGCTGGCTGAATCAAACTGATATGCTTGCAACTATTTCAGCAAAGTCATAGCAACACAAATGCTGATCGTAGCTTGTTTGGTCTTTCACCACAGCTAGTGACATTTCATCCCAAACATGCTCTATTTAGCTATGAATCCTTATCTACAGTGTTATTTAAAATTATTTATATACTTTTATAGTATCAGCTAACTTTATATGTAGATTTTAAGTTTTGATTTTAATTTTAGCTTAAGTTTTGCTCACTTTTTATAAATATTTATATTTCAGTTTATTTTTAGTAATTTTAGTGCTTCAATTTATTTATTTCAGTTAGATGCCAAGGCAACATTTGAATTGAAACTCACTAATGGAAAAAATAAAAAAATAAACAAATAAATAAATAATTATTAATACTACTACTACTACTAATAATAATAATACATTTAAAAGTAAAATAAATACATTATTTAACACATTAAAAATAGAAATATTGTATGTGTATTTACATGTCAACGTGACCATTAACCAGCAAAAGTGAAGTGTAAACATGGAAATGTGTAGTTGTTGAAATATTAACTTAATATCTTACCTTAAAGTAACTTAAAAAATAATAATGCTGTCTCTTTCTCATGAATCATTAATTAGTCACTGGATATGATAAAGTTTCACAGCTATATATCAGCAGTGTTTACTAACTTTTTGTGTAGAATTATTCACGATCTATTTTACAGAGAGGTGCTTCTGTCACTAAATTTAGAAGCATGGATCACACATTTATTTACATGTCTTTTACATGGCCATTCTATATTTTGAAATTTGTCAAAAGCTAAACACTGTGGCAAACAAAATGAATAAATTATGAATAGTAACTGCTATTATGTGAATGATATTCCTTACCAAAAAATAGTAAACTTCAAGTTTATTTTATTAAGTATACTTTATCCTTTAACTGTCACTTCCATTTTTGAACACAGACATAAAAATGCACTTTTTATAATTCATGAATAAAACAGTTTGTAATATGATTCTGACGTACATTTTCCATGGTAATGCAATGTCTGTTTTTAAAATGGCTTTCAAGGGATGGATTTTGAAATTATAAGTTTTCTACTGATATATAATGTCTTATGATTTCTAAAACGTGATAGGGAAAAAGGCAACAAAGAAAGGCTTTTGTGACAAAGGTGAGAACTCCTGTTATGATGTAGATTTTTGAGGTGCACTCTTGACATGTATTAATCTATTACTTTTCCTACATAATTTGTAACACAAAAATATGGTAAAATATCTATTTAGGAGTCTTAGACCTTTCCAACGATGTATAGTTTGTCATGATTAGATTAGGATTTATTTGTAATATGGTGAAGTAAACTTAGGCGTCCCACTGAGGGGACGGTGACAGTTAAGAGGTTAAGTAAAGTTCAAGTCTATTTTTAAGTATACTTTATATAGTAAGTATACAAATATTAGCGTACTAGAAGTATACTCGTAAATGTACTATTTCAATACTCCTTGGGACTAAATTGGCCCACTTTCTAGTATATAACAATATACTTGTAAGTATAGTTTAAGTATAACAGTAGTAAACTTTGAGTACACAACTAGTTTACATCATAGTTTTTAGCTTGTACTGCAACTACCCTAAAATTGAACTTATAGGTATACTGATAGTTCACCAGTTAAATATGTGTAGTAGCATTTTTAGTACACTTTGAAGTATAGACAACGAGTCAAGTAGTTTTATACTGCAAGTATACGGGTAAGTTTTCTTTAAGTGAACTTTACATCATACTTCAAGTATACTACTGTGTCCCTATTTATGTATTAATTTGTATATATTTTGTTTTTTGTACAGCGTATTTGCTTGTAAACAAAAACATTTTATTCTAGCTTCAGTCATGCTTGAATGTGGGTAAGTTTCATAAAAAAAACAAAAAAAACAAAGAAATAAACAAGATTTTGAACAAAAAGCTGAAAAAAGACTTCAGAAAAAAGATTCAGAATGATAATCAAAACGTAGATAGAGTCGATCAACACCCCAAAGCTTTACAGTCATTATTACCTCTTCATTGGTCGACATTTTATTCCATAATGTTACAGTTTTGATGCTGTTTTATGACTGATGATCGTGTGAGATTAGATGTGGAAGCATCAGTTGTTTATGTTTCTTCTTCACTTGTGTTTTTTTGGAAATTCTGTACAGAAGATTTGTAATAGCGCCCCCTACTGTATAACAATGAAAACACAGATCCTAGGAGCACAAGTATATTTAAAATATAATTCGACTTTTTCCTAAGTATAAGTCAAGTATATTTAAATGTAATTTTAAGTATATTTCTGAGAAGTACATGAAGTATTTAAAAAGTAGACTAAAAGTATACTTTCCTATTTTAGTTTAAGTATACTAATAGCACACTTACACTTCTTTTTTGTAAGGGATGTAATCATGTAATACAAAAAAAATAACTGTAATCTGATTAAGAGCATTTTAAAATATAAAAGTACATTATTTTTGGTCTTGGATTACAATTTGGATTACATGTAATCAGTTACTATTCAGCACTGACTGCTATGGTCTGACATATCTATTTCAGGTCATGGCAGAGCACTGATGACTTCACATAAAGACCAGGAACACACTTTTTATGTTGAATTTAAATTCAAAGCAGCTGGTCTACTGAGTAAGTGTTGGAAAAACAAGAACGTCCAAAAAAACTTCAGGTCTGTTCTCCTCAATCATCTCCGCACCTCCCAACAATGCGAGCGCAATCTATCATTTGACAGCGAGTGCAGACGCTGAAGCACGGCCTCCTCGCAGTCGGAGGTGTGAAGCACGTGTGCGCTCCTGCTGTCTGAGGTAAGTTCAGTCCGGCGGGGAGTCCAGGTGTTTATCAGGGACTGTGTGCTTCCACTGCTGGAACGCTGAGATTCTGTCTGCTGTCAGTCTGCAGCGAGAGCTAGAGTTATGATGGCACTGAGGTGGGAATTACATGTTTATGATGGATCACCAATTGTGCGCTTGTGTTTACCGCAACACAGCGGCTGGAAAAACTGACCCACATACTGATAATAAATACTGACAGAGAGACACGAAGTAGACTAGCTACACTTTTATATTTGAGAACAGAGAAAAGAGTGATACACAAAGATCTAGTCCACCTGTTAATGATTTAACAAATATTCACATGCGGAATACAGTGCAATTCATTGTTATGAATTCTTTAAAATCCACCTAAATTTACATGATATCTAGTCACAACCAAGAGCATATTAATGATATATCAACACATTACTATTAATTAAAATAATTACACTTTACATTAGGTTACTATTAACTAGTTGCTTAATGACATGCATATTACTAGCATATTGGCTGTTTATTAGTGCTTATAAAGTACATATTAATGCTTTAATTTGCATGACCATATTTTAATTCCCTTAATCCACACCATACCTAAACATTACTACAACAACTACCACACTTAGTATCAACAAGCAGCAAAAATATATGTTCTCTAATCTAAAGTATTGTCATTAAAATGATATAAATCAATATTCATATTAATAAATAATTGTGTATTAATTCATATTCTTTACCACGGCATATACTTGGAAACAGAAGTGTGCATAATTGTAGTAAATGTGCACTTGTAATGTACTTCAAATCTTACAATATATATTTAATTTAAAACAATAATAATTAAATAATGCAATAAAATGCCACTTAAGTGCACTTACATGTTTATGACTGTTTCTTAACACACTTAAGTACACTGAAAAGTGCAAGTTGTAACAATGTCAAATTAAAAGTTCCAAAGTGCATTTTAAATCATAATCAAGTGTCATAATTTAAATAAGTACGCTCATTTTAATGTGTTGACTAACATACTAAAGCGTACCGATTTTTGATTAGAATTTTAACTGCAATGTGTAATTTAAAGTTTCTTTTTTTATGTAAAACTAACAAATAATATATAAGATACATTTAAGTTTCATTAAAAAGCATTTAAAAATCACATGTAATTGTATGCAAAATGTAAATGTATAAAAATAAATTTGTTAAATCATATCAAATTGTAAGGTGCATTTAAAGCATAAATGTATGTAATTGTGTCTAAACATCTTAGTAATAATTGCATTAAAAATGTAAAATATGTATGTAAAAATGTAAGTAATATATACAATGAATGTATAAAAATAAAAATTGTTTTAAAAACGTATAAGTAATTCTGAAATTAAAAATAAATGTACTTAATATAAATGTAAAATATAAAACATTTTAAGTTTTTAACAAATAAGTTAACTGCAATGCATATGCAATTGTGATGTAATGACATTGTAATGAAAGCATTATTTTTGGCTATTTTAAAGTATATTATTCCTGGAATAAGTACATAAAAATACATTTTAATGGCATTAAGATATTTTTTTACGAAGCTTTAAATCAAACTATTACATGTGGACCTGTCTGTTGTTAAAAGCGCTATATAAAATAAAATGACTTGATTTAAGCAAAAGACAGGTAAGGTCAGAAATGAATGGGGCTTGAAGCAAAATGTCATCAAAATGAATAAAAATGCCCCCAAACTTGGAGTGTCAGTATGAGAGTGGAACAAGATCATCAATACAGAGCGTTTCAGCATCACCTCACCTTATGTTCCAACCCCACATCAATTATTCACAGTCTCTAGATTAAAATTTACGACTGAGCTCCACAACGTGTCCTGGAAATGAGCTCCATATCATTGTCTGTCAGCGCCAAACTTTTCCTGACTGTTCGACTCCCCTGACTGATGTAGTGACACTTTCCTAACTTTTACTGTCACACTTATGACACTTTCACACTACAGTCTCAGAAAGGCCACAGTAAAAAATTCTGTATTCCTCTCTTTCTCAAAGTTGATCCGTGCAACTATGAAAAAATATTTAGGAGCAGCAGTGCGACTGACACGATCAGCATATTTGTGTTTCCGCTGAGGGGAACTTCAAAGGTTTCTACGTGTTTTTGCATCATTGAGTAATGTCGCAGACAACAGTCACAGACATATCTCACCAATCCTTTCATTAAAAATGTGTAGAAAGAGTGTAAATAAGAGCTTGATTGTGCAGTGTACAGAGCTGCGTTGATTATAATGGCACTTTGTGAGATTGCGATGAACTGAGATGAGTGACAGCTTTTAATGATTTTTACAAGAGTTCGTAAATGAGATATCGATTTAATACAACAGTTAAATAAACAAGAAGTAAATATTAAGTGACTTACGTTGTCTGACTATAACACTATTGCCTGATTTTGCTCTATTTCATCATCAAAAACAGTTTGAAACAAGTCACAACTTAGCCGCTGCACATCTCCATTCAAACACAGCAGTGTTTCATTTATGAATGAACGTGCATTTTTAAACAAATCTAGTGAGTCAATGATTCAATTTCCCATTCATAAAGTCATTTGCTTTATTCCTGAATGAATCAGCCGTTCGAACAAATCGAATGAATGAATGAATGGTTCAGCAATTAAATCAATGACTTGCCGCCACCTACTGAAAAGTCTTTGGTTATTTTAATCATTTAATATTTCTATATTCAAAAATGTATATTTAAAATATTAATCTCAACATAAATTTATGAGTATTATTGCACTCATGCCACCTCTGAGCTTCATTAAACATGAAAATACACCTACAAGCCACCCCTGTAGTACAAATTAATTTTGTTATTATTATTATTATTATTATTATTATTATTTGACATAAAAGATTACATACTTTTAATGAAGTTAAAAAAAATCTATTGCAAAGGTAAAAACAAAATGCCCCTGTAAATCACTCACCTCGTAATGGGAAGGCTAATTTGTGATCAGATTTATTTATTTTCCTGGTGCTCCTAAAATTGTGACTGGGCTCCTGATTTTTTTAAGTTAGGAGCACAAATGCCCCCAAAAAGAAAAGAAAGCGTAGAGCCCTGTTGTACTAAGTCACTTGCAGACCCTTATAAGACATTGGCACCCCTGATCAAATTCAGTGGTTTTGAACAAACCAGGTAAGTGAAAAATTCAATAAACCATTCTTAATCATACTTGCTAGATTTAGCATATCTTTCTCTGGCATAACTAGCACAAGTAGTAAGCTAGAGACACAGTTACAGAATCAGTGAGTCCCTTGCTTTATTGCTGAATGAATCGGTTGAGTGAATAAATCAATGACTCACTTATATAAACAGTGACTTGTCCCCACCAAGTAGTGGATTTAGTTTCATATTTAAAGTATCATGTCCTAGTACTATATTCAGGATATTTTATATTTAACACATTGATCTCATAAAATAATTCATGCAATTGTAACGGCAGTGTAAATGTATACATTGCATATCTGAGCTGCATTAAACAGTATATGGAAATACATCTAAATGCCACTTCAGATGCAGCTTGTGCAGTGTTTCATTTGATTAGTAACAACCCTACAGCACTAATATTATCATTCTGTTTGCATTTATTGAGTAAATATATAGAAATGGTTATAGGAATGGCCATCTTAACTGCAAACTACACTTAAAAACATAAAAATGCATCACTTTTAGACAGATGGACACAAAGAAACAAACTCTACACGCATTTCAAAGTATTTTCTCTGGTGTCTTCTGTAAAAGTGTTCAGAGAGACTGCTATGTACTTGAATGAGCTACCATTCCAGTCTATCACTTACATGCCATATTTAGATTTGTGATCACATTAATTTAGTTCTTGACAGAATAGTCAAGAATAGTTTTTAGAATAGTTTTTTTTCTAAATCCAAGCAAAGGTTAGAGTTTTGTTCAAATCCCCAACCTTAAAAGTAACAGTGGATATGCTTGCCTAATGCCACTAAAACACTTCATAGTGCTGTAAAAGTAGCAATTACTGTGGTTCTTCTCTTTTGATTTCTTCTCTGAATGGACTTAACTGGTTACAGTTGGCTTTTTAAAAGTTATTCTGTTTTAACAGCGCTTCAGTCCTTTAATAGCTCTTTAACATTTGTTCAGAACACCACACACACGCGCACACGTATTCCCTGAGCGTACACCTCAGCAGACAAGCTGAACTCCTGAGGGAAAGTGTTTTTAGAAAGCAAGAGGAAAGATGGGGCGTCATCCTCTCGGCTTCACATCCATTACCCTCCGATCTGCCGGGAGGAGGAAAACATTAGCGAAGAGAGAAAGAAAAGACGAAAGGAAGGAAACGCAGCTGTCATTACAAGTGCCACCTTCCCATTTTTCATTTAGTCTGTTCATTTTTTTCTCTCCCACACTGTGAGATATAAATTAAAGCTACGCAAGGCTTTTTTTGGTTCTTCCGCCCCGTCACACTTTTATACACATATAGGCATCATGAATAGAGCATTAGAGAACATACAACGTTAATCAGACTCATTATCGCTCCAGCACCTGCACGCTTCTTTTTCTGCAAGGACGAGAGGAGAGGACGAAGACGAAGCTGGGAGTATGAAATTTTCATATTGCCTTTAGGGGAAAATGTATTTCTCCTTCTTGTGAAAGGAGGTGGAAGAGGTTGAGTTGACGCTTTTAACTGCGGTTAGAAAGGTGTCAGCTGCTTGGTCTATTCACTGACTCCATCAAAGCACCTCTCAATGTGTCTCTGCGTGGCTGCTTTCAGATTTTTGAGTCCGCCATCCTCGAAACTAGTCTTGCACTAGAGCATTAAGACTTTCTTTCGGGCCCTGTGTTGGGTGCCCTAAGAAGTGCACTGGAGAGTGTGGACTGAATTACTTCACTTGAGTTTCACCAATGAAAATGGTTAGCATAAGCGCTACAAAAGGAAATGAGAAGATGGCTCGACCGGAGAGGGATCAGATATCTCTCAGGCCCCGCAAAGCTCAAAGTCATAAAGGCCACATTCACAGTGCAGCTGAATAGGGCTGTCACTTCACTTCTGTGTAATCTCCTTCTGTTCACTTATTTATTGTGACAACCAAATTTCAGAGTGACAAAAACCCAAATCCATCACCAATACTGTTGTTTAATCTGTGTGCAGTGTATAGAGCTTAACTCAAATGAACAATGCAATGCAATGATGGACACTCTCTCTAGGAATTTTCATTAAAAGATAACTTTTTTCTTTTTCTTTCTTTTCATCAAATGGTGGGGGACAGGAGGTGTTTAAACTTTCTATATTGATTGGCCAACCAAGGTCAAACTAATAAACCAATTTGGAGTAGATGTCACAATTATGTCACCTGCAACTGCGCGCACATTGTGGCGGCAGAAAAACACTGGTAACAAGTGGAGGGAAATGGGTAAAATCCATGGAATAAGAGTAAAAATGTATTGTTGTGCCTTTGGATGTCAGAAACGAAATGCAAATCATTTTTATAGAATACTGTCATCAAAGACATAATTTAAAGCTAAATACAGACGTTTAAATGGACAGCCTAATGGATGAATCCTACAATAATTGCCCTATTTTAAAAGCATACATTTGAAACAATAGGTTTACATAATATTCACATGTACAGTTCATAGGGGACATAATGTATTAGTCATACACTTCCAGCACGACATACTATTTAAACCTATTATTATTAAACCTCTTATTTATTTTTTTCCCTCCAACAATTTGAATTTCCATGGGCGGGATTTAATCTGATGATATTCTAATGGACCGTGTTGTGACATCATTGCATGCGGAAATCAAACGCTGTAGTCCAAAGGAGCCGTTTGTTGTAGTTCTTGAAAAGGGATTTTTTAAAAACAAAATATCTCCTGTTGGAGTGGACTTTGGGATTTATAACTTTTCAAATTCAAAAACTGAAAAAGCATAATAGCACCTCTTTAACTCAATAATAGCAATTTTATCAATTATAAGGAAAAAGCCAGAAGTTTGGGATATAAACTTATCATTTTGATTAATCAAAATCCCCAAAAGAGCAATTAAAAACAAAACAAAACAATACATTTCAAAATAACATTAAAATGAATACTTTTATTACAAAAAATAAAATAAGATTTTTAAAAAATAGATACATTTAACTGTCTTTTAGTAATTCAGCTAATTTGTTTTGAACAAACTATTGATTTATACTTATTGATTAATTTATATGTCCCGTCAATTAGAGAGAAAATATTTGTCAAATAGCATGACAGATGCAATCATCACTCCAATATTTATAAAAAATAATCCAATAAAATGAGTTTATTTTCTTGCTTACCCTCCATTCCGTAGAAGTGGTCCAAATACAAGTTAATGAATATTTGTTTATAATTATGCAGTAACAAGGTTGTGTGTAAAATGTGTGACACAGCTCATTTTTATTTATTTATTAAAACTAGCAAAGCTGAGTACTTTAATATGCTAATACTTTGACATATGTTTGAAATGTAGCATGTGTTTGTTCATGAGGGAAAACCACTTTGGAACCATCATCTTATACTGTACTGACAGTCTATTAAACTATTAAAAAACTATTAAAAAAACTATTAAAAAAATCATCCTGCATACTCATACTCAGGTTCTCTTTACAGTGAGTTTGCCCATGGGATCAGAACTAGAGTAGCTCTTCTTTAGAGGTTAATTAAGATTAATTAAATATATCTAACTCTTGTCTCCAGAGGACCCATGATTCCACACAAGATTGATTTTTTTTCCTCCATCAGACTGCTGCAGACCTTGCAGGGTTGTCAGGGTTACCTTTCTCAAGTTTGGAACGAAGGACAAACAAATTGCACTGCGAAAGCCAAACATGCCGCAGTCCTTCCTCTGCGGCCCCATTCACTGCTGGCAATAACTTCGGCTTTGGCAATCCCATCACAAATGGTCAGTTAAGACAGACTGGCGTTTACACCTGGCATTAACATGTGTCCCAAACGCAGCTCATGTGGCCACGTGTGATTGGGTTTCGTCGAGTCTCTGATTTCACGACTGCATACATTTCCCTTGACAGCATGTTCATGTCACACATGCTGAGAAGAAGTATATGTGGTTCTTTGCTGCTTTCTAGGCTGTGCTATAACTGCATTTTGAAATGCCATTTCAGTGGTCCAATCACATGTTTACAAGATGGATGTCTATACCAGGTGTAAATGAAGCATATGTTCACACAGTCGAGAAACTCAATTCCTTCATTAAAGTAGCTCATAATAACATTTCATATAATGGCTCATCAACCAAAACCCATCTCTACAGAAAGTGTCGTACAAACAGAAATTAATGTGTTTTTAATGTGCCATCTATTTTGATAAACCATAATTCGTCCTTGACTCGGAAAACACGACTCGCTAATTCATTCTTCAACTACTGTTACGCACAATCCTCAAAAGCAATTTAACAAATTGTGTCGCTAACTTCGAAATACGTGAACAGTTTCACAGTTGTGATGGTGCTTACAATTATTTTTCTTATTATCTGTCCTCTAAGAGCATGGCATTAAAATAAAGAGTGTTTTAACAGCTCTTGTGTGGAATCAGAATTAGTGACATGCTAAAATAAAGCAAACATCCCCGAGAGATTCTCCGCAGCAAGCGTTTAGTAGAGTATTTGCATACTTTAATAGATCCATTTTGCTAAATGTGTTTATTTTTTGAAACCTCTTCCATCCCTGAGATTATAAATGGATGTAGTTTGCAAACTGACAATAACATAAATGCTTGATGATTTAGGGGATTTGTTTGAGGACCGTCTACATTCCCGGGGAACTTTGAATTGACTCTTTCAAAAGAAAACACTGTGTTTTGATTGAAATGAAATGCTTTGACATGCAAAGATGAAAAGTAGCTGTCCTACAACGTATGTTTATGATGTTGATCAAATGCATTAGTTGTGTACTGACACATTAATAGCCAGATATTTTAGCTGAAAAATATAACTGTTTTAGCAACACTATAAATAGTGATACTGAAGCATAAAACATAAAAAAATATATGTAAAAATAAAGAAATTGCCTTTTTATTAGTTTTAAATAAATATATGCAGTAGTCAACATTTGAAGTGGATCAAAACCTTTCATCAAAGTTGTCCTAAAACCAAAATAATACCCTTTCTTGTCTTAGGACAACACTGTAAATAGTTTCTCCAGTTTCAACTTAAGTTCAGCAGCTGCCTTAAAATTGTATGTTAAATCAACTTAAAGGTACAAGTCATTTCAACTCACTACAGTAAAATATGTTTAAATGACTTGTTAGTATAAATAGCATCTAACACTACTTACTTAGTGTAAATAGCATTTACTGTGCATATTCCCATCTGCTGTTTTAATTTATTTACCTAATATGATCTTTGATTCTGTTGTTTGTCATCATCATATGGTGTGCCACAGCGATTTCTTCTTGTTTCATTTGTTAAGCTTTTTCTTATGTCATAAATCAAGCTTTTTAAACCACACTGCACATAAAAAACCTAAAATAAACACCAAACATATTGAGATTTCATTGTCTCTCTCTTAAACTCAAGCGCACACAACAAATGTCACATTAAATTGAAGAAGTCACACCATCTTTCAGGTGCTGTTTCCTGTAATGATTAGTGTGGTTTCCTGTTTCTTTGTCATTTTGTTTGTGATAATAGCAGTAGGCTTAAAATAAATAAACCACTGAATGATAAATGGTGCAAGCTGTTAACAAGATGAAGATTTACAGTTTCTTTTAAAAGTAAAAGACAATTAGCTGTTTTTAAACTGTCGTTGGGCAAATTTCAAACAAGTATCATTGGAAAAATCTGCCCGTGGTGGCATTTCTGCAAATTCTGGAATTACGTTTCATCTTGCACGTTTTGCGGCACTTTCAAAATAATTCAAAATATCAGAAACAGAGCCTAACTGATGATACAGATGATATAACAAAAACACATTTTAGCCAGCTTAGAGCTTTTATAGGAACTTTTATTTCACAGGACTCGTACCCAAGCACTCTGCGTCACAAGTGCAATGCTGTACTGGGTGCGCTACCAAGCAAGTTTACTATGTCAGAAAAGCCATATATATGGAGCTGGTTTTAGTGTATTAGTGTGCAAATCCTACACTATGGTAAAAGTGCTTTTTAGGCCACAACAAAACTAAGCCTTCATAAATCATTAATATGACTCGTAATCATAATTTGTGTGAAAAGGAAAAAAAAAAAAAAGTTGTTGGTGTTTTACTGCCACTATGTTCATTTCAGCTGCAAATGGCAGTGAGCTATAGGTAGTGGCACGTTATTCCAATCAGCCTACACTGTAAAAAAATAAAAAACACAATTTGTTAAGTCAGCTTAAAATTGTTTGTTACCTTGCTTCCTTAAAATTTTAAGTTCAGTCAACTAAAATAAGTTTAGTCAACCTGAAATGTTAAGTTGTACTAAGTAACAACTTAGATATTTGTGTTTGCTAAACTTAATAGATGGGTAAGTAACCCAGCTTCCTTAAAATTTTAAGTTGATTCAACTCAAATATCTAAGTTGTCACTTAGTATAATTTAACATTTCAAGTTGAATAAACTTTTGAGTTGACTGAACTTAAAATTGTACGGCTGCCAGGTTACAAATTATTTTAAGTTGACTCAGCAAATTGTTTTTTTACAGTGTAGGTGGGTAATTTCATCATTCAATAAATGAGTAATGATAAATGAGAAATGAGTGAAATATATATTTTATATATATATATATATATATATATATATATATATATATTACTATTTGATGTATTTTCATATTCATATCGGTTATTTTACATTAAGGTAACTTTGCTCATTAGGAAATTTGATCAGTTTTTCTGGCTGAATAGAACAAAATCGGTCCTATTTGTGACACATTTATTTGACATTCAGCGGCCCATATTTCTTTGCATCAAAGAACACAGCAGTCAATAATGCGACTTTCTTCAACAACATGCACAGTGGTGTGACCAAACACACACAAACACACTCTTATGATGCACTCACCAGCTAATGGCATGTCATGTTCTGTAAGAGAGAGAGAGATAGAGTGTGTGTGTGTGTGTGTGTGTGTGTGTGTGTGTGCGCAAAAGGACAAAGAAGAAGAGAGGAGAGGACAAACTTCAAATGAGCCGAGTGAAGTAAATGTGAAAATAAATGGAGTGATAAAAAAAGAAATGGAGCAAAGTAGAATCATGCAAAGCCATTAAGGAGAGAGAAGAGAACAGGAAATGAAAAAGATGCCGACTTTTGATGTGTGTGTGTGTGCACCTGGTATTCATCACGTTATGGGGACCAAATGTCCCGACAAGGATAGTAATATCAGTAAATTTTGACCTTGTGGGGACATTTGTGGGTCCCCATGAGAATGGCTTATAAATCATGCAGAATGAGTTTTTGAAAAGTAAAAGTGCACAGTCTCCTGTGAGGGGGCTAGGTTTAGGTGTAGGGTAGGTGTAGGGGTGATAAGAAATACGGTTTGTACAGTATAAAAACCATTACGCCTATGGAATGTCCCCATAAAACATGTAAATAACATGTGTGTGTGTGTGTGTGTGTGTGTGTGTGTGTGTGTGTGGTCTGAGCTGTAGGTATTGGATGATAGAAAATCAGTGATGACTCTCATCCGTGTATGTGTGTGTCTGCGTGAGTGTATACTCATATTTATTACGTTATGGGGACCAAATGTCCTCACAAGTGTGTGTGTGTGTGTACATGTGTGGATCAGAAGAGTTCAGACTGTGTATTCAGGAAAGAAGGTCGAGAACAGCATGAAGGTGAAAGAATGATGACATGATTTCATTTTCAAGTCATGTGCCCTGAATGCCAAAAGATGCCTTAAACACACACACACTAACTAGTTACCAGATCACGTCCCATGTGAAAATGACTTAACAAGAGTTTAATGTGACCTGCACTGCTGCATCAGTCAAAACTAAATAAAATTAACCCAAACTGGGCTGTAAGTTAAAAGAATTAAAATTATCAGATGCAGAATGCCTATAGTAAAAACACAGGTAACAGTAAAAAAAGCCTACAACAACATCACTAATGTCATAGAATAGCATAGTTTAATAACAGTGGGGTAAACTGTAACACAGTGTTACAACGTTCCTCATCTGCACAACTGGAATTTAAAAGTAGTTAGTGTCTTCTACTAGTCAGCGAAGAAAAAAAAAAAAAAAATCACAGCAGATTTGTCTCATTTTAAATGAATACGATAAACTGAGATGAAAAGTTTACTTCAGCCAGAAATGTACTTCTACTATGGTGAAATAAATATTCAGTGATGTCTTCAAAGAATTTTTGAATTTTGGCACACTTTTTTCCCTATATATTTTTGATATGGCAACAAGTGGTTATGCTAGAATGTGTGGAAATATTTAAAGTACATGTTACAACTAGTCCTGTGTTAGTTTGTGCCCCACGCTCCCCTATGTCGAAATTGCCATGAGATTTGGTTGATATATCAGTCTTGTGGCTCTGTGTGTGTATATATATATATATATATGAAGAGTTCAGATGCAAAAGCGTCTAAATCCATGCGACGTATTTCTTTAAAATTAGCATTTCTTTCTGGCTACTTTGTATAGGTTTCTATGTAAGTACTGGTACTTCTGATTGGGCTGAGGCTGGAAAAAAGTTTGAGTTTGAGGTAAAAGTATTTGATGGACGTATACTGTGTGTCAGGAGCATTCACTCAGTATCATTAACTCATTTTTGACCGAGATGGCTTTTAGCTGGTTTTGCATCTGAACTCTTCATATATATATACCGTCACGGTACGGACATCTCGGTTCAGTCCATGAGGCCTTGCAATGAATACAGGCAATTCACCCTCAATCCAGAAGGGGTAGTAACACTGTTGCAACGCTGTTTTATAACTGCCAGCAGAAGAACAGCGAATGCCAAGAGTTGCGCACTTGAAAGCAAAGACCACTAGACAGTGACCATGTGCTGATTCTGAACGCGTCTCTCACTGACAAAGGAGTATCCACAAGTTTCCTACGCCCCATGAGACCTTGCGTCAAAAGTGGGAGCGTCTTCTGGTTCAAAGTAAACAAGCGGGACGTGACAATCATTCATTCAACAGTTGACAGGAGTGACGGGCAAATGAAGCCTCGTGAAGCACCGAGACTTTCCTCTGACTGTTTCGGGAAAAGATTCAAAGCTTCAAGAGTGACGAAAACAGCGTAATCTGGTGGTTAGTAAAAAATAAAGCAGCCAAAAGACTAAAGCGCCGTCGGAAGAAGCATTCACCACAGTTTCCATAGATCGGTCCATGTTATATGCACAAATAAAAGCCTAACCGTCTGTGTGTTTGTTTGTTGAATTTCTGACTCTGATAAATTAATTTACCCATTGAATAGTGCCATTAAATGTCAGTACGAATATCAATATGATGTAATAGAATAATAATGTACACATACGTTAATTGCATATATACATATATACATATATATTTAATTTCGAACATTAGGGTCGAACATTAGGACACGCAAAGTGAATCGCGCACATGACAGGACAGAAAGTGAGGCTTTTACGAAAGGGATTTTTATGTTAACAAGCCTCGAATTGAGGCTTCATCTGGCATACCCTTTAACACAAGCTCTGATGTCTCGGTTCAAATATCATTTCACTAGTTGACAGTCATTCAAGATTTAGCGATCCAAACTTGATAATGATGTGGGAACACAAATTCGAAAAACATATGTTGTGCATATAAGAACGTAATGACATCTCTCATAAAGGTGTGCATCTTTACAAAGTAAACAATGGTCTAAAAAACACTTAGCCTCTTTGCTAATTAGCACACAAATACCATTGGTATACTACGTCCGCCGCCTCACCGGAAGTTGTACCCACGTTCTTTTTTACAGTAGCGCCCCCCGGAAACTTGTGGATAAAGTTACTTTAAAGGCTTGCACATTCAACTGACTCTCTCATTCAGCACAAATCCAAATATTACAGAATATTTCCATATTTGCAATGTATCTAAATGCTAAACTATTATTTATTATGTAAATTATAGACTTTGTACTTCAGTCCCGTTCCAGCGGTGACAGAAAGAGGCAGGCGCGCTGTGTGTGTAATTTCAATTGATATACAACAGTGAAGTTCTGTTTATTATTAGCCTGCACTTTATTATAAACTGTCTGACACTTTAAGTGCTTGTGCTCTTTAACACAGGATGGATTCTGATTGGCTGTCATTGTTTTTTTTTTATTGTTCAACTGAAAAAAACATCATCTTCAAAGTTCCAATTCAAATTCCAATGTTATAATTCCTCTGTTATAATTTATATAGTTGAGGTGTGGATTCTGCTTTTCCTCTGAATTTAGAACCATTTTTAATACTGTATCTTTATTGTTGTTATTATTATACAGTAGCTATCATTTAAACAGCATTGCTTTTTACAGGTTCAGTGAACATAGTTGAATAAATATTTAATAACTTATGTTTAAGACCAAATTTGACCAGGTTTTTTTTTTTTTTTTTTTTTTCCCTTTTTCGTAACAAAAATAATCCCACCACGGCCAAAGCCTCAGGCTTTAAGTGCTGCCAAGAAGCACACAGACTAAAAGCCTTTAATAAACAACGGGAAGTCGGGAATAAACTGTATGTTACAGTGAATCGACAGGATTAAAACATGAGGGCGAATGATTGACGGCAAGATTTCATTTTCAAGTCACGTGCTCTGAATGCCAAAAGGCCTTAAACTCTCACACTGACTAGTTACCAAATCAACATCCCATGTGAAAATGACCTAACAAGAGGTCAGCATGTCCCACACCACTGCATCCATCAATCAAAACTGCCGCATCGCCTCCTGAACCCCAACGTGCCCTCTGCAGCGCAACCCTGAGCCATGTCAGCCGTGGCTCTCAGCCGGGTGTGCTGGGAGAACAGGTGGACTCTGGCACAAACATACGCACCTGTTCTGAGAGATGGACAACCCGTGTCAGCTGAACAAGGTCAGGCCCGTGCCAGATGGGGTCAAAGCAAGGCACAAACTAAAAGTGAAAGTTGCAAGGACTTGCATAATAACAGCAATACGTCAGCAAGCGGTGGGCAGAAGAGGAGGGTTGTGGGCGTTTGCAACAGAAACACATGACAATTAGTGCTGTAAGAGTGTGATGTAATTATAAGCTAACACACTGGATGTGCTTATTAAGATGCACCGATTACACACACATTCAATACACGCCGTCATGAGAAGATGCATTCAGCACAAGCTTTCGGCTGTGAATATGTGATTAAAACTGTAACTCAAAAACTCACGTGGGTCACATCTCATGACTGTAAATTGGTGGGAAAGCAGTGAAAGCTTTGTTAAAATGAGGACGAGTAAATGATGACAGAACTGTCATTCCTGGGTGTTTCTTTAAAGTTGTTACAAAAAGAAATGAACATTTTCTCTGTTTTCTCGATCCATCAGTGAAACAAGGCTTTTCTCCGGTGACGTATGCTACACTTCTCCAATCATTTAGTCAAACTAAACTTTTCTTAACACTGACTGCGAGCTTGCATTCAGCTGTTCTGCATCCATCTGGATTGTTTACTTTTATAAAACTATAAACTTGTTCATTACTTCAAGTAAAATAAATGCTAAAAAAGTTTAAAAAAGTAAGCTAGTTGTAAAGGCGACATTTCTCAAGTATGTATTAAATAAAAAATTGTACAAAAACTACATAGACGTTTAAAAACATAATAAAAACTAATAAACAATTAAAACGTAAACAGATGATAGAAAGATATTAAAAAATAACAAAATTAAGAGAAAATGTAAAAAACTAATTTAAAATATTTTTGTATTATGCCAAAATATGGAAGAAATGTATCTTAATGAAATTGCTAATTTAACTTTACTGTAATGTATTATGAGCAACACATGTTTATTTGTCTCTTTGTTAAGAATCTCTTGTTGTACTCCTACCAGCACCTGCTAAACGAATAAATTAATAGATGTAAATGTAACAATTCTGTATGCTTTTGTTTTGTGGACTTTTAGTTTGTAATTCTGTTCCTGTTTTCCCCTTGTTAATACCTGATTGTTTACACCTGTGTCTAATTAGCCCTATCTTTTTAAGCTCTTGTGTTTCCGGTGTTGACGGTCAGGTCTTCAGAACCGATGGTGAGTGGAATGCAGATTCATTAACGCTAATAACATAATAACAAAAGCACATGAAATTTAGAAGCAGAACAGCTCATCGCCAGTACTACAATGAACAGTGACTATCAGCACTAGAAACACAAGCGCTTAAACAGACACGTGCTAATTAGATAACAAGACACAGGTGCAGGCAATAAGAGAATAATGAGGGGAAACAGGAAATGGGAATTAGACAGAACTACAAATTAAAAGTTCACAAAACAAAGGCAAGTTTATGATGTCCACAGGAGAATGCTATCATTTTTGCTATTCTTCCCTGAAGTGTTGTGAATATTACCATCAGAGGTTTAAAAAAAATATTAGGGCTGTCAGTCTATTAAATGTTTAATAATCTAATTAATTACATGATGTTTTGATTAATTAATCACAAAATAAATTTGACTGTGAAAATACCCACAATAGATTATTTAAAGCTATTTTTGTGTTAAATGAGAAAGCAGACATTTGTTTAAACATTTAGGCTGCAAAGGCCTAACATAAAATACGGAACATAAAAGAAGATCATTTGAGAAACACCTCATTATTTTTTGTTCATAGAATAAAAAAGTCAATGGTAACCAAAACTGCTTTCCACAAACGAAAGGTTTGAAACAACATGAGGCTAAATAAATGATGACAGAATTATTAGTATTTATTACAATATCAATTTCTTATTTTCTGAACTGTTGTATAAGATCACATCTGAACTCATGATATTCACTCATCTCATATTGCTTTCGCTGCTGGTTTGATATTGCTTATCATGTGATATAAATATGAAGCCTAAAAACACAGCCTATGGGGGAATTTTGCACCACTATCTTGAATTTTAAGGCATAACTGCATTAATGGAATTGTTGCCCTTTATCATATTTGTCAACAGTCAACTGTATTAAATGTAAGATTATGTACAGGTTTGGGGGCAGGGCCAGGGTGTTAACTGTGCTAAAATATTTTAATTGTCATAATTTTTCATAACTAATTAATTAAGTTAACGTGTTAAACTGACAGCCCTAATATATATATATATATATATATATATATATATATATATATATATATATACAGTACTGTGCAAAAGTCTTTTTTTCTCCTTGTGCAAGATTTTTGTTTGCACAAGGAGTCTGACAACAGCCAGTGCTCCACACTGAGATCTGATCTCACCATCATCCAGTCTGTCTCTGGAATGACATGAAGAAACAGAACAAACTCAGACAGACTAAATCCAGAAGAACTGTGACAAAGTCTCCAGGATCCTTCAAGAAACCTACCTGCAAAGCTGCAGCACTGTTAAAAGTTTTAGGCACTTGTGTAAAAATGCTGTAAAATGAGGATGCTGTCATAAATAGATTTTCTTTATCAATTACCTTCTATTAACTAAATGAAATCAACATTTGGTGCGACCATTCTTTGCGTTTACAGCAGCTTTTGCCCCAGGTGCACTTGCGCAAAATTTTTCAGGTAGCTTTGCAGGTAGGTCTCTTGAAGCATCTTGGAGATGTTGAAACAGTTCTTCTGGATTTAGTCTGTTTCAGTTCTGTGTCTTCATGTCATTCCAGAGACAGACTGGATGATGATGAGATCAGATCTCTGTGTGGAGCACTGGCTGTTGTCAGACTCCTTGTGCAAACAAAAATCTCACTAGATTATTACAATTAATGGCAAAATGAATGTTTGGAAATGTAAACCGACATTTTTTTACTGACACACTACAGCAAAAGATAGAAATTACTTACTTTAAACCATTTTTTAGCTGGTGAAAATACTAGTGGCCCAAAACTTTTTCACAGTACTGTCTGATATATATATATATATATATATATATATATAATCATTACTCCAGTCTTCAGAGTCACATGATCTTCCTTCAGAAATGTTAAAAAGTTTCAGAAAATTGTATGATTATTTGATAATTATTTTATATATGAACTCAGAACACACTGAATAAATGTTTTCATGCTTTTTGCATATTTGTACAAACATACAGCTCAATTGTGAATGGCATACAATAACAAATATTCTGGTCTCGAGTGATATTTACCTCTGCTTTTCTTTGAAAACATTTGAAGAAACTTTATTGTACTCATTCCTTAATTTAAAATGTAATAAAATATGAAAATCCAGCATTAAAAATTTAGATAGAAAGTCTACTCTAGCTCTGGGAAAAAGCTAAAACAATCAAATCTGTGCATAAAATGCTTTTGAAAAACAGCCAAAAAAAAAAAAAGTTTTCCAGTAATGGTATAACAATCTTTTAGTTATAAATAAATCATAAAAACAACATAATCAGTTATTGGTTATAAAAAAAAACAGCATAGAAGTGCTGAAATATAAAGAAACAGGCCTTTAAAGGAACACTTTTTTTGAAAATATGATAATTTCCAACTCTGCTAGAGTTAAACAGTTGAGTTTTAGCGTTTTTAAATCCATTCAGCCAATCTCCGGGTCTGGCGATAGCACTTTTAGCATAGCTTAACATAGTTTATTGACTCTGGTTAGACCGTCAGCATCTCGCTCAAAAATGACCAAAGAGATTCAATATTTTTCCTATTTAAAACTTGACTCTTCTGTAGTTGCATTGTGTACTAAGACTGATGGAAAATGAAAAGTTTGTTGCCGTACCATGGGTGCAGCAGGCACAATGATACGCAGTGGTCACGCTGGGTATGATGACGGAAGTTAGCCTATTTTCAGGCGCTGCGTAATATCATTGCGCCTGCTGCACCCATGGTACGGCAGCAAAGTTCCTTGATCATTACGCCGAAATGAGAGTATAGTTCCTATACATATCAGCCTGGAAAATCACAACTTTTCATATTTCGTGGGTCGTAGCATACGATGTAACTACAGAAGTCAAATAGGAAAAATATCGAAACTCTTTGATCATTTTTGAGCGAGATGCTAATGGTCTAATCAGATTCAATGATCTATGCTAAGCTATGCTAAAAGTGCTACCACCAGACCCGGAGATCGACTAAATGGATTTGAAAATGGTAAAACTCAACTGTTTAACTCTAGGGGAGTTGGACAGTGAGCCTATTTTCCAAAAAAAGTGAAGTGTTCCTTTAAGACTAAAAGAGCAAACACTTCCCTTAATCACTGAATGTGGCATTTATGTTTGGCATTTATTTTCTTATTCCACTGGTGGACTGACATGATCCACTGATGTCCTGAATCATTCAGCTGTGCTCTTTATATCAGACACCAGGCTGATATTGTGCATATATTTCCAGTCAACTGTAGTCATTTGCTTCTACAACAACAGTAATTATCATCATATTCAGTGGCATATGAGCTGATGCTCCCGCAGACATCCGCAGAGAACAAGAGAAGCCTCACAAAGCCTTTTTCTGCTCTTCAGAGCAGTTTTGGACATGAATGGAAAAATTGGCAAAATGAGTATATCTGATATATCAGCCAGATCTCAGAGGAGAACGCAAACACTCGTGTGTGGAGGCCATGAGGAAAATCATTCGATTCAACCTCCAAACTCAACACAAATACTGTGCATATGTACGTGTGCAAGACCATGCAATATATTTCCCATCACACAAACCTTCAGCCAGTGGTGTTAGCGCTGAAAATGTTACGGCCTGAAATGAACAATAAACAAAAAAGAGCAGCAAACGAGGGCCGGGGGCTGCACTGCATACGCGTGCACTAAAATAGCTTATTCGAGTCAACAATCTGACTGTGTTTGTTTATAATATTTTTCGGTCGGGTTTTCTCCCTAAGGTCTCGGTTTAATGAAACCTTGAACGTTGTGAGCCATGTGCTACATTTCAAAGCAAGTACAGAAGATTCAAATAAGATTCAGATCGTTCAAACGCTGCATAAATGATGCTATGAGTGCCGCGTGCCTCTATTTGCACTTGCAAAGAACCAGTCGTGGGAAAAAACAAACACAGTTGTTCCATGTCAGGCCTGTGTAAAGCTCGCTATGGCTGAATCTACACATTTATGATCTGTATGATCCAGTCTGTGCTCTGAGACATGTTAGAAAAGTTGCAATAAGAGCAACAGCTGATTAGACCAGCGCTGGAGAATCTCTACTAATTTAATACATTACATTAGACCATAAGTTGGACCACAGGGCTAGGGTAAGGTGATAGAAAATATAGTATACGCTTATGGAATTAAGCCATAAAACTTGGAAACCCAATGCGTGTGTCTCTCCAGCTCTGTTGAACAGTGCGCAACACTGGACTAAATTTAATTTAGCAGCTACAACAGACTGTGTCCATTTCCTGCAGAACTAAAGGACAGGTAAGTGAGACAGAAGCGAACCGTGGACGTGCTATCAGGAAAGAGAGATGAAATGTTCATTACAGCCGAGAGAGGAACAGCATTTCTGCGGGTTACCTCAACAACTTGTTGAAAGCTGGTTTGACACCGATCAGACACGTTACTTAGGATTTGCCGTGTTCAAAAACAGCTGGATAGAGAACAGCAGAACAAATCGCAGTCGTCTCAAGACAGTTTAATAGTTGAAGTATTTTTAACTGTCTTATAAATGCAACACTTTGTGGGATGAGACACGTCAAAACATGACGCAACCACCAAGACATTCATCTGCCTGTGTACATAGACCAACAATGACAAAATATTTTGAGTCTGATGGTAATTGTCTTGAAATGTATTGTTGAAGGCAGTAGATTTGTTACAATAGAGCTGCTTGAAAGGCTTTATAGAGGATATATTTAGAGATGCGGTTCTCACAGGGAAGTTCTTCAGACAGTCTCTCCACTTACAGTATTGAACGGCAGGACCTGCTGATGCTGCTGCACATCAGACGCAGAGTCATTTGCATCAGGTAAACATTTACCTGCCAACAACTCGATTACTTTTCAGGATGGCTATAGTGAAAATGAGTAGTCCTGCAAGCCCTAGCTGAGATGGATTTTAAACAAAGAAAACTGAAAAATAATGCATTCCTCATTCTGCTATTGGTCAGATGGACAGCTCATCCAACTCACACACTCTTTATGCAGCCATAAAGACTATAAAGTTCTATTATTTTAAAAGGATCTGGTTGTATTAAAAAAATATTGCATGTGTATTCATTCTTCCACTGGTCTGGATCAAATACATGCTAAATCTTCATTGCAAAACATACACTGATCAGTACAGTCTGATTACTGATTATAAATGACCCTTATGAGCTGGTGATTTAAATCAATACAGCATCAATGTATTCAAACCGATTCTTGTAACAATGACTCTTATGAGTTGGTTCTTTCAGTGAATCAAATCCATACAATACAATTAATGTAGTCCAACCAATTCTTCATAGAATGACTTATGAGCCGGTGATTAAAATCAGTACAATACAAGCAATGTAGTCCAACCGAATATTGAGAGATTGACTCCTATAAGTTGGTTCCTTCAGAAAATTGAATCGATAAAGCACATTCAATGTAGTCCAACTGATTTTTGAAAGAAATATTCTGTGCTGGTGAATCATATCAGTACAAGCACAATCAATGTAGTCCAATTAGTTCTTGAAAGACTGACTCTCATGAGCCAATGAATCAAATCAGTACAGTACAATCAGTGTAGTGCAACCAATTCTTGAAAGACTAACACTTATGAGCCGTTACATCAAATCAATACAGTACAATCAATGTAGTCCAACTGATTCTTAAAAGAATAACTCGTATGAGATGGTTCTTTCAGCAAACTGAATCCATATAGGATGTCCAATGAACAGTAGTCAAACTGATTCTTGAAAGAATGACTCGTATGAGATGGTTCTTTCAGAGAGTCAAATCTATACAATGCAATCAATGTAGTCCAACCAATTCTTGATAGAATTATGAGCTGGTGAATCAAATCAGTACAGCACAATCAATGTAGTCCAACTGATTCTTAAAAGAATGACTCCTATGAGTCGGATCTTTTAGTGAAACAAATCCATATGTTCAATGAACAGTAGTCTAACCAATGCTTGATGAAATGACTCTTATGAGCTGGTTCTTTCAGTGAATCAAAACCTTACAGCACAATTAATGTTGTCCAACCGATTCTTGAAAGAATGACTCTTATGAGCCAGTGCATCAAATCAGTACAGCTTAATCAATGTAGCCCAACCGATTCTTTAAAGAAAGACTCCTATGAGTTGGTTCTTTCACTGATTTAAATCCATACAGCACGGTCAACGTAGTCCAACTAATTCATTAAAGAATGACTCCTGTGAGCTGGTTCTTTTCAGTGAATCCAATCCACAAGCACATCCAATGTAGTCCAGCCAATTCTGCATAGAATGACTTTTTTTGAGCTGGTTCTTTCAGTGAATCGAACCCATACAGCACAATCAATATAGCCCAAAAGATTCTAAAATGAATGTCTCTTATGAGCTGGTCCTTTTAGTGAATCGAATCCACACAGCACAACCAAATGTAGTCCAACTCATTTTTGAAAGACTGACTCTCATGAGCTTGTTGTTTTCAGTAAATCAAATCCATACAGCTGGACCAATGCAGTTCAAACGGTTCTTTGAAGAAAGACTCTTTAATGCTGGTTATTGCAGTGAATTGAATCCATACAGTGCATTCAATGTAGTTCAAATTAGTCTTGAAATAATTCTTCTTCTTCTTCTTCTTCTTCTTCTTCTTTTTTCTTCTTCTTTTATACAAGATGTAAGACCCAAAACTGACAGTTATCAACTCAGACGAAACATGCCAGACTTCTGCTCTGTTTAAAAATTAGAGCATAATCCTATCAACACCATTGTAATGAGTTCAATTCCCAGGATAAGACACATGCTAATATATGTATAACTTTGATGCACAGTATGTCACTTCAGATAAAATATGTAGAGTAAGTGGTGATTCTTCGACCTGTTCGCGCAAGCATCTGTCACCTGGTCAATGCAGCGCTGCAAACTTACCACACGCACAGATGGATGATCTCAGCTGAGCTCTCAAACTCTCATGAAAATCTGCAAATGACACTAATTAGCATATTTAAGCGGCCTGTCCCACATACACGCACCCACTCGCAGTTGCAACGTACACACGCCTCCCTCCGCGAGCCAAATGAGAGCCTTCAGCGCTGCCAATGAATGGGGACGTCTAGACTAACCCCTGGAGCACAACTCCGCAACCACAAATTAAACCAATGCCAAATTACAGAGAGGAAGAGAGCGACACTGCGAGTGATGAAATGAGTGTGTTTTGAATGTAAGTCAGAGTCGTGCGGGTCTGAGGAGTTTGCGCTGCTGTGGTGTCTGTATCCACTGGGCTAACGAGAAGAAACATTAAAGGAATAGTGCACCCAAATATTACAGGTCTGTCATCATTTACCTCATTTTCTCACAGGCTGTTGTTTATCTCTGTGGAACACAAAATTAATTATTTACAATGTAGGAATGTAGTTATGTAGGAAACTGGTACTTTTCTGTGTAATAATGTCAGATATTTTGAAAATGTGTATATTATGATTAATTTATACACATTGCCATTCAAAAGTTTAGCGTCTGTAAGATTTTTGAGTCTGCGTTCATTTGATTTTAAAAATACATAAAAAATGGCAATATTGTGAAATATTATTACAATTTAAAATAACTGATTTCTAATCGAATGTATTTTAACATGTAATTTATTACTGTGATTTAAAGCTTAATTTTCAGCATCCTTGCTAAATAGAGGATATTTTTTTCTTTCCCAAAAATACATAAATAAATAAATAAATAAATAAATAAACAAACACTTGGTAAACCTAAACTTTTGAACCCTCTGCTAGTCAACATTGAAGATAAAAGTAAACATTGTGAAAATATGTCCTTGTATACTGTTGGTGCACCAATTAGTGTTAGAGTTAGCAAAACACATTATAGTTAAAGGAGAACACACCATTTTTGTTAAAGCTCAATAAAGAAGAGAAACAAATGAGTTGTGAAGGACAGAGCAAGATGAAGAGAGCGGGAACTGGTTACCATCTTTTATCTTTCTCCTGATCATGTGACTTGGCAAACGCTGAAACGTTTAGATTGATCAGCGGAGCAGTTAACCCCCACTGCTCTAAAGATGAGACAACGGGCACTTCTCCAACATCTACATGCCCACAAACCCCAGCATGCTTGATTGCCATTAGGAGCTCTAAAAGGACAGACAAGCCAAATGCTCCTTAGGTGGGAAAGTCACTGTGTTTCAATTCACATAATTTCCTTATTAAAAAGCACTCAAGATTAAAATTAGTGAATGTTAACTCACAAGACCTTTACGAAAAGTGTATATTCATTCAAGCTTTTTTGACAAAATCACGTGCACTATGAAAGAGAGGTTTGTGATGGCTCACTCTTTAGTTGAATAAACTAAGTAAAGTAATGTACGGAATTAAGTAGTCTCTTTTTTTTTTACATAATCATGTAATCAATTACTTTCTACTTAATGGTTACACCACATGGCATTCTTAGAATCATTAAACTGAATTTGAAAACTTATTAATTTTGAAACTATATGAAACTAACATGAATAGCACATCTGAGAGATTTGTATTTAAGAAGTTGAGAAGTGGAAATTTACCCTTCGCAAACAGATTGACTGACAGGCGATCTGACCAATCATAACACTGAATCCGCCATTATTGATGTCTTTCTGAGGTTGAAATAAAATACATTCTGATGTTCATGTATTTTTTCTGTTCTTTAAGTAAAGAAGAACAGACGATCGGTTCACGTGTCATTGGTCTAATAAGGCAATACAGTGATCTCACAACACATTAAGCCACAAAACGCTATTTATTGTTTGAATTTCTTTAAAAGATGACAACAATTTAAAGCTGAGACCTTGTTTCATACCATAAGTAACCTGCTCTGTCTTGTCCGTTCGGCGTGTTGTTGTGTCCTCTTTGTTCCGCGATGTATTTTTCACTGCGTTAGAACATGATGTGTAGTGTGAGATTTGTTTGCATTGTTTGTCGGACATAGCAACAGTAACTAATAGTAGGGTCAATTAAACTTTATATTAAATTAAAAAGAGTACTTCTTACAAAAAGTAAGTATATACTTGTCTGATTGTAACATTTTCATACACTTAACCATGTTTTAACTAACATGTTTTTTTAATATTTTAAATAAAATTTTTAAGTACATAGTTTAAAACTAAATACAATTGGCTGAAATTTAAAGTGCTTATCTGACCCACCAGTAGGACATAAGCACATCTTTATATCTCATAATTACTTATAATGTCTTTGAAATATGGTTAAATGTACTGCAGAATGCACTGAAAATCATTTATGGTCAACTAAAATATATTTCAATGCCATTTCTATTTAAATTTGTATGTTATGTATTTAAATATATTTGAAATTGCAATGTAGCATATTTAGATGCAATACTGATTAACATTACATGTAAAATTACAATTGAGAACTTTGCATGTGCTTTGGTATCAATGTAAGTGCACTTAATGTTAAAATGTACTTGCAGGTTAAACTTGAAATTGTCACAAAGTGTACTTGTAAAAAAACAGTCACAAAAGTACCTTTATTTCATTAATATTAGACTGTGTAAGAATATGCCTTCCTTTTTTTTTTCTTTTAAGATCTATACTACAACTATGCATATTCAAAAGAAGCACATTTCTGTTTCAGAAGGCAAGTTTGCGTTTCAAGAAGCAATTAAATATAGTAGCATGTCCCTCTACTGGTATATCACTTCATAGTCACAGTACATGCTTTGCCATCACCAGTGAAACACATACTTTCAGTGCACAGTATGGTGCTCCATTCAATTCAAGTCACTGATCAAATTTTCACCTTCCTGGAATAGTCCGACAGAACAAAATGACTCATTCTCCAGAGCAAGACAGCAAACATAGGAAGCTAAAATGTATAATGCAATACATACACGCAAATATCACAAACCCCCTACACTGCAGAAAATGCAATTTGAGGGAGGAAATTGCTTTGCATCAGTGAGCGACTTCACATCAGTGCCAAAACAAAGATCATCCCTGTCTTCTATTGTCGGCCCACACCCTTCGCCGGATTTGTGGCCCAGACCTCCCAGCACTCCCTCTCAGACCAGGGTTTATTTTATTTTTCATTAGCCGGTTTCATCGCCAGTACGCCGGGTGAATAAATAAGGCACACAAACCCGGACACACTGCTGTGCGATGTGATGGGGCTTGAACAAGGACGCGGCGGGGAACGGACCAAGATTTGGGACCGAGATGCAACACCGACCCATTTCATTGTAGAGATCAGAGGCAATCAGCCGTTAGGCAGCACCTGCGAGCTCAGCGGGACCGGGACGCCCTCCTCTGCCCTCTGCGGGCCACCGTCGCCATGCTTTATGAAATATTCACCGATTATTGGAGAGAAATACAGCCTGTCGCAAAGAAAAGATTGAATGAGAGCAAACATGAGTCAAGCGACACGTGGAGAATGAGGGAAAGAGAAGCAGCCCCAAGCGTTCGTGCATCAGCTGTTTTCGCCTGAGTGCTGACATTGATTAATTGAAGATGTGAGACCTGCTGTGCACTTTCCCTCTCTCACTAGCACCTTTTTATGGCCAGTTTATGGAGGTCTGAGGGTCTGCTGAGACAGTGGGTGTCTGTCGGCGGGTGGGTGGCGCGTAGCCCACCAGGAAGCTTCTGTAAATGATTTCTTTCATTACAAATGATTGAAAAATGAATGGACACAGCCATGTGTAATAGCTGGAACAGCCATTTGACAAACCAAATGGCATTTGACGTCACAGACTAAACTTAGTGAAAAAAAGTTTTTAAGGAAAAAGTTTGGATGTTCACTTCTGGTCTGCTCCTCACAAAAAGCTTCTGTATGACTTTCGGAATTGGTCATTTGCTCTACTTTTATAAGACTTTTAAAGCGATAGTACGTTTTAAATGACAATTTGCTGTTATTTTACTCACCCTCAGGCTGTCCAACATGTAGGTGTCTTTTTGCCTTGAGTAGAATGGTAAAGAAGATTTTAGCTGAAGCTGTGATCCTTGAATGAGGGGGCAAAATGAGAGTTTTTATGGTTTCTCTTGGTTTATATAAAAAGGTGAGCTGAAAGTAGTATGGGGTATTGTATATGAATAAAACGCTTCGTCAGATTTTAATTGAATGAATTATTGCCGCTTTTCTCACACACCAATGCATTAACAAACTCACAAACATCAGTGTGTATTTACAAATGTAGTTTTTTTTTGCTAGTAATTCATAAATGTCTAAAACATTATTTTTATGTGGCTGAAAACACTGAATGGTTGTGATATAGGCTAAAAGCACTGAGCGCGTCTATTTGGCTCAGCGCCATACAAGGCGCAAAAGCACGTTGGAATTTAGCAGTTAAAGTTTAAATACACCAGTTATTGTCCCCATCGAATGGTTAAAATCAACAAGTTTTGGGGGGCTGGAGTGGGTCAAATAGAATCTGAGGTGGTACAGATCAGATCGGAGCGATACCCTTCGGTTGAAACCGCATTCAATTTAGCTTTTCGCGTTTAAAATCGTATTCCAGAGGTGAAGGGGTCGGTCCTTCAGATCACTGCAGGGCCTAGTGATTATGTAAACGAACTAGTTCATTGAAACAAACCATCTGAAATAACCAGTTCAAGTAAAATAATCTGATTTCCCCATTACCTGGAGGCTATGGATTACAGGTAGTAATGTTGTAAATAATGTTCATTTTACTGCACAGACTGATTGTTTAGATTCAAAAGACCTCAATATATCGTCAGGAGCCATGGGTATTAATTGTGTGTTCCTTGATATGCATTTTTTTTTTTTTAATTCTCAAAGATGGGCAGCTGCATTTTATGAATCACCAAGGACCACGATTTCTACTGAAGAAAAAAAAAGTCTCCTACATCTTGGATGACCTGAGGATGAGTAAATTAACAGCAATTTTCATTTTTGGGTTAACTATACCTTTAAGGTGTATTATTATTATTATTATTATTATTATTAATTATTTTTCTTGTTTTCTATGTTTTTACATGTAAACAAGCAGAGTAAACATTCATCCAAACATCCTTCACAGAAAAACACCATACATATTTGGAGTAAATGATAACAGATTCTGGATTCAAATTACTGTGTGAGAGGTTGTGTCGATGGCGGTGTTTCTGAACATAATGTACTGGCACACTGTGGCAAGGTGCATTATTGGATAGCATCAATCACACAAGTGATGTCCACACCATGACTGGCAAGAATCAAAGTGGATGAAAGCAGTGGTAGACAGCAGTGTTCATTTCGTCAACGACGACAAATATTCATTAACAAACATTTTTTTTGTGACTAAGACGAGACGTTGATGAGCTAAAACTAATAAAATCTATGACGAAATTTATGCCGCGTCTACGTTAACAAGACGAGACGGGACTAGAATGTTATTTGAGGACTATCAGACATTCAACATACATCCTATAGGCTAAGTTAGCTGTCTTGTCTTGGCTTGGCATTTGCATATCTAGTCTCAGTATAACAGATAACCAAAGTAGTGATGGGAAGTTCGGATCATTTTACTGACTCTGACCTTTGAGTCTCGTTCAGCAAAATTAACAAATCTTTTTTTTTAGTCATTTCGTTAATTTTGGCAAACTATAATTAAAATGTTACGTGTTACGTGTTACTTCCCTAACACATCTACTGCTTACACAAACGTTGATCACACTACAAACAAGACAAAACTATAATGCTGTAAGAAACAGAAAAGATTAAGTCATTGTTTACCTGGGTCTTTAGTCTATGATTAGCTCACTTCACCTCTTATCTGACAAGTCTTCGGGTTCGAGTTGTTCGTTCATCACATGACAGCCCCATAAGCTTAACCAATGCAGTCTGAGCCGGAAAGAGAATTGATTAGTTCATCTCTTGAGTCTTTGGGTTTGAGTTGTCGTTCATCTACAGGATGTTGCGCAAATGCGCATGCGCGACTGAACAAATCACTCCCCGAGATGACTCATTCTTCCCGGGTCACATTAAAGATTCGTCCAAAATAAAAGAATCGTTCAAGAACGACCCATCACTAAACCAAAACGTGAACTAGTGATTTGAAACAATGGCCTCAACACCCGAAGGGTTAGGGAGAGGGTTACCAGACATCTCTTTTTCCCCGGGAGTCACAATTCGTTGTCGATTAACTTAAAGTTAGTGAAGGCGAGATAGGGAGAATCGCGCTGATAGAAGCGCTCTCTCTCGTGCACACTCCACTTCTTTAGTTTTCATACAGTGTGTGATCAGTTCTCACTTCTCAAATACACACACAGTAGTCCAAATGTCTATCGTCTTGAGTATCTCACGTAAATACAGTCAGTTATGGCTTAAGTGAATGTAAACAGCTGGGTGAAAACTGAATGTGTGTCAGTATTGCATGCATGCCTTCCGTCTTAAAGGAACAACATTCCTAATTACAAAAGATGCTAAATAAATGTATACATGTTAAGTAAACCTACTGTATCTGAAAAATGAGTTTCATTTGTATCTCTACCCATAAATAAAAATTGCCATGTATTCCAGTTTTTCCTAATTCAATCCTTGATTTAAGTTTCTCATAAGCATAATTGATTGGTCTAAAGAGAGAACAATTAATAACTATTTTTGTTTGAAGACTATAAAATGGCTACCAAAATAAATGTTGGTAACTGCAGTTTGACTAAAACTAAAGACTAAAAGTTGACAAAAATGCAATGACTTCAGGTCGACTAAAACTATGAAAGACTCAAATGACTAAAATGTGACTAAGACTATTAAGCATTTTCATCTCAAGATAAAGACTAAGACTAAATAAAAAATGGCCGTCAAAATGAACACTGGTAGAGAGTCTTTTGAAATAACCAAAACTTAGACACAAATAAACAATCTGACCAATGTTTAATGCAACCAGACACAGTCTGTTTAGAGACAGACTATCAAAAGAATATCGAGGAACACAAAATCAATTCCTGAGGAGGTCTTATGATGTGAAATGATCGGTCTGTTTATTATTTACAACATTATTACCTGTAATCCAGAGCCTCAGGCAAACTGACCTGAGGGTGAGTAAATAAAAAGCATTTTCATTTTGGCCTGAACTATCCCTTTATTTTTAATAGTGCAGCAATTAATTAGCAGAAGTTATTACTCAAGGGCCTTATGATTTCTGCAGTGCAGAAAAAGCAGACAGAATCGCAAAATCAAATTATAAAATACAACGCAGAATATCACGGAATTCCTCAAATTTTGGATGAATTAATCAACAGTAGGTCATTACACTTAAATCAAATAGCAAATTTGCTTGCGGTAATTTCAGCATCTGCTGTCTTAACATATGAGTACATGAACACATAAACATGATCTCTAGAACTGCTCTGAGAGTCACTTCATGAGCATTTTACCTTTTTTTTTTTTTTGGTGTCAAAAACTATCATCATATCATATTCAAAGAAACCTAAATGTGTTCACAGCAACACATCAAAATAAGTTTCATTTAACTTAAAGCAGAAACTTACGACAGAAATGCATACTGTTGTTCAGAAGAATGTATGTAATACTACTACCAAAATTATCAAAAGTTTATGTTCCCTACCAAAAGCTACACTCGATGCTGCGTATCAGTACACTAATGAGAACATTCTTTGTTCGACCGGTTGTGAAGATTGTGTGTCAAACACGCCAAGAATTGGCTTAAATAACCTCGGTAGGTGACGTATTTGATTACGTGCACCTGCGGGTTATAAATAGATGTGAATCGAACACACCTGCAGGTTTCTTTGTCTTCAAGGACCGTTTTGTGTGTGTGTGTGTGTGTGTGCTGTTTTTGCACAAGTAAAAGTAAAAAATCATGATGGAATCAGAAAAGAGATGCGTGCCTCCCTGTGTAAGGCTCATCTCGGAGGATGTTCCTCATGGTTTTTGCCTCGAGTGTTTGGGGGAAGAACACGCTGCCCTCGGGCTCGAGGGAGAGTGCGAGCACTGCGATCTTTTACCGATCAAAGTGCTTCGTGCGCGGCTCGCTTTTTTCAAAAACGAGGGAGCCGCCGCTCCCTCGCTGCAGTCCTGGGGGTCGCGTGTTGATCTGGCTGAGGCGCGTGAGACGGGCACGCCCCTTTCTCTCGAGATCTCGCCGGATCGGGAGGTCCTAGCGTCCATTTCTGAAGCGCGCCCCGGCGCTTCTTCAGAACGGGCGGAGGACACTTCATCTCTTGCTTCTGCAGAGATTGACCTCGAGAGCGCCACCTCTGAGCGCTCCTCTCGCGATGATAAAGCGTATGAGGAGTTACTCGAGGTGGTAACTCGAGCAATTGATCGGCTAAAACTAGACTGGCCGCAGGAGCAAAAGACCCTCAAACGCTCGAAGCTGGATGACAGATTTCTGTCAGGTGGCCGGGGGGAGGGACCTCAGCGACGGTCTCTCCCCTTCTTTGGCGATCTCCATGACGAGCTAGCTCATTCATGGAGTAAGCCCTACTCGTCCCGTGTCTTTGTGCCCTCGACGTCGATTTATTCGACCATCGTGGATTCACAGGCACGGGGCTACATGATGATGCCCCAGGCAGAAGAGACGCTCGCGGGCTATCTCTCCCCTGGGAGCTCATCTTCCTTAAAAAACCTATGCTCCCCACCAAGCCTTGCAGACTAACATCTTCGCTGGTGGGGAAAGCATATCAGGCAGCGGGTCAGGCTGGTGCTGCCCTGCACACCATGGCGGTCTTGCAGGCGTACCAGGCTGATCTGCTCAAGGACTTGAGCACAGGCGGGACCATCGACGAAGAGGCGTTTTTAGAACTTCGCCGGGCCACAGATCTGTCTCTCCGTGCGACAAAGCAGACGGCCCGTGCCATCGGCCGCTCTATGGCTGCTATGGTCTCCACGGAGAGACATCTGTGGCTCAACCTCACGGGCATCAAGGAGAGGGACCGATCATTCCTCCTTGATGCCCCAGTCTTGCCTTCCGGCCTGTTTGGTGACGCCGTTAACTCGGTCGTTACCAGATTCCAGGAGGCGAAGCACCATAAAGAGGCATTTGTGAGGCCACCCAGTCCCGACCAGGTCTGGTCTCCCTGAGGCAGGATGCCCAGAAGGAGAGTCGTGCGCCTCCTCGCAAAGACTGGGGAACGGCTCGTCGCACTCCACAGTCCGCCTCTAAGAGGCCAGACCTGAGGAGCATACTTTCTTAGAAAAAGTCCTGAGGGTGGTGTGCCCAGGACCGTGGGGGTGTGTCCCCTCGGGGAGGGGGCGCGTAAAAATCCAGCAGAGAATAGGGGCTCCTTCCCGGCCCCCTCAGGAGACCACTGTACTACCTCCGCCACCACTGGTGTTTCGGGGGGCAGCGGTCTCTGGCGAAGTGTTACATGGTCGGTTGCCTCCTGCCATGTTTCAGGACACTAGTTTCAAAACTAGTGCCCCTATCAGAGAAACAGGCAGCGTGGAAGCTACTGCCAGATATCTCTCCTTGGGTCGCAAGGACTGTAGAGAGGGGTTACAGGATTCAGTTCGCACATCGTCCTCCGCGTTTCAACGGCGTGGTCTCCACTTCCGTGAAACCAGAACGAGTGCATTTGTTGGCACAGGAATTGCAGAGTCTGCTGGACAAAGGGGCCATAGAACATGTTCCCCTGCCAGACAGAGAGTCAGGCTTTTACAGCCGATACTTTCTGGTTCCCAAAAAGGATGGGGGGCTGCGTCCAATTTTGGATCTTCGCGGGTTAAACCGCTACCTCAGAACTTACAAGTTCAAGATGCTCACAATCAAAATGATTGTCTCCCAGATTCAGTTAGGAGATTGGTTTGTGACAATCGATCTCAAGGATGCATATTTTCACATAGAAATTTTGCCACAACACAGGAAGTTCCTGAGGTTCGCTTTCGGGGGCGAAGCTTACCAGTATCAGGTTCTTCCATTCGGCCTAGCTCTGTCACCCCGCACGTATACAAAATGCATGGATGCAGCACTGGCTCCTCTGCGACTCCAGGGCATCCGCATTTTGAATTACATAGAGGACTGGCTCGGACTGGCTCGGACTGGCTCATTCTGGCCTAGTCTCAAGAGCTTGCTCTTCGACATCGGGATGTTGTCCTAGCTCATCTCAGATCTCTGGGGTTGAGACTCAACGCCAAGAAAAGCGTTCTCTCTCCTACCCAGAGAACAACATATTTGGGTGTTGTGTGGGACTCGATCACAATGCAGGCACAGCTGTCTCCTGCATGTGTTGAATCCATTCTAAACACCCTAAAGGATATCAAGCTAGGCCAGAAAGTTACTCTTCATTGCTTTCAAAGAGTTCTAGGTCTCATGGCAGCTGCATCCACGGTGATACCTTTGGGCCTTCTGCACATGAGACCGTTTCAGTTGTGGCTCAGAGCCAGGGGATTTCATCCAAGGGCCAATCCCCAGAGGCAAATAAGCGCCAGAGGCTTCGTACCCTTTCTATGTGGTTCAGACCCCGGTTTCTGACTTTGGGTCCCACTCTAGGTCCGTGTTGTCGTCGCAAGATGCTAATGACAGACGCTTCCCTCACGGGCTGGGGTGCGGTCTTAAATGGCCGTCCAGCCCAAGGGATCTGGAGAGGTCATCATCTCAACTAGCACATCAATTGCCTCGAAATGATGGCTGTATTTCGGGCCCTAAAATACTTCCTCCAGCAGTTAAGAGGCTACCATGTCCTAGTGCGGGTGGACAACACAGCGGTGGTCTCTTACATAAATCGCCAGGGTGGACTGCGGTCACGCCGCCTGAACAGGCTAGCGCAGCAGATTCTGCTTTGGGCACAGGACAAGTTCCTGTCCCTCAGAGCGATTTATATTCTGGGGCATATGAATATGGGAGCAGACTTTCTGTCCAGACAAGCTGTGACACACAGGGAATGGAAACTCCACCCCGAAGTAGTCAGTCAAATCTGGGAAAGATTTTACGAAGCAGAGGTGGACCTCTTTGCTTCACAGGAGACAGCACAATGTCCCCTCTACTTCTCTCTGACTCCTCCAGCTCCCCTGGGTCTGGACGCAATGGCCCATATGTGGCCCAGACTGCGTCTTTACGCATTTCCCCCGATTGCTCTGCTCCCGGGAGTCCTAGCCAAGGTCCGTCAACAGGGGTCTCGCCTCTTATTGATAGCGCCCCGTTGGCCGACCAGAGTATGGTTCTCAGATCTAATATCCCTCCTCGACGGCTCGCCGTGGGCGATTCCGGTCAGGAGACATCTCCTATCTCAGGGGCAGGGGACAATATTTAATCCCCGGCCCGAGCTCTGGAACCTTCATGTCTGGCCCCTGAGGGGGACCAACTAGGAGACGCTGGGCTTCCAGCTGATGTTGTAGAGACTATTCCGAGTGCTAGGGCTCCCTCCACTAGAAGAAGTTATGCCCTCAAATGGCGTGTCTTTGAAAGTTGGTGTGTGACACACCATGCAGACCCAGTTCACTGCCAAGTTGTTTCAGTGCTGGAGTTCCTGCAAGAGAAATTGTCCTCAGGAACATCTCCTGGTACTCTCAGAGTCTATGTGGCCGCCATTTCGGCTTGCCACACTCTGATTGAGTGTAGTCGTTCGCTTCATTCGTAGAGCCAGACGGTTAAGGCCGCCCACCAGAGCAACAGTCCCTTCGTGGGACTTAGCAAAAGTGCTCGAGGGTCTGGCCGGGACCCCATTTGAACCACTAGAGTCAGCACATGACAGGTTTCTGACTCTAAAGATGTTTTTTCTTATAGCTATTACTTCTCTCAAGAGAATCGGGGATTTGCAGGCTCTGGCAACCTCTCCATCCTGCTTAGACTTTGCCCCTGGGCTGGTGAAAGCCATTTTGCACCCTCACCCTAATTATCTTCCAAAGGTTCCATTCTCGACCATAAATCCGGTCGTTCTTGAAGCCTTCTGCCCTCCGCCGTTCAGTTCACTGGAGCAGGAAAGACTACACTTACTGTGTCCAGTACGTGCTCTTCAGATTTACGTCCACCGCACAAGCCAGTGGCGTAAGTCAGAGCAACTTTTCATATGCTATGGGGGCCGCAACCGGGGGCCGGCCACCAGTAAACGGACTATGTCCCATTGGGTGAGGGATGCTATTGCCCAAGCTTATGAGGCGCGCGGCCAAGCTTCGCCTCTAGAGCTTAGGGCCCATTCAACCAGGGGGGTTGCATCCTCCACGGCTATAGCAAGAGGTGTCCCCCTGCAACAAGTGTGTGATGCGGCAGGCTGGTCCTCACCGCACACGTTTATCAGATTCTACAGTTTGGATGTCCATGCTACTCCGGGCTTGCACGTCCTTGAGTCAACATCCCAGAGTCATATCTGAGACCTATTCAATGTTTGTGCGCACACACTACACAACCTTGACGGGTCCAGACACTTCCAGTGCAGCGGCGTTGGTATTCTCGTTCCCATTAGCGTATTGATACGCAGCATCGAGTGTAGCTTTTGGTAGGGAACGTCTCAGGTTATTTGACTGTAACCCTGTTCCCTTAAAAAGCGGGAACGAGATGCTGCGCCTCAATGCCGCACTGCAGGCGTGCCTGGACGTCCTTTCAGACAAAGGCATAACCTGCAGGTGTGTTCGATTCACATCTATTTATAACCCTCAGGTGCACGTAATCAAATACGTCACCTACCGAGGTTATTTAAGCCAATTCTTGGCGTGTTTGACACACAATCTTCACAACCGGTTGAACAAAGAATGTTCTCATTAGCATATTGATACGCAGCATCTCGTTCCTGCTTTTTAAGGGAACAGAGTTACAGTCAAGTAACCCGAGACGTTTTAAGGAGTAATCATACAATATTTCTTCAACGTTTTAACAGTAATAGAATAAACCCCTTTTTTTGTAAATTTGCATTTTAGTTTATTTTTTATTAATGAAAAAAAAAATCATAACACTATTGTAAGAATAAATAAAACTCATTGTATGCATTCAAATAATTAGACATGCTAAAACACTCAATTTGGTAACAATAAAATATAAGCTTGGGAAAAATAAAACATTTCATAAGGCCCTAAACATGTAATTTTTGTTAAACTTTTAATAAATTGATGTTAATTGTTAAGCTTCATGACTTTAATTAATTAGACATGCTTTTTTATTAATAAAATGTAATTTAACCATTAAAAAGGGTTCCAGAAAAATAAAAATGGAAAAAACCTAAACGGAAAATTTAAACGGAAAAAAAAAAAAAGGCATTTGTGGAAAAAAATTAAATGGATTCCGTAGGGCCTTATGTTGTTGAATTAACATTGTTCCACACGAATGTCCAACAAAAGCCAGATTCGGATGGTTTCTAATGTGGACCTTAGCGATTTTCAGAATTTACAGGGGCTCGTCTGTGATTCTATTGATGTCCGAATCCAGAATGCTGGTGTTTTTCTCCCTTCATTTTATGAGATAAAGTGCAAGGCGCCGAGAACCATTTCAAATATAGCACGTCTATTTTCATATTTTTAAACATGACATTTAAATAATCAAATAATAAATAAGATATTATTAAATATGAATGATTAAATCTGAATTCATCACTCGCTTCTCAACTTCTCAAAAATCGCCATCAGATTCACTGATGAGGTACCATAGGAATATATTTTTACAGACGTCCACATGAGAAACAATTACTATCTGAATAGGGCTTAAAGGAGAAGTCCACTTCCAAAACAAAGATTCACATATAATGTACTCACCCCCTTGTAATCCAAGATGTTCATGTCTTTCTTTCTTCAGTTGTAAAGAAATTATGTTTTTTGAGAAAAACATTTCAGCATTTTTCTCCATATAATGGACTGATATGGTGCTCCAATTTTGAACTTCCAAAAGGCAGTTTAAATGCAGCTTCAAACGATCACAAATGCGGTTGTAAACTATTCCAGCCGGGTCCCAGAAGAGTCTTATCTAGCAAAATGATTGGTTAATTTCATTTTAAAAAAATACAATTTAAATACTTTTTAATCTCAAATGCTCGTCTTGTCTTGCTCTCCCTGAACTCTGTGTATTCTGGCTCAAGACAGTTAGGGTATGTCAAAAAACTCCCATCGTATTTTCTCCCTCAACTTCAAAAATCATTTCAAAATCATCCTACATCACTGCAGAAGTACCAACACAGTCTTTGCAATGTGAACATGCAAAGAAGATCAAACACCCTTAACAAAAAAGGTAAAACAGCGACATAGGACAATTTTGAAGTTGAGGGAGAACATGAGATGGGAGTTTTTCGACATACACTAACTGTCATGAACCGGAACAAAAACTGTCCAGGCAGAGTAAGACAAGACGAGCATTTTGCACTTAAAAGTATATAAATTATATTATTTTTTAGGAAAATAACCAATCATTTCGCTAGATAAGACCCTTCTTTCTTGGCTGGGATCGTTTACAAACACATTTGTGATCGTTTGAAACCGCATTTAAACTGCATTTTGTAAGTTCAAAATCGGGGCACCATATCAGTCCATTATATGGAGAAAAATGCTGAAATATTTTCCTCAAAAAACATAATTTCTTTACGAATGAAGAAAGAAAGACTTGAACATCTTAGATGACAAGGGGGTGAGTACATTATCTGTACATTGCTGTTCTGGAAGAGGACTTCTCCTTTAAGTTACTACGTTTTTGGGTAACGTACTATAGTAAAGCAGCAAATTGCATTGTTGTATGTGAAATTTACCCTGTTTTTCAAAAATGCCTGTAACACATTTGCAAAGTAACTAATAAAAACCCCTGCACTCTGACTCAGAGAAGCTGCAAAAAGCCATGCAATCACATTACAACTTGCTATTTTGACAACACTTGTTGCCTTTTTATGCAAAATGTGCATTAGAGAATCAGCGGGTGGTCTGGCGGAGGCTGATACTAAACCTGTGATAGCGTGACAGAGAGAGTCTGCAATCACGTCTGCCAAAGTCTGTCAAATTAATGACAGATCTAAACGAGAAAGCCATCTACTAACACCTGTGCATGACAAACAGTCGTCAAGCTGATTTAACCCACATGCTGCAGAACAACACGTGTGTACAAACTTGACTCCGTACACATACTTGACTCGGTCTGAGCGTGTAGCGCCTCTTAATAAGGCGCTGGCATAAACAGACTAACGGCTTGTTTATTGTGATAGAGACAGTAAGGGGTTCTGGTGCTAATGGCCAGGATACAGAATGTGCCAGAGAGTGCCGTGAGGGCGGTGCGGTAATGATGTCCCAGGGCCGGGGACGGCAGCAGCCGGCATAATTATGTCCCCATGAGCCACGCTGGACGAGACACGGAAGCTTCACAGCACATTAACGTCTCCGACACACCAGTCAATGCGTCGGAAAGAGACGTGACTCAACAATGACTCTCATGTAATAAATGTGCACGTAAGCGCTTGTGTCAGCATGTAGAAATTAGAGTAACATTCGTGTGAACAGTAACGTTTATATATTTGCTGTCGCAAGCGCTCGACCGGGGCGTTAAACTGTCTGCCTTTATGTCTAATGGCTAATAACTCAAGCCTAATTCATCCTCGTAACCCCAGACGGCTCTTCTGCGAGCTGAATACATTGAAAACATTGAGCTGCTCGGGCAAATTGTCATGCAAAATGGACATGAATAATAATTCACAGCAGTTATTTTAACCACAGACATTAAGTCCATCAGCATCAACCGAATGAATCTGGTTTAATTTATAATATAATCAGGGTGCAGAGTCATATGAATGAATCTGAATTGAAAAGACAGTAGATTTATTTCAGGGCCAGCTCATAAATGCTTATTCTTAATTACTGATGTTTTCTTTACCATTACCCAGATGGTTTTTGGTCTTGAAGTAATGTAATACCATGATTTTTGACATTGTGCATTGGTACTGGTTTCTTTGAATACGTACTTTGGTAATAACTTGTTTTTGGACACTACCATAATACCACAGTGTTGTTAAGTACTGTACCTTACAGTGCTTCAGTGTGACAAGAAAACACATTTTTAACAAATTCTGCATGCAGTACCATACAGCACAACCAGTACGCTCTAATTCACCAGCAAATGACTCTTATGAGTGGTTCATTTAATGAATCAATTAAAAAGACTGGTTTGCATCAATCTGATGAATCCTTCTCTAAATGAACGCACTAAATCACTCAGACATGTTACTGTATCAACCACTCACTCACTGAATCAATTAAAAAGACTGGTTTGAATCAATCCGATGAATCCTACTCTAAATGAGCTTACTGAGTCACTCACATGCTACTGAATCATCTCACTCACTGAATCAATTAAATAGACTGGTTTGAATCAAACTGATGAATCCTTCTCTAAATGGACACACCGAATCACTCAAAAGTTACTAAATCAACATTTAACTCAATGAATTCATTAAAAAGACTGGTTTGATTCAATCCGATGAATCTTTCTTTTAATGAATTCACTGAATTACTCAGACATGTTACTGAATCAACACCTCATTCACTGAATCAATTAAAAAGACTGGTTTGAATCAATCTGATGAATATTTCTCTTAATGAACTCACTAAATCACTCATGTTACCGAATAGTCTCACTCACTGAATCAATTAAATAGACTGGCTTGAATCAATCTGATGAATCATTCTCTAAATAAACTCACTGAATCACTAAGACATGCAACTGGATCAACATCTCACTCAATGAATCAATTAAAAAGACTGGTTTGAATCAATCCGATGAATCCTACTCTAAATGAGCTTACTGAGTCACTCACATGCTACTGAATCATCTCACTCACTGAATCAATTAAATAGACTGGTTTGAATCAAACTGATGAATCCTTCTCTAAATGGACACACCGAATCACTCAAAAGTTACTAAATCAACATTTAACTCAATGAATTCATTAAAAAGACTGGTTTGAATCAATCTGATGAATCCTTCTCTAAATTAGCTCAATGAATCACTCAAATGTTATTAAATCAACATCTCACTCAGTGAATTAATTACAAAGACTAGTTTGAATCAATCTTATGAATCGTTCTCTGAATTAACTCACTGAATCGCTTACAGATGTTACTGAATCAACTCACTCACTGAATCAATTAAATAGACTGGTTTGAATCAATCCGATGAATCCTTCTCTAAATTAACTCACTAAATCACTCAGACATGTTACTGTATCAACATCTTACTCACTGAATAAATTAAAAAGACTGGTTAAAATCAATCTGATGAATCCTCCTCTAAATGAACTCACTGAATATCTCACATGTTACTGAATCATCTCACTTACTGAATCAATTAAAAAATTAGTTTCAATCAAGCTAATTAATATTTTTCTTAACGAACTCACTGAATAACTCACATGTTACTGAATCATCTCACTTACTGAATCAATTAAATAGACTGGCTTGAATCAATCTGATGAATCATTCTCTAAATAAACTCACTGAATCACTAAGACATGCAACTGGATCAACATCTCACTCAGTGAATCAATTAAAAAGACTGGTTTAAATCAATCTGATGAATCTTTAACTTAATGAACTCACTGAATCACAGACATATTACTGAATCAACATCTCACTGAAGTTATTGTTACTTTCAGTAATGTCTATTGAAAAAAAGTGTTGTGTACTTAAATGTGCATTAGTGAGGACATCTCATAAACTTTTTTGTTTTTTTTGTTTTGTTTTTTTTATCAGGTTAGTGATATTTTCGATGTCCTAACCTAACCACTACCTATAAACGGAGCCCTCAGCTTCCCAAACATTATACACACTGAGAAACAAGCAAAAAGTTTGCTTTGATTTTGGACATGTTCGCGGAACAGCAGTCTTGAATCAAGATTTCTTTAAACAGATGCAGCCCTAATGCTAAAATCGGAGGCAATGAACAGCTAATGATTGCGCTAGCTTTCACTGGCTGATAGGGAGGATCCTCCAGGTTATTGATTAAGGAACATGTCTGACTCAATTACATCACGGTAACAAATAAGTCGTCTCAGACTAATTCAATACAAAATAAACTGTGTAGTTTTAACATATTTGCAATCATCATTTTCTCAATCATTATCATTTCCTAATGAAGACCTAATGATTTTCAGCAGTTTTAGGAAATTAACCAGCCGTGCTGGCACCAGAGTGCTTTGACAGCAACTAATTCCCAGGCCACAGATTCAGTTTGATTAACGAACAAAACGAGTGACTGAAATCCAGACCTTAGTTAAATTATCTACACTCAACCTTCCTGCTTCTCAGCAACAAGACAATCTCTCTCCCCAATAAGCCAATAATAGTATTAGGACTCTGGTAAACACGGTATTGATGAGTCCCTGGGTAGAGTTGATTACAGAGGCTGAAGTGGACTGCTAATGACTATTAGCTCACAGCTAATCCTCTCCAAAACACAGCCAGACCTCTCTGAACACGCTTCAATGCCATGTTCGGTGCAGCGAATAAGCAGAATTAAATGTGATTAAATTATGTTAACAGGTATCATTTCAAATGGTTTTGAAAAAATGTTAGACCAACTTCAAGAATGGTTTGATTTAATGACTCTTAAAAACTCCTGTAACCATCAAGAAAAAGTTAAGAATTTCATATTGTCCTACAATTCTCTAAATTATTATTTATCCTGAATTATGAATTGCCTTTGCCTTTAAATAGATAGACAGACAGACAGACAGACAGACAGATAGATAGATAGATAGATAGATACATAGATAGATACATAGATACATAGATACATGATGATCTGGACTCACTGTGATATCAATTCCTGTTTTTTGTTTTGTTTTGTTAATATTCTGTGAATGTTTTCTGCTTGTTTGTTGAACCATATGACTTTGATCTGGTAGATAAAAGCATTTTGACTATTAAGCAATTGTTCATGTTTTTTTGTTTGTTTGTTTGTTTTTGTTTTTTTTTTTCAAAATCCTTTTTTTTCTCATAAACAAATAAATAGTGTGTGTATGTGTGTACTAAATTTATTTATGTATTTATTTAAAATAATAATAATAATAATTGTGTTAATAATTAATATGTATTATTATTTTTATTATTTTATACAAGGACAGTTATTTAACCCTTTAACTGTCACTCCCATTTTTTATAAAATGGACACAAAAATGCAGACTTAAATTTGTATAATTCATGAATGAAAACATTTTGTAATATGATTTCGATGTACATTTTCTGTGGCAATGCAATGACTGATTTTAAAATGCCTTTCAAAGGATGAATTTTGAGATTTTAAGTTTTGAACTGATATATTATTTCTTATGATTTCTAAATAAAAAGGCAACGAAGAAAGTCTTTTGTGACAACGGGCAGAACTCATGTTATGATATAGATTTGTTGCACTCTTGACATATATTAATCTATTACTTCTCCTACATAATTTCTATCACAAAAATATGGTAAAATATCTATTTAGGAGTCTTAGACCTTTCCAACAATGTATAGTTTGTCATGATTAGATTAGGATTTATTTGTAATATGGTGAAGTAAACTTAGGCGTCCCACCTGGGGGACGGTGACAGTTAAAGGGTTAACTGACATTGAAATTTAATTTTTGACCCTGATTTCCCCTCCAAAATGTATTGCATTGAATTAAGATTTGATCAGTATTTTTTTTTTTTTGATAGATATGGTCTCAAGTCATTGCATATATGAATTACTTTTTAATGTATTTTAAAATAAATCAGTAAGACAAAAATGAGTCTCAACAACTCTTATATCAGCACATTTTTAACACATAATTAAGTATGACAGTATGTAAATTAAGCAGTGTTTCACCAAAACACTGTGGCACAACTGCTTACTGAATTTGAGTACAACTATACTACATGACCTAATTGGTACAAAGCCGCATTGCAATCTCCTCTCAGGCCAGCCTTACAGCATAAACTCAGGACATATCCATCACTCCAGCCGGGCAAATCAGCGGCAGCCAAGCATAGGGTACAAGATATGCCCACAGGCCCACTGCTGAATCCCTTAAGACATGCCTCAAACATGAGCAAACAGCAACTCATTAGAAAGGGATTATGGGTAATAGGAAGAAAAGGTCAAAGAGAAAGGGATTTTCACAAAGTCCGTGGATACGCGAGTGCTTTGGAGTTTCATCTAAAGATGCAACAGACTTGAAAAACGATTAAGTTCCTCTTAGCGTCTCCATCTGCTCGATCCTGATGTTAATTTCAAAAAGAGGAGAGATCGACAGATTTTCGACCCGTCGCGCAGACGCGTCTCACCGCCACAGTTTGCAACATTCAGCGTCTCCAGCTGACAGCCGCGCGCTTCTGACTCAGCACAAAGCTTTGTTTCCCCCTGATGTCGTTGTGCTATTCATCAGCGCATCTGATGTTCTGCAGCGCTGCACATTCTCCTGTCAGAACTGAAGGAGAAAGAGCGTGTGTGTGGATAAGAGAAAGACTCAGATGTGAATATTTGTTCAGCGTGTCGTGGCTGTCAGGGCTGCTGAATTCAGGATCAGAAAGCCTGACAGAACGCGGCTGACGTCTCCGGAGCCGTGTGGCACCGCGCCCTTCACGTTAGCCTTCCTTGACTGACAGAACTGAGAGAGAGAGCCGGACTGGACTGAGACTCACGTCTGGCCTCTGGTGCTTGAGCAGCAGACACACTGCTCATGTATGCACACAGGCACACAGGGATGATATCAATAATCAGACAGACTCCTGAACACACATGCTTGCTTGCTCACTCACACAACTCTCTCAGAGATTGATTCAGTAGGGCTTGCAGAATTGGGAAGGAAATATAGGAGGAAAACACACATACACAGGGGAACTGGGATGTAGTCAGAAAAAAAGAGAAAGTGTGTATCAATTTCTTACCAATACGGTTGCATGGAAAATAACAATGTCAGCTGGTAATAGCATGGTACTGCTTTGAAGTAATTTAAAAAATATCATGTCCAATACAGGCTTGCCTAAGAAAAGTCTACTGACCAAAAAACTTTTTTTTTTTTAACTTCATATTGGACTACCTCACTTCCAGAGCTTTAAACAATCCCAGCCGAGGAAGAAGGGTCTTATTTTCTCCTCCAACTTCAAAATCGTTCTACATCGCTGTTTTACCATTTTTTTTGTAAAGTGCATTTGACCTTCTTTGCACATTTATTTTGTAAAGACTGGGTCGGTACATCTGCAGCGATGTAGGATTTTGAAGATGGAGGAGAAAATGAGATGATGTTTTTCAACACAGGCATGCACATCGCAGAGCTAGACAAGATGAGCATTTGAGGTTAAAAGGTATATAAACTCTCTCTTTTTTTTTTTTAGAAAATAACATTGTTTTGCTATAAGACCCTTCTTCCTCAGCTGGGATCGTTTAGAGCCCTTTGAAGCTGCATTTAAACTACATTTTGGAAGTTCAAACTCACAGGCACCATATCAGTCCACTATATGCAGAACATTCCTGAAATGTTTTCCTCAAAAAACACAATTTCTTTACGACTGAAGAAAGAAAGACATGAACATCTTGGATGACAAGGGGGTGAGTACATTATCTGTACATTTTTGTTCTGGAAGTGGACTTTAAATAGAAAAAACATGCAAATTTCTGGCTTCTCAGATTTTTCTCCTGGGAAAAAGACATCAAATTCTCCAAAAGCCAAATGACCTGAACTATACTATCGACATTCGCAAAGTCTTACGACATGCCATCAATGGATCTATATTTCTAATGGCATTACTTCTATGGAATTTTACTAGATAATATCTAAACAGCACATATTATGCCATTACTTTTACAGCAAGTTGTTTGAACATAAACATGCACTGGCAGTATGTGTACATTTATGGGGATAAAAAAAAAAAAAAAGATTGGGCGGATTTTTATCTTTATAGGGTGATAAAGATAAAAATCCACACGATCTTTTTTTATTTATTTTATTTTATTTTTTTATGCCCCATAAATCATAAGTAGTGTCAATGTATTAGAAAAAGTCAGTCACATAATCCGGAAAATTTGACGTCACATTTTACAAGCCCCACCAATAACTGCTGACTGCTGCAATAGGCATGATAATAAAAAGCAAACAGATGTTTTTTGTTTTTTTGTTTTTTTGGCAGAGATCTGAGATATGAGCTGTAAAGGCACAGCTCATTTGCATTTAAAGAGACATGTACAAAAAACGTCTAGGTTACGTACGTAACCCTCGTTCCCTGAAGGAGGGAACGGAGACGTTACATATGGGAACTCGCTTGAGAGTCCAATCATCTCCAAGCCTTATTCAAAAGGCCAATGAACATTGGCGAGTGGTATTTGCATGCCGAACCACTCCTCCGTACACAAGGATAAATAAGAGGGCGGCGTGCAACCACTCATTCAGGTTTTTGCTGAGGAGCCGAGCCGCAGCCCGGCATCAGCGCAACGTCAGGTCGTGGCAGGGGATGTAACGTCTCCGTTCCCTCCTTCAGGGAACGAGGGTTACGTACGTAACCTAGACGTTTCCCTTCAGTCGTTTCACTACGACGTTACATATGGGAACAGACCCATGGAACAGGCCACGAACCAGACGCTGCGTTACGCAACACACCGCGTGCTGACAGGCGGACGTGTCAGCAGACGGATATGAACGTAACCTTCCCAACGCCCTGAGGGCCAATAAGGGGGCCCCACAGGGATGCCAGTTGTTACTGAAGCAGGGGTTGGGGGGGCAGAGCACATGAGATCTCTACATGTGGAATGAAAGTAATTCAATATATCCATAGATTTTAGGGATATATGAGGGAAACATCGGCCTTCTGGCTGACCGTGGAAAAATACTGAAACATGTTGCCACAACCTGCTGGGCGAAGGAGACCCAACCGGAGCACAGACAAGCACTACTCCGCACTAGGCCTGACTGCGGGGCATGGAGGACCCAGGTTCGCCGGAGGGAACAACTGAGGGAATAGCGCACGGATCCATTAGGAATGGCGCAGCAAGCCGACACCAGCCGGACTCCCGCTCGCCTGTGATGTCTATGTTAAGACACGGGAGGATACGGCCTCTACGCGAAGGTTGTAGAACCTGGCGAAGGTATTAGGTGTCGCCCAACCCGCAGCTCTACAGATATCTGCTAGTGAGGCGCCATGAGCCAACGCATAGGATGAGGCAACACTCCGTGTGGAGTGGGCACGAACACCTAAGGGGCATGGCTCTCCCTGGTTTTGGTACGACAGGAGATGGCATCTACCACCCAATGGGCCAACCTCTGTTTGGAGACAGCATTCCCTTTCTGCTGACCTCCAAAGCAGACGAAGAGCTGCTCGGTGCGTCTGAAGTGCCGAGTGCGGTCCACGTATATACGCAGAGCGCGAACTGGACACAGCAGCGCAGAGGCTGGGTCTGCCTCCTCCAGGGCAGAGCTTGCAGGTTCACCACCTGATCGCGGAAAGGCGTGGTGGGAACCTTGGGCACATAACCAGGCCGGGGTCTCAGGATGACGTGAGAATCGCCGGGCCCGAATTCTAGGCACGCTTCGTTGACAGAGAAAGCTTGTAGGTCCCCTACCCTCTTGATGGAGGCCAGTGCAGTCAGGAGCGCTGTCTTAAGTGACAGATATTTTAGCTCAACCGACGCAAGTGGCTCAAATGGGGCCTCCCGCAGGCCCTGGAGGGCGACGGAGAGGTCCCAAGAGGGGTATGGGGTGCGGCCTGGGGGGATTAACCCTTCTCGCACCCCTCAGGAACCTCACGATGAGTTGGTGCTTACCTAGGGATGTTCCATCCACTGCATCGTGGTACGCTGCAATGGCAGCAAGGTACACTTTGAGAGTTGAAGGGGACAGCCTGCGCTCCAACTTTTCCTGCAGGAAGGAAAGCACTACTGCAATCGTACATCTCTGTGGGTCCTCCCCGCGAGAGGAACACCAGTCGACGAACAGACCCCATCTCAGCGCATAAGCCTGCCTTGTGGAGGGGGCTCTGGACTGAGTGATAGTTTCTATCACGCCCTGTGGAAGGCCGGAGAGGTCTGACGCGTCCCGTCCAGGAACCAGACGTGCAGGTTCCACAGGTCGGGGCGCGGGTGCCAAATTGTGCCCATCCCCTGAGAAAGAAGGTCTCTCCTCAAGGGGATTTTCCAGGGAGGGGCTGCCGCGAGGGAAAGGAGTTCTGGAAACCAGGTCCGGGTGGGCCAGTATGGCGCAACCAGCAGAACCTGCTCCTCGTCCTCCCTGATCTTGCACAGTGTCTGTGCAAGGAGGCTCACTGGGGGAAAGGCGTGCTTGGGCCCCGGAGGCCAGCTGTGTGCCAGTGCGTCCCTGCCGAGGCTGTTGGGAGCCTCGTTGAGGGAGTAGAACCGCTGGCAGTGGGAGGATTCGGGGGAAGCAAACAGATCTATCTGGGCCTCCCCGAAATGGCTCAAAATCAGCTGGACTGTCTCGGGGTGGAGTCGCCATTCTCCAGGATGGGTGGACTGCCGTGAGAGCTGGTCGGCTGCACGGTTGAGTTCTCCTGGAATGTGAACGGCACGTAGCGATTTCAGCCACGTTTGACTCCATAGGAGCAGATGGCGGGAGAGTTGTGACATGCGACGGGAGCGTAGACCACCCTGACGGTTGATGTAGGCTACAGTCGCTGTGCTGTCGGTGCGAACAAGCACGTGCTTGTGACGCAACGTCGGTCGGAAGCGACGAAGGGCCAGAAGCACAGCCAACAACTCTAGGCAATTGATATGCCATTGCAGTTGAGGTCCTGTCCAGGAGCCCGATGCTGCTTGCCCGTTGCATACAGCACCCCAACCCGTGGAAGAGGCATCCGTGTATACCACAAGATGCCTGGAGACTTGTCCCAGGGGGACTCCGGCCTGAAGAAAGGCCGGGTCTGACCACGGGCTGAACAGGCGGCGACACTGCGGGGAAACGCCAATCCGGAGTGTGCCACGGTGCCATGCCCATCTCGGGACTCGATCGTGTAACCAGCGCTGAAGCGGTCTCATATGAAGCAGGCCGAGCGGCGTCACTGCGGCTGCAGCTGCCATATGCCCCAGGAGCCTCTGAAATGTTTTGAGAGGGACCGCTGTTTTGTGTCTGAATGACTCCAAACACTTCAGCACCGACTGCGCGCGCTCGTTGGTGAGGCGGGCTGTCATACTGACAGAGTCCAGCTCCACACCGAGAAAAGAGATCCTCTGCACTGGGGAGAGTTTGCTCTTCTCTCGGTTGACCTGAAGGCCCAGATGGCTGAGGTGCCGGAGCACCAAGTCCCTCTGTTAGCACAACAGATCTCGCGAGTGAGCTATGAGAAGCCAGTCGTCGAGATAGTTGAGGATGCGAATGCCCGTCTGCCAAAGAGGGGACAGGGCAGCCTCCGCGACTTTCGTGAAGACGCGGGGAGAGAGGGAGAGGCCAAATGGAAGCACTTTGTACTGATACGCTCGACCCTCGAAACCAAACCGTAGGAAGGGTCTGTGTCGAGGCAGAATCGAGACGTGAAAGTACGCGTCCTTCAGGTCGATGGCTGCGAACCAATCCTGGGGACGAATGCATGTTAGCATGCGCTTCGTCGTGAGCATCTTGAACGGCAGCCTGAGAAGGGACCGATTCAGAGCTAGAAGATCCAGGATGGGTCTTAACCCACCGCTCCTTTTGGGCACGATGAAGTAAGGACTGTAAAACCCTGACTTCATCTCGGCTGGAGGGACAGGCTCGATTGCGTCCTTCGCCAGTAGGACTGCAACCTCCGCACGAAGCACAGCGGCATGTGTGTCCGAATGGACAGAAGTGAAAAGGACGCCTCTGTACCTGGGCGGACGCCTGGCGAACTGAATCGCATAGCCAAGACGTACCGTCCGAATCAACCACCGCGAGGGGCTGGGAAGCTGAAGCCAGGCTCCCAGCCTGGTCGCCAGGGGTATCAAAGGGACGTTGACTGACGTGACCGCAGTGGGGCAGCCTGGGGGGGGAAGGGGAAGGGGACTGATCCCAGAAGGAAGAACGTCCTGGAGAAAAGTCAGACTGCACTGGGCAGCGCTTACCTTCTTCCCTGGTTCCCACGCTGGCGACATCAGGCTCCGAGTCCGAGTCCGAGGAGACACTTCTTGGGCGCTGCTCAGAGAGGGAACTCGGGGCCTGAACCCCGGAGGTGAGAAAATTGACTCTTTCTGTGACCTTGTGGGTACGCCGACCCGTAGGCCGACGGCAGCGTCTGAGCACACAGCAGCTCCCGGCCCTCCACCGGGAGTGGGGACGTTGATGTTGTCGTCCCCCAAAGAGCAATTTCCTCCACCTCCGGGTTGCCCGCGTCAGGGACGCTTCGCAGATCTTTTGCGGGTGACCGGTCCCTGAGAGGCGGGCGGCGCCCCTCTCCCGCGGGCAGCTCGACGTTGGGCTGCCAATCTGGCGTCGTGCACCTCAGCAGGGGACGGAGCTGGTTGTTTCTTTGCGGCCGCGGGGGGGCGCCCTCGGCGACGAGCAGGCGGAGGTGGGGGCCCCGCGGACGTGGTTGGAATGTCCCGGCGGGGCAGGATGTGTTTAATCGCCTCCGTCTGCTTTTGAACCGCCGAGAACTGCTGGGCGAAGTCCTCGACGGTGTCGCCGAATAGGCCGCCCTGGGAGATAGGAGCGTCGAGAAACCGTGATTTGTCGACGTCTGCCATCTGGGCCAGGGTCAGCCATAGGTGTCGCTCCTGGACCACTATGGTGGACATCACCTGACCAAGGGAACACGCCGTCACCTTCGTAGCCCGGAGGGCGAAGTCGGTGGCGGCGCGGAGTTCCTCCATTGCACCCTGGTCAGAACCTTTCTCGTGCAGGTGTTTCAACACCTTGGCCTGGTACACCTGTAAGGTGGCCATGGCGTGCAAGGCGGTGGCAGCCTGTCCAGCGGCGTGATAAGTCCGGCCCGCGAGCGCGGACGAGAACTTACACGCCCTGGAGGGGAGATGGGGCCGATCCCGCCAGGTGGCGGCGCCACGCGGGCATAGGTGCACCGCGATAGCGCGCTCAACCTGAGGGACCGCCTCATAACCCCGGGCTGCACCGCCATCAAGAAAGGCGAGGGGAGAGGAGCTGGGACGTGGACGAGATGAGTGCGGGGCTCGCCAAGTCCTCACCAGCTCCTCATGCACCTCCGGGAAGAAAGGCACTGGGGGAGAGCGCGGCGGTGCCGCGGGAGCCCTCCCCAGAAACCAATCATCCAGCCTAGAGGGATCGGCCGGAGGTGTTTTGGGCACCTCCAGACTGATCTCCTTGGCGGCTCGGAGGAGCATAGCCGACAGTTCAGCATCCGTCTCAGACGGGGCGGCAACCGCACAGGGGTACCGACCCGCCAAGTCGTCAGCCTCACCGCCTGGCTCTCCCTCTGATGTTGCAGCAGACATCTCAACGTCGTGGGGAGCGCCAAAGGAGACACCCAGCCCGCTGTACGGGGAGGTGTACTGCTCTGGCAGCTCAACGGGACTGTGCCGTGACACAGAAGTCCGCGGGGCTTTAGGGGCCGACGGAACATTCTGTACGGTCGCTTGAATGTCCCCCAAGTGCCTTGCCGCGGCAGCCGAAAAACCTTGACGGCTCAACGACTTACCGCGGGAAGACGACAAGGGGTGCCTACCCATGAATGAGCGGCGGGACTTTAACGCGGCCATGGACATACGCTCGCAATGAACGCATGTACCATCCGTGAACGCTGCCTCAGCGTGCTCTTAGCCCAGGCACGTGAGACAGTGATCATGTCCGTCCACAGAAGCGAGGAAACTACCGCACCCGGAAGCGCACGGCCGGAGAGACATACCGGGAAGATGCCCTCGACAGCCGTGAGAAATTCACTCTTTTTTGAAATCCCGGTCCGCCCAGGGAGGAACCGCGGCACAACCGTGCACTCAGACGGGGCGCTCGCTGGAGTGCGGGAGGCGTTGATGCCGTGAGAACGGCAGCCCGCAGGATTATGCTGACGGCTGCCAAACGCTCTTTTAGAAGTAAGCTCTTTCAGTTGTTTGGCAGCACGTCAGCAGAGAGAGTGAGAACTCTGGAACTCTTTTTTTTTCTTTTCTTACGGCTCAGGAAACGAGGCTCCAAAAGCAAAAGTCTGAATGAGTGGTTGCACGCCGCCATCTTATATACCCGTATGTACGGGGGAGTGGCTCGGCATGCAAATACCACTCGCCAATGTTCATGAATGTTCATTGGCCTTTTGAATAAGGCTTGGAGATGATTGGACTCTCAAGCGAGTTCCCATATGTAACGTCGTAGTGAAACGACTGAAGGGGAACACTGTGTTTCTGCTTTCACTGAAACAGGCATTTAGGCAAAATGATATAATAAATGATCTGTGCACTGTAACAAAAATAATAATAATAATAATAAATTGTTGAGTCAACTTAAAATAATTTGTTAACCTGCCACCTTAAAATTTTAAGTTCAGTCAACTCAAATAAGTTTAATCAACTTGAAATGTTAAGTTGTACTAAGTGAGAACTTAGATATTTGAGTTGAATAAACAACAAAAAAAGTTGGTTTGTTAAACTTTAATGTTGGGTCTGGTACCCAGTTGCCTTAAAATTTTAAGTTGAATCAACTCAAATATTGAAGTTTTCACTTCATACAACTTAATAAAAAAGTCTTTAGTTCTTCTTTGGAATGTGTTTATATGTGAATAAAAGCCTAAATTAAACCTGCTTCTTATATAAAATGATAATGTCTCTTTACAAGGCTGTAGATTAAACAGCTTGATGCATATTGATTATTTTTACAATGTCTTTATGAACTTTCTAAAGCTTAAATTAAAATTATGTCAAAATACTGGAATATATTCATTTGTGTTCCAAAGTATGAAGATAGAATTGTCACATAGATCCAAATAAATAGATTATGATCCACAAATAAATGTAGAGATTAACAAAAAATAAACACACAGACAAATAAACAGAATGAGATCAACAAATAAATCTTAGTTTCACAAACATGAATTAAATTCACAAATACAAAAATTGAGATTTGCAAGCTAAAAACATATTCACAAATACATGTTTTATGTCACAAAAATGATCATAGCCCATTAAATTTATTTGTCAATATGTTTAATGTTTGTTCTCTTAACATTTATTTGTAGATCATAATCTATTTATTAGGAATTATGCAACAATTCTATCTCCATACTGAAGTCTCATAAGTTAGTTATAGTGTGAGTAAATGATGACAGAGTTTTCATTTTTGCATGAACTATCCCTTTAGCAGAAACACATGAGATGCAAGAGATCAAAATGAACCACTAGGAAGACTGACTTTGTGTACATTTCCCAAAAGGAGGTCAAAAGTGGCACACACACAATTTACTTTCAGAATTAGTAAAGTGAAACGTGGCAGAATTGAAGGATTTTTCCAGCTGTCCTAAGAGGAATGTGAAATGTGTCCAACTGTGTGGAATTTCCAGCTTTGAAATCAGTTTAACACCATGAAATCATGTCGCTCGTCTTCACTGTGGGAATCCCCTCCCTGAAGGTGTGAATTTGAATGAAACTACGAGGGGAAAATGTTATAGTGCTGTTGTACAGAGCCAGCAAACAGTGTTACAGATACCCAGAGCCAAAGCAGGGCACAATGTCAGGAATACTTACAGATTTGATGTTTCAGTACGTGCAACTGCTGTTTTTTATACGGCACAGATAGAGGCCGACCAAGACCTGACAAAAAAGTACCAGACTTTATAAAGCAAAAACACCGTCAGTGTCGCTTTCAATTAGAATTACAACTTCACTTTCTACTACAAAGCAGCTCTCCAGTGCGTTCACGCTGTTACTCGTGTCTGACCCTGAAGGACTGAACAGAAAAAAAAAAAAACGGAGAAGATTTTCACGTCAAAGACTTTCACGGAGCAATGGTAGCTCAAAGGTGTTTACCAGCCGGAGCGAGCTTTGGCGAGCTCCAGAAATAAACTCCAAACAAACATTGTTTTAGCCTGATTTGATATTAAATGACATCACACCAGTTCATTCTTCACTTGAAGCAGGCCTTAAATAGTAGATGTGTGTGAGAAGAGCGCTGGTCTGTGTGGAGAGATCTCATCACCCACACAATCTCTCCACAACTGCCTTCTCAATTTCAAGCAAACCTCACATCTCTCACACAGATATGGTGTTTTATCTTGTTGAAGCCTCTTCAGAATTCACTCAGGTCTGTTGTTATCATGAGGTTCTATATGACTGTGGGTTTGAGAGTTTGTTTATAATTCTCTGTATGCCCTGCTATATTTCCCAAGGGCTGTCTATGGAGAGTCTTGTCAGGTTTCTTTCTCCTTATCTCTCTCTGACTCCTTATTACACCTTTGAACTTTGTATTTGGCTTTTTGTACCACTTTCTATCATGTGCAGTGAAAGCACCAATTTGGCGTTCACTTTTCCTCAAATGTTTCATGAAATTATGCTTTGTCACTGAAATATGTGGTCACCGTTTGGTTGAGAATGCAAATGTGAATGTAGCCGCTAGAGTCTAAATATGCTTACAGAAAAGAAGTTTATTCAAGTGTGCTATTAGTATACTTCTTTTAAACTAAAAATATGAAAGTATACTTTCAGTCTACTTTTTATGTACTTCTAAGAAATATACTTAAATGAAAAATTGAGCTATACTGATCCAAGAATCCATGTTTTCATTGTTATACAGTAGGGGGCACTATTACAGATTTTCTGTACAGAATTTCCAAAACACAAATGAAGAAGAAACCGAAACAACTGATGCTTCCACATGTTACCTAATGCAATCATCAAACATAAAACAGCATCAAAACTGTGTAACATTCGGGATTGAAATGTCGACCCATGAAGAGGTAATAATGACTGTCAAGTTTTGGGGTGTTGATCAACTCCATCTACGTTTTGATTATCATTATCAAAATATTGTTTATTTCTTCTTTTTTTTTTTGAAACTCACATTCAAGTGTATATTTAAAAGTTTACTTTCATATACTAGAAAGTGGGCCAATTTAGTCCCAAGGAGTACACTTACAAGTATGCTACTAGTACACTGATATTTGCATACTTACTACATAAAGTATACTTAAAAATAGACTTGAACGTTACTTAAGTATACTTAATAAAATAAACTTGAAGTATACGTCTTTTTGGTAAGGGTAGTTACCTTGGCTTTCCACTTTTTGTTTTGTTGATGGATAAATGATGGTGCATTCGTGTCCCAATCAAGAAGCTGGAGGAGATTAAATGTGGAGAAAACTGAGACTGAGATGTTTCTCCAAAGAGTAATCTCACTTGTCTCCTCCATAGATTTAGAAAGGATATCAAACCGTGCTCATATTTCCAAGACGCAAAGTCTGCAATCAAAAGTAAATATGAATATGAAACATTTCTTTTCAAATCCTTCCAAATGAGCAAATGCTCTCAGATATGCTATGCATGTTAATTTTATGCACAGTTCCATCCATATCATGCAACAATGTGCTTTGATTTACAACCAGTTCAGTCAGCACATCATCATCACAACATTTATTAAGATTACAAAAAGCATTTCTATGTAGAGGACATTTGAGAGCAGTCTGAATGTGCAATCATCATGTTAGTACAATGATATTCAATATTCCACAATATTATGTTATTCAAATATTTTATATATAGTTTCTCAACTATCTAATGTGTCTATTTTTACATTTCAAAGCTTGTCATTTTAGTCATTTTATGATTTGCTTTAATCAAATGATCAGGAAAAAAAAAAAAACCTACAACAGTGACCTATTTTTTTTACTGTGCTGTATGTCAACAATTGTCTAATTTGTGTCTACTTTTCACTCTTCTAAGAAACTGTAGAGACAATGACACAGCTAAGTCTTCTACAACAGAGCAGTCTTAATACATCATGAGCATAAGCTGTAGTCATGCAGCAGCCGCCCTGTGAAACCAGATTTTCATAATGTTTGCTTGCTCATGAATAAAAATGGTAAAGTGTGCAGCTTTCAAGTAAATAAAGATTACAAGTTGGTATCCTACAGAACAACAAGTGAGAAACACTCCATCACTGCTATGCTAAAATCAAGCAGACATTGTTTCTGTGTCACCCACAATAAAATGTTAATGTCTCAGAAGTTGCGCTTTCATATCTCAGAAGAATTAATGAAGTTCTCAGTTGTGTACCAATATTGTTTCAGATGTTTCTCTTAAAGTTTGTTAATTGAAAATGATTAATTTGTTCACATACTGTAGCTCAGATCATTTAGCCTTTAGAGAGTTCGATGAGAAAGCTGTTTTTTTTGTTTTGACTGCAGACTTTGAAATCTTGGTAAAATTGAGCACAAATTGTGGCAATCTCTTCTAAAACTGGAAAAGAGCAGCACATACATTCTGCTAAACGTCTCTTTTTGAACTCCACAGAGATGAGAAGTCATTCGAGTTTGGAACATCATCAGGGCGAGTAAATGGTGATAGAATTGCAATTTGGGGTGAACTTTCACTTTAAAAGCTCCTAATAGCTTTTGTGCTTCTGATGTGACAGACGCCGAGCCGTTGAGCATCTGTCTGTTCTCATTTCCCCGTCTTATCCTCTTTTCTCCATTTTCCTCATCTTCACACCTCCCTTCCCCTCCTCACAGTGAAAAAAGATCAATCTGACAGAAAAAAAAATCTCGCAGTTTTCTCATTTATCTCTGTGACACTGACCCAGAATGCTCCACGAGAGGTCACCAGGGTCAGGATAATGCATAAAATCCGTCTTCTGTCGGCTTAGGGGAGGTGGCCCTCATTTTATCACTTTTTTCTTACTTTCTACTGTTAGATGTCCCAGAAACTGCTGGAGCTGGTGTAAGGAGAGAAAAAACCCAGTGGGGCTCCTGATCTGTGTGTGTTAAGACTCACTGAAGGTCGTGGATATACACAAGGGTTTCATGAGCTCTGGAATAAAGTGGTGAATGTTACTCACACACACTGACTACTAAATAGCTTTGAGAAACTTTCAAGAAATATACCAAGATCAGTTAAAAATTAAAAAAGGACTGGCAGTTTGGTAGAAAAGAAAAGAAATTATGTTTTTTGAGGAAAGCATTTCAGGATTTTTCTCCATATAATGGATTTGATTGGTGCCCTGATTTTGAACTTCCAAAATGTAGTTTAAATGCAGCTTCAAAGGGCTCTAAACGATCCCAGACGAGGAAGAAGGGTCTTATCTAGTGAAACGATTGGTCATTCTTTTCGAAAAACAAAAAATTGTTTACTTTTTATAGCACAAAAGCTCGTATAGCACAGGCTCTGGGATGCACATTCACGTACTTGAATCATGTCGGAAGGTCACGTGGACATAGGCGGAACTACAGACCCAGTGTTTAAAAAGTGAACACTCAAACACTAAGAAAGTGCAAGTAAGTCAAACGCTGTTTAAAAACAAAAAGGTACAACGATGTCAGACAATTCTGATGTTGCAGAAGTAAAAGAGATGGAGTTTTTTGACATACTCTGCCTTTTTGAGCTGGAGTACACAGACGATGATCTTGTGGTGATTCGAAGACGTGATTCATAGTAGTGATGGGAAGTTCGGATCATTTTACCGACTTTAAGTCTCGTTCAGCAAAATGAACCAATCTTTTTTCAAGTCATTTCATTCATTTTAGCAAAATCAGCATCACATGACAGCCCCATAAGATGAACGAAAGACTCGAAAACAGGTGAACTAAATCCAGTACAGAACCCGAATAGGATGTTGCTTATGGACGACTGAACGAATCACTCCCTGAGACAACTCGTTCTTTCCGTGTCACATTAAAGATTCGTTTAAAATGAACGACTCGTTCAAGAACGCGCATCCCAGAGCCTGTGCTACACAAGCTTTTGTGCTTAAAACGTATATAATTTTTTTTTTTTTTTCGAAAACAATGACCGATCGTTTCACTAGATAAGACCCTTCTTCATCGGCTGGGATTGTTTAGAGCTGCATTTAAAACTACATTTTGGAAGTTCAAATTCAGGGCACCAATAAAGTCCACTATATGCAGAAAAATCCTGAAATGCTTTCTTTGAAAACCATAATTTCTTGTGAGATTGTACGACTGAAAGATATGAACATCTTGGATGACAAGGGGGTGAGTATATTATTTGTAAATTGTTGTGTGGACTTCTCCTTTAACATCTGAGCACCAATAATAACTGATAACAATTAAGCAGAAAATCGGCATATTAGAATGATTTCTGAAGGATCATGTGACACTGAAGACTGGAGTAATAATGCTAAAAATTCAGCTTTGATCACAGGAATAAATTGCATTTTTAAAATATATCCAAATAGAAAACTGTTATTTTAAACTATAGTAGTTATGCAGTGTTATTGTTTTTACTGTACGCAAATAAATGCAGCCTTGGTGAGCATAAGTGACTTCTTAAAAAAAATAAAAAGGTAGTGTATATGTGCATTTTTAAAAATACTGTTTTGTATGTGTGTGCATAACTTTTTTAATAAGGAAAAAGTTTCAACATGGAGCATTTCTTATAATTGCACTATCTGTGTAGCACAAAATAAAACAATAAATTCAAAACTTAACTACAGCTGCTAAGTCATACAGTATTTTCTGGTTATAGTGGTGCAGTAATTGCTCTGGCAAATCCTAAATAGTCAAAACAGCCCTGCCATTTACAAGTTTGATTGGCAGGTGGTGTATAGTCATATTTTCTGCCTTGATAATGACTTTTCTGGTGGCACGAGCACACGCGCACACACACACACACACACACACACACACACAGTGCCTCCCATGGGAATGAAGCTGCCATTGAGGCTGTCCAACAGCGCTGAACACACAAGGGCTGCAGTGAGCTCTGAAGACAAGGACTCTACTGTCGCACGCACTGCATCTATAACAGGTCACATATCAGCATCAATGACCATTCTGATGACTAATGAAAAGTGTCCTTCAAATGACCTCCCACTACACACACTCGCACACGTTTATCCGTCTCACTCCTGTGGCTTCTGATAATGAGTGTCATTTTTTTTTCTCAGTGGCATTTTGCTTTCCTACTTTCAGATCGTGCAGCGCAGCTCTGCACTGATGCCCGTGATGTCACCGAGCCAGAATAAATTGGTCTCATCTCAAAACTGAAAAAGGTGTGAAGAGGGGGAGAAAGATGAACCCAATGATTTGGTGGAAATTTAGAGACTTACTTCTGAGGCTTGACTAAAGACATTAAAATCAGCATGAAAAGGGCATTGTGATCATCTTTTCTTCCCTTTTGTGATGTATATTCCAGTAAAACGGCTTCTTGAACAAGAGAGAAAAAAAAAACAGTAATTGATTCTATTGTTGGATTGTTGTCGTTTGATGCAATCGCAAATGAGCGACAGGTTGGGAATGAATTATTGCCCAGCCATAAGAATTGTCAATTTGATTTTATGTAACTTTAGGGAAAGAAGACAAATCAGCCAGAAATAAATAAATTAATAAACAGTAGGAGAAATTCAATCACTCAATAGTATTTATGTATATTAATGTATTGTAGACTGTGCATGCAGTTTGTCACTTCTCCATTCAAGATCTACTTATACCTACCCTTACCAAAAAGTAGTATACTTCAAGTTTATTTCATTAAGTATATTTAAGTAAAGTTCAAGCATATTATTAAGTATACTTTATGTAGTAAGTATACAAATGTGAGTGTACTAGTAGTATACTTGTAAGTGTACTATTCCAGTACTCCTTGGGACTAAATTGGCCCATTTTCTATTATATAAAAATATACATTTAAGTATACTTTAAGTATAACAGTAGTAAACTTTGAGTTTTTATCTATGTTTTAGTTTGTACTGCAACTATACTAAAAGTGAACTCATATAGGTATACTGGTAGTTTACTAATTCAATACTTGTAGCATTTTTAGTACACTTTGAAGTGTATTCTCAATAAATGAAATAAATAATATTTTGAACAAAAAGTGGCATTTCAGAGTGATAATCAAAACTTAGATAGAGTCGATCAACACCTCTTCATGGGTCACATTTCATTCCATAACGTTACAGTTTTGATGCTGTCCCTTACGAAAAAGAAGTTTATTCAAGTGTGCTATTAGTATACTTCTTTTAAACTTAAAATAGGAAAGTATACTTTCAGTCTACTTTTTATGTACTTCTCAGAAATGTGCTTTATATACTTATCAGAAATATACTTAAAATGACATTTAAGTATACTAGATTTATACTTAGAAAAAGTATTTGAGCTATACTTGTGCTTTGAGAATCCGTGTTTTCATTGTTATACATGAGAGATGCTATTACACATCTTCTGTGCAACATTTCCAAAACACAAGCGAAGAAGAAACCAAAACAGATGCTTCCACACTGTAAAAAATGCAAATACATATTTTCCATTTTACAAAACATTTTGTCTCAAATACTAAAAAATGCTATTTTTTAAAAAACTAAAAACTCTTGTCAGACCAACAAAATTACACAAATGTTGTCCCAACTAGTCAAACACGGTTGTCTGAGCAAAGAATTTCATATTGTTGAAATTTTAAGGCTTTGTAAGTTCCCAGCATGCATTGCAGCATGAATAAATTATCCAGTTACTGTTATAGGATTATTGTTTTGCTGTTTGCTGACTTCATTTAAACTTTTTGTTGTTGTTGTTGTTTTGTCATTATTGTTAGTTATTTGTTGTACTGTGACATAAAGATCTCATCTTTTTAATGTTTGCTGATTGCCACCGTTCTTGAGGTTTGTGTATCTAGTTTTGAGGCCTAGATACTTTCAACCACTTAAGTTATTCATAATGTTTTGTATGTTCAAATATTCATATAACAAAATATGTACAAATTAATACCTAAATAGGAACATAGTAGTATACTTAAAGTATGATATAAAGTTAACTTAAAGAAAACTTGTGAGTATACTTACAGTATAAAACTACTAATCTTGTAGTTTACTGACACTATACTTCAAAGTGTACTAAAAATGCATAAAAAAGTATTTAATTAGTAAACTATCAGTATACCTATTAGTTCACTTTTAGTATACTTGCAGTACAAACTGAAAACATAGATGTAAACTAGTTGTGTACTCAAAGTTTACTACTGTTATACTTAAAGTATACTTAAAAGTATACTTTTATATACTAGAAAGTGGGCCAATTCAGTCCCAAGGAGTATTAAAGTAGTACACTGAAAAGTATACTGCTAGTATGCTGATATTTGTATACTTACTACATAAAGTATACTTAAAAATATACTTGAACTTTACTTAAGTATACTTAATAAAATAAACTTGAAGTATACTTCTTTTTGGTAAGGGGTTTTATGACTGATGATTGTGTGGAAGTGTGGAAGCATCTGTTGGCTCGATTTCTTCTTCACTTGTGTTTTGGAGATTCTGTACAAAAGATGTGTAATAGCACCCCCTACCATATAACAATGAAAACATGGATTCTCAGAGAACAATATTGTTCAAATATATTTAGATTTTTTCTAAGTCAAGTATACTAAATGTCATTTTAAGTATATTTCTGGGAAGCACGTAAAAAGTAGACTAAAAGTATGCTTTCCTATTTTTAGTATAAAAACTGTGACGTAAAATTGTAAGTATAAGTCAAGTATACTTAAATGTCATTTTAAGTATATTTCTGGGAAGTACATAAAGCACATTTCTGAGAAGTACATAAAAAGTAGATTGAAAGTATACTTTCCTATATTTTAGTTTAAAAGAAGTATACTAATAGCACACTTAAACTTCTTTATCGTAAGGGTATACCTACAGTATACAGAACATAGAGAACCTGAAGCATTAAACCATCACCGCTTACAACCACAATGGCTGAAATCATAATGTTAAAAAGGACATTAGATGCAAAATTCAAAAAAAAAAATGTTTTCAATCCTCATAAAACTTAAACAGCCTAAATTATCAAGCCGTTTTGATGTTTTGATCAGTACAATGTCACACATCACAGGCCTTGCCCACGACCACTGACGGTCTGTCCCATATTAGCATATTTCTACCCTCAGCCAGTTGTAAGCTGTCCGCCATTTTCTCTGTGCTCAAGCAGCTGTAGCGACAACGTCTCGTAAGCAATGCAGGCGTTTTGTAGTTGGATGTAAAAGTGCACACAAAAAAAAAAAATTTTCTCCCAACACCGATGACGCAGCAGATTAGTTTTGTTTTTGATACTGAATACACAAAAAAACAGAATGGGGGTCGGGTGAGCATAGCTTATTATCATTTGAAGAAACATGCACCAAACCGGGTCACTGTAAACAGAGCTTTTTTTGACAAGGTACAAAGGGTGTTGTTTTAGACGACCATTGAGGAATTTTAACCGAAGTATGTTGCAGACATTTCATGAAGACCCTAAAGAATCATACCAACTTGAGGAAAATGGGCATCTGATGTCCCTTTTAAATCTACCTGCCTAATATTGTGTAGGTCGCCTTTGTGCTACCAAAGCAGCTCTGATGCACTGAGGCATGAACTCTAAACGTGTCCAATAGCATATGGCACCAAGACTTTTGCAGCAGATCCTTTGAATCCCGTAAGTTACAAGGTGGGGCCTCCATGGATTGAATTTGTTGGTTCAGCACATCCCTAGAATTCTCTTTGTCATGTTCCTCAAACCAAAGAGAAGGGGTGCACATGGTCTGCAGCAATCTTTGGGTAGGTAGTATGTCAGGACCCAAGGTTTCCCAGCAGAACACTGCCCAGAGCATAACCCTGTCTCCTCTTTATATTTCTTCCCAAATTGCATCCTTCTACTATCTCTTCCCCAGACAAACAATCCTGTTTTGCTGCTCACATGCCCATTGTTAGGGTTTTTGGCACCGGGCAGGGGTCTATCTTGGGCAACCCATGACCCTGATGTAGGTTCACCACTTGTCCTTTTTTGCACCACTTTTGGTAAGTACTAACCGCTGCATAACTTTAAAACCCCACAAAACGTGACTATTCGGCCCCCAGCAAACAATTAGAGTAGCATCAATGTTTGGGGCCTTGTGCCTTCCATCTTTTAGAGTGCCTCGCTCATGACACCACGTCTTAAAAATGCAGCACTAAAGTTAAAACAAGTTTAACTTTCAAACAAACGTCTCGTGACGTGCATTTTTTATCCATTCCACAGCCCGCCTCTGACGATTTCAAAGCAAAAACACATTCTGTGTGAATGGCCCCTTTGGGTGGTAGATGGCTCCACCTTGATGATGTCCTTCCGTCAAAAATTTGCTGACAGAATCAATGAACGCCCCCGCCAGACAAAATTGACACTCCAAAGCAGTTTGAGAAGATTTCAAATATTCTCCCACTGGTGTCATCAAACAATATAAAAGCTCTTCTCACTTCTTTTCACATACACACATTCACATGTCTCTCACACACCGGGTCTCACACAACTGCTACTTTTTACACCACAAGCCACAATCTGTGTAAAATATCAACTTCAAATAAAAATGGGTGTTAAGATGAAGGCATCTGTTCTGACAGACGTGAGACTGGCTCATCAGCCTCAGGGATTCAGACGTATTCTTTGATGCTGTTGGCTTATTCTAAGATCTCAGTGTGTTTTTGCTAGTGCGTTGGTAGATGTTGGGCTTTCGCTCTGATCTGAGAGCAGTTGGGATATACAGGTTTCAGAAGTATTGTTTCCCAGCCTGTCATCAACTATTTGGTTTCTTCAACTGATACGTCCTCAACTCGGAAAGTCAAGTTCAAAGGAAATCTGTGTTTTCTACTGGTAATTATAACACTGTGATTCCATTCATGTGTGCTCATCTCATAAACGCGATCATTCTGACACAATTTTAAAAGTGGCTTATAAAATTTCCAGCTTATCCTGGCCAAGAACCACCCACACAGACAGGTAGACTGGCATATAAAAAGACCCGCCACAGTCAAGCTATTTATGTGACTTTTAGTGGTGGGTAAACCCTATGATATGACAATTCTAGACCAAAAAAGTGGTAGGACATTCAAATAATGGTCCAGCAGTCGCCATGAACCACTGTATAGACTATACCACACAAATTATTGTAAAATGTGTGCAAACTTCCATTCATTCCGTTGAGAATGTACACACATTTTCCAAAGCAAACAAAGCTCATTTTTTGGCAACGAGGATATCTAGTTTACTTTAAACCAGAGGTGGCTAATCTCGGTTCTGGAGAGCCACCATCCTGCAGAGTTTTGCATCAACCTAATCAAACATGCCTGAATAAGCTCATCAAGGTCTGAAGGGTTACAAAAATGTTTTTATCAGGGTTGGAGCTGTGTTCTGCAGGTCTGTGGCTCTCCACTAACTTTGAAACCAAACTTTGAAAATCTTTCAAACATTTGACGCTTTTAACTTGGCAAACTTTGGCAAATCCGGTGACTCAGTGGCGTAGGTTTTATTTGAACATAACTCCACGTCTATGACTCAGAGATCCCATTATAACCATTGGAGGTATCAAATGTTGCAGGTACAAACTGGTGTTTTTGCCAAAACTCGAATGCCAGAAATAAGTTGGAACAGATTTGTTTCAAATTCTTCAAGAAATGCAGAATTACAGAAGTCCATTTATGTCCTTTGAGCATTTGCCAAAATGTTTTCTGGATGCCAATCTGTTTAAAGTGCATACTTATAATGGCAGCATTAAAGGGATCATGTGACAAAGAAATCAATGAAAATAGTGTTCGGATCAAGTAAGAAACCGACTGAAGCAGACATTGATGGAGTGGACTGACAAACAAACTGCCATTTACAGTTTTTTGGATCAAAAACACTGTACTATATCGTTCCAGTCCAATTTAACCCATGTGCACATTATCCCAGAGAGCTCGAGTGAAGATTCACCTCAGATCATTTCAGAAATCCAGCAGTTGCCCACCGATTGGACGCCAACTTTTCTTTTCTCTCTGTAACTCGTGGCTAATCCATGAGTTTGACTGCACGAACCCAGACACAATGCAGCTTGTGATATTATCTCTTCTCACTTCCTGTGTCTCTCTCTTGCCGTCACTCTCTAATCCTTCTCCAACGGATTATTAATTAAACATGCAAGACTCTAGAGCTTTACTTGACATCCTTTGGTTTACAGGCGAAAAGACGAGCAGATTGGTGTCAGAGCGGGTTAAGAAGCTTGATTCTTTGCACCTGTCTCTCTCTCCGCCTGTTGAATGGGAGTGAGACAGCTAGTGGGAGAAAGCAAAAAATCTATTGCTCTTATGCTAACCCTAATCTGTGGCCCCAATTAAACGGTGACAGACCACGACTTCCATTGTTCAAAGATCCGGCACTGACAATAGAGATTTGCCTAGTGTGATTAGGACGCCACGTGGATCTGTCTCCGCACCCAAATCTCTCTTCCAAATGATTGGCGGCCTTAATTAAGAAGTGGCTTTGTCTTCTTTCCTCGCTACGCATGAACGAGAGAGTAATGGACGACGAGAGCGAGAAATCGGGAGAATGCAGATTTCGGTTCCAAAACATAACCCACTTTCCGCCTCGGCATGTAATAATGGGTTGTCTGGGGAATGAAAACAATAAAAGAATGCGTGATGTGGGAGGGTACGAAGAAGGGTTATTTCAGATGGGAACGCTGAAGACTTATCCGGAACAAAAGGGCTGAACGTCGAAGTCCATTCTAGGTTCGGCCCACTGCCGTCACATCTTCTTCGCAGCAACCAGGCCTGCCAGACCCATGGGGAAGATGCTATTACTGAACAAAACCTTTATTTTCTCGCTTGTTAACGCCCTCTGTGGTATAAAAATAGTGCCAGTAAGCAATCCAAGTGGGAGGATTTCTCAAATATTCTGTTTTCATTCTCCTTTCTTTGCCGCAACCTTCCCGATGCCTTGTCTTCCTGCTTCTGTACCCTTCTAAATACTGAAACCGGGATTGCATCATCACAACACGTCGCTCCGAACTACTCAAGGTCACAAATTGCATAAAATTGACAGAGTGCTTCCAGTCCGAATACCAAACGTTCCAAAACGTCCTTTAAACATTTGCACCTCATCAGCAGTTAAGAAGCAAGTTCAGCTTTATGTGAAATCAATCCAGCCTTCTCTTTAAATAAGACAATCCCTTTGGATTCACCTCAGCTGCCAACATCACTTTGGCAAGAGCAACAGTAAGTATCTTAGAAAAGGTCAATTATTTCTCTACAGTAGCCAAAAGAAACTGCAAAAAAATACAGTAACTGAATAGCTGTGTGGCTTGCTGAGTAGAGGTGCGCTATTATTTTATTAATAACTGCGACGTTTTTCTCAGTTGAAGTATGAAGTCAGAATTGGGTGAGTCGCAATCCTAAGGAATAAAAAATGTCAGGATTGCAAGATATAAAGTTGCCATCTTTATACAAATCTTGCCATTCTGACTTTGTAACTTTCAATTGCGAGTTTGTATCACTCATAATTGAGTTCACATCTCACAACTTAAACTTTATAATTTATAACTTACAATAGCGAGTTTATATCACAATTCTTAGAAAGAAAAGTTTCACAATAGATTTTTTTTTAAATCTAAAAAGATTCTTCCTTTTAATATGAGCTTTTTTTAGGTTTCATTGCAATTACTTCATTGTAATCCAATATATAAATCATTATTAATACTTTAATTATACATTGGGAAACTGTTCTTTTGATGCTTACGTAGCTCTGAAGTGATTATTTGATTGAATGAGGTCATATCTAGCATCGTAATTGCCCTAGTTTCACTCACAGTGTCTCCAGTCATAACAACATCTGTGACGCACTGACTGTATCTTCAACAAAAGCCCCAGACGTGAAGAGGAGGGGTGTGAGGCCACGGGGTCAGAGAAGGAGGGGTTGCGTCTATGATCTTCTCAATGACTCCTTATGTAGCTCCGCCCTTTTTTAAGCATTGTACTCATTGTCTTCGGTATTCAGTTTGTATTTCCACAGCATCTGTGGAGGAATCTGTGCCTGCTAAAATCTCTGCATGTTTTGGCATTCGCAAAAGTCCAGCATTCACAAAATTCTCTACATTCTTCATCCCTTGCGTGTTCATTAATTAAGTACTTTTGGTTAATTTGATGATGCTTTTAGCTGCCAATTAGAGTGTAGTACTCTCAGCTCTATTTAACACCATGTTAAAATCCATGAGATTTTGCTTGAGAATCAGCACAGGAAGTGAGCGGATTCCATCTGGATCTGGTCTCTACATGCCCTTGAATAAACCTCCCTTCAGTGGGTGATGGTGCCCACTTCACTGTCCGCTGAAGAAGTTGCCAGTGGGAAAAAGAAACAGCTGTTATCCCAGGTGTTACAGTATGCTGACACACTTGACAAAGTCACCTTCCCCTCTGACTTCATGCCAAGGTGCAGACGGGTGAATAAATAATACCAACTCCTCACATGATAGGTGTCCACACACAGATAAAAGAGGCTGATTGGCTAAAAATAAAATTTGCATTAAGTGCATTAATACAGTATATTTAAAAATGAGAAATTATCACGATTTATATATTACAGTAGTTCACACAATACATGTGTTATTTTAGTATCATTGTGATACTATTAGGGCTTATGTTTCCATTTTTATTTTCATTTGCTAGTTTTAGTAATGTTGTTATTTTTGTCATTTTTATAGTTTTTTTTTTTAAATGTTTATGTATTTGTATATTTTATTTAAATTTTAGTTTTAGATATTTTAGATATTTTATTTTAGTAGTTAAAATAAATGCAAATGAGTAAAAAGTAGCTGACATAAAATAAGTTAAAGGACTTTAACATTTTATTTAAGATATTTCAGATGTTGGTTTCATGTAAGGAAAACATTTTAGTTAAACTCTATGCAGTATAATGGCATTAATGACATCACTGGTTCTCTGAGTAAATTTGTAACATGACAGTGAGTAAATGATGGCAGAATTTACATTTTTTAGTGAACGGCTCCTTAATTTTGGTTAGACATTTGTTTGGACAGCTGTGCAGCAAAGTGCCGTTTGCCAAACTATGAACAACCATCAGCATCTCTGAAGGACATGAGAAGGTGAGTTTCATGGGTTTTTTTTAAAGTGTGCGTGTGTGTGTGTGTGTGTGTGTGTGTGTTAGAAATGGGTGTGAGGGGGCACCAAGGGCGCCAGTGTCTTCTGCAGTTCGGGAGTCTCAGAGTCTTGCACTCTCATACTTTCCATGTTGCCACGGTAGCAGCTGGAGTTCAGCCAATTTGCCAGCATGATGAGAGTGAGTGTGTGCGTGTGTGCTTTTGGGTTCAGCATGTGTGTCATAACCACAGCACAACTGAAGTATATATATTTACATGTTTGTCTATGCAAAACTCACTGCTACGATACTAGGGTGTTGCTTTGGGGTCGTTCAGGCTTTTAGTACTAGTGCATTCTCAGTGGTGGCCAAGGCATTGCTAGGTGTTTGCTAAGGTATTCTGAGTGGCTGCCAGGGCCCTGGTATCCAGTTTTAAGGTATTTTGAGTATTATAGCACACTGCTATAATACGAAGTTGCTAGGAAAATGATATGCGGTTATTAAGTGTTTTAGCAAGTTGCTATATGGTTATTATGGTGTTCTAGGTGGTTGTAAGGGAATGGTATAAGGTTGCTATGGTGTTAATGGCTTTTAGGGTGTTGATGGTGGTTGCAAATAGCTGTGAAGGTACTTTGAGTAGTTATAAGCATATACGGTTTCTAGGGTGTTCTAGATGGTTGCTAAGGTGTTTTGAGTGGCACATTAGTAGCCAATTGTAATTGTTAGAATGGCCAAGGATCAGCAATCTCCACATAAAACTGATTGTGCAGACCAAACCGTAAGTCGTAGAGACTTGAAACTTAAAGGGATGGTGGTACTCACACCACTGACAACCACCAAGGCTCGCCCCAATAAGCCTGACAGGGGCGATACAGAAATCAAAAGTACAAAAATCGTTTAAAATCGTTCAAAATCGTGTCTCATGTCGTTGGAATCCTCAGCTCACGCCAGATCAAAACGCATGCATCAGATTTGATCGTGCGGTGAAATTTTAAGGTATTTTGGATTTTTTGAAAAACATACTTTTGCAAACTAGTCCTAGGTTTTCCACCCAATTGGAAGCAAACCAGTGCTGAAAGATTCTCTGGAGAATATTAATAATTTTCCAAAAAAAGTGGAACTTTCGAGTCATCCTCACAACGGGACGCCAAGGAAAACTCAAAACTTCAAAACCTGCTGAGCACATGCAGCAGGTGATTCTAAACAAGCAAAGTTTTAAGGAGATTGGACCACAGCTGGTGCTGTAACAGTCATAAACATTAAAAAGCATAATTGTTCTGTGGTAAATTACCTAAATTTGTCAAAAATACCTTTTTAAACTCATTGATTTAAGTGGTCACAGTCTTGCTAAATAATGTCTTTTTTTCAGATGCGCTTAAATGCCTTAAAGCGCTTGAACCCTGGTAATCGTTGCAACTTGAAATTGATTTTGAATGAGCGCTTGTGCCGTTCACTTCTGATTCCTGTAGCTCGTGATGGTTGCAGGGATGCCAAGTCCACCTTTTTTCCACGGAATTGGGCTACTTTTAAACTCTTGCTGTGGGTTGATTCCCCCCCATGAGTTAAAGGTTTGAAATATGGCATAAATTAAATTTCACTGAAATGCTTGTATTGAAATATTTAGCATTTTACCAATGATAAACCTATGCTGGATGTTAAGTTCTGTTAAAGCCACTGCTAGGAAGCCTTTGAGCTGTGTAAAATATGTATTTTAGGTATGGAAATGACATGAGCTTTGATATTTGAATTGTATCGTACAGTTTCCAACTAAACTAAATTATTTATCTTAGAAAATGACACTTTTGTATGTCAGGATTTCGATGAAGTAAGAAACTTTTCTTTAAGCAACCGCATGATTTGAGGTATCATTTATGTCCTTATTGCAAATGATGCGGCACGGGTTTATAAAACCCATACTGCAATAAAAAAAAAAAAATAATTACATCACAACTTGGTTTAATAATTGATGTATTTTGAGTTCACTATAGTCAGCCTTTATTCTTTAATCCCCATCTGCGGACACCTCCATTCTCAACATCTGTATGCTAAGAGAAAATAAAACTGGGGATATGAAAGGCTCCCTTTGCATGGAAAAACGTGTTGCCCTGGAGATAGAGTTGTGAGGCAGGTACACGGCTGAGAGACGGGTGACGGGCACCTAAACACAGGGTGACGGGATCTGACAGGGTGGGCAAACCCCGCTGGCACAACACCATCTGTCCCGTAATGGCTTCTGGGAGCGGCTGAAGCAACAATGCAGTGACAGCACCTGGAGGTGAGAGCTGACAGGCCCTGCATGCTATCCCACGATGCCTTGCAGGTGAGCGGAGCGCAGGGATGCAGTGGTGTGAGATCTCTCAAGGCTGTCTGTTCAGATGCAGGGTGGGAAGAAGACGCGCAGCCTGCACATGTGAATGTGATCAGTGTGCAGAATGTGGAGCAACACATTATGACAAGACAAGACTCCCACATGCAAACACAGCAGCACTGTCACAGCGCGCTCAATTTAATCCTCCATTCTGAGAGCACAGCGAAACTGGTGGGAAACTAAAATGGCAACTAGAACCAAAACAGACAGCCTCTTGACTTTTTAACAAAGCTTTTGTCGCAGGATTTAATTCTTTCAGTGTGAGATCAATGTTTTGACCTCACAATTTGGCAAAACATAAATACGTAAATAGTGTTTATCTTATGTTCTCAGCCTCGGATAATTGATGTTCAAATATATTTAACAAGAACATGATTTAAAACACTGACTTAAAATGTGATGTTATATTTTTATCAATTCAATGCATCCTCACTGAGTAGATAGAGCACTTTCATTATACATTTCACTTGCTTGCTATAATTATGTCAGCTTCATACATCACCAGTATTGATTGATTAAATACTGTCTGAACAATTGAATTTAACCAAAGTCATTCTAACGATAGAATCTGAACAACAAATGGAAAAAGTGTTGAGTGTGCGCATGGTATCTTGTGAAAGCCTCTGAAGACAGTAAGGCGGCTGTACCGAGTGAAAGCGTTTGAGAGAATGAATAGCCCAGCGATTGCCCTCTGCTGCCTTCCTTCATAATATCAACCACCTACTCTTGCTCTTTTCTGCTGACTCTGGTGGGCTGCTGGGGTTTCAGGACACTTTTCTTGTGCAATTCTTCTCTAGTTTTTCTATCTATCACTCTCTCTCTGTATCTCTAACGTCTCCTGGTGCTTTGAATACAACTCAGTGTCATGCAAAAACTATCAGACGGTTGCAGCTAACCTGGATTTTGTAGGTTCTCTGGGTTTAAAGCTGTCTTGTGTCATTTTTTGATGTTAAAATTCATTCTCCCATCGCAGCTGAATGCGCAGAGATGCATCTGCTTATTGATTCCTCTGAAAAAGTGTAAACTCTGTGAGATCCCAACTGGCCTGGTTTTGTCTCAAGTAATGGCATGAGTGAGGCTGTTTATTCAACCAATGCCAGACAGAGAAAGTTGGGTAGAAAAGCATTAATGGATGGGTAGGCGGTTAGAATAGCATTTGGAAATGCTTACGTACAAATACATTATGTAAAATATGGATTAGAGTTTCACATATTTTAGATCCCTTAATCTAAACCAAAACCTAAACTTAACAACAACTTTACTAATGCAAATACATACAGCAAATTAGGAGTTCATTAAGGCAAAAGTCATAGTAAATATTCAGTTAATAGTGAAAATTAGTCCTTAAATTAAAGTGCTGCCAAAAATACTTCTAAAGCAACACTGTAAAAAATAAATAGTTGAGAAAACTTAAAAAAGTAAGGCAACTTGACGCAGTAAGACTTTTGAGTTCTTTCAACAATAGTCAGTAAAGACTATTGTTTAGCCAACATAAATGTGTTTGTTCCTGCAATGCAGATTGTCTTATTTTGCTAATAGAAAATTAGCAAAGTCTTGTCACAGCGACTGAAACAACAATTACTGTCGTTGAGGTCATTTATTTTTTTATGTAGTATTTTTTGACAAACAGTGAATTGTTACAGAAACCTTAATGGATAACTTAGTCTAATATGTAGACAACACTGACTAAGACATCCAGCAAACATATTTTGCTATAAGTGGTTGAACATACCTCAAAACTAGACGCACAAATAACTAACAATAATGACAAAACAACAACATTTACGTTTAAATTAAGTCAGCAAACAGCAAAACAATAATCCTATATACATAACTGCATAATTCATTCATGCTGCAATGCATGTTGGGAACTCACAAAGCCTTTACATTTCAACAGTATGACATTCTTTGTTCAGACAACTGTGTTTGACTAGTTGGGACAACATTTGGGGCTGTTTTGTTGGTCTGACAATGTTTTTTATGTAATTTCAAAAAAGAGCATTTTTTTAGTATTTGAGACTCAATGTTTTGTAAACTGGAAAATATCCATTTGCATTTTTTACAGTGAATTATTAATGTTTATAAATGTTAACTTCAATACTAATACATTATTTAAATCAAAAGTTGGATCTGTTAATATTATTTATCAGCCTTAAGCTAACATGAGCTATGATGAATGGTTTACCTTTCCTTACCAAAGATTTATAAATACTGCATCAAGTGAATTGCCCATTGTTATTATGTGTAATAATGGCCTAATTGTAAAGTACTGGGACGTATGTGGGATGAAAACAATAAATAAATCTAGCACAGGTTTGTCTGGGTCATAAATCACTTACAGTTTAGTGGTCATTATGCTAATTTGTACTGCAGAACAACACCACTGACTAACCTCAATCAAATTTTCCACAAAATCAGGTAACAAACACATATCTGACACAGTATTGAACAACAGACATGTATTAGTCATTTATTCATCCAGCTTTCCCTCTATTGCTTTCCCTCTATTGCTTTGTCTTATTCAGTAGATGGCAATTTAATGACGCAAAGGTGTTTAACATAATGAGCAAAGCTGAAAGCATTTGCTTTAGAGAAGGACAACGGCAGAGAGCTATTTTGCTCATTTGATATAGTAACGGCCTATTGTGTGTTTTTCAACTGTAAATGTCAAAAGACAATGAGAAAGAGCAATAGGTGGTATTGCATCACAAGGATAAATCAAAGCAGAAATATGCAACTGAGCAAATTATACATTCTTAGTAGGGAAGAACACAAAGCGCGCTCAGCTGTTAAAAGAACAGCTCACTCAAAAAGCAAAAATCCATCATGATTTACTTGCTCCAAAGCCATTCATGTCATTCCAAGTCCCTATCCTGTTATTTTTTAAAAAGGAAAATTTTGAAGATGACTTTTTTGAAGTATTCCAAGTCAAGCCTAGTCATTGATTATTAGTCTCCTCTCTGGTGAATCTCTGAAATCTCATTTACATTCATTTTTAAAAGTAGCACACTGACAGGCATTGCCAGTTTTGATGTCACCAAATGCCAATGGAAAACCAATGCGAGAATGCATGTGTCGTTGAATATGAGATTTCAGAACTATAATGGAGTGGAAAATTATCATTAAATAATTAATTAATTAAAGGAGAAGTCCACTTTCCTTGTCATCCAAGATGTTCATGTTTCTCTTTCTTCAGTCGTAAAGAAGTTATGTTTTTTGAGGAAAACATTTCAGCATTTTTTTCCATATAATGGACTGATATGGTGCCCCAAGTTTGAACTTCCAAACAGCAGTTTAAATGCAGCTTAAAACGATCACAAATGCGACTGTAAACAATCCCAGCCGAGGATAAAGGGTCTTATCTAGCGAAACAATCAGTTATTTTCATAAAAATAATACAATTTATATACTTTTTAATGTCAAACGCACGTCTTGTCTCCCATCTCATGTTCTCCCTCAACTTCAAAATTGCCCTATATCGCTGTTTTACCTTTTTTGTTAAGGGTGTTTGATCTTCTTTGCATGTTCACGGTGCAAAGACGGTACTTCTGCAGCGATGTAGGATGATTTTGAAATGATTTTTGAAGTTGAGGGAGAAAATACGATTGGAGTTTTTCGACATACTCTAACTGTCTTGAGTCAGAATACACAGAGTTCAGGGAGAGCAAGACAAGACGAGCGTTTGAGATTAAAGAGTATTTAAATCGTATTTTTTTTAAATGAAAATAACAGATCGATTCGCTAGATAAAACCCTTGTTCCTCTGCTGGGTTTACAACTGGATTTGGGATCGTTTGAAGCCGCATTTTGGAAGTTCAAACTCGGGGCACCATAGCAGTCCATTATATGGAGAAAAATGCTTAAAAAACATAATTTCTTTACGACTGAAGAAAGAAAGACATGAACATCTTGGATGACAAGTGGGTGAGTACATTATCTGTAAATTGTTGTTCTTGATGTGGACTTCTCCTTTAAAGTGTATGGCTTTAGAAGACTTGTAATGCATAGCTATTCTGACCACCTCTTATGGAGACAAAATTGTAAGGCAGAGTTGTAATTTTTTGGGGTGAACTATTCCTTTAAAAGCTGGCAGTGCCTAGTGTGCAACCCTTCTGTGTCCTTGAACGCATTTTCTGAAATGCCCACTCACTTTCATTTGGATTACTGCAGTGAGAGACCCTCTGTAACCTTCCTCGCCCCCAATCGCAGCCGCACACACACACACACACACACACACACTGTCAGTGTCAGTGAAGTGAACTTGCACTCAGGTCTCATTACCTCCCACACACCCCACTGTGTGATGCCGTTATCTGACAGTATGAAGGATGCTTCAAAGACACAGAAAAATTGACTTTAACATCGCAATACATGCAGTAAGCTTTGCGAAATCCATCAGTAAACAGACCAACATGTACTCTGACAAAATATAAATGCCACCAAAAAGACAGAACAGAATTATGTTAATAGCAAACAACAAAAACTGCACAGTGTGCACTTAAAAATGCAACTTGTCACGTAAGCTAAAATGTGGTAGCATCTAAAATCAGTTTTATTTTAAGTCAAACACATTATGTCTGAACCTGTACATTAGGTTACAGCAACAGAAAATTTGTTAGTTAAATTAGTACAGTTAAATAACCGTGGTTTGTATTTGTCTTTTTTTTTATTATTATAAGTATATTCATTAACTATGGCCCAAGAAGCTGGGATAAGCTCCAGCATCCCCATGACACTACACAGGACAAGCAGTTTGAGGAATCAATGGATGGACGGATGGATGGATGGATTTTTGCTGTTTAACAGTATTCGCACATTTATTTGCTGGGTACAGCTTTGAAACTGATCCTGGAGCACAAAATCCTTCCTCAAACTACAACACGACCTGACAAGCAAAGCTAGAGCAGCTACAGCGATCATATTTGATGTCACGAAAGTAAAAGCAAGAGACTTTAAACAAGCAGAAAAATGTAAATACGGAGGTGATATACAGGAGTGTGACAGAAGCAGATCCTCAGGGCATAGCTCTTCATATTCCTTTACTCACCGAGTCACAGCTAAAATGAAATGTTAGATTTGATCTATAACAGACACGAATCCATGAATGAATAAACAGATTTGTCTAACAGCAAATAGTGGATAGATTATCTAACAGGGAGTCTTCATGCCACAAAATTGCATTACTTTTTTGATTAGTTCACAAATGACCTTACATTTTTTTTAATGTTTTTTAAAAAATATACTGAAAATAAATATCCTGATTTTTTTCTCATTTTCATGTTGTTCAGTGCCTTCTTTTTTCCCCACACTAAACAAAGATGATGTTAGCGACTGCCAGTCTCAGTCACCATTCACTTTCACAGCAATCTTTTTCCATACAATGAAAGTGAATAGTGACTGAGACTCTTAATCTGCCTGACATCTCCTTTTGCTCACACACAGAAGAAAGTCGTACGGTTTTGGAACAATATGAGGGCGAGTAGCCCAAATAATAATAAAAATAAGAAAATACATTCTGGGTTCACTTTTTCCTTTAAATCGGTAAAAGCAATCAAATCCTTATCAATGGATTGAGCATTTATAAATACAGCTTTATATTTATAATGTCAAGTTGCTATTTAAGTTCACTTGAACTTCTTACACCACGCAAACATGTACACATTTAGAAAGCAAACACTGACTGTCAAAATGTAATATTAGTGTTCACGTCATTATCTGAACTAAACAATGAAAATATCTCATACGAGTGAGATTAATCTCTCTAAAATCCATATAAACACAATCAAATCTCAAATCATCATTATACCAAAATTAAGACTTATAAAAACTCAACACTTTTCAATTGATATCTCTTTTCTTTCTACAAATATTATGTATTAAACTGTCTAAATCGATCAGCCGTTACATGATCAACTAGTTACCGTTATAAATTCAATTAAACGTCTATGAAACTTATTTAAACTTTCCAGCTCCCGTGTGTCAGATTATAGTTCATTCAAAGTCTGATTGTTCTGTCTTTCGCAAGACAGACTGTGTGTGAGTAAACTGATATGGACTGTATTTGTATGTAATCAAAGTCTCTGAAACACTCGTGTCTTACCTGTTGGCCCCTCCAGACTTTCCGCACAGACCCTGGCGATGAGAAACAGCAGAACAGCACACAGATTCATAGCAGCGTTTAGTCCAGCAGGTAAAGGCAGGTGAAATACTGTCAGCGAGTGTGGTAGAGTGTGGTAAATATCCTGCTGCTGCGCCACTGAGTTTCATCCAGAGACGCGCAGCGCAGACCCCAGATCTGCCCGCTGACGTCACGACAAACTATTAAACCCCCTCACAACTCTACGAGATGTACCCAACGTAAGGAGAAGGGCTATGGCGCCTCCCTGTGGGTAATCACCAAAAATCATCAGTTAGCTGCTGCAGAGATTGAGGCAAACCCAACTCATAAATTCTGGTCGCATTCATGCGCTATTAAACATCATGTGTTGTCGCTGCCAGCGTCCAGTCCGGGACTTCAGTAAGTAAACAAGGAGGTTCTCATTTCTCTGAATACTGTTTGCTTCAAAGAGGAAGTTCACATTCTTTATTGACGACCACTTAATTGCAATAACAAGCAAGTCGTATCAAACAGAACCAGATAAGTATAATATTAATAAAAAATAATAATAGTAAAAGAACTCAAAATTAGGTATTGAGCATTTCTTCAAACAGTTTGTGAATCAGTTGTTGTTGATGGTCATCACGCAAAAAGTCAACAAAACATAACATTTTCACTGTATCCACCTTATTTTTAAACACGGCCGCGGCCATTTGTAAATTTTATGGGTGTGGCTTTTTTATTTTTTATTTTTATTTATTTATTTATTTATTAATTTAACTGGGTACAATGAAATGACATTATTCCACTCACCCTTCAACCATTGAACATTAATATGACATTTAAAAGTGTAAAACCATAAACAAGATGCTTTTAACATATTATGAATAACCCCAAAAAATGCAATTCCTGCACAGCAATAACGGATGGGTGAAATATAACTATACAGTAATATAAATCCGTATTATGTAGTAACATACATTGCCTCAATCAAAAATGTTCATTAATTTATGCAGTGTGTGATACTGTTTCAAAGTGATTTCCGTTATTTTGACAGATATTAAATAGTATTTGCCTGTGAAAGAAATGTGAGGATTTCAGGAGAAAAAAAACAAAACAAAACAAGAGATTTGTTGTGCATTCCAGCGAATTATTAATGGGATATATTATAAATTAAATAGGGAGAATATTGTCCTTTTTCAATACTATTACAGAAATGCAAAGGGGAAAAAAAAAGAAAATAATCATGTGGTAAAGAATGCAGCGACTGAAAAAAGCTCTTGCCATAGATTTTCTTGTTATAAAATGCTGTTAAAAACCAAGCGTTACGTTATTCTCATGATGTCTAAAAAATAAAACAAAGGCAAATCGACAGCTCATTCACCCATAATTCAAAACGCAGTAGGTTCGTCAGGAATAAGGTGGATAGTGGCTCGTCCATAGGCTTACTTCCATACTGAAGAATAAGGTGGATAGTGTTCTTGAGATTTTTGCAATATGTGAGTTATGTTACATTATAACAGTGTGCTCAGTTCTTCTCACTGAGGAGTTTAGATCCAGCCCTGCTCAAACACACCTGAACCACATTATGAAGGCTTTGGAGTTCATTATAAAGTTAGATGTTGCAGGGGGAAAAAAAAAAATCTCTGTGCAAAATTAGTTTCAGATGTAGCATTCCTGCTTTAAAAGAGCATAATTCCTGAAGAGCTGAAAAAATGAAAAGTTATTTGCAGAATTTAGACAGGTTTTCAGGCGGTGAACCTTTCTTAATTGTATACCTGGAATCTTGGAAATAAAATAAAAAGACCAGGAGTGTTGAAACTCACTTCTGCTCCTGGACATCCACCAATCTACACAGAGATCCATCTATCTGGTTCCAAAGGCTAAGAAAGTGCAAGTAAGTCAAACGCTGTTTACAAACAAAAAAATTACAATAATGTCAGACGATTCTGAAGTTGTAGGAGAAAATGAGATGGTTTTTTTCACCATACTCTTTCTTTTTGACCCGGAGTACACAAACGATGAACTTAGACGTGATTCGTAGCATCGTGGACGTGCCTCCCAGAGCCTGTGCTACTCATTTTTCAAGAAAAAAATACTGATCGTTTCGCTAGATAAGACCCTTCTTCCTCGGCTGGGATCATTTAGAGCCTTTGAAGCTGCATTTAAACTACATTTTGGAAGTTCAAAATCGGGCACCAATGAAGTCCATTATATGGAGAAAAATCCTGAAATGTTTTCCTCAAAAACCACAATTTCTTCACGACTGAAGAAAGAAAGACATGAACATCTTGGATGACAAGGGGGTGAGTAAATTATTTGTAAATTGTTATTCTGGAAGTGGACTTCTCCTTTAATAGCTTTTTAGGTTTCTCCTCTGACTGCTCTCATCAAGGTGCTTGAAATCTCAAATGAGCCTATTTCTGATTATCATAAGTGCTATTTATGTTGTTTAGGTAGGCATTTCACCAAGTCTGAGATATAGCTTTTGTCTGCTGGCAGTCTAGATAATGTACCTGCAGTATGTAGTTTCTAGTTAAAAGCAGATCTGCTGAAAGCTTGTCAGGCTGGTCGGTTTATATTACCCTGTCTTTCTTCTTCTGCTGATGGCCTAGGGCTTCTTTGTAGCTCTTTAAAATGATCTGCTGATCCAGGTACAAACGCAGCAGTTGAGAATGATTTAGCGATTAAAAAGGAGAAGAAAACAGCTTCTGACATTTTGTTGTCTGGCAACTCATTTCTGCTTTTGAACGGTTCACAGAAATGGCTCTCGAAATACGAAAAATGCCACCGGAGGCATGTTTGTGTTAAATGCCGCAAAGCACAGTATCATTTTAAGGTTGACATTAGCCTGATATTCAGCAGATTATCTCAAAATAAGACTGCATATTTGGAGGACAGTCTGAAATCATGCCTGAAATGCTCTGGATCTAAAAACGGGTTGGTGCAAATCCCATTAATATTGCAATTTAATTACTTCTACAATCAACGCTGATTCACCCTCACAGTTGACTAAAATCACTTAATCAATTTAGATCCAGTGTGTCTCCCAATTCATATTTAATTACACAGCCTCAGCCTTTATTCCCCAGTTTCGGTTCACGTATCTTCTCAATGATGCTAAACAAAGAAGACTTGGATGGGTGGGTGTTTCAGTTGTGTCTGTGCTGCACCGTGGATGGAAATCCAGAGATTCACATCTTGCTCAAGGCATTTCCTCTGACTGTTGTCATTAGGCCCGTCTGCATGGCATCTGCTGTCTGCTCCAAGCATGTCATGTGGTTCCCCTGTGCTAAACTATATTGCCTGTGAAAAAGAGAGAAAAGTTGAGATTTGCAGGGAAAAAGCCTAGCTGTCTGCCCAATCTAATGGAGCGTTCATGTCATATTGGAATTACAGTAATTATGATGTTTTAGACCAATAAAAAAGTTCATATCTTTGTTGAACTCAAAAGTTGGAGACACAAAATTGCATGAAACTCAGACTTAAAAGGTCTGAGTAGTTTTTCTGTAACTAAGCTGCTGGGTAGTATTTAATGCTGGGTTATTTTTTCTACCAGATCACTGGTATCTCTAGTTTTAGGTACAAAGGTGTACTCTAAAAAACGTTGGGTTAAAAACAACCCAACTTGGGTGATTTGGCAACCCAGCGTTGGGTAAATATTGGACAGAACACATGCTGGGTTATTTTGACCCCGCTGGTGGGTTAAATGTTTTTACCCAACATGCTGGTTTGTTTTATTTAAAGTAAACTATTGTTAAAAAAATATATATATATATATATAATGTATGTATATGTATATGTATATGTGTATATATATATATATTGCTGGCTTAAAATAGGCTGGAAATTAAAAATCACACACATAATTACTAGAATCCACAGCAATAATCAAAAGATAAACATTTGTTATTAAGACAAATTGAATTTACTTGGGTGAATACAATGTAGTTTACAATATTACATACAAGTGTTTTAAATATAAAAATGTAACACTTAAAAGTAGCATTTTAATTCAAACATATTCACCCATTCTCTGTAATTACTTTTCAACTAAATAGTGCTAATTCTCATGCTGTGTTGCCGAAATTTGGTCTGCTGTTCACGTTTCACTCGTAGCTGAAAGATGCCGTGACTGACTCCATAACTGTAACTGCAAACAGTACTGAGATTAGAGAACATAATTTAACATCACATTAAAAGAAATTCAGTATTGAAAGGAATAAAATCAGTTTGTTATGCAAGGCAAAAGGCGTTTCCATCATTCGAAACAACTGCTGCTGATGCAGCTGACTTACATCTCCTCCTTGTATGGCGCATTCCATAAAATTATATTAAGTATATTAAGTTACAGCACAGTAAAGACATTAGGTAACACTTTATTTTATGATTTCTTAACTAGTTGCTTATTAGCATGCATATTACTAGAATATTAGCCATTTATTAGTACTAATTAAGCACATATTAATGCTTTATTCTACATCCCTAATCCTACCCAATACCTAAACTTAACAACTTCCTTCTAGCTATTAATAAGCAGCAAATTAGGAATTTATTGAGGGAAAAAGTGTAGTTACTAGTGAATAAGTGTTCCCTATTCTAAAGTGTTACTAGACATAATAATAATAATTAATAAATAAATAATTAAATAAATTTGTACAAGAAAAGAAGTGCACCAATTGGCAACACTGAGAACCGCTCTCACCTGTAGAGTACGAAAAAAAAAACCTCAGCAGCTGGGTTGTTGACTGGCTCAACCCAGTGGTTGGGTAGAAAAAAAATAACCCAGTAGCTTAGTTACAGAAATACTACCCAGCACCTGGGTAAAAAATATTAAAACTAACCCAATAATATGACCCAACAAGCTGAACCCAGCATTTGGGTTACAAAAAATAATCCAGCATTTTTTGAAGTGCAGAAAAACTACTCAAAACCTGGGTAAAAATATTAAAAACAACCTATGTTTACCCAGGTGTTGGGTAGTTTTTCTGCACTCTGACCCAACAGGCTGAACCTAGCATTTGGGTTAAAAAAATAATAATAATAAATAAATAAATAAATAACATAACATAACCCAGCATTTTTAGAGTGTGTTCCTTTTGAAAGGATAACACCCCAGTGACAGCTTTTGTATTTTTTATTTTATTTTATTTATTTTCTTTTCTGAGAGTGTACAATCCAGTGTATTTATGATTGTGAGAATGCATCAACATAATGTGATAAATGCAAGTATGCAGCATAACTGAGTGTTTTTGTACAGCTCATATAACTGTAGCTGATGACACCAGAAGCTTCACACATTTAAGTTACAACACTCTCAGAAATAAAAAGGTACAAATATTGTCCGTGGGGTAGTACCAAAGTACTAAAATGTAAAATTTTGGTACTAATATATATCTTTTAGGGGTAACTAAAGTACAAAGGTCTACCTTTTGATGTACCAAGCTACCACCTTATTGACAACTGTTGCACCTTTTTTCTGAGGGTGAAATTCTGCACACTGTTCTTGCATTAAAAATGTTTTGCATTTTTAAAATGAAAACAAAAAGAGGAAGGGTTGTGTTTTATATCTTATTAAACTAAGGCTGTAAAACGATTAATCGCATTTAATCGCATACAAAATAAAATTTTGATTTTGCCTAATATATGTGTGTGTAATTATTATTTGTATATAAATACACACAAATTAATGTATATATTTAAGGGAAATGTTAAGTACAAAATATATTTTTTATTTATATATAATATAAATTATATAAATAAATGTATAATTAATTATATAAATAAATATAATTAAAATAAATACATATACTATAATATTTCTTAAATATATACATGAATGTGTTTGTATTTATAGACACATAATAATTACACACAGTACACATATATTAGTCAAACTCACTTTTATTTTGTATGCGATTAATTGCGATTAATCGTTTGACAACCCTATTATAAACATGCATTACAGTGAGGATATCTGGAGTAGGCACATATTGCCAAAACGAGCTGAGTGATGTTATTAAGTATAGTGCTGTTCCATTTGCTGAATGACGGGACTGTGTCCTCCTGAGAGTTGGTCCTCCTGAGTCCAACTTGCCAAGTCTGAGATGCCAAGGACACAAGCCATACTTGGTATTTAGAAACACCTCTCATATCCAGGTGCGGCATTTATAACTTGAATTTGTAAGACTTCCGCTGTCATTGACTTATTTATTTTAGCTGGACAAAAACAGACCATTATGCTGCAAACTTGTGTTAATCATATTATTTAATTGATTATCATAAACACTTGTCAGTTTTCCTTATTTTACTATACTGGTGATCAATCAGAAGTCTCAATGACATGAATCAGCTTGCTTCTGTGCTTCAAAATAAAATGGATAGAGTTCAACAGCACAGGGACATTTCACTTTGCTTGTCTGTGTTCACTGCGTTCAAGACTACGTGCGCAGTGCCGAGTGGAAGTAGAATGGGCTGCGGATTTGCCTGGGGCAAGGAGTGAGTTTTTTTTAAGCCAGAGTGTCTGTGTTTTCTCTCAGGAATGGAAAAGGAACTGTGTGATTTCGCCTGCAGCCAGGAGCCAGGTTTTGAAAAGCAGAGCTTCTGTGCTTTCTGTCACTCTGTAATCCTTTGGACCAGTGGATCTCAGTTCCGGTCCTGGCGACCCACCGCTCTGCACATTTTGTATGTCTCTCTTATCTAACACACCTGATTTAGATCATCAGCTCGTTAAGAGAGAACTCTCTGAACTCAGCTGAGTGTGGTAGACAAAAGCTGTGGTGGAGCAGAGCTCTCCCAATTCGAAAGCTCCTTCAAATGCATAGTCAAAATGCATCCTTCATTTGGAGTGAAAAAAGGCTTAAACGTCGTGCCTCCACAGGCAGCATATGGAGGTAGGAAGGCAACAAGGCATGGCTGAATCCATTGATTGTGTCACATACTGACTACTGACATACCCTCATGATTGATTTTTGAAGGCAGCATAGATGTATATGATATCCCACATTCCTGAATCATTACTGCCCTTACCAAAAAACGTATACTTCAAGTTTATTTTATTGAGTATGCTTAAGTAAAGTTGAAGTATATTTTTAAGTATACTTTATGTAGTAAGTATACAAATATTAGCATACTAGTAGTATACTTTTCAGTGTACTACTTTAATACTCCTTGGGACTAAATTGGCCCACTTTCTAGTATATAAAAGTATACTTTTTTCGTTAAGTGAACTTTACATCATACTTTAAGTATAGTACTACCTCCTATTTTGGGAATTATGTGTATATTTTTTTATATGAATATCTGAACATATAAAACGTTATGAATAATTTTAGTCTAATATGTAGACAATGTTGTCTTTGTTTATAAAACATTTTACAAAACTAAGATATCCAGGGAATGGATATAAGTGGTTGAAAGTATCTAGGCCTCAAAACTAGATACAGAAACCTCAAGAACGGTGGCAATCAGCAAATATTAAAAAGATTAGATCTTTACGTCACAGTACAACAAATAACTAACAATAATGACAAAACAACAACAACAACAAAAAAGTTTAAATGAAGTCAGCAAACAGCAAAACAATAATCCTATAACAGTAACTGGATAATTTATTCATGCTGCAATGCATGTTGGGAAATTACAAAGCCTTAAAATTTCAACAATATGAAATTCTTTGCTCAGACAACCGTGTTTGACTAGTTGGGACAATATTTGCGTCTGACAAGGGTTTTTAGTTTCAAGAAAATAGCATTTTTTAGTATTTGAGACTCAAAATGTTTTGTAAAATGGAAAATATGTATTTGCATTTTTTACAGTGTGGAAGCATCTGTTTTGGTTTCTTCTTCACTTGTGTTTTGGAAATTTTGTACAGAAGATGTGTAATAGCATCTCTCATGTATAACAATGAAAACACGGATTCTCAGAGCACAAGTACAGGGGTTGGACAGTGAAACTGAAACACCTGGGTTTAGACCACAATTAGTATGCCGTTTGGCCTCCTTTTGCAGCCAATACAGCATTATTTCATCTTGGGAATGACAAATACAAGTCCTGCACAGTAGCCAGAAGGATTTTGAGCCATTCCTTTCGCAGAACAGTGGCCAGGTCGCTATGTGATGTTGGTGTATGAAAACATTTCCTGACTCGCTCCTCCAAAACACCCCAAAGTGGCTCAATAATATTCAGATCTGGTGACTGTGCAGGCCATGGGAGATGTTTAACTTTACTTTCATGTTCATCAAATCACTCTTGTCACCAGTCTTGCTGTGTGTATTGGTGCATTATCATCCTAATACACGGCACCACCTTCAGGGTACAATGTTTGAGCTATTGGGTGCACAAAGTCAACCTTCACACTCTGCTCTTATTGGTGGAATGTGCGATCAGTAAAGACTGGCCACCAGGCTGCATAAATATAGCCATGAAACCTCCAACACTATATTGGCCAGTGTTTCAGTTTCATTGTCCAACCCCTGTATAGCTCAAATATATTTAGACTTTTTCTGTGTGTAAATCAAGGATACATAAATGTAATTTAAGTATATTTCTGAGAAGTACATAAGAAGTAGACTGAAAGTATACTTTCTTATTTTTAGTTTAAGAAGTATACTAATAGCACACTTGAATAAACTTTTTTTTTTTTTTTCGTAAGGGTGCTTAGACTCAGGATCCAAATAAATCACTACCACACAGACTCATGTCCACCTTTTTAGTTTTAGTGTTTTTAATAGTCTGTATGCACTGCTAGAGACGTCCAGGCAAGTGTGTTTAGGGCAGGTTGGAGCCAGACTCTATAGGACATTTACCCTCCAGGAGCAAGACTGAGCTTATTCTGTGCCATAAGACAAAACTGGCCTGTCCAAGTTCAGTCTTAAAACAAGCACAGGCATTTTCAGCATGCATTGATCAGTATAAAGCTAATGCTTTATTGATGCAAAGGCAAAGTCCTTGGGCAGTCCTAGTTGCTTTGGATATTTTAACAAAGGAATACATCTTGACTACAGAAAACTCAATACTGTGATAATTAAGGACTTGCAAACTCAAATAAGAGTAAACTGCATTTATTGCAAGTAAATCTAAATCTATCTATCAGGCTTGAGAATCTTTTTTGTCGTTATGTGGGCCATGACATTGGGATTCTTTGTGTTAAGTTATTCAAAACTGTGTTACATTGAAATCCTTTACTCACTTTTGTATTATTCGTCTGCGTTGGAGTTTGGAGTTTATTATATTCTTGTCTCGTTCTTCGACTCTTCACATAGTACCTGACAGTGTAACAGCTCCAGTGAGAGCAGAGCCTCAGCAGGTAGCAAACCTCTGTATTAGATTATATAAAGTGAGAATGCAGTGAAATAGACAGTTTGAAAAATATTTCACACGACCCATTGTTTTCTCTGGAGAAAGTGCTTACAGTACACATGTCTCTCTACAGCAGTGGGTGTCTGACTGGGTGAGCTGCGATCACTGAATCTACTGTATACTAAATCACAAAATCACTGGACAGTTTATTAGATTGGGGAGTTTGAGCTTCCCTATGAGAAGGGTTGCATGAATCTGTGCTTTTGAACATGTTTTTAGTGTTCCGGAGTCCAGATACAACATAAATCAGTTTTACGAAATTACGAAATTCGAATTACGAATTTATTTTATTTTTTTTTTTTTTGAGCTTGAACTACTATAAAATGGACAAACGGAGTATAAAACGAACAAAACCATAGGCCTACATCATACTAATTAAGGTGATGCTTTGAAGGCTTACACTTCAGTCTCTTTGGAAAAGCCAGAGGTTAGTCTTGCCCATGGCCACTGTGGTGATACTTTAAGAGTCAACCTTGTTTTAATAGCTCCAAAGGTGGCACATGGCATTATCAATATCAAGGTCATGATTCACAGGGAACTCATAAAATGTATACCTTAAATGTAATGCAAGTCACTTTGAATAAAAATGTCTGCCAAATGCATAAATGTAAATGTTAAAAGTCTGAAACCTGCATCCTTGGCAACCTGAAACCTACAACAGTTGCCAGCACTGATCTTTAACCAATTACTCTATGTGAACTTTGTATTGACACGTTCTGTACACATCCAAATTAGCAATGCTTTGAATTTTTGTAATTTAACTGAGGTTGCATTCATTTCTTCCTACAAGCCTCAAGGTTTCTAACCACTTTTTATTTATTTTTTTATTTATTTTTTTTTTTGTAAACTATCAGAAAAAAAATGTGCATAATTTATAAGTTAAGGGGTACAACAGCTTGTCACTGGGGCTGTACTCTTAAAGGGATACATCTGTATCTTCTTTACTCCTAAAGGGTGCATTATTACATTAGAGTGGTAATATGTACCCTTAAGGTAGTGATATGTACTTTTATGGTACTGTTGTGAAGCCTTTGGAGGTAATGAGGGTACAAATGTGTCCCTTTGACACATTTGCCCTATGCAGTGACAAGTTGTTGTGCCCCAAAAGGGTATGTATGCATGCATGCATGTATTTATTTATTTATTTACTTAAAGTGTGTGTATTTCTATACTGATGCAGGATGTCTAACTTGAAGCACTCATTCAGAAGAACTTGGTAGTTTTCTTGTAGTAGTTTTCTACAAACCTCGGGAAAGAAGTAATACCGGGGTAATATTCAAAAGTAAAACAACCATCTCAGACTACTGAACAAGCTGTTAATGAACTAAAATAGCTCCTCCTAATTCATTCTGATTAAAAAATATCTGAAATTTATCTAAGAAATTAATCAAATGCTCTAGGGCAGCATTTAAAGATGCTATGAAGCAAAATTCTGGCAATTATGTATGTGATAGTGATATATATAGAGAGAGAGAGAGAGAGAGAGAGAGAGAGAGAGAGAGAGAGAGAGTACTTTTACTTCAAACTCGCTAAATTCCAGCCTCAGCCCAATCAGAAGTACCTGTACTTACATAGAAACCTATACAAAGTAGCCAGAAAGAAATGCTAAAAGAAATACGTCAGATGGATTTAGGGGCTTTTGCATCTGAACTCTTCATATCTATATATATATATGAAGACACATATGTTTCTTGACAACACATGAGCATTTATTTAGCCTAAGTGAGACATTTTAAAGATTAGAGCATCAGGAGATGAGAAACAGTGACAACATGTGCTGTTCGAAACTGTGCTCTCACATCGTTAGCAAGTTTGGATCGCTAAATCTTGAACGACTGTCAACTAGTGTCGTGACATTTGAACCGAGGCATCAGAGCTTATGTTAAGGGGTGTGCCAGACGAAGCCTCGATTCGAGGCTTGTGTTGTTAACGTAGAAATCACAAAACCAGTGACAAACAAAGCCTCACTTTCTCTCCAGTCCCGTGCGAGATTCACTGTGTGTCAGTTCAAACCCCCAGATCTTACTTATTCATTTATATTTTTAAATACCCAGTCAAACAAGTAATATGAAAAATACTAATTATTTCAGGAAAATTAAATATTTGCCATATGCACTTCATGTGTACATTATTCTTCTATTGCATCATATAGATATTTGTACTAGCATTTAATGCCACAGTTTAATGGGTAAATCAATTTGTCAATGACAGAAATTCAACAAACACACACACTGTTATATTTGTGCATGTAAAATGAGTCGATCTGTGGAATATGTGGTGAATGTTTCATCCGACGGTTTCTTTTTCACATACTTCTGGCTGCTTTATTTTTTGCTAACCACCAGATTGCGTTGTTTTCAACACACTTGAAGCTTTGAAACTTTTACCGAAACAGTCAAATGAAATGTCAGTGCTTTACAAGGCCACTCCTGTCAACTGTTGAATGAATGAGTGTTACGTCCCACTTGTTTACTTCGAACCAGAAGACGCTCCCACTTTTGACGCAACGTCTCATGGGGCGTAGGAAACTTGTGGATAGGCATAATAAATGATCATGGTGGGGTTGACAAAACACCCCAGAGTCAGATCTAGCTCACAGATCCAGCTTACTGCTAGAACAGAGTATCAAGAAGCAGCAACCATCAAGAAGATCCCATCATACTCTGGGAATAAGCTGATAGGCTGTGTGATGAGAAAACAACATACTGATGAGAAAAAAAAAAAGTAAAACAAATGGTCCAAGACAGGGCTTTCACAATGGACTTTGTCGTGTGTCATCCAGATATTATGATACCTAATAACATGGCCACAAAAATGAGGAACCAAATCATCATGTGTTTTAGGTTTTGTGACAGAGATGATGCTGTGACACAGTGACCGGCACTGTCACTAAAATGCATCAACACAGCCAGCCTATTGTAGTACGAAAAATTTCAGCAGCAACATAAAAAATAAATTAATAAAAATAATAAATAAAATAAAATAAACACAAAATGCATATCATAGTAAATTGGCCCAAAAAGTTGCTTACCAAGGGGTTGGTGATACTTACTGTATAGGTTAATAAGACTAAGTTTGATACTCGCCTGAAAGACAGTGCTGATGGTTATATGTTTATACATTTCTCATGCAGACATGCATAGAATTTATAAGATTAAAAGGGATTATGTTTCTGTTTCAAAGTGCATTAAGTCAGAGTGAACATCTCTGTAAAAATCTTTGGGTTGTAAAACTTGCTGGGTTGTATCTTGCTGATGTGCAATTGCAGTTGTGGTAACCACAGGCCTGGTTTTGCATCTGGGTGTTATGCTGGGTACACACTAAAAGATTTTTAAAATCTTCTAAGACCACAAACATGAGGAGCATAAGGAACAAAATGAAGATCCTCCATCTCTGCTGTCCAAATCCTTTTGTGCCACGCCATGACTGTGCTTGTTATGCTTCCTCCTTCTGTCAGCTCGCTTTCTGATTGCTTATTGTTTTGTTTCATGTGGTAATCTCCAGATCGTTTGTGCGTTTGTCCTCGGGGTTTCCCCCACACATCAGGATTTCTGATCGAAAATATTCAACATCCTGAATATTTACGATTCACGATCGGGATCCTCCGATGTTCTTCCAAGCAGATTCAGTCACTCTTAAGACACCTCACAGCACAGGAAAATCTGATAAGATAATCTTTAGAACAACCAAGATAATCGGGACATTACCTAGTATTGTCAGAAGGGGCAAAATCGGCCCAAAATCAGCCAGATTATCTTGTGGTGTGTACCCAGCATTAGTTGCAGTTTAGGGACAGTTTTTCTAGCACCTAGTCTGCTTGCTGAGTGAGGGGTATTGTGGATTATTTATTAAATATAACAAATAATTGCAGGCACTACAATTGTAATGGTGGGTAATCACTACAAATTGCAAGGATGTCTTATCTCAATGGGCCCTACCATACACCTGGCGCAATGTGATGCAAGTGTTTATTGCTAGTTTCAGCCCAACGCAGGTATCATTCTCACGTTCTGCGCCATGTTGTTTAAATAACAAATTGCACCCATCTGTTCACCCATGGGCGTGCTGGCCTGAAAACGAGGTGTGTGCAGGCGCATTGTTGGTGCATTGCTATTTTGAGGCAGCTGAAACCAACTCGAACCTGGTTTAAAGTCAATAGTATTAGTATTATTTATTTATTTATTTATTTATTTAAAAGGCATGTTAGTAATATGCGCCTATAGGCAGGTGCACAACAATCTGCTTATTACACACACACAGGGATGCGCAGCGGCACACAAACATGCCTAATACTAAAAATGAAAGGATTACAATGTAAAAGATTATTATTTTGGTATATGGAGAAGCGTTCAGGCTTTGCTTTTGCAAATTCCACCATGTAAATAGCAAATCCGCCATGGTGCAAGCGCAACTGAATTTTAAAGGGAATGGGAGACGAGACTCTGACTGGTTTATTGCACATTATGCCCCAAACACACCCATGACTCATTTAGAGAATAGGTACAACCGTTTTGGACCATGTGCCTGGCACACAAACCGTTTTTTCCATTGTTAAACTGGCAAAAGTGGATTCAGACATGCCCTAAGTACACTTGTGCAGTTTTCAGACCATGCTCTTAGATTGTTAAAATAGGGCCCAGTGTGTCTGTGCATATGCATAATTGATTGCATCCTTCAGATATAAGAATAAGAAATTAGAAGTAAATTAGAAGAAAAAGCAATGAAATAAAGCATATCCTGTCAATACACATCTATTCTCTCAGGGTGTGCAACAGTGTCTAGTTTCAAGGTCCACTTTACTCTAATATACTTTAGGCACTTTTAGTTAGACACCTGTGGCAAAGTATAACAGACTAAAACTTTAACCTTATTTTCATTATTCTACTCTTGTATTAAAAATATACAATATTTATCAACATTTAGCTGTGAAAACTGCTTGTTGTGAAAACCTGCATATAATGCATAGAATAAAATATTTAAATATTTAAATATTTAAAGGATTAGTTGACCCAAAAATGAAAATTATCCTCACCCTCAAGCCATCCTCAATATGCCTTTCTTCTTTCAGACAGACACAATATGAGTTATATCAAATAATATCCTGGCTCTTTCCGGCTTTGTAATGGCAGTGAATGACGGCCACGTTTTTGAAGCTCCAAAAAGTGCATCCATCCATCATTAAAGTAATCCATACAACTCCAGTGGGTTAATGAATGCCTTCTGATGCCAAATGATGGGATTATGTAAAAAAAATATTGATATTTAAGACTTTTTTTATAGACTACCGTATTTGCATTCATGAGAGATTCAACATGTGACATGCACATAGCAGAAACTTATTTGAGAATTCAAATTTTTGAGAGTTCAAATGCAAAAGCAAAAGTGCCATCTGACTTCCAAAAAAAAAAAAATTAGCATTTTTGTCAGGCTCCTATATTTATGTTCAGTTATTTCACTTTAATTGCATAGAAAATGACCTATACATTGCCATTAGAGTAAAATTTCTTAACCTAGGAATAAGAACATAAATTTCAGATGGCACTTAAGAGGCTTTTGCATCTGAACTACTCACATTTAAGATGGACACTAATACAAATTACAAAGATTATAAAGCTGGAATCTGTATATTATTTAATAAAATTCAGATTTTGTTCATCTGACAGAAGAAAGGCATATACACCTAGAATGGCTTGAGGGTGGGTAAATGGGATAATTTTAATTTTTGGGTCAAAAATTGCTTTAAGTATTGATTACTTTTCAGTTACTGTGTTTTGAATTATCATGCGAGACTCATTCATTTTTATATACTGAATTATGTGATTACAGCAATATTCATAACACATTCTGACTAGCACCTTTGCATTCATTGTCTGTTGTAATATTATATTTATGTTGTGGATATGTTGACTTTTGATGAAATACAAACAAATAACTAGATAAAAAAAGTTTGTCAAGACAAACTTTAAGTTGGTTTGAGAAAGATGCACCAGAAAGTTTGAAAAACTTTAAAAAGTGATGGTTTTCAGTATGAAATAGTTTGAAGTTTAAAATACTTTTAAAAGGTTAATCTTTTGAAGGCAATACAGTCTCAGATAGTTACTAGCATGTTTTTAACATGATTAGCAAGTTATTAGCATGTTGTTAGCATGTTTCTAGCATGATTACCCTTACGAAAAAGACGTTTATTCAAGTGTGCTATTAGTATACTTCTTTTAAACTAAAAATAGGAAAGTATACTTTCAGTCTATATTTTATATACTTCTCAGAAATATACTTAAAATTACTTAAAATTAAAATTACATACTTGATTTATACTTAAAAGTCTAAATATATTTGAGCTGTACTTGTGCTCTGAGAATCTGTTTTCACTGTTATACATGAGAGATGCTATTACACATCTTCTGTACAAAATTTCTAGAAGAAGAAGAAACCAAATCAGATGCTTCCACACTGCAAAAAATGCAAATACATATTTTCCATTTTACGAAACATTTTGAGTCTCAAATACTAAAAAATGCTATTTTCTAGAAACTAAAAACCCTTGTCAGACCAACAAAATTACGCAAATGTTGTCCCAACTAGTCAAACACAGTTGTCTGAGCAAAGAATTTCATATTGTTGAAATTTTAAGGCTTTGTAAGTTCCCAGCATGCATTGCAGAATGAATAAATTATCCTGTTACTGTTATAGGATTACTGTTTTGCTGTTTGCTGACTTCATTTAAACGTTTTTGTTGTTGTTTTGTCATTATTGTCAGTTATTTGTTGTACTGTGACGTAAAGATCTAATCTTTTTAATATTTGCTGATTGCCACCGTTCTTGAGGGTTGTGTATCTAGTTTTGAGGCCTAGATACTTTCAACCACTTCCCTGGATATCTTAATCTTGTAAAATGTTTTACAAACAAAGACAATGTTGTCTACATATTAGACTAAGTTATTCATGTTGTTTTGTATGTTCAGATATTCATAAAACAAAATATATACAAATTAATATCTAAACAGGGACATAGTAGTATACGTAAAGTATGATGTAAAGTTCACTTAAAGAAAACTTACGAGTATACTTACAGTATAAAACTACTAATCTAGTAGTTTACTGAGACTATATTTCAAAGTGTACTAAAAATACATAAACAAGTATTTAATTTAGTATACTTGCAGTACAAACTAAAACATAGATGTAAACTAGTTGTGTATTCAAAGTTTACTACTGTTATACTTAAAGTATACTTAAAAGTATACTTTTATATACTAGAAAGTGGGCCAATTTAGTCCCAAGGAGTACTGAAGTAGTACACTGAAAAGTATACTACTAGTATGCTGATATTTGTATACTTACTATATAAAGTATACTTAAAAATATACTTCAACTTTACTTAAGTATACTTAATAAAATAAACTTGAAGTGTACTTCTTTTTGGTAGGGGTAGCAGATTGCTAGCGTGATTTTAGTATGATTAGCAAGTTGCTTGCATGTTTCTAGCATGATGAGTAAGTTACTAGCATGATTCTAACATGATTAGCAAGTTGTTAACATGTTGCTAGCATGATTGTAGTATGATTAACAAGTTGCTAGCATGTTTATAGCATGATTAGCAAGTTACTAACATGATTACCAAGTTACTAGCATGATTAGCAAGCTGTTAGCATGTTGCTAGCATGTTTTTAACCTGTTTAGCAAGATGCTAGCATGTTTTAACATGATTTTAGAATGATTAACAAGCTGCTAACATGTTTCTAGCATAAGTAAGTTGCTAACATGCTTTTTAGCATGATTAGCAAGTTGTTAGCATGTTGCTATCATGTTTCTAGCATGATTAGCAGGTGATATGTGTTTAGCATGATTAGTAAGTAGCTAGCATGTTTTAGCATGACTTTAGAATGCTTAGCAAGTTGCTAGCATGATGAGTAAGTTGCTAGCATGTTTCTAGTATGATTAGCAGGTTGCTAGCATGTTTTATGATTTTAGAATGATTAGCAAGTTCGCTGTACATTTTCTCTTAGCATGATTAGCATTTTTAGGAATGATTAGCAAGTTGCTAGCATGTTTCTAGCATGATTACCAAATTGTTAGCATGTTGCTAGCATGTTTCTAGCATAATTAGCAAGTTACTATCATGATTCTAGTTGCTAGGCTTGGCTAGATAGAGAAATAGATTACAAATATTAGAATGGAAGTTTGAATTGATTAGAAATAGAGTTTGAATTTTGACAGTTGGAGTTTTCACAAGACTGTGGTGACGCGTTTTAACAGTCATCATCATTATAAATCCTTGAAATTTTTTCAGATTTTGATTTTTTTTTTTTTTATGTATGTACATTTATAACACTACACTTTGTATTATATCACCTTTTTACCAAGTTACAAAAAAATGAGTTAATGCTAAATCGAGGGTGAAGGTGAGTCTATGTCCCACTAAATTTGACATTGTTCTCTCTTCTGACTGCCGATATCAGTCTCTCTCGATGTTTTTTCTTTGAATGAAAGTCGTGAAAACACTATCGTGGCGTTATCCTTTTGTTATTTGAGCAAATGAGAATGCAAAAAATATATTTGTGGTACTCTCCCATTCACTGCTCTCAGATTTTACCCAACTATGATGACTTCCGCTATGAGAAACCAAGAAATGTGAGAAAGGTCCATAGTGTTGCTCATTTGAACATTCCGTCAGTGTCTATGGGATTTTTATGATTTTGAATCTTTAATTTTATGAAAACTATAAGTCGGATCAGTTAAAAAAAAAAAATATAGCACATTAAGTGAGATCAGTCTGAAGAGCTGGGCTGAGTTTGGTGGTTCTAGCTTGAAAGCTCTAGGAGGAGTAGCGTTCAGAAATTTGGCTAAGAAGAATAACAATAAGCTTAAGTAGCAGATCAGTAGGTTGGCTTCCTCAAGTGTGTGTATATATATATATATATATATATATATATAAGATATTTTGTGCAATTCATACTGTAAATATATCAAAACTTAATTTGTGATTAGTAATATGCATTATTAAGAACTTTATTTGGACAACTTTTAAGCCGTACTTCTCAATATTTGAATTTTTTTGGACCCTCAGATTCCATATATTAAAATAGTTGTATCTTGGCCAAATGTTGTCCTATCCTAACAATGCATCAATGGAAAGCTTATTTATTCAGCTTTCAAATGATGTATAAATCTCAGTTTTGTAAAATTGACCCTTATGACTGGTTTTGTGGTGCTGGGGCACAAATTGTTGATGAGATTCCAAAAATGATACTATGTGTTTATGCGACAGACTGTTGAATCCCTGACGATAATCTGCGTAGGTAGATGCACATGTTGAAGCCTGAAGAGCACGTCGAGATTGAATCTTAACCTTGACTTCGCTCTTATAAGCTTACATGCTGAGAGGCTTCATTTAAATAAAAGAGAAGCATTAATCACTCAACACCACTTAAGGAGACTCTTCACTTCCATCGGATGACCCCATCCTGATCACTTCAAATGCTAAGCTGAATCCTGCACCAGTTTGAGGTTTGAATGCACCATGAGCCGCTATGCTGAATATTACCTTGACCGAAGCATGTCGGAATCAGTAATGAGCGGAGTGAATGCTGGGATAAATGCTCAGTAAAATATGCTGAACTTTTCCATGGAATCCTGCACATATTTAACCACAGAGCTTATGGGCTGGACAGGCATTAACATAAATATGAATTCATGCATATTGCAAATCAGGACCAGCAAGTTATGGGAATAATCAACTTGCATCAACTGCAGTCAGGCCATCTGGAGGAAGTTAAAGCGCTCACTGACAATGAATAGATTTGCACAATAACACAATACATACTGAAGGTGAAATAGGTTAATGAGTTATGTAGGATTCTGAATTTTCTACGGCGCAGTACGTGGTCACAGCTATTTCTCCCATAAGAGGCGTCGCATTGCAAAAAAATTGTTTTGGTAATATCATTTTTTCAATCACTTCTAGTTCTGCTTGATGGAACAAAAGAATCTAAATTCACTCAGCACGGGTGAGTAAATGCTATTCAGATGTTTAATTACAGTTGCGTTTTCCTCCGTCCCCAGAGCTCGGCTCTCCTTACAGCCGTAACAATTGCATTTAGAGTGGTAGAAACAATGTCAGAACAGTTTAGATCCTCAACAGCACTAAGAATAAACGTGACACTTCAGGAATCAGCAGTATGCTGTATGGACTCAGCACAATCAAGCTGTGATGATTATTTGAAGGGATGGTTTACCCAAAAGTGATAATCCTGTCAGCTTTACTAACTTTTATTTTTCTATGAAACACAAGTGAATCTTTACACAGCGTTTCAATAGCAGTTCATTGTGACCATACATGTAAAGCCATGCAAATTCATGTAATTATATAGTAATTACTGTGTCATTTTTGAAACAGTTTGAAACTTCAAAATGCAACTACTTCAAACTTTAGTTTGATAATTAATAATTTAGATGAATTATACTGGTTAAGATTGTGACGAGCTAGTTGCTGTCACTGAAAATGTCCACACGAGGGTGATTTAGAGTGTTGCTGATTCGTTCAGAGAAGACTAAAATAGGAAGTGTCTGTACACCTGAAGGTAGAGCATGTGAGAAGTACCCATGGCATTGCTACCCTAAACTGATCTGACCTAAAATGGTGGTGGAAGTTAACATTGAGTTTGGATTAATTACATTACAACTCTTTTTGAAGTGACTACAGATGAAAACTGACCACGACTGCAGAACAGACTGAGCTTCCCTATTAATAAACAGCTGCTGAATCTTCATGACTGAAGCTACGGGATGTACAAGTATTTCGCTGCTTATTTCCTATATGTGAGGGTAGTTGGGTACTATGCCCCTAAACGTTTTAAAGACGGTTTAGATGTTGTTGGGAAAAACAAACTGTGCACTAGCCAAATCTTCACGTGTTTGAATCAGAATGACGCCAGTTCACAAGAACCATAATATGTGTTGCTCTTCTTATTTAAACTTTGACCTCTCTCCTTTAAAAGTGAAAGTTAACCGTGAATAGTCAGCACTCGTTGAGTTTTTTGGATGTTAGTATTGAGCTTTCAAACTTTTTGAAATGAATCACTGCACGTTTGAACTGTTTGAATTGAATCATTGAACATCTAAATTGCTTAAACTGAGACACCGATAGTTTGACTGTTTGCCATGAATCACTGCACGTATGAACTGTTTGAATTAAATCATTTAACATCTAAACTGCTTGAACTGAGACACCGATAGTTCGACTGTTTGCCATGAATCAATGAACGTTTGAACTGTTTGAATTGAATCATTGAACATCTGAATTGCTTGAACTGAGACACCGATAGTTCGACTGTTTGCTATGATTCACTGAATGTTTGAAGTGATTGAACTGAATAATTGAACATCTGAATTACTACAACTGATAAACCGATAGTCTGAACTGTTTGCAGTGAATCATTTAACATTTGAACCGTTTTAATTGAATCATTGAATTTCGAACTGTTGGAACTAAATCTTTGAGCTGGTTGCATTGTATCATTGAATGTTTGAATTGTATAAAGTGAATCATTGTGGTCAAACTGTTTAATGTAGTCACTGAGCTGTTTAAATTTGAAGATTGATGTGAATGGGTGAAAAAGATAAAAAAAACTAAAGATAATTCCTGTTTTTACTAAAAAGGGTTATATCACTTTCACCTATTCACAGTTTAAAGATTATTTTCAGGGTCAAAGAGGTACCTCTAGGTCAGTTGTGTTTATTTGATTGTGTTTCATTGACTTTTGAGTGTATGTACATACAAAAAAAAATTGTTTTGTTTTTTGAATGATTTTTTGTAAAATAAGAATTATTTTTGTGCATATTGAGAAAAGAGGGTAAAATGACATAATAGCTCAACACAAGTGAAACTGGTTTATTCTTGTTGGGCTCAAAAGGGGTTCACAAGGTTTGTTGACTGACTTTACAGTATTTATTTTTATTATAATACATTTATAAGTTGGCACCCCAGAACCAGTCAGTCTGCTACAAGATGAATAAAGTCATTTAAAATTTTTCTTTGAGTTGGAAAGAGAAGGAATGAGGTGTAGAAATATGAAAACACACAATCCACAAAGTTACATGGACTACATTTATGCTGTTTCTAAAATATAAATATTAGGTGAAAAAACATTTGCATAGAAGCACAAATATAAAAAAATAAAACTGAAACTGAACTAATGAAATAAACATACACAGTAAAAGTAAATAAATGAATAAATAAATGAATAAAAATGACAAAAGCACATGACAGAACTGCTGAAAATTCTAGTCAAAATATAAACATAACAAAATATTATTATAAAATAATAATAGTAAATGTCATTTGTAAAGAGAAGGACATGGGCTGTAGAACTATTAAAATAGAAAACCCACAAAGTTACATGGACTACATTTATGCTGTTTCTACAATATGAATAATATTAAATACATTTACATTGAAGCACTAAATTTACTAACTGGAAAAATGAAGAAAACCTAAAAAGTAACTAAAAAAAAAAAGATAAAAAAAGATTAAAAAAAAAAAAAGATAGGACATGATATAATTGCTAAAAAAAATTACAGTCAACAAACATTCTATTGAAAACTGAAAATATAAATAAAACAATACTAAAATAATAATAGTCAATGCCATTTTAAATGTATCTTTGGGTTGTAAAAAGAAGGAAAATGAGGTGTAGAGCAATGAAAATATACATCGCACAAAGCCACAAGACTATGTGGCAGTGCAGAGTCACAGCAGTGAGTTTCCATGATGGTGATTCAATGTGACTGCTAGGAAAGACTGTTGATTGGGGACTTTTTCTTCAAGAACTAAAGAAGCTTTTCAGTGAGACAATAAGAGACAGCTTGAGGACATTAAGGGAGGAATTACAAAAACAAATTGAAGACAGGAGGATGCAGACGGCCGTGTGATTACAGCTGAGAAGATAATAAACAGAGAAACATTGACAAAGACAGAGCGAAACCTTGTTAGGCGCAGTGGGAAGCACATCATTTACCTCCTCACCCTCCACTGAGACCCTTCAGAAGCACAGGGTGCTGAAGACGAGTGCCAGTCAGCTCCGTGTGTTTCTCCAGCATATGTTCAGCATCTCTCAGGGTTTATGAAGCTGTGCCAGCTCTGATATCATGCACTGGTCCAGCAGAGCCGTGATGGTCACTTCTCACAGCATGAACACCTGAAACATGCTGAGTACTGGCCTTTCTGAGCTTTTGAAGGTCACTTTTACACATTTTAATCCTTTTTAAAATTACTAAGCAAAGGTATGTTGCAATAGTGCTTCTGCTGGTCAGTTTGACAATGGGTAGAGCATTCTTATACTCTTGTGGTAACACTTCATTTTACGGTTACTTCATTAGTTGCTTATTAGCATGCATATTACTAGAATATTAGCCATTTATTAGTACTAATTAAGCACATATTAATGCCTTATTCTACATCCCTAATCCTACCCAATATCTAAACTTATCAACTACCTTATTGAATATTAATAAGCAGCAAGTTAGGATGTTTTGAGGGAAAAGTCATAGATAATAGTGAATAAGTGTTCCTTATTCTAAAGTGTTACCCTTATATTATTATATTGCATAGCCACATGCACAAGTATGCCTTTTTTACTACAAACACAGATGCAAACAAATGTCATTACATTACTGTGGATTAACAGAAACAAAAAAAAAATAAAAAATTACTAAAGGGAGTAATTAATGTAAATAATGGCATTTTCCCCTGCTGAGATTCACAGTAAATTACAGTCAAAACACTGATCTTCTTTTAGATTGTACAACATTGTTTTGATGATAAGTAGGGAAATGCTAGGATATGAAGTACAAAAAAAAAGTAATTGTGTTTTAGAAAATGTAAAATAAAAATAGAAATATATTTGTTTTCCTATTGTTTTTATATGGTAATGAAGTACAAAACCTAAACCTAACCCGCACACAATTTATTATATTATATTATATTATATTATATTTATGAGGAAATTATATATTTTAACTAGGGCTGTTAGTCATTTAAAATTCTTAATCTAATTAATTAACATGATGTTTAGATTAATTAGTCTGATTAATCGCAAAATAAATTTGACTGTGAAAATAAAAAATATTATTTAATTCTATTTCTTTGTGTGTTAAATGAGAAAGTATCAAATAGACATTACAAATTGTAGCTAGAAAGAAATGTATTTGATTCAACATAGAATTTATTACACATAAACATTTAGGCTGCAACAGCCAAATGTAAACTATGAAACATTAAAAAAAAGAAAATTTAAGAAAAATCTCAGTATTTTTCTTTTTCATACAATGAAAGTCATTGGTAACCAAAACAGCTTCGTTACATCTTCAAAATACCTTATTTTATTTTATTTTATTTTATTTTTTTTTCGTGACCTATCCCTTTATTTATTTATTTATTTATTTACTTATTTGTTTTTTGTTTGTTTGTTTGTTTGTTTTCATGAAATTATGCTCTAAATAAGAAACTAAATCTGCCAGCAGGTTTGGTAAATGTCTTTATGAGTCATTCATTCATTCATTTGTTCAGTCAGTCACTCAAAGGGCTGATTTATTCATGAATGAAGTAAATGTCTCTCTTTATGAATGGGCCTTTGAATCATTGATTGACACGATTCGTTCAAAACGCGATTCATTCAGAAACTAAACACAGTTGTGTTGCTCTGAGATGCGCACCTTCTATAGCACAATAGCGTAAACCTTCTGCAGTGGCTTTAAAGGTACTATGTTCTCTGCAAAACTGAGGAAAAAAATAATAATATTGAGTTTAAAATACAACAAAATATCAACTTCATATATGCTGAACTGTTGTATAAAAGCACATTTAAGCTTGTGATAGGTTGGGACAAACCTATCACAAGTAACTGTATAATTACACTGTAATAAGGACACCTTAAGTGTAACCCTTTATTCTTTAAGACAAATGCAGACAGAGTTATATTAAATATTGTCCTGGTTTATCCAAGCTTTGTAATAGCAGTGAATGGGTGTTGAGATTTTGAAGACCAATAAAGTGGATCCATCCATCATAAAAGTACTCCACACGGTTTCAAGAGGTTAATAAAGGCCTTCTGAAGTGAATCGATGCATTTGTATAGGAAAAATATCCATATTTAAAACTTCTGTAATCTCTAACTTCCTCTTACTGTCATACTGTTCATGAGAGAGTGGCGTTTTAGGATGACGTAGGATGATGTAGGATGCAGGCGAGAAGTGATAAATATGGAAGCACAGAGGACAGAATTAAAAATACAAAACGAGGATTTGTAAAGAAAAATGACAAAGGATTTAAATACAGACTCATGAGCACGCGAATGACAGTTAGCGGAAGCTAGAGATTACGGTTGAAAAAGTTGTAAATATGAATATTATGAAATATTCACTTCAGAAGGCCTTTATTAACCCACCAAAAACATGTGGAGAATCTTTTATGATGAATACATGCACTTTTTTGGACTTCAAAATCTCAATAGCCATTCACTGCCATTATAAAGCTTGGAAGAGCAAGGACATTTTTTAAACAACTCTGATTGTATTTGACTGAAAGAAGTCATGGTATAATTTCCATTTTTGGGTAAACTATGCCTTTATCAACACAGAAGCTAATATTTTCTCAAAACACTTGGTGTGGATTCCATGTAAATACATTTATGCCTCCTTGTGTAACATTAAAAAGTGTTTCAATGCATCTTTTCATGATATCTATCTATCTATCTATCTATCTATCTATCTGTCTGTCTGTCTCTTTATAATAGAGGGAATGGCCTCTCTTATTTTTTCCCTCGTTGGATTAAAGTTTGATTGAGGAGATGTTGTCTCTGGTTCTGTCTGTTTTGGGATGCACTGCAGTGAGTGTCACGCTCAACCCAGAGCACATGTTGCTTAGCAGAGCTGCTAAGTAGCAGAGGAAGAGGGAGACACGGACAGAAAGAGAATTCATATATTGTGCCGAAAACACAGAGGATTGGGAAAGTGTTTGGTAACAGCAGCACCCTCTGAATACTGATGGAGAACGTGTGCCGTGGGTCTGACGCTCAACATCCCGGTCTGTCAGCTCAGCTAAGGGGGACAGTTTGTGTGTGTGTGTGGTATCATGCATCTTAATGCAAACCAGGCATGTCGTACTGACAGCACAGAGCAGCATTCTTCACAGGAAGCTGACAGGAAGGAGACAAATACTGGAGCCCACCAGGTCCTACCACCCCCCTCTAGCCTCTCTTTCTCATCAGCATCATTTATTTTCATGAGTGAAGGAATGAGTCCGCTGATAGCCAGCCCCCACAAGACATATCCACACATATATACACAAACCTTAAAGCAAGCTGCTGTTATCTGCTGTCTACACAGGAAGATGCTTATTAAGGGGAACAGATTAAAACAGACCAAACTAACAAAAACTAGCTGATTTGACTGATTTAAAATGCACTAAATAGACAGCAACTTACTTTAACGGTCACTACACAAATAGCTTGAGTAATTTTCAACTACTGAAAGTAAATAATTTAAGTGGTTTGCTGGTGTTAATTGGTGGTTTTAGCTGCGCTCCCAGTCTGGGACCAAACCACCTGTTTTAGCAGGGAATAGTGTCTGATGGTAGCATTTTGCTAAGTTAACAATGTGATGATCAACACAACCTGCACACACACACTACAAATATTATGTGAAATATGTTTATTTCCATTGTCGTTGCTGTTGTAAAAAAAGAATTAAAAACAAACAAAAAAAAAACTAACAGGTCGCACAGTGTTTACTCCTGTATAATTTCATTACAAAACAAGAATGACACTCTTTTCACCTTATAATTCACTGCAGTATGTGTTCCATATTTACATTACATTATAAAATTATTCCTAAGTTTTCCACTTCTGTATCCACAAGTTTCCTACGCCTCATGAAGCATTGCGTCAAAAGTGGGTGCGTCTTCCGGTTTGTAGTAAACAAGCGGGACATGACACTCATTCATTCTGCAGTTGACAGTAGTGATGGGCAAATAAAGCCTCATAAAGCACTGACATTTTCCTCTGACTGTTTCAGGAAAAGATTCAAAGCTTCAAGTGTGTCGAAAACAGCATGATCTGTTTAGTAACAGCATGATCGGTTAGTAAAAAAATAAAGCAGTCAAAAGCCTGTGAAAGAAACACCGTCAGACGAAACATTCACCACATATTCCACAGATCGACTCCTGTTATGTGCACAAATATAAGTCTAACAGTGTGTGTGTTTGTTTGTTGAATTTCTGTCTCTGATAAATTCATTTACTCATTAAACTGTGGCATTAAATGTTAGTACAAATATCTATTTTATGTAGTAGAACAATAATGTACACATTAAGTGCATACAGTATGGAAAATATTTAATTTTCCTTAAACAATTTGTATTTTTCATATTACTTGTATGACTGGGTTTTTAAAAATATGAATGAATAAGTAAGATCTGGGGGTTTGAACTGACACACAAAGTGAATCAGGCACAGGACTGGAGAGAAAGTGAGGCTTCGTTTGTCACTGGTTTCGCCATTTCTACGTTAACAACACAAGCCTCGAATCGAGGCTTAATCTGGCCCCTTAACACAAGCTCCGATACCTCGGTTCAGATATCACATCACTAGTTAACAGTCATTGAAGATTTAGCGATTCAAACTTGCTAACGATGTGAGAGCACAGTTTCGAACAGCACATGTTTTCCCTGAGCACTGTAACAATATCTCTCATAAAGGTTTGCAACTTTACAAAGTAAACAAAGATCCGAAAAACATTTAGCCTCTCGCTAATTAGCACACAAAATACCATTGGTATACTACTACTGCCGCCTCACCGGAAGTTGTTCCTACCTTCAGTAGCGCCCCTCGGAAACAGGTGGATAGATGGAAATTAAATTGAATGACTAACACTTGTGCTGGTGTTCAGCTACATCCAAATGTGTTGATAGTAGCTTACCTGCAAGTATCTTTTGTTGCTTCCAAAGGGCAGTACTAAATGGAAAAAAAAAATGATATTTCAGTAAAATAAGACAAATTTGGATATCTTCATCCTGTTCAAAAGTTTTCACCCCTGGCTCTTAATGCATTGTGTTTCCTTCTGGAGCATCTGTGACCGTTTGAACCCTTTTTAATAGTTGCGTATGAGTTCCTCAGTTGTCCTGGATCTCAAAATCATACAGTCACTGCTGGAAAGGGTTCAAATATGCAAAAGATGCTGGAAAACTGAAGAATCTAAAAGACCTGGAGGATTTTTCCGAAGAACAGTGCTCAGTTTAACTGTTCAGAACAAACAAGGGACTGATGATCAACTATCACAAAACAAAACAAAACAAAACAAAAAAACAGTCATGGATCATTCAGGTAACCACACACTGTATTAAGAACCAAGGGTCCCCAAACTTTTGAAGGGGATTATTTGAATAATTTCAGTTTGTTTTTGTTTGTTTGTTTGTTTGTTTTAATCTTGTGGACTATATGTAAACATCTTATATGTACAATATCTTACTCAGGACAGTAATAAATTTAAAAAAATAACATGCATTTGTTGTGCTCACTGTGTGAAGTTTCGAAAAAGTATTGGGAAATGGGTTCTAGATATTGTAAAAAACTACAATTACTATTTTATTCAACCCAGTCTCATTGTAAAAAGTGCCTGTGGTTATATTTTTTATAAAATGATACTTTGTCGCTTCTTGCATGTTCACTAAAAGCGAGTTCGCAAAAAATTGACAAAAATGTGAATGAAACTTTTCATTTCATTGGTTGTTGCGTGTGTTGCTGAAGTTCAGAAATTGTCTTACAGGATTGTGTTTCCAAACAGCAGGCATCCACCTCCAGAAGCAATGTCTGCATTTACAGATGCATCTCAATAAATTAGAATGTCGTGGAAAAGTTCATTTATTTCAGTAATTCAACTCAAATTGCACACAGACTGAAGTAGTTTAACCCTCTGGGGTCTGAGGGTGTTTTGGCACCCTGGAGAAATGTTGACATGCCCTGACATTTGTGCTTTTTTCAGTATCTTAAAAACATATTAATGGCTAAAGTTTGATTACACTGTAATGTTTCCGAGGGGCGCTACTGAACGTAGGAACAACTTCCGGTGAGGCGGCAGTAGTAGTATACCAATGGTATTTTGTGTGCTAATTAGCGAGAGGCTAAATGTTTTTCAGATCTTTGTTTACACATTTAACAAAAACCCACAAATTCACTCTCTCAACAAATTAGAATATGGTGACATGACAATCAGATAATCAACTCAAAACACATGCAGATGTTTCCTGAGCCTTCAAAATGGTCTCTCAGTTTGGTTCACTAGGCTACACAATCATGGGAAAGACTGCTGATCTGACAGTTGTCCCGAAGACAATCATTGACACCCTTCACAAGGAGGGTAAGCCACAAACATTAATTGCCAAAGAAGCTGGCTGTTCACAGAGTGCTGTATCCAAGCATGTTAACAGAAAGTTGAGTGGAAGGTAAAAGTGAGGAAGAAAAAGAGCTGAGAGAACTGCAGCCTTGAGAGGCTTGTCAAGCAAAATTGATTCAAGAATTTGGGTGAACTTCACAAGGAATGGACTGAGGCTGGGGTCAAGGCATCAAGAGACACCACACACAGACGTGTCAAGGAATTTGGCTACAGTTGTCGTATTCCTCTTGTTAACCCACTCCTGAACCACAGACAACGTCAGAGGCGTCTTACCTGGACTAAGGGGAAGAAGAAATGGACTGTTGCCCAGTGATCCAAAGTCCTCTTTTCAGATGAGAGCAAGCTGTATTTGTATTTCATTTGGAAACCAATGTCCTAGAGTCTGGAGGAAGGGTGGAGAAGCTCATAGCCCAAGTTGCTTGAAGTCCAGTGTTAAGTTTCCACAGTCTGTGATGATTTGGGGTGCAATGTCATCTGCTGGTGTTGATCCACTGTGTTTTTTGAAAACCAAAGTCACTGCACCCGTTTACCAAGAATTTTTAGAGCACTTCATGCTTCCTTCTGCTGACCAGCTTTTTAAAGATGCTGATTTCATTTTCCAGCAGGAGTTGGCACCTGCCCACACTGCCAAAAGCACCAAAAGTTGGTTGAATGACCATGGTGTTGGTGTGCTTGACTGGCCAGCAATCTCACCAGACCTGAACCCCATAGAGAATCTATAGGGTATTGTCAAGAGGAAAATGAGAAACAAGAGACCAAAAAATGCAGACGAGCTGAAGGCCACTGTCAAAGAAACCTGGGCTTTTGAAGTATTCTAATTTATTGAATTGATGGGTTTTTGTTGAATGTGAGCCAAAATCATCACAATTAAAAGAACCAAAGACTTCAACTACTTCAGTCTGTGTGCACTGAATTTATTTAATACTCGAGTTTCACAATTTGAGTTGAATTACTGAAATAAATGAACTTTTCCATGACATTCTAATTAATTGAGATGCACCTGTATTGTGTTTCATCTACTCACTGTGAGGTGCAAGTAATCTATTATATTTGACAATTGTTATATTCAGTGGCTTCTATAGTGCTTCTTATATAGTGCCAGTTAATCAGGAAGTGTTCTATTTGACTGTTGGATGGAAACTGTGCTTTTTCGCAAATCTTTTAAGTGATATTCTAATTTTGTGCATAAGTTAAATTCGCAACTTTGGATGGAAATTCAGCTAATGTTAACAAAAGCAAATGTGTGATAAAAATTAATTTGCTGAAGCAACCATGTCATTTTAGCTTGCTTTCACTTATCTTTGTGCACAGGTTTCACAGGACTCATACCAGAGCACTCAGCACCACTATACTGGGTGCGCTACAGAGCAAGTTTACCACATTAGAAAAACCATACATATAGAGCTGATTATCTGATGCAAATGTCATTAAAATTAAGCTTGTAAATTAAACTGTATTACTTGACAATCTGCCCCTGTAATTACAATTTGTGCGGAAAACTGTTTTGGTAGTGTTTATTTCAGCTGGAAATGGCTTTTTTAATGCTAAAAAATTAAGCCAGAGACATGTTTGATATTAAATGCAATATTATCATAATTATCACCCTCTTTTGTCATCCAGAGATTTTCTTATACGAGGTGGGTACATCAACCTTCACATCCCCACAGGTTATAGGCTCCCACTGGTACAAGGGCTTGTTGCAAAGAATTCTGGGATTGTGTTACTGTATGGAAGGCCATTTCCACCACTAGATAAAACTAAAAAAGGTAACTGCAACTTTTTATTTCACAATTCTGCAATTTTATATCTCACAGTTCAGAGAAAAAAACTCACAACTGTAAATTATAAAGTCACAGGTGTGTGTTACAAAGTCAAAATTGTGTGATATAAAGTTGCAGTTGTGAGTTATAAGGTCAGTATACAAGCTCACAATTATAAACTCACAATTCTGACTTCTGAAAAGTCGAAGCTGCGAAGAGAAAAAGTCAGAATTTGGAACATATATCTTGCAATTCTTTAGTGCTTACAGTTGCAAGTTTATATCCCACATTTCTGACTTTATTTCACCCAATTGCAAAAGTATACCCTACAGTTCTAACTTTATAACTTGCAATTGCAAGTTTATATCATGCAATTCTGAAAAGAAAAAAAAAAGTCAGTGGTGGAAACATGCGGATGTCCATATTACTGGGATTGTGTTATGCACAGAATGATTAATGTGATGTTGCTTTCTGGCCAAGGTATCCGAGTCAGCATAATTTTGCTACCTATAATGTTTTGACGGCTGTTAAGGTTGGTTTTGGACTCACTCGCTAGGTTTTGGACCAGAGCATATGAGTTTTTCAAATTTTGTAAAGGATGTTTCACCTCCCTCTGCTTTTCATAAGCTACTAAAATAGCTCCCACAACTTTAGTCACATGCTAGATGCACAACAAGCAGAGACTTGGCAAACAACCCTTGTTCCACAACAGAAATTACTCTCTCTCTCTGTCACGTCATAGTAATTGCTTTGGAGATGGTATTTTAAGCTATTGCATTTTCATCAGCACGCCACAATTAAAGCTGCTCTCAGGGGTCCAGATGTAAAAAAAATAAAAAAAAAAAAACTTCATGTTGGGAGTGAACTTGCTAAATTTATGCTAAGGAGGTGGTAGGAACTGACAAACATTTTCAAGCAAAGATTTCAGCACACAGCGTGCGAGAATACAGACTTATTTTCTTCCTCTACTTTTTGCTGGGTTCCGCCTACAGCAGCCTAATAGTAACAGGACACGAGTGAGGCAGGTTGTCATGGCGATGACCGCTGAGACTGGGATTAAAGTCTAACCAAACAACTCTCAGAGCACGAGATGACAGCTACTTACTTTATAACCTGGTGAGTCTATCGTTTGGAGCTGATTGCATTTCAAACTAAATTTGACAGCCAGTATGAGAAAGACTTCCTCAAAGAATAGTTCGTCACAGCCAGAAAGATCCAGTCTTACAGTAAAGTAGACATTGACTCCATTAATATCCACACATGGCCGGGTGCCCTTGTTCAAAAGTCATGTGTACATAATTATATGATTTCAAGCTGAAAATCTATTAATAATTAGGTGAAAACCAAACTGTCATTATTACTCTGTAATGCATAATTGTGGTTTTCTGCCTATGACTACAAATTTTAATTTCTTTTGTAGCACTAATAAGGAAAATGAGTGTGCTATGAAATTAGAATATATTAAATGTTCACAAAATTCAGGTATCATTATCCATTTTCTTCCCACACATAAACGTCCCTCTCTATCAGATAAACCTTTCTAAAAATGACACTGTCTCCAAGGAAGTGTAGTAAACTGTTTGAGGCATGTTAACAAGATCTCACCTTTCTAACACGTTTTACTCAGCCTGTCACCTTACACAAAATGCAGCCTATTTATGTCCTTGCCATCCTTTTTTCCAGACCAGAGATATTTCCTTACCAGGTTAAAATTATTATAGTTTATTAAAGACATTCTACTAACTATAAGTAACCTTGAAACTACATGCCAACTAACAGTCATTTAATAGTATTAGATAAAGTAAATATGCAGGCTACATTTTCTAAATAAAAAATGAGTGGTGCTTGCTGTGGTAAAACTCGACACAAGGCTAGTGTGACTAACCTCATTGTGTTAACATCATGTTAGCAACATGCTAATCATATTAGCACAATGCAAACAACACGGTGACACAGTTATCATGTTAACATGGTATTATTAGTAAGATATATGACTATCATAATGACTAACATTTAACATGTTGCTAACATGATGTCAGCATGTTTTTAGCAAGATGTTAACAATGAGCATAAGTCTAACAGGGTTAGCGTGATGCTAACATGACTATCATTGACCTCCAATTTGATGTTTTGACACATCATCCGTGGGTCTTTGACAAATGGCGTGGGAAGAGTTATATGCCAATATTTGTATCTAAGTATAATAATAACTACTGGTACTACTACTACTAATGTCCATATTGGTACCTTAAATGTACATATTAGTACCTAAAGTGTGCATATTAAAGGGGTCATATGATGTTGCTAATATATATATATATATATATATATATATAGTGTATTTGGTGTAATGCAATGTGTTTATGCGGTTTAAGGTTAAAAAAACACATTATTTTCCACATACTGTACATTATTGCTGCTCCTCTCTGCCCAGCAAGCTCATCATTCTGAAAAGTGTAGTGTGCTCTGATTGGCCAGTTATTCGGTGCGTTGTGATTTGCCAAAAATCTCAAGCGTGTGACATAAATGTGTGTCCCAGCGCAACGAGACAAAAACAATTAAACCCATTATAAATGAGGCATTTGTTGCATCCAGTGGGGATATAATTACTGATTATGATGACTTCTACTGTCTTTTTATGCATTACATTGCATTGCATTGTGTAAACATAAAACCATGTCTTTTTGCGATCATAGAAATGACAAACAACAAGCACTACTCTACACTGCTCAAAACTTGCTTTTGAATAGTCAGTAGCAAATTCTTACAGTCTGTGAGTCAGAAGTGCCAGACTGTCCTTGCAAAGCTGGAATTGCCCCACTTTATAGAAACAGCATTTGTGCACAGCTGGCTGTGTAGGCTACTCTCCCAGGTTCAGGAAACAATCTTCCATAAAATGCACTGCACACACTCAAATATTTACATTGTACTGTTCTGGAAAAGTGTTGTAAATATAACTTAATCACTGATTTCTAGCTGTGTACTCATTTGGAAGGCCAGACAAAGTACTTTCACTTTCACAGCGAAACATACAGCGTCTCCACAACATGAAGGCAACAAATATACTACAGTGAGAATGAAAGTTATGCCCTCTTTCTTTGTGTATACATTTGGGCGGTGTTAAGCAAATCTTCCAACACAGTGAAATAGATGTGGGGGCGTGTTTGAATGAGCCGTTTTAGAAAGGTGTGGCTGAGTCTTAACTTTGAGAAAGAATATCTCTTATTCACAAGTTTCTGGGGGCGCTACTGTAAAAAAGAACGTGGGTACAGCTTCCGGTGAGGCGGCAGACGTAGTATACCAGTGGTATTTGTGTGCTAATTAGCGAAGAGCCTAAGTGTTTTTTAGACCATTGTTTACTTTGTAAAGATGCACATCTTTATGAGAGATGTCCTTACCTTCTTATATGCACAACAATGACTGTCAGCTAGTGAAATGACATTTGAAGCGAGACATCAGAGCTTGTGTTAAAGGGCATGCCAGATGAAGCCTCAATTTGAGGCTTGTTAACGTAGAAATCCCTTTCGTAAAAGCCTCACTTTCTGTCCTGTCATGTGCGCGATTCACTTCACGTGTCCTAATGTTCGACCCCCAGATCTGACATTGCGAGTACATTTTCATTGGGACCTATTTAATAATTACATTTTTAAATACCCAGTCATACAAGTAATATAAAGAATACAAATTATTTCAGGAAAATTAAATATATGCCATATATACAATTAATATATGTACATTATTCTTCTATTACATCATATTGATATTCGTACTGACATTTAATGGCACTATATTCAGTGGTCAGAGTCAGAAATTCAACAAACATACACATGGTTAGGCTTTTATTTGTGCATATAACATGGACCGATCTATGGAAATTGTGGCGAATGCTTATTCCGACGGAGCTTTAGTCTCTTGGCTGCTTTATTTTTTACTAACCACCAGATTGCACTGTTTTCGACACTCTCGAAGCTTTGAATCTTTTCCCGAAACAGTCAGAGGAAAGTCTTGGTGCTTTACGAGGCTTTATTTGCCCGTCACTCCTGTCAATTGTCACGTCCCGCTTGTTTACTTTGAACCGGAAGACGCTCCCACTTTTGACGCAAGGTCTCATGGGGCGTAGGAAACTTGTGGATAATTTAAGACTTTAATCTTTGCAACTTTATGAATCTTAACGCTTTGAGTGGTACAGTCCCACACATGGGATTCTTATTTCTGTGCCCCTGGGAGTACGGTCCCACATGTGGTGACGTCACGCAACTGCCAAATTCAAACTGCGTTTTTGCGCGTTGACTGGGGCTGCACTTGTCATATAGTCACAATTATACAGTGTTTTCAACTACATAACGTTTATTTGAGGTTTCAGACATTTAAATACACATGAGTACTAGTAAAACAATACATTTAGGGTTTGTAAAATATACACGGATGTCTATGGAAGCAACTATAATACACTTACTTACACATATTTGTGAATCGGAATATCAGATAGCTGAAGACATGGTAAGCAAGTGTGTGAATATTTTGAATAAAAAAAAGGAAAAACAAAATAAAAGCTGTACGTCTGTCATACGTGCTGCATTCACACCATCTCTCGAGATGAAACATGTGACATTCTACTCTATCTGAATTGTGAGTTTCTGTGGCAACACTATTAACGCCAAAGCCCTAACATGCTCCTGAAATCGTAATTACAACTTGTAAACTCTGAATGTTCTGAGAGTTACGACTTGGACCAGTGACAGATGTACCACGTGACCGCTGCCAGGCTCATTTTGGCACTACTTGTATTGCATTGACTGCTCTAAAATATGAGACAAAAGACATTGTTAGATGCCAGTGTTTTCAGTCATAGCTATGCAAGGATTTGATTATAAAAATGGTATCATAGCTATTAAACTATATCTTCTGATTTTAAATCTGTATTTAACCTATCCTAACCTAACCTAGGTGCTAAAGTCTGATTTTGTGGTGGCTGTGCTTTAAAATTACATTATTATAATCTTAATTCAAGTGATGAAGGATTTTGTAAGTCTGAGACTAAATAGTGTTGAGTGCTACTTTAAGGTTAACCCTGCATGCTTTAAAAGTTTCAAAAGGATTAACAGTTGAAAACATTAGTTAGAAATTTAGAAAAAAGTAATCAATTTGGATAAATTTGTCTGTTTTTATCAGATTTACCAAGTATCTAGTCCTTTCCGTAGTTTCCAGTAGCCAAAACGTAGTTAAAGCTGTTGGAGAGCTAATAATTTAGCATGTATTTGGCTATATTCCTCAACATCAGCTCTCACTATCTTTGATCACAGGCAAGTGATTTTGTCCAGGAATCTTAAAATGAAGGAAAAAAAAAAAAAACACAGGAGAATGTGTTATCTACTGCATTTATTTTGTTAGTTTTTAGCAAATACAAATGGCAATTTGAACGCTTCTGCTGCTAGAGAAAGTGGCAGCCACGTAATCGTCAATTCCACCGCTTGCCTTGTTTTACCCCAAAAAAAAAAATTCTACTTGAGAGCGCTGCCAGTGAAAGGGTTAAATATACACCAACAGCTTGTAACGCTGCAAAGACAAAGAAAAACATGAAACTGCATTATATGACCCCTTTAAAACCTTAAAGGTACAAAAGTATACCTTTTGAAAAGGTACCGGCCCAGCGACAGCTTTTGAAACTGGGGTGGTATCTTTTTAAGCATCTTTTTAGGCATACTTTTGCACGTTATTAACCCCCAAAGGATGCCTATTAGCACCTTGAAGATAGTAATACTTAAAAGTACATTTTAATAGCTAAATTGTATATATAGTACCTTTTGAAAGGATACTGCTGAATGAGTCCCCGGGAAGTGGCACGTCTGGTGAGCCTACCTGAGAGTGAACCATGAACTGAAGAAACAATGGGTTTAAATACACAGGGGAGGACCATTAACAAAACAGAAAACAGGTGTGCATTAATCAGAAACCATGACAACAAACTAGAACTCAGGCAAAGGAATCAGAACTCAGGTAGAACTGTAACAGCACGTTAAAAAAGAAAGTAGGAGATCATAAAGAAACTAAACAAGACCTACAAAGCACATTAGGGGAGTCAACGTGCATGTAGTAGCATTGTCTGGACTGGCACACCTGTTCAACATCATATGGGAATCAGGGGCAGCACTTGGCAACTGTTTTTGTGATATTTTCACCAGATGGCTCGAATGGCTCTATTTGAATAGATTTCCATACTCTTTTATCAGTCCAGGCTAGAGTCAATTATTTAACGTGTTATTAATATTACATGTCACTTAACCTAAAATAGTAATTCAGGAGATTACAGGAGGCTGTATGTCCACATGCCAGGTTAAAACACAGCACTACACTGGGAGGAGGCTTTATTAGGAAAGTAGGTAACACTTTAGTTGAAGGAGCAATTCTCACTTTTAAGTAGTTGATTATTAGCATGCATATTACTAGCATATTGGCTGTTTGTTTTTACTTATAAAACGCATATTAATGTCTTATGAGCATATTTTAGATCACTTAATCCACCCAATACCTAACTTAACAACTACCTTACTAACTGTTTATAAGCAGCAAATTGGGAGTTTATTGAAGCAGAAGTAGTTAATAGTTATAGTTAACAGTGAGAACTGATTCCTGAGCTAAAGTGTGACCTGAAATTAACATCAGTGCCAATAGTATTTACAATTACATTGTATTTAATTATTTTAGGGAAAGCACAAATAAGTAAACATATTTCAAATAAAATTTGTTCTAAAATAAATAAATTAAAGCTGACTTGAAAACAATGAACTTATAATAAATATCAATAACATTTAGTCCTTAAGTGTAATTTTAAAATTAATTACAGAGTAATATTCATTAACAACAGGTTTATGATTATTTAGCATTAGTCTGTAATTATGGGTAACACTTTATTTTACAGTTTCTTAACTAGTCGCTTATTAGCATGCACATTACTAAAATATTATTTATTAGTAGTAATTAAGCACATATTAATGCCTTATTCAACATGACCTTATTCTACATCGCTAATCCTACCCGATACCCTAACCTAACAACTACGCTACTAACTATTAATAAGCAGCAAATAAAGAATTTATTGAAGGGAAAAGTCGTAGTTAATAGTGAATAAGTGTACCCTATTCTAAAGTGTTTTTAATCAACTTTCCTGAGCAACAGTGTCAAAGTAAAACAAAGTGTTGGTCATCATGGCTAAACAAATCAACATGAAACTAAGAATATAAATATATAAAATCATATAAATATATAAAAATGTATAAAATCTGCTTGCAGTCAGACTTTATTTTAAGGTCCAGTTCACACTATTAATAAACCATTGATGATGACTTTTGACTTTTGCCTTAATGAAATCATATGACTGCTTATTAATAGTTAATAAGTTATTTGTTAAGTTTAGGTATGGGGTAGGATTAAGGGTGCTGAATATGTGCTTTATGGGTACTAATAAACTGCCAATATGTTAACATGCTAACAAGCAACTAATTGTAAAAATAAAGATTTTTGAGGAAGACACTCCAGGATGTTTCTCCATATAGTGGACTTTTTGCACAGGTGGCATCCTATCACAGTTTCACGCTGGAATTCACTGAGCTCCTGAGAGCAACCCATTCTTTCACAAATGTTTGTAAAAACAGTCTGCATGCCTAGGTGCTTGTTTTAAACACCTGTGGCCATGGAAGTGATTGGAACACCTGATTCCGATTATTTGGATGGGTGAGCGAATACTTTTGGCAATATAGTATATATATATATATATATATATATATATATAAATATATATATACACACACAGACTATATACACTTTTTAACCATAAATGCTCATCTTGCATTAGTTTGACTTCACACTTTATGTAATCACATTGAAAAGGTAGGGTAGGGTGAAAAAATGTGAAAAAATTTTTCTAAAGGACATTTGACTTTCTTTGCACATTTGCTTTGTAAACACCGGGTTGGTACTGCGTTGTAGTGATGGGTCGTTCTTGAACGATTTGTTCATTTTGAACTAATCTTTAATGTGACTCAGGACGAACGAGTCGTCTAAGGAAATGATTCGTTCAGTCGCGCATGCGCAACATGCTATTAGTTTCTGTACTGGAATTAGTTCACCTGTTTCGAGTCTTCGGGTTTTTCAAGTCGTTCGTTCACCTTATGGGGCTGTCACGTGATGAACGAACGACTCAAACCCGAAAACTTGTCAGATAAGAGGTGAGGTGAGCTAATCATAGACTAAAGACCCAGGTAAACAATGAATGAATCTTTTCTGTTTCTTATAGCATTACAGTTTTGTCTTGTTTGTAGTGTTATCAATGTTTGTGTAAGCAGTAGATGTGTTAGGGAAGTAACGCGTAACATTTTAATCATATTTTGCTAAAATGAACGAAATGACTCAAAAAGAGATTTGTTCATTTTGCTGAACGAGACTCAAAGGTCCGAGTCGGTAAAATGATCTGAACTTCCCATCACTACTGGGTTGGTTGAACTTTCCAGTGTAATTATGTAATGCGTGAGGTAGCATTTGTGGTTAAAAAGTATATACTTTTTTTTTTTTTTTTATGAAAATAAAAATTGTTTCACTAGATAAGACCCTTATTCCTCGGCTGGGATAATGTAGAGCGCTTTAAGGCTGCATTAAAACCACAGTTTGGCCCTCACTAAAGTCCACTACACGGAGAACAATCCTGGACTGTTTTCTTCAAAAACCTTATTTCTGACTGAAGAAAGAAAGACTTGGATCTTGGATGACATAGAAGTGAATAAATTATCAAGAAATTTTTATTCTGGAAGTGAACTAAACCTTTGAATGTGTTAATTAGATTTTTTAGGCATATGTAAGCATTGCTCACTCAAGATTTTTGGCCAAGAATGCCAGTCTATCCGCCACTGGCTTGAGACAGAAACTTTGGCTAATGACAATGTTGCCACTTTCGCTGAAAAGCCTCTCTGAGGGGGATCTTATAGCAGCAGTGGATAGATACTTGCGGGCAAGCTTGGCAAGATGTGGAAAGCTGTTTTCCATCATGCAAGTGGTTCTTCCTCTTTGTCTATGGAAGGTGTTAGCAGGTAGTTGTTTAATTCTGCTTTAACAGGATACGTATGGGTCTGAGAGGAATCACTCGCTGCTGCAGCTCCTCTCTGTTTAAAGAAACTCCCCAAGCTTTTCTTGGCTGTTTGTCTTGGCCCTGAGCAGCCGCTCTCATCTCTTTTGCAATATTCTGGTATGAGGATAAAAATGAATGAATTAAACCTTAATTATGACCAAAACCAGTCAGCTTCACCATTTTTATTATACTGACATCCCCTTTACTCAGAAAGTCAGAGCTCAAAATAATACTGCCCCCAAGAGCACCTGGTAAGAGTCTGTGTTTTCAGTTCAACATATATAAAACATATATGATTAAATAAATGATTAAGAAACAAATGTTACTGATTTTATTATTGACAATAATTTGACATTTACCATACTATTTGTAAAGCCACTTGTTAGGTGGCCAAAAGCACAGAAGGTTGTTAAATTGTATTAAAAAAATTCCCTTGCAAATGGGGTTCCCCTTCAGTCGTTTCACTACGACGTTACATATGGGAACTCGCCTGAGTGACCAATCACCTCTGAGCTTTACAGAAAAGGCCAATGAAATTGGCGAGTGGAGTTTGCGTGCAACGCCACTCCCCCGTACATACGGGTATATAAGATGGCGGCGCGCATCCACTCATTCAGATTTTCGCTTCAGAGCCTCACCGCCTGCGAGCTATTTCAAGAAATTGAAGACAGAAGAAGAACAAGCCTCTCCGACACCTGCAACGAGCGTGTCAGATCCTGCGAGCCGGCCGCCTCAAGAGAACGGAACGAGCCGGCTTCTCGCATTTCCAGCGAGTCTGAGCGCACGGTTGTGCCGCGTCCTCCCTGGGCGAACCGGGATCTAAGAGAGCAATTTCCTTACGGTCGTCGAGAGCCATTGTCCCGGTATGGCTTTCCGACCGTGCGTTTCTGGGTGCGGTAGTTTCCTCACCTCTGTTGACGGTCATGATCGCTGTCTCACGTGCCTGGGCCGAGCGCACGTAGAGGCAGCGTTTGTGGATGGTTCGTGCGTTCATTGCGAGCGCATGTCCATGGCCACGTTGAGGTCCCACCTCTCGTTCGCGAGACGGCTCCCCTCGTCGTCTTCCCGAGGTAGTTCGGCGAGCCGTAAAGGCTTTACGGCTGCTTCGGCGAGGCGCTTGGGGGACCTCCAGGTGACGGTGCAGAATGTCCCGCCGGCTGATACCCCGCGGGCTTCCGCTCCACCGCGTGGTCCCGTGGTGATGCCCAAACAGACCGCTCCCCCGTCTAAAAGCGGGCCCAGCGTCTCTTTTGGTGCTCCCCCGGAGGAAGAGATGTCTATCTCAGCATCAGAGGGTGAACGGTCGGCAGATGAGGCGGGCACTTCGGCGGAGCAGCGCCCCTCTGCGGTCGCTGCTCCGTCTGAGGCGGACGCCGAACTGTCGGCCATGCTCCTCCGGGCCGCCAAGGGGATCGGGCTGGAGGTCCCGAAGGTGCCTCCTCCCGATCCTTCGAGGCTGGATGATTGGTTTCTGGGGACGAGGTCTGCGGCGCCGCCGCACTCGCCCCCAGTCCCTTTCTTCCCGGAGGTGCACGATGAGCTGGTTAAGGCATGGCGGGCCCCTCATTCAGCTCGTTCACGCCTTACCTCCTCAGCCCTCGCTACCCTTGATGGCAGGGCGGCCAGGGGGTACGAGGGGGTCCCTCAGGTTGAGTGTGCGGTTGCGGTGCATTTATGCCCGCAAGACGCCGCCACCTGGCGGGGCTCTCCGCGCCTCCCGTCCAAAGCCTGTAGGCTTTCGTCGGCTCTGACCGGCAAAGCCTACAGTGCTGCGGCCCAGGCCGCCACCGCCCTGCACGCCATGGCCACCCTGCAGGTCTATCAGGCCAAGGCATTAAAAGAACTGCACAAGGGTAGTCATGACCAAGCAGTTTTGCAGGAGCTGCGTGCGGTGACCGACTTCGCCCTCCGGGCGACTAAAGTCACGGCGCGGTCCCTTGGTCAGGTGATGTCCACACTCGTGGTCCAGGAACGCCACCTCTGGCTGAACCTGGCGCAGATGGCAGATGTCGACAAAGCACGCTTTCTCGACGCTCCCGTCTCCCAGGCCGGCCTCTTCGGCGACACTGTCGAGGACTTTGCCCAGCAGTTCTCGGCAGTCCAGAAGCAGACTGAGGCGATCAGTCACATCTTGCCCCGGCGTGCGACTCCCACGAAGTCCCCGGGTGCCCAGCCTCAGCCTGCTCGTCGCCGAGGGCGCCCCCCTGCGGCCCCCAAGAAGCAAGACCTACCTGCTCCGTCTCCGGCTGAGGCCCATGATGCGCGCCTCGCCGCCAGACGTCGTGGCCGCCGCAGGGGAGCGGCGCCGCCCGCCGCTCAGGAGCCCCCTCATACACCTAAGACCCGCAGGTCTGCGCGGCGCTCCTGACACGGGCAGCCTGGAGATGATGGAAGCTGCTCTTCGGGGGACGACAACATCTGCCCCCCCGCCCCCGGTGGAGGGCCGGGACCGTCTGTGCGCTCAGCTGCCGTCGACCTACGGGTCGGCGGTACCCACCCACTCACAGAAAGAGCAATTTTCCACATCTCTGGGCCAAGTGCCCCGAGTTCTGTTCCTGTCAGACAAGATGTCTCCTCGGGTTCGGACTCGGAGCCAACATTCGCCAGCGCGGGAACCTGGGAGGAAGGTAAGTGCTGCTCAGAGCGGCCAGACTGCTCTCCAGGACGTTCATCCTTCTGGGACCAGTCCCCTTCCCCTTCCCGCAGGCCGCCCCACCGCGGTCACGTCGGTCAACGCTCCGCTGATCCCACTGGTGGCCAGGCTCGCAGCCTGGCTAGAGCTGCCCAGCCCGTCCCGGTGGTTGATCCGGACGGTACGTCTCGGCTACGCGATTCAGTTCGCCAGGCGCCCGCCCAAATTCAGAGGCGTCCTTTTCACCTCTGTCCACTCGGACACAGATGCCTCTGTCCTGCGTGCGGAGATTGCTGTCTTACTGGCGAAGGACGCAATCGAGCCTGTCCCTCCAGCCGAGATGAGGTCGGGGTTCTACAGCCCTTACTTCATCGTGCCCAAGAAGAGCGGTGGGTTACGACCAATCCTGGATCTTCGAGTTTTGAATCGGTCCCTTCTCAGGCTGCCATTCAAAATGCTCACTTCGAGGCGTATCCTTTCGTGCGTTCGACACCAGGATTGGTTTGCGGCCATAGACCTGAAGGACGCGTACTTTCACGTCTCGATTTTGCCTCGACACAGACCCTTTCTACGGTTTGCTTTCGAGGGTCGAGCGTATCAGTACAAGGTGCTCCCATTTGGCCTGTCCCTGTCCCCCCGCGTCTTTACGAAGGTCGCCGAGGGTGCCCTGACTCCGCTATGGCGGAAGGGCGTTCGCATCCTCAACTATCTCGACGACTGGCTCATCATGGCTCACTCGCGAGATCTGTTGTGCGAACACAGGGACCTGGTGCTTCAGCACCTCAGCCATCTGGGCCTTCGGGTCAACCGAGAGAAGAGCAAACTCTCCCCAGTGCAGAGGATCTCTTTTCTCGGTATGGAGCTGGACTCGGTCAATATGACAGCCTGCCTCACCAACGAGCGCACGCAGTCAGTGCTGAACTGCCTGAAATCATTCAGGCACAAAACAGCGGTCCCTCTCAAAACATTTCAGAGGCTCCTGGGGCATATGGCAGCTGCAGCCGCGGTAACGCCGCTGGGCTTGCTTCATATGAGACCGCTTCAGCGCTGGCTACACGATCGAGTCCCGAGATGGGCATGGCACCGTGGCACACTCCGGATTGGCGTTTCCCCGCAGTGTCGCCGCCTATTCAGCCCGTGGTCAGACCCTGCCTTCCTACGGGCCGGAGTCCCCTTAGGACAGGTCTCCAGGCATGTTGTGGTTTACACAGATGCCTCCACCACGGGTTGGGGTGCTGTATGCAACGGGCAAGCAGCCTCGGGCTCCTGGACAGGACCTCGACTGCTTTGGCACATCAACTGCCTGGAGTTGCTAGCAGTGCTTCTCGCGCTGCGTCGGTTTCTTCCGATGCTCCGCCACAAGCACGTGCTTGTCCGCACGGACAACACTGCGACCGTAGCGTACATCAGCCGCCAGGGTGGTCTACGCTCCCGTCGTATGCTGTGAAGGCTGTGTTTTCCCTCATACATCTATAACAGATTAGATGTATTCAATTTCTTTATTCCACATGCCTAAACCACATGTGCTCCGCCCCCCCAACCCATGCTTCAGTACATCTGGCACCCCTATGGGGCCCCTCTACTGGTCCCTAGGGCGTTGGGAAGGTTACGTAGTGACTCCACTTTCCGACACGTCCGCCTGTCGGCACTTGGTGTCTTGCGTAACGCAGCCTCAGGGTTGTGGCCTTTTCCATGGGTCTGTTCCCATATGTAACGTCGTAGTGAAACGACTGAAGGGGAACGTCTAGGTTACGTACGTAACCCTCGTTCCCTGAAGGAGGGAACGGAGACGTTACATCCCCTGCCACAACCCTAGGCTGCGCTGACGCCGGGCTGCGGCTCGGCTCCTCAGCAAAAACCTGAATGAGTGGATGCGCGCCGCCATCTTATATACCCGTATGTACGGGGGAGTGGCGTTGCACGCAAACTCCACTCGCCAATTTCATTGGCCTTTTCTGTAAAGCTCAGAGGTGATTGGTCACTCAGGCGAGTTCCCATATGTAACGTCTCCGTTCCCTCCTTCAGGGAACGAGGGTTACGTACGTAACCTAGACGTTTTTCAAAATCAGAATAAACATATTATTGGTTGCAATGATTTCATCATTCAGTGTACTTTTCTAATGTCAAAACATTGCATTGCAAAACATGATTTTCCTACTGGTAAACACAACTTTGCTTGATCGTTCATGTGCAAGTATCTGGATATAACGTTATTTCAGATTCTACTTGAAATCCAGAGTTTCGGGTAATTATGACTTTGTGGCGCCGTTCATGTGCGCTCATCTCGTAAATACAATCATTGCACATGACTTGAAGGTAGCAATAAACCAAATCAACCAGCCCAGAATTTGGAAACATTTTTATAAGCCTTCATTACGCTTGTAAAATGTGTCCCTGCAATTATAAACCTGTTGAATTAAGTGCAGTCAGGATGTTCCCTCAACCTCCACTGCTCTCATCCAGTCTGGCACTCTGTAATCAACATTTATTTATCATTCTATTCCCTTCCCACAGGCAGGCTTGATTCGCATAGCTGTGTATTTCTTTTATATCTGTCACTCAAGGTACTATTACTAAATTATCTCGGCCAACTTTAGTTTGCCTCGACTGTGACATCCTGTAAATAAAGCAGCTGTGCACCAAACATAGATACTGGGCCTTATTTGTAACTCTCATTAATTCAGTGAATGCAAACTAGTTCCCACTAAAGCACGCAACACCTTGTAAACATCAAGAAGATTATTGTGGAAACAAAAGAGCTTGTCTGAAAGCACCATTAAAAGGGCGAAAAGCATGTTTCTACATTGATGGCTAATCAAAGTAGTTACAAAACACATTTTAGCATGCAACATAAACCACAAATACATTGTTATATTATAGCATATGTATTAGCAGTTCAATATAAGCTCATTTCCGTTTGTGCATGTATGATTATTGCTGATGATATGGCTGTTGTTGTGTGTGGGAGGGTAGTGAAGATAATCTAGGGCAGATCCAGAAACCCTGTGGAGCGCAACTGTTGATTACTTTTGTCGATGGCGTTACATTTCCCATCTTAAGCGCCTGCGTCTTCCTGTGCTGCACCACAGGGTGGTAATCGTTTACACATTACATTGGTTCTCTGGTTTTGCCATTATGTTAGTCCTTTTAAAGCACACTGTGACCTCACTGGGACATTATGAGCAGTATTGGGGGTAACGCATTACAAGTAATGCAAGTTAAGTAATCAGATTACTTTTTTCAAGTAACTAGTGAAGTAATGCATTTTTAATTTAATTACTTTTTTTATTTACAAGAAAATAACTGAATTACTTTTACAAATAAGTAACACCAGTTACTTTGCTTTACCATTTATTGACTGACAGCTCTCCTGTCCATATGTTGACATAAACTGTGCAGAAGCGTTGGGTGAGCTGTGTGAACATGATGTTATTGTAGTTCTTACCTAAATATCAACATGCATTTACTCATCTCACTTGAACTAAAACAGATTCAGAATTCCCCAAAATGAATAAAAAGAGTGAAATGCAAACTCAGAATAAGCACACCTGCAATAATTATGCTAAATAACACAAATATCTTTTATGTAGGATGGATTCAGGTAAAGTGGGCCTTTTAAGCTTGATTGCTTAATGGGTTTACAGCAGAGGTCTCAAACTTAATTCCTGCAGGGCCGCAGCTCTGCAGAGTTTAGTTTACCTGAATCAGGTGTGTTTCATTAGGGTTGGAGCTAAACTGTGCAGAGCTGTGGCCCTCCAGGAACTGAGTTTGAGTCCAATGGTTTACACTTTTAGAACATAACAATGATTCTTAATTAAAGGGACACTATTCCTCTAACATGACAAAATAGTTTCTAAAATGAAAACATGAGGAGACCGGAACATTTCTTTCTTTTACTTTAATCTTTTCTTTCCGTTGAGAGTTTCGTGTTCTAAGTTAAGTTTTGCCGCTAAGCCGTGTCTCAGACTTCGTGCCCGCCTCAAGACTTCAACCAGCGTACACGACTCCATCCTTCAGCCAATGCCAAAGACATCACTTCCAATGACCATGAACTTCCAACCAATCAGCAACCTTGGGGAACCCCTTTTTGCAACAACGTCATCAAAGGAAACCCCTTAATACAAAGGCAACGCAAGTACAACCTCCAGATTCTAGCTGAACTGGTGCTTTTAATATAAAGTTTAATAACCTCATTGAGAAACTCACTGCGAGGGTTAATTAAATGATTGATGGTTGTTCAGGTCTAAGCAACTGCATATACACTACCGTTCAAAAGTTTGGGGTCAGTAAGACTTGTCATAGTCTTTAAAGAAGTCTCTTATGCTCATCAAGGCTGCATTTATTTGATTAAAAATATAGAAAAAAAACAGTAATATTGCAAAATGTTTTTACAATATAAAATAATGTTTTTTTATTTTAACATACTTTAAAAAAGAATTTATTCCTGAATTTTTATCAGCTGTTACCCCAGTCTTAAGTGTCACATGATCCTTCAGAAATCATTCTAATATGTGGATTTATTATTAGAATGATCAATGTTGGATAATATCAACAGTTGTGCTGCCAAATATTTTTTGGAACCTGTGATTTTATTTTTTTTTTTTTTCAGGATTCTTTCATGAATAACAAGTTTAAAAAGTACAGTGTTTATTCAAAATATAAATATTTTATAACAATGTAAATTATTTATTATTAACTTTTAATAAACTTTTAATTATTAACTTAATACATCCTTGGTGAATAAAAGTATTAATTTCTTAAAAAAAAAAAAACCTGACTTTTGACCCCAAAGTCAGGTAGTGTACGTATGTAGTGATTTCATATTCTCACTCTTCCAAACTCAGTCCTTCTTCACTTTCTCCCTTTCTGCAACTTGTATGAATGTGTGAATGTGCGTCTATGTGTTAGATTAGTTTATATGTCTTAGGTTTATCCAATAAATTCTTATTCATATTGAAAAGGGAAGTATCTTGTGTTTTATGCTCATAAATTAATGTCTTAAACTGCCGACCTTGTTACCGTGCTAATAAATAGTGTTTTCACTATAATTTGGATATTAGTATGCAGTACAGAGTTGATGTTATACGGCTCGTTCAATGAATCACTGGCCGATTCATTGATTCGCTGTAAAACGGAGATTCTGTTCAATCTTAAATGATTTCCTTTTAGCTAAATTGACTTCTGTAAATCCCTTACATACACAACCATTGAGAATTTTTAAACAAAATTATAGATTTTCATGAAGACCCTAAAGAATCATATCAACTTGTGGAAAATGGGCATCTGATAACCCCTTTAAAAGTAACTTAGTGACACAATTAGTTAATTTTTAGGGAGTAACACAATATTGTATTCCATTATTTTCTTTCCCCAAAAATGTAACTTTCCCCAACACTGATGATAACACAGAACAATTAGGCCGAGACACAAACTGAGAATGTTTTGCATTTTCTTTGCTGATTCGAGGGGAAATTCTATAGAATGGATGCAATAGAACATGTTAAATGAAGCTCAGAGTACCAGAGATCAGTAGCAGAAAAACAGAGCGGTTGTTGGAAGTACATAATTTGATATTTTCCATTTTTGCTCATAGGTGCTCAGTTCTGCACACGTTCGTTTTTAAAGCAATCATCTGAGTCGTAAATACCATGTAACTAATGAGTCTGGAGCTGTTGTCATAACAAAACTCATTGGCTGATGTTACCACAAGAATGCACACAATCCCATTACTTAATTATGTGAAATTACAAACTCCCGTTCTATGCTTTTCACCTACAGATTCCAGTCAGACTCTGATTTGTAGAAAACTTTAGTCATATAGGTTCGCTAAATTGCACTACTGCTCATTTAAGGTCAGTATGATTTTTATTTTTTATTTTTTTTATAATATTGTTGTTTCTTTAATTTCACCAAGCATTATTCTGATAATAAATGACAGTAATATTTCTTGAGCAGCAAATCAGCGTATTAGGATAATTTCTGAGGGATCATGTGACACTGAAAACTGCAGTAACGATTAATAATGCTGTAAAAAAAAAAAAAAAAAAGTAAGAGTAAATAGTAATATTTCACAATTTTGATGTTTTTACAGAATTTCTAATCTAATAAATGCGGACTTCTTAAGTATAAAGTTTATTATAAGATTAAGTTTACCCATTAAAATGATTAAGCACCATTTCAATTCTTTTACAGCAATCTTATAATGGAAACTGTGCAGTACATATATTTTATGATGCATAAGGGAATGAATATAAACGGGGATATATCTATCCCGGAGAGGGTGAGCTGATGAGTGCCACCTCTGTCTGACAGAGATATGCGATTAATTGCAGAGGAGCCATTCAAATGCTACTCAAGAGTAAATGATTCATAAGCATCATCAAATCAGATTCAAAACTGTTAGTCCTTCTAGTTAAAAAAAATGCTTTGTGTCATACGGTATATGACTGATCAATAGGTCACACTCTTTGTTAATAAATATATCTAAGACATAGATCGATAGAGCACACTTTACAGCATTCCTTGGATTGGATTGTACAACATGTATTTCCTTATTGATTTTACTGCAATGTTTGGTAATTTGTTCTTTATATTGAAGTTCCTCATCTCATTCCTTGAAGCATTAACTTTATGAACTTAACATAACGTGTAAGAAAGATGCTTTTTTCTGCATGGTCATACAAATAACAGTGTGCTAGTATTTCATATTATAATGTTATACTTGGATCATGGTACCACCACAGTATGTTTTAGTAGGGTAAACGTACCTATAAAGCTCACCAAGATCCACATTGTGACATTTTTAGTGTACAAGACATTGGTTTTGGCACAAAATATATATACAGTATATATATTGAATGAGAAAAGCATGTCAATTAAGATGTACATCATTTGTTTATTTTAAACAAACTTTTTAAATATCAACTGAAAAATGTTTTATTTGAAGGTACTAAGTAAATAAATAAATAAAAAAACAACACTAATATCAAGCAACAAGGCATTTAATATGATCAGTTATATATTCATAGTGAAGTGTCATTTAAGCACATTGCAACATTTAGACTAACTTAAGATAAGTAATACATATTCAAAAATTAAAAAAAAAAAAAGAACTGTAAATAAAATAAAACATTTGATTCATGGGGATTATCACAGAAAATAGCCTCATTATGAATATATCAGAAGTTTAATAGACATGATAATCCAAACAAAACAGATGTTTCTTGGGTTTATGAGCTGTAAAGGCACATGTCGGATAGATCGTATTTATGTGTTAAACGCACATGAACGCCACCAGAAAGTCGTTATTACGAGTGGGAAACTCAAAATTTTCTTTAAGCCCAGAGTTTCCGAGTTGGGGGCATGTCAGAGAAAAAAATGTGTTGGATGCAATGGACGCAACCAAAGACAATAGATATGCAGCATCTGTATTGACAGTAAATTTGTTGAAATTAATAAAATTATTTTGTAACTTAAGTTACATATACTGAATATTATATTCTAGTACAATTACCATAGAATATACAATGATGCAGTTTACATCACCTTCATAAATTGAATAAAAACAGAAAAAAGTAAAAACACAATGATGCACATTCTTTATTTGTCATTTTGTAGATGCAGAGTTAAAAAAAAAAAATCATTGGATTTTATGTAGGAAAGGTAAATCACGTCTTGTTCCAACCAAAGTGACTTCAGCGCACCTGATGTTGTATTGTCGACTTATCAGCTGGTAAGTATGAACGTCCTAGGAGGATTTGAATGCTGCAACAGTTCTGGAAAAGGGGGCGAGGAGCAGCAGCTCGTTTGTATCTAAACAGACATGCACGAAAACAGCATGTTTCTGCATACAGGCATTTTTTTTTAAATGATATAATAAATGACCTGTGCATTATTTTGAACTAAAACTTCACAGAAACATTCTGGGGACACCTGAGATTTATATTACATTATGTAAAAAGGAGCAAAATACCTGAGCCACAATCTTTCATCAAATTTATTTTGTATAATCACCTCTTATAAGCAGTGTTAGGGAGTAACAGAACATGTAACATGAGTCTAAACAGAAGAACGTGTTACATGTAACAGAATTCTGTAATTTAATTACAAAATAAATGTAACTGTAATTATCTACAGTTACAGAGAAAACATGTATAATTGAATTACAGTTACTTTTGAAAAATGTTAATGATTACAAAGGGGGTTACATATGACTTTTTCTCACACACACACACACAAACACAAACACAAACACACATACAAATTTAATTGACTTCTTTCATAAATTGCATTCACTGCTCTACAACGAGACACCAGTGTTTCAGGAGTTTAGGACACAGAATAGGACATGCTTATTCAATAACTGTTTTGTTTCCTATTTGGGTTTATGCATATGCTTTATTTTTTAAGATTAATTGTTTTTTCCAAGGCATTGTTAGATGCTTGTGTTTCCTGTCATAACTGTGCAAACATTTGATTTCAAAACCAGTATCATAGCTATGAAACTATTTCTTGTTATGATTTCAAATCTGTATTTAACCTCAGAATAATCTCAAAGTAAATAAGAGGTGTCAAGTCTGAATGTGTGGTGTCTGTGCTTTAAATTAAATTACACGGCTCTGTGGAATGCTTGATTCTTATTGGTCATGTTATTCCCTGATAACAACTGGTAAAAGCTAATAACACAGAATCATCCGGGCAACTTAAGTTGGCGCTATATACTTGATAGTTTTTCTTGGTGGAAGCTTTGCGTTTGGTTAGCTAATAAAATATTAAATCTCATTTCAGTATTGTGTGTATAATTTCTTAATTTTGTCATCGTGGACTCGATCTATTGTTTCATACAAATGCAGCTGCTGCCATTTTAATTTTAACAAATATTTCAACTCAGTGTTTTGTGTCTAATTATTTACTTTTGTGGCAAACAGCTGTGTAATCAGTGGGATAAATGCACATCCAGTCAGTTACTGCAAAACAAAGATGTATATTATCCCTTACTTATTATAATCTTAATTCAAGTGATAAAGAATCAGTGTTGAGTGCTACTGTCAGGTTTCAAAATGATTGAAAATAAGTTGAAAATATTAGAAATCTAGAAAAGTAATCAAAAAGTGTTAATAAGTGTTAATGTTACATTACTTTAATAAAGTAATTGAAAAGTTACACTACTTATTACATTTTAAATTGAGTAACTTGTAATCTGTAACCTATCACATTTCCAAAGTAACCTTCCCTACACTGCTTACTGTCTCAAGCGATTGCACTCAACATCAGGCATCTGAAAACAAGGTAACATGACGGTTTGTTATTGCACTTTGTCTGGCACAGGTCATTTATTATGTAGGGTAAAAAAAAAAAAAAAAAAAAAAAAAAGGGGGTCACAGTTTTCACCGGTTGCCCCAACTTTAAGTTTTATTAATAAGCAAGTTTCCCTGAAAGTGACAATTCTATTCTTTTGAAGGACAGAATGAACAAGACTATGATATGCGGCGCCACATACGATTTAAATCAAACTTCGCTTATCAATACATACATAAACAACGTGATCTCATGATAATTCGTATGTATTTTACGTAAAATGTGGTTCCACAAAACATACATTTACTTACGTTTTTACAGGCAGTAAAACGTACATGTCACGTTTCAGGCAGGAACAGACGAACAACGACATAGTGAAACGAACAGTCTTTAATAATCCACAGGGAAACACGGAAAACACTGGAACACAGGGTGGTAACATCAAGGTCTGACAATAGAGGAGGGTAATCACACACATTAAATAGACAGACTGATTAACACACCAGGTGCAGACAATGAGGGAGAGACCAAAACACACAGAGCTGCAGGGGGAAAATGGGAGAAACCAACTAAACAGTCCAGGGGTGTGACATTACCTCCCCCTCCCGGAAGGCGCGTCCTCGCGCCGACAAACAGGGAAAAACCAAACGTACCAAGTCTTAGGAGGGGGCTTCAGCGGAGGACGGACTCCTGGGAGGAGGGCAAAAGATGGAGTCCAGGATGGTGACTGAATAGTCCATGGAGGTGATGACGGAGGGAGGAGCCAAGGAGGTGACAGGAGGGGGCTGGAGCAGGAGGAGCCAGGTGAGACCCAGATCGCAGCCATGATGGAACCCCACGGTGGAGCCGATGGAGGGAGGAGCCATGGTGGAGGAAAGGCTGACGACTCCCGGGGGCCGACCGACGGAGGCGGAGCAGGTGGTGGTAGAGCCCGAGGCGGAGACGGAGAGCCGATGATCCTTGGCGACACCGAGGATCCGGAGGGCCCAGGCGGAGCCCAAGGCTCTGGCGACCAAGGCGGAGACGGAGATCCGAAGGTCCGTGGTGGAGCCGGAGCGACAGAGGACCGAGGCTGTGCCCGCGGGAGGGAGGAGGTCCACAGAGCCGGTGGGACAGAGCGACGAGGCGCAGCCGGAGGAGTATAGTCTAGAGGCGAAGGTAGGGCGACGACTGACCAGGGCGGAGCCGGAGGGACGATGGAGCCCAGTGGAGCTGGTGGACCGACGGGCGACGGTGGAGATGAGGGAGCTGAGAGCCGGGGTGGAGCCGCAGGGTCGGAGGGCCGAGGCAGAGTCCAGAACTTTGAGGCTGGAGGCGACGATGAGGGATCCTCCAGCCATGACACCGATGGAGACTGGCAGACCCGCGGCGAACCCACCGCACATATGGTGAGCTGAGGGTGAGCAGCGGTGCTGACAGGAAGCAGAGGTGACTGAGGGAGGGTGGGTGGGAAATCCAAACAGGCTGACAGTTCAATATTCAAGTCCATAACATTTTGTCCCAGATCCAAATTTAGCTCACCCTCAGCGGTGGTGCAGTGGGTAATGCTGTCTTCAGCATATTCACGCTCCACTGAAATCCCCACCGTCGCGGTCACAATAGCCGGCTCTCGCACCTGATCAGACGGCTCGTGCAGCTCAGACTCTATGGCGATCGGCAGCTCTGTCGCTCTGGGCTCGGGCTTTCCGCCTACGGTGGGCTCGTGCGCGTGCTCTGCGTGTCGGGGTGGTGGTTGGCTGGGATCTGGGTCCGGAGTGGCACCAGCGAGATTTTCCATGGAACAGGCGGGGAACGAGGATCGGTTTCTCGCCAGTGTCCACTCCACAAACGCGGCGAAATCCGCTCGGACGACGGCGCTCTGCAAGACGCGTTTAAACTCGCGTCATAAAACGCACAGAGCTGTGGTGTGAGCTACTAGCTGGAACATGATGGTATGTCCCTCGAGCGGTAAATCCCCCTGCTTCAGCCGAAGGAGGATGAATTCTGGACGGAGTAGGGGATTCATGGGGGAAACACAACGGAACCAAAAGACTGGAAAAAAACTGACGAAAAACAAAACGGGGGAAACACGCAAAAAAAACTGTTTCGGTCAGACCTTCTGTCACGTTTCAGGCAGGAACAGACGAACAACGACGTAGTGAAACGAACAGTCTTTAATAATCCACAGGGAGACACGGAAAACACTGGAACACAGGGTGGTAACATCAAGGTCTGATAATAGAGGAGGGTAATCACACACATTAAATAGACAGACTGATTAACACACCAGGTGCAGACAATGAGGGAGAGACCAAAACACACAGAGCTGCAGGGGGAAATGATGGGAGAAACCAACTAAACAGTCCAGGGGTGTGACAGTACAATACTGACGTATTTTCAGCATCTAAACGTACAAAACTGACGTATTGAGGACACCTAAAAACGAATCCATATGAATATTGAAATCGCAGCATTAATTTAATTATTATTGTTTTTAGTTGTCATACCAATAGCCTTATGTTTTCAGCTGCACTTTCAGCTGCACAAATAGTTTAATCGTTTATTTAATATGAAATTATAACATTTCATTCTGTTCTGTGTGATTTCTGCTGCCCGCTCGTTTCCAAGGATAGGTATACATAATGTTAAACAAGACTACACTTTAAACCCTTAAAATGTATAACATTTCTGCAATCGTTTAACCATCCATGTAATATTTACTTAGTTTGCTGTGGTGGGACACAAAAGACGTTTTCTCCGACATGTTGTGACTTCTGGTGGGAAGTGTTTGAAAGATGCGCTGGCACCTTCTTCACGGAGTGGATCAGGATAATAATTTGGATGATATTTGCACCGATTAACTATTTAAATTTTGCTCTGCACCTCAAACAAACCTACTGTATTCCGCCAGAGAGGACTGCAGCTGCAACGCATCGTCAGTTGGATTACTTTTGGTACTACTGTACGTTTTTGCGATACATATATGAATGTGATTGTACTTTTCTGTCTGCCATGTTTTTGCACAGAGAGAGTTATGATTAACGTTAGGTTTAGAGGTAGGAGTGGGATTAGTGACTATAAAAATATTTTAATGCTGTATTGTTACTAAAATGGTAATTTCCCTGCATATTTTGGTCAGTTACATTTTATATCTTTTTATATTCGCTATAAAATTGGTAGGTTTAGGTTTGGGGGTAGGTTAAGGGGGCTTAAAATCTAAATCGCTTATTAATAAAAGATGCATATTTACTATAAAATGGGTAGGTTTAGGTTTGGGGGTAGGTTAAGAGGGCTAAAAATCTAAATCACTTAATAAAATGACAAAAATGCATTGATACGAATGAAAAAAAAAGATACGTAAATATTTAACGTTTTTTAACTAAAATTACGTAGCCATTGGTATGTTTTAAACGTTGAAATACGTCTAAATTGTACGTTTTAGCATCAATAAAAACGTACAAAAATGTACGTTTTGTGCCTCCAAACGTTACGTATAATTACCTACATATAAACAATGAGACCAGGCTGACATAAAACACGTGCATATACACATAGAAATTACTTGCATATACATGTACTATTGGATGTTCAATATATATATATATATATATATATATATGAAATACACGTGCACACTAATATGAAATCCATACCAATACATCTTATGTTAGTAATGAATGCATATACACTTGTGAATAACTTGTGTATATATATAAACTTGACGCATACATACGCTAATAGACACTCGCTTATACGTATAAACTTGATCCATATACACCTATAAACACTCGCACATACATATTAACTTGGTGTGCGCATACACACCCATACTATGACACCAAGGAATTACAAAATGACCTTAACATAGACCATGAAACACAAAACTCTAGACAGATGTGACACTAAGGTGTTTTAGCACGTTGCCATATGGTTTCTAGTGCATTCCTAGATGTTTGCTTACTAGCAAGTCATTTTTTTTGTTTTGTCTGTTTAATTATGTCGAAGATAAAAAGTAAATTGCAGCACACCTCCCCTCAAAAAGCAGCATGAATAGAGATGGTTTGTAACACAACAACGGTGCAAAAGTATGATTTGGGTTTCAAATACATCAGTTGATGCTGATTTTTCAGTCACATTGACTATTTATATTACAGTCACACACCAAAAGCAGTGTGCTACCAGAATAAAACATACATGATAATGTAAAACCATGCATGCAAGATATATGACTGCATAAATACATAACTCATAACTGCATGTCATTTGCATGCATAATAAATTGTTGCATGTATAATGGAAGCCCCAATGCCACAACAGCAACTAAACAGTTCTTGTCTTAAAAAGTATTTGCAAATACACATTTGTGATGCATGAATTAGATGCTTCTCTGTTTTTCAGTCACTGCTGGTAATTTAGTGTGGATTACTCCTGTTTTACGGAGGTGGTTGAAGCTCGAGAGGCGCTTCTAAAAATGACTATTGGGAATGTATCTAAACACTCCCACCTCATGTCATATAACTGAGGATTACGCCAAGAAAACTTGAGCAAGAAAGAGAGATTAATGAAGTATGAAATGATGATTAGGAGGCGACAGTTCTGAGCGCGCTCACACAGCATGTCCTGTCGTGAGTGGGCAAGATAAGGCCTGTCACAGACAAGGTGATGATCTGCGTCTCTCCTTTTCCCCCCCTCCCTCCACTTCCTCTCTCTATTCTGCCATGTCGCTGTGGTTTTATAAAGTGAACTCCTATCTTCCCACCTGAGTGATGGGGTTCACACCTTTGTCCATCTTTTCCCATTTTTCTCATTCTCTCTTTTCATCCTCCTAAAGCACCGAATGTGAAGTCACACCTGCTGTCGGAGCCCATTGAAAGCGTCCCACAATGGCTGCCAGCGCGGCGTCGACCGCATTGCCGCGGCTGCCGTTGTGACAGCGCATCAGCTGTAATGTCACGCTGACTCTGGGCTCCGGCTCACGTATTTGTGGAGTACTGATCCAACAGTCTCTTTTCAAGCCTTCATCTCTAGTGTGCCAAAGACCTTCCGGAGACCTTCATAACAAAGGCTTGTGCTGCTGTCTCGCTACCACTCGCCCCGCTACAGCGACATATAATGAATTCACTGTTTAAATTGCTGTGAGACATTCTACAGCAAGATCACATTTATGAAGGAGTGTGGAGTGCAATTTATAACTTGTCACTGAAGGAGTCAAACCATGTTACAACCAGGAGTGACTATTTATTAAAATACTGAACTGATAATAATCATATGATTTCTTTAATTAAGTACAATCTGTATTTTGTACCACTTTTTTTTCAAGTACACTTAAATATATTAGAAGCACTTTTAACAAACCTGAAGTATACATTCATAAGATGGAGACTCTGGTCATATTATTGGCCTAAGAGATGTAATTTATCCACCTTTTACTTCAATGCAGAAGTAAGCCTATGGGTGAGACTTCCTGTTTATTATCCGCTATAGGGAAATAATGAGAAGAAATATAGCTGCAAGCAGCAATTGCAGGGCCAAGCACAAAAAGAGGCAAAATGAGGAGCTAAGCATGGCAAGGAGTAACAGACCGGCTACAACAATGAGTAATTAAAGCCATTTTAGGATGATATCAGTTGAAATGGCTGAAAAATCATAAATACAATCAATAATAAAACATTTTAATGGCTTATCACTTTTGACCAATAGGTGGTGCTGTTTCCAAAATAGATGTGACGTGTTCTGTGTGATGTGACAATGACGCACACAAAGTTTGGTGTCATTATGTCAAAGCTTTACAGTGATACAGCCTCAGAGTCATTTGGGCATCATGCCTCAAATGTGTATTGGTGCTGTACGAAAACAGTTTCATCTATCGACACGAAATAAATAACTTTATGTAAGCACAGTCTGAAGATGATTTGAGTCAAATTTGGTGAAACGGTCTAGGAGGAGTTCGAACAAGTAGGTTTTGTACATTAATCAAAATGGCGGAAAGAAAGTTCGGCCAGCAGTGGTATAATTGGTATGTATTTTGTTGGCATGACCCAAGGAATATTTTGAGACCAGTTTTATTACAATAGGCTAATGCAGTCAGAAGTTATTAGTTTAATGAATGGTGTATTACTTCTGACCAGTAGGTGTTACCAAATTGATGTGGTGTGGTCAGTATGAGGTGACAATGGCACATATAAAATTTGGTGTCAATATGTCAAAGCTTTGCAGGAATACAGCCTCAGATGTAGCTAAACGAAAACCGTTTCGTGTATCAACATGAAATCCATAACTTTTTGCCAGCAAGGTCTGAAGATGATCTAAGTCAAATTTGGTGAAAATCGGACCAACGGTCTAGGACAGGGATGTCAAACTCAGTTCCTGGAGGGCCACAGCCCTGCAGAGTTTTGTTCCAACCTTGCTCCAACACACATACTATGCAGTTTTCAATTAAGCCTGAAGGACTTGATTAATTGGATCAAGTGTGTTTAATTAGGGTTGCATCTAAACTACCCAGGGCTGTGGCCCTCCAGGACCGGAGTTTGACACCCCTGGTCTAGGAGGAGTTTGAAAAAGTAGGTTTTGTACGTTAATCAAAATGGCGGACTGGATGCTTGGCCAATATTGGCATAATGGGTATCAATGTTCTCGGCATGACCCAAGGAATCTATTGATCACTTTCATTACAATAGGCTAATGTAAGCAGAAGTTATTAGCATTTTTGTAAATGTCTTTATAACTTTTGGCCACAAACTTTTTGAGTACTGTCAGGGCATAGTGCCGAAAACACATGCCAAGTTTTGTAAAGATACGTCAATGCGTTTGTAAAATATAGCAGTTTTGGACAAAACTCAATATGGCCGACTCCCAAAATGGCTGACATTGGTATGGTTCGACTCGGCATGATGCACCGAATCTAAAGAGACCAGTTTTGTGATTTTTGGCTGAACCATCCAGAAGTTATAAACAAAAATAGCCATTTTTCATATATCCTGACCACTAGGTGGCACTGCGCCGAAACACTGCAGGTAGCCTCAGGTCATGCTTGTTATAACACACACCAAGTTTTGTCTCAATACGCCAAACCGTTGCGGAGATATAGCCTCACAACCATTTTTGCATGCTTTTTGTAGAAATCGTTCACACGTTATTCGAAAACGGTTTGACTAATCAACTTGAATTCCATAATTTTTTGCCAGCATGGTCTGAAGATGATCTGAGCCAATTTTGGTGAAAATCAGACAAACCGCCTAGGATGAGTTCAAAAGAGTAGGTTTTTCAAACAAAAAAAAAAAACTAAACTAAACCTTACAATTTTTGAATTTTGGGCTTCATTCGACTCGGCATGAGCCAAGGATTCAGAAAAAATCATTTTCATTCTGTGCCTTACAGTTCAAAAGTTATTAGCATAAAACTATTGAAATTTTGGACAAGTAGTGGCGCTAGAGAGTTTAACTTAAAGACTCCAAACTTGCTGTGGTTAATGTTGAGACTGTCTTCTATCAGTGTGCCAAATTTCACAACTTTCCCGCAACGGTTCTATGGGCTGCCATAGACTTAAGAGCAGAAGAAGAAGAAGAAGAAGAAGAAGAACGCCAATGGATACAATAGGTGCCATTGCACCTTTGGTGCTTGGCCCCTAATAACAATGTGCAGTAAACAGTAAATCTTAAGGGAAGAAAAAGTTGGATATTGCATGGAGTGAGACACTTTATCAGGCCAACATGTTGCAAATACATTAAAATAACTTGACATTATCATTGAAGACCAGCAATAATAATTTTCATTTTGATTACATAATAATGGCAATATATACATGTCAAAGTCAAATGCCAGCTGTGATGCCTGGTTACTGGTTTAAACTTGACCCAGGTTTTAAAGATTTTTGGGTCCTCACACCTTAATAGCTACAACAATTGATTGCCAATTAAGTTTAGAATACAATGAATTTAGGTCCAGATTATGCAGAGCTGTAATAGCTGCTAATGGAGGATATTTTAATGAATCAAATTTTTTTTTTTTTCTATGTATAAACTATTTATGTAATAAAATATGTTGTTGTAGTTTGTGTTGTCTTACACCTCTCTACTGGAATTTTGGACCACTCTTCTTTTGCAAACTGCTCCAGGTCATTCAGATTTGAAGGATGTCTTCTCCCAACTGCTGTTTTGAGATCTCTCCACAGGTGTCAAATCTAGATTTATTGCTGGCCATTTCAGAACTCTCCAGCGCTTTGTTTGTAACCATTTCTGAGTGCTTTTTGAAGTGTGTTTCGGGTCATTGTCCTGCTGGAAGAGCCATGACCTCTGGTGGAGACGCAGTTTTCTGACACTGGCCACTGCGTCGCACCCCAAAATTCTTTGGTAATCATCAGATTTCATTACCATTCACACAGTCAAGGCATCCAGTGCCAGAAGCAGCAAAGCAACCCCAAAACATCTTTGAACCTCCACCATGTTTGACTGTACCCACCCACCCAGCAGGCTCACAACGTCATAAGACGCTGATATTTGGTTAAATTTTGGTTGCGACGTCGGCTGACCAAAATTCAATGTGAATTCAATGTTTAATGTCAACGTTGAATTGATGTCCAATACTAATGTCAGCTGACGTTGATATTTTGTTGTTTTTAGGTTGTGTAACCAAAATCCAACATTAAGTCAGCGTCAAATTGACGTCAAATACTGACGTCAACACGATTTTCATTCTCAACCAAAATGCAACGTCTGTCTGACATCATGTCCAACGTCAACCTGACGTTATATAGACGTCCAGTGCCTGCTGGGCAGCTCCAGACGTCATTTGGACGTCGTTTTTTGGGTTTCATGGACTTCTTTTAGCCCAAAAATCGACGTTGATAATTGGTCGTTGTTTGGTCCGTCGGATTTAGTAGCAATTCACATCCGGGATATTTCCTCGTGTGCGCACCTCACCCATTTGAAATATTTTTTACAGACGCTATTTTCTTTCCTCGCGATGCGGAGCATATGAGGACAGGAAACAACAAAATAAAGTGTTTAATCTTACGCACAAAATGTGTTTTGTAATATCATATCGTTTTATAACGATATTAATGTGCTGTATGCCGCTAAACTTTTCTCAAAGACATTTTTTCCACTTGCCATGCGGAACAGACGAGAGCGCTGTGCAGTTAATGTTACCCCTAAACTTTTTCTCAGAGAGATAACGTTATTTCCTTTCACTCGCGATGGGAGTTGGTTTTATCAAGGAAAATGCCAAAAGCAAGTGTTTTATTTCGTTTATATTATGTGTAATATTACTTTATGATGATATTAATATGCTGTGTGCACCTATACATTTCTCATAGATCTGAATTGCTGTGCAGTGCTGAGGTGGAGGTCGCTTTTAACAGGGCAACACTAGAATTAAGTATTTTATCTCATTTAAAATATGTATTTAAGTAAGTGTTTTACTTCATTTACATTATGTATTTCATAAGATAATATTACTTGATGATATTTATATGATGTGCGCCCTAAATGATCCTAAATTTTCTCACAGATATTAATTGCTATGCAGTGCTGAAGTGGAGGTCGCTTTTAACAGGGAAACACTTGAAGTAAGTGTTTTATCTCATTTAAAATTTGTGTTTTTTTATAACGTCTTATGGATTTATAGTGATATTCATGTGCTGTGCTCTCCTGAACTTTTTCTCAGAGAGATATTTTCTTTCAATCACAATGTGGAGCAGATGGGAAAGTTGGTTTTATCAAGGAAAATGCCAAAAGTAAGTGTTTTACTTCAATTGCATTATGTGTAATATTACTTCATGATGATATTAATATGCTGTGTGCACCTAAACACTAGAAAGGAAAACACTAGAAGTAAGTGTTTTATCTTATTTAAAATATGTATTTAACTAAGTGTTTTACTTCATCTGCATTATGTATTTTATAAGATAATATTACTTTATGATGACATTTATACATTCTGTGTGACATCTGCTTGCTTTAATGGGTGCGCACACTGAACATTCCAGTCTGGAGCGGAAGGAGTTACCATAGAAATGGGGCGGAAACTCAACTGTCGAGCAGCAAAACACGTCTCCCACTGTTGTTTTCACAAATTTCAGGTAAGTTTAGTCTCTAATATTACACAAATAGTACATGCATGTGTTCCTGACACTTTCTTTAATGTAAATGATACACTTCTGTTGAATATTTACTTTATAGAAATGGTTTATTGTCTTCAGAAAAAGTCTGTTAGCATCTGAACTGTAATGCTAACTATAAGAGGTAAGTTAGGTTAACTATTGACTTGAGCTCTTGTTTATGAAAGTTTGGGCTTTTAATGTCATCTTAATTAACGTTATTTGCTGTTTTGCTTTTTTTTTTTATAAAGGTTTTGCAGGGAATTTGTCATTGGATGAAAGGAAGTAGGCTAATTTATTTAACCTAGAAGTATGCAATATACGGTTAATCGGATACAAAAGTACTTTAAGCATGTTTTGACCTTTCATGGTAAACAAATATTGATTCCACTTGTCCTGTGACTTCAGCAGTTTCAGAAAAAAACTTCTACGACACAGGAAAAGTTCCTGATTTTAAAATTTCTGAAGAGAGCTGCTGACAGAGATATAAAAAACACAGGTGATCTGAGAAAGCTTATTAAATTACTTTATATGTATCTTTCATAATATATTTAGCCTATATCACCACGCATCTGTAATTTTCTTTTGCAAAATTATATATATCTATATACTTTTATGTTTTTTTGCTTGTTAGATATTTTAAAAGGACTTGCACCAGAGTTGGAGCGTATCTCCTGTCGAAGAACATCTCTAGACATTATGAAGCATATGACTAGTAAGTAATACCTTAAACATACACTACCATTCAAAAGTTTAAGGGTCAGATTTGTCATGTATTTGAAATAAGTCTTTTATGGCAACAACTGCTGCATTTATTTGAATAAAATACAGTAAAACTGTAATATTGTGAAATTACCATTTTTAAATAACTATTTTCTATTTCATTATGTTTTAAAAAGTGATCTAACCTGATTTTGCAGCATCATTATGCTTACACCGTGTCTACACTGGACGCGAGCGGCGCAACAAAACACAGTAGAACCCATTATAATCATTGATGCTGTCTATACTGGATGTGGCAAGGGGCGACAAGACAAATCTACTACAGTAAACTGCTACCGCATTCTATTTATGACGAATTACATTTTACAGTGTATTCGCATAGAAAACAGTTATTTTAAATTGTAATAATAAACATTACTGTTTTTATTTATGATCAAATAAATGCAGTTTTCTTGGTGAACATAAGAGACTTATTTCAAAAACATAAACAAAACTGACCACAAATGTTAATAACACAAGGGATACAAATATTAGTCCATTTATTCTAATAAAGTGCAAGAAGCTCTTAAAAATATTAACATAAACAGATTTTTTTACCTTAGGTGATTTGTATTGTATACCAAGAATGCAATGCACAATGATGTAGATTGTCTGTCTATGCTGGATGCAAACCAGAGCGACCATTGAAAATCATTTGAACTTTGTGTCAGTACATGGTAAATAGAACGCGGCATCAGTTTGCTGTCGGGGATTTGTAGTGTTGCGCCGTACCTCATCCAGTGTAGACAGCATCACTGATTATAATAGGTTCTATCGTATTGTGTCGTATGTTGTATGCATTTTGCTCACTGTGTTAAAACTGGTATGATGCCATTCATAACTAATAGAACTTTTCTATTTCAGAGACTGAAAATCATCAATAAAACACAAGGTAATGATAACTTATTTTAAAGGGGTCATCGGATGCCCATTTTCCACAAGTTGATATGATTCTTTAGGGTCTTAATGAAAAGTCTCTAATATATTTTGATTAAAAATTCTCAATGGTTTTGTTAAACAACACCTTTTTACCTTGCCAAAATGAGCTCTGCAAAAATCATCTCATTCTAAAGGGTTGTTCCTTTAAATGCAAATGAGCTCTGTTCACCCCGCCCCTCTCTTCTCTCTGTGGAAAGACGGTCTTGTTTACATTAGCCGCATTTAGCCGCGTTTAGCCGCTAAACTTCCTAACTACCACGTTATAAGGAAAGGCGATTGCAAAGATTCATAAAAAAACGCTTATACTCACTTCTGCTGTAAGTGAAGTTGGATCATTAATGTTTTGCGCGAGCATGGATTTTTATCATTATAGGGTAGATTTGTACATACACTGCCAACACACATTAATGTTCAAACAACATGAAAAAGTGAACTTAGCATCCGATGACCCCTTTAAGAATATAGTAAGACTAACAAGGATAAATAAAAATGCATCTGCGACTTCATATTGCTTCTTATTTTTCAGTGGATTGATAGCTCCATCACCAATTAAGCAGACCTGAGCAGCTGATCAAGGATCACCAGAAGCTCTGCAGAACTTCAGTACCCAGTCCTCAATAAGTCCTCAATAACCAGGACTGGAAACCAGAGTTGAAAGTCATCAATCTAGCAGTCATCCTGCCTCTCTGAATTGTCATGTTTAGAACATATTTCAGGAGATCTCAACATTGTCTCTCGAGGTCCACTTACATGCGTTTTGCTCCAACCTAGTCCAGTGCACCTGAACAAACTAATCAAGGTCTTCAGTTTAACTATAAATTTACCTAAATTAGGTAAACCTTATGGGTGTGTATCTCTCAGGTCCCTTGATCATTAGTCAGTGGTTAAAGGAGAACTACACTTCCAGAACAACAGTTTACAAATAATGTACTCACCCCCTTGTCATCCAAGATGTTCATGTCTTTCTTTTTTCAGTTGTAAAGAAATGATATTTTTTGAAGAAAAAAATTCAGCATTTTTCTCCATATAATGGACTGATATGGTGCCCCGATTTTGAACTTCCAAAATGCAGTTTAAATGCAGCTTCAAACAATCCCAAATGCAGTTGTAAACGATCCCAGCCGAGAAAAAAGGGTCTTATCTAGCGAAACAATTGGTTATTTTAATAAAAATAATACAATTTATATACTTTGTAATGTCAGATGCTCGTCTTATCTTGCTCATCCCGACCTCTGTTTTGTTCCGGTTCATAAGAGTTAGTGTATGTCGAAAAACTCCCATCTCATGTTCTCCCTCAACTTCAAAATCGTCTTATATCGCTGTTTTACCTTTTTTGTTAAGGGTGTTTGATCTTCTTTGCATGTTCACTTTGTAAAGACTGGGTCAGCACTTCTGCAGTGATGTAGGATGATTTCGAAATTATTTTTCAAGTTGAGGGAGAAAATACGATTGGAGTTTTTTAACATACCCTAACTGTCTTGAGTCATAATACACAGAGTTCATGGAGAGAAAGACAAGACGAGCGTTTGAGATTAAAAAGTATTTTAAATTGTATTCTTTTAATGAAAATAACTGATTGGTTCGCTAGATGAGACCCTTCTTCCTCGGCTGGAATCATTTACAACCGCATTTGGGATTGTTTGAAGCCGCATTTAAACTGCATTTTGGAAGTTCAAAATCGGGGCACCATATCAGTCCATTATATGGAGAAAAATGCAGAAATGTTTTCCTCAAAAAACATAATGACTGAAGAAAGAAAGACATGAACATCTTGGATGACAAGGGGGTGAGTACATTAGCTTACAAACCAATGTAAAATAATACAGGTTTGCCAAACGGTTCAGTGATAAACCATACATTAAATAATAGACTAATGTGTTAAACTGAATGAAAAGACATGCAAATGAAAAGTTTGATAGTAAGAGCTTTATGAAAGGCAGTTACTGTGAATAAAATGTTTACATGAAACAATTCTCAGCTATTTTTTGTAGTGAAGGATATTTTGTAATTGTGTGTGCTGTACTAAGACAATTGAAAATATTCTGAAATGTCTGAAAAAAAGTGCACTTTTGATGATCTGTTGTGATATTAGTAAGAGTTTTGAATATATAACAGTTGCTTGTAAAAAATACACTAAAGCAGTTAAACTCTTATCAGTGTTCACCATTCTGTTGCCAAAAAGTATCTTTCTTAATTGAAAGCCTTTAAATCTGTGTATTTTGGGAAATTACAATCTATTGCAAAGAATATCATTATATTCTAGTAGGTTGTAACAGATTTTCAGATGGTTTGAAATGTGTTTGACTCTCTGAGCATTAGCTTAGCTAGGCTGCAACATTTTTAGAATTAATTAAGCTTATACACTCTTAAAAATAAAGGTTCCAAAAGAGTGTTTTTGCAGTGATGCCATAGATAAACCATTCTTGGTTTCCCAATAGAATCATTTTGAAGAACATTTTAAAAATCTAAATAACCTTTTTCGACTATAAAGAACCTTTTCTGCATTTAAAAGGTTCCATGGATGTTCAAAGTTCTTCATGGAACCATATTTCAATAAAGAACCTTTATTTTTAAGAGTGTAAGGCATTGAAAATTTATTAGGGATATGTTATTTCAAATGTAAGGATGTCACACAGTTTTTGAGCTTTCCATTTTCCCCCATTCAAGTACTAAAATGGCTGCCGAATAAACCAATCTAAAGAACTTGCTTCTGTGTTTTTCCAATGTCAGGTAATATAAATCATAATTATGTAAAATTCTTAGTGTACAAATGATGTACAGTCTGTAACCACATAGTGTTGTTGTTTTATAATGGTTTTACTTTCACAGCTGGTTAAGTTTAGCCCAAACAAAACATTTCATGCATCACAAGTCGCAGACAGGTTTGAAATGATTTATGTGTGGAATGATATGCAGTGACAACAAACTCGCATGAAATTTACCTCCCACATTCAATTTTTTTTCTCTAAAACAGCGCCAATCAATTTCCTCACGTACACTCAAAAGTACACTATGGGTGGGCTATAATTTGCAATTTGCTCTATAAATCAGATGAAGTGTTGTACATAAAATATGGCATATTTTGTAGTTTAGCTCGCTGAAAATATTTCAGATCCTGTTCTGCGGGAAAGTCTAACTAAACAAGAGGAACCTATTTGTTGTTACACTCCACCCAGATGTAATAGGCACCTGATATTTTACAGATTTAACTCCAAGAATGAATTTGCGCTAGTGAATTTGCGAAGTTGAATACATTAGAGGTTCTTGTCAAAGTCTTTTATTAGGAGACAATGCCATAAACTTTAAAAACTCTGTTTCTAAGCTAAAAACTAAACTGCATACAATGTACACTGATCTATGGAAATCTGATAAAGGTTATTCAAAGGAAGGAATATCTGAGTATCCAGTTCCAAGTCGTGCAATAGTTTTACATGAGGAGCATCTTTCCTTGCCACATTCATGAGAGAAGTGTTGTCGCATATAGTTTTTTTTTTTTTTTTGAAGGAATAAGCTGATCCAGTTCATAATATCTGAATTATTTCAGTTCACCTGATCCATGCACAGCAGTAAACAGCTCACTGGATGGGACTACAAGTGAATACTGACTTGAATGTCAGTCTGTTCCTCACAAAAGACTATCTTTTAACTTATGACCTGAAATTTGGCACACAAGTCATATCTAAACAGATCAGGCTCAGTGTTCAAAGTGCATTGTGGAATTGGAGGGATCTAGTCTTGAGTCTAGGTTTTAGGGGCTCTGGATTTGGGTTCTGGTCTTTGACTCCAGCTCTGGCTAATTTAAGCTTCCTTGTTGGCAACAAAGGAATCTTAAAGGGGGTCAATAATGCAAAAATCACTTTTATCCCTCTATGGTACCGTGTTGCCTCCAGGCAACACAGCATATTTTTGGGTTTTTAAATAAAATGAGCCACCCATTTAATGAATCAATGCTATCTTAGTAAAGAAGAAGTCAAATACTAACAAATAAAATTGCAAGAAAAGTGTTCACATGACCCAAAGGGGTCTATTTTGTTTCCTCTTTCAGGACATGTGCACATGTCACATGACTCCATATTTTGTCCAGAGAAAGATGCATATTTCATCAATTTTCAGTGATATAATTGCCAACAAAAAATCTGAATCATCTTCACTGGTTAGTAAAGAAGTATTTTAAAAAACTTTTCGTAATATATCATGAAATATATCATAAGAAATTACAAAAAACTGCATGTTGCCTCAAGGCAACATTGTACTGTAATGGAATCACATATGGCCATACCAGGCATACAGCATAGCATACGTGTAAATGATATTTGTAAGAAAAATGTATTTGCATTTTTGCATGATATTGCAATGCATTTATAAGAATTATTTTTTTCTGCATGAAAATATCAAATGTTTCACTTGTCCGTTGTGGTACAAAGTTGCCTTGAGGCAACAAACTTTTAAAAAATAAATAAATAAAAAAATAATAAAAATGTTTATTGATATTGTTATAGTGTCCAATTTTAAGCAGGAAGAACTGCATTAAACTGCACTCACAAATATGTTTTTCCTCATTCATATCATATTGCGTACCATAGAGGGTTATAAGGTGTTTGAACACAGTTTTGGGACCACAGCGTGTAAAAACAACCAGCCTTTAATGATTAAAATCCACTCACTCATTTCTTTTTTTTTTATATAATACTAATAAATCATAAACAGTCTCTCTGAACATGTGATTCAAGATTTCTCTTTAATTATTAGCATAGACACAGCCCTGAGTGACAAGCAGCAGTCCACCATTACTGTTTTCTTGCTGTAGCTGCTGGAGATACACAATGTCAGTGCCAAAGAGGCATTACAAGTGTTGTGTTTTGGGATGCACCAATGAACGCAGGAGTCTCTGTAAACTCCCTCCATCTGAGTCATTGTGGACACTGTGGTTAAATTTCATTTTCTAAGGAAATATCCTGGAAAAAATCTGTAAAGTCCCCTATATGTTTAGGGATCAGCACCTAAGCTCTGTGTGTGAACGTCAGCTCCAGACAAAGTATCACAGCAAGGCTAATGTTGCTAAAGTTACCATTGTCTCTGGCTGTTTTCACTGATGCTGTCTTCACATGCTACCAGAATGATCATAAATAGGAATGTGGTAGTTAATAATTGCATATGAAAGCAATGCGAAGTCGACCACTTGAATTTGTCAAGCTCATAATCACAAGTGGGATTTAGGGGAGCATGGGGTAAGCTGAGCCAGTGAGTAAGTTGACCCACTTCCTGTATCTTGGCAACTGTACACTTTTACTGTCATGTGACATTGTATTTTGGAATCACGCATCATTCTGCCAGACTGTGAAAAGGAGAAATGCATGGGAGGAGTGCATAGCACACATTTACTTTAAAAACTGTTTTATTTTTCTGTCAAAGTAAGAGTTTTAGCGTAACAGCTGTCACATCAAAGCAAATTTATCCAGATCTAAAAATATTTATGATGCACAAAAAATATTAGTCTGAATTGGTAAGCTAGCTATTTTTACAAAATGCCAGCTATGGGGTAAAGTGACACAAATGATGTGGGGTAAGTTGAGCCAACACTTTAACTTGCCCCACCATAAGGAACTGAAATTATGTTAAATCTCTGAAGTATAAACTGATATTTTAAAGTGATATTACACAACTGGTTTAGTTGATAGGTTACAGTGTACAAGTGCACCAAATCCTTCTCTGAGAACCAGAAGATGCAAATCGGCATCAGCTCATTTGCATTTCAAGGGAACAGAGAGAAAAACGGCGCGTTTTGGCTCATAACCTAAAAGTGGATATTTTAACAAGCTATAAAAAATATCTGTCAGGTATTTTGAGCTAAAACTTCACATACACACTCTGGGGACATCAGAGACCTATTTTACATCCTGTAAAATGGAGCATAATAGATCACCTTTAACATATTTTTAATTTATACTGGAGCAAGTTCACTTATCAGTTGACACTTTAGCACGCATTATTTCAATAAAAAGCCTGTTGTGTTTAATCTTATATCCAACTTAACCAGCTGTGTGTGTTTGTTTAACAGTGCTGGGGAAAGTTACCTTTAAACGTGATGCATTACAATATGGCATTACTTCCTTAAAAAAGTAGGCCAACTAATTGCATTACTTAGTGACTTTTTATGAAAAGTAATGCGTTTTTTTGCATTACACTTTCTCATCTGTGCTAGGGTTGCTTGTTTGTTTTCAATATAAAAATATACATATGTTCCTGGCAAATGTAAAAGCCCCTTTCACACCAAAAGTCAAATGAATAAGCCTCAGGCTAAAGGGAATGTAATTTCACGTCTGTGCAGTAGAGGATGTAGCTTAAAGTGGCCCTATTATGCTCTTTTACACAGTTTTAATTTTGTTTTGGGGATGTACTAGAATATGCTTTTCACATAATTTACATTATTACAATACCTTTCTCCCAGCCAGGAACAAATAGGGTTATGGCTAGAAGGAATACAGCTCTAACCAGAAACTAACAATGAAATTATTTGTTCTACCTATTAGATTTTTTTTTTTTTTTATGTCTACACCTACCCCAACCCTAAACTTAGCCCTTACTATAATACAAAAACAGTATTATTGTTATACAGTGTGCACATGCCCAGTAGTCAGGGCTGTATTCCTTCTAGCCTAAACCCACAAATGGCTCGATTAGTTCTGGGTTTAATGAAGGCCCGCCTTCTGCAAAACGAAATGTGTTGTTATTGGTTAGCTGTCCTACTGCATTGTGATTGGCGAACAACTTAGACGGTGTTTCAGTACTGCCACGCCCCTTGTTAACTGTTAGCGCAAGCTAGATTAAAGCGATTCTTACGTTTTAAATATGGATATTTTTCTTACAAAAATGCATCGATTCACTACAGGAGGCCTTTATTAACCCCCCGGAGCCGTGTAAGGCACTTTTTATTAAGGATGGATGCACTTTATTGGACTTGTTTTGGACTGATGAAGATAAACACCCATCTACGCTGTTCTAAATCTTGGGAGTGCCAGGATAAATTTTAATATAACTCCGATTGCATTCTTCTGAAAGAAAGAAGTCATGTACACTTAGGATGCATGGAGGGTGAGTAAATAATATGCTACAGTAATGTTGGGTCCTATCGTCAGCCTGCGAGATCGCCAGTACATGATATTATCGTTGTAATTTATTTCATTATTTACATACTTAGTTTCATTGCCCTGAACCAGCTCCAGCATAAGGCTAAAAGCAGCCTAACATTATCAAAGAACGTCATCACTGATTAGCCTAGCCTATTCTAGTGCAAGTTTATGCATTTTTAAAAACACTCACGTTATAAGTGAAGGTATCTACACTGTACGATGAATAAATCTCTTACCACACACTGCACACGTCTGTGGCGTGTTACGGCTCTGACGCAGCCACTCTAGCCAATGCTTGTGTTTATACCCGCCACAGTGCGGTTTGTCGAAGCATCTCAGAAGCTGCTATCTGTGCTGCATCACTAGTTAGGCTAATACCCCACCTCGTCCCTACACATCCCCCAATCATTTGAATTTCCGTAGTATTTAATTTAATGATATTCTAATGGACCAATTTGTGACATTATAACATGTGGAAAACAAAGGCTGTAGTCCAAAGGAGCCGTTCGTTGTAGTTCTTGGAAACAGATTTTTTAAAAACAAAATCTCCGTTTGGAGTAAGCTTTGAGATGTGTAACTTTGTAGATCTTTTTTATGGCAAAACATAGACACCACACACTGACTAAAAAATTCAAAAAGTAAAAAAGCATAATATGCTTTAAACAAACCTTTCAGCAGTGTTGCCAAGTCTGTGGTTTTCCCGCAGAATTGGGCTACTTTTGCACTGTTGCCACGGGTTCTTTTTGATGTCTGTGGGTTGAACTGACCCCAATAACATCATATTTAGCCCCCTGAAACAGGGGAACCAAAAAAAAAAAACGTGTTTGGGCGGGTTTTGTTGTGAAAACCTGGCAACCCTGCCTTTCAGCTGTGCTGCCATTCTGGATTGCATGAAAAATAGGACGCAGGAGAAAAAAGTTCAACACTATAAACAAATGTTATCTTTATCTATAACCAGTTTTGCATATTCGTATGGTTAAATTAGATGATTGAAGGTTTAGCAGCAAAGACATTGGTTAATAAAATGGGAGTAAATGCATAAAGTATATCTGAGTTATTTAACGTTTAATTATTGCAGATTTGTATCATGTTCTAAGTTTGCATTTCACTGTTTTTATTCATTGTGAGAAATACTGACTCTGTTTTTGTGCAGGTGAGATGAGTACATTTGTAATGTGTTGCCCTCAACGTTGTTGTTTCACACCATAAGTGTATAAATCCAGTCACTGCCACTTTTCTTGGCACAAACACACCTCTTTTCCATGTAAATGAGGTTCATTAGAGAACGTTATAGAATGTTATATTCACAAAGTCAGCTTAATTATGTAAATATACCTGCTGTACAAAATTACACAATCATTCAGTTCACTCAAAGGCTTTTGTGAAGCCTTTCACAGTGTTGTTTTGGACACAGGCATATGATGTCAGCACGAAACATAAGGTTAAAGGGCACATCCTATATTCAGAAAACATCCTGTTTACTATTACAATAGTGGCCGGTCTGGTTGCCATGACCACACACAAAAAAGTGTAGCGATTATCATGCCATGCAAGTAGTGCAGCCTTGAAGTCCTCTGGGGAAGTTTCTACTTATGAGCTTAGAAATGGTAATTGTGTGATGTGTGTTTGGTCTGAATAAAGTGGACGTGATGGCCAATTTCATGCTTCTTTCTCTCTTTTTCATTTTCCAACAAAGACAGGAAGCCTTTTAGCGCCACTACAAACACGAAACGCAAAAGACGTGTATGAGGTGAGTAATCAATGCATTTTTATCAGTCTTGTTCTGCCATAGGCTCAAAGAAAGTCCTGAGCTTCCAGGCGGTAATTACGACTTCTCGGTGGCGTTCATGCGCGCCGATCTCATAAATACCACCGGTCTGACCTGACTTTGCTTAATCGCCTCACAAAGAAACAACTAGGAGAGGAAAGATTTCACCTAAAGGACACACATTTGTGTCTTAAAGTCCTGAGAGTCCTCAGAGTGCAGCTTCAGCTGTCTCGAGGCGTTTAGATAATGACGGGCGGCTCAAACAGGCCGTCAGCAGCAGAAACAGCAGCCGCCCATCAAAGATACGAGAGCTGACAGGTCTGATTTAGCAGCCGCCGTATCACCGAGAGAGAGACGGCGACATGCCGATTACAGCAGTCTACTCGACTTATTTCTGCTCTTTATTAAAGCAGATACACCCACACATCGTGCAGCTTTTCATAATCACACTCACAGAAAGACGATACCCACTTACATACAGGATTACCACATATTTACTGAACTTCTCTCTCAACGGTCCCAGTGGAACTCAAGTGCCCCCTAGTGACCAATATGTTTGCTAGACTGAAGACTCATTGATGTGAATGTTGGAGGTTTGTGGCTACTTCATGTCATATACATCAGTGTTTCTCAACTAAAGGCCCCAAAACTGCATAATTTGTATGCCTCCCTAATCAAACACATCATGTTTGTCAGAAAAGAGAGACACTGAAAATGTACTGTTAGACCAGGACCAGGTTTAAGAGAAGTCAAACATTTGGAATAATTGCTTTTTATTTTATTTTATTTTATTTATTTTTTTTTATTTATTTTTTTTTTTTTGGAAGAAGTCTCTTGGGATCAGCAAGGAAAAGTTTGTGGGAAGATTGTGGAATAAGACTGTTTTAATATATTGTAAATTGTAATTTATTGCTGTGATCAAAGCTGAAGTTTCAGCATCATTTCTCCAGTCTTCAGTCTCACATCATCCTTCAGAAAAATTAATAATGGTTCTTATTTTCATTTCTTTTCTTTTTTTTTTTTGCCAGGATGCATTCAAAACAGCGGAAATCTTTTGTAACATCATAAATGTCTTCACTGTCACTTGATTAAATTTTGTGCCCTTGAAAAAAGTATTACTTTAATTCCATTCTTTCTTTTTTCCTTTTTTTAAATTATTATTATTATTTTTGTAAGACTTTTGAATGATAGTGTATCACAAAAATAAATAAATAAAATTAAATAAAATAAAATAAATCAAAATTGCTTTTCAGAAAATGCATTTCAGAAAATGCAGCCTTGAGCATATGAGATTTCTTTCAAAAACATAAATAAATAAATAAATGAATGAATGAATGAATAAATAAATAAATACATACATACATACAATTCTCAGTTACTCTAAACATATGACCAGTAGTGTAAAGTATATGCTTGTGATCTCCTAAAATGTTTTAGCACATATGCATCTTTCTGTTCTGAGAACATGGACCAAAACTATTGTTCAGTTTCTTGTGCCTGGATTTTGAGTGTATGTGAATCTTTAGAAATTACATGGTTACGTTTTAACACATAAACTAAGTAATAGCAATAAGCGCAACTTTCTGTTACAACAGGAAATATATCTCAGAAAAAAATAAAATAAAATGAATAAATAAATAAAAATTGAATGTTCCATTTCGTTGGTTCTTTTAAGCTTTGATCATTTATACATTAAAGCTAAAAAATAAGATGTTGTCTGTTCTTTATTAGTTTATTAATTAGTATTTAAATAAATAAATTTTATCACAATAGTTCTGTTTCTGAGAGTAATTACAACAACAAATGTATACTCTAATGGCAATTCGGAATGATTTTATATTTTGCAAATTGGTGGTAACCTATGGATGTAGGGTGTTGAGATATGTTTTACACTGATTTAGTGTTGTTATCTCATGATCACACTACTGTACTGGTTGATTACTATACTTTTTTTTTTTTAATACCCAAATGCTGGATTCAGCCCGTTGGGTCATTTTATTGGGTTAATTTTTAATATTTTTTTTACCCAGGTGCTGGGTAGTTTTCACTAACTCAGCTGCTGGGTTGAGCCTGTCTCTAACAAAACAACCCAGCTGCTCAGTTACAGTCAGAGCGCAGACTTTTTAAGTCTTTTACAGGAGAGAGCGGCTCTCAACGCCATCGATTTGGTGCACTTCCTCAGTGAAATTTGTGTACATTTTATTTCATTTATAAAGTCTTTACTGTGTTGTAAATTGTATTATTTTACACAACGCAACATAAAGACGCAATGTCAGCTGCGTCAGCAGCGCTTGTTTAGCAGCATATAAATGCCTTTTGCCTTGCCTAAAATAAATGACTTTTATTAGTTATTGTAGTGAGTTTAATTTAGTTTTATATTAAAATATGTTCTCTAATCTCAGTACTGTTTGTTTATGGGCAGATTTTGGTCCCTGCATCTTTCATCTACGAGTGAAACCCAAGGCCGCGGCCTGAAGTTCGCAGTTACCCTACCGAAGAGAGGCCCTTCACTGGCTCAGATTTTGGCAACACACCGGTACGAGAATTAGCGCTAATTTCTGTAAAAAGCGATTACAGAATGCTTGAATACGCTAACATTAAAATGCTGCTTTTAAATGTTATATTATTTATGTCTTAAATGCTTGTTAAACGAGTTTAAATGTTTGTAATATTGTAAACTATGCTGTATTCACCCAAATAAATTCATTTTGTCTTGTATTTTGTCCATGTGTTCTTGCTTAATAATAAATGCTCATCTTTTGATTATTGCTGTCTCCTCTAGTAATTCTGTGTGTTTCTAAAAGTTCCAGTCCATTTTAAGCCAGCAATATAATATTTTTTAAACAATAGTTGACTTAAATAACATATCCCAGCATGTTTACTAAAAACATTAACACAACCAGCTGGGTAGATCATGTGTTCTGTCCAATATTTACCCAGCGCTGGGTTGCCAAATAACCCGAGTTGGGCTGTTTTAACCCAGCATTTTTAGAGTGTACAAGAGAGCAGTTGTTCAGTTAACCCTGTGATTGGCTGGATGAGCTGTCAATCACTATCATTGTGTAATATCAACCAGAAAGGCTTTGACTGGTTTCCATAATGGAGCCATTAGTTGACTGATATGTGCCATTGGTGTGTTCAGATGTGACCAAAACATGTCTAGAAACAGAAACACCATAAAACTACCACGAATAGGCCATACAACTATCCCCCTTATTTTTCTTGTAACACCGTGTCTACACCGGATGCGAGCGGCGTGGCGCAACAAAATACAGTGAAACCCATTACAATTACAATCATTAATGCCAGCGTAGACAGACTTTAGCTGTCGCATCCAGTGTTCACACGGTGTGAGAGCGGGCACGACCATTTGTACATTTTCTGGCTTCAGGTCTCATCCGCATCCAGCTCGTTTTGCTGCTTGAAAGCTTTTGTGTGAGGAACAAGACTTAATTTAAGTTATTCACTGAACGTCTCTTCTACTGCAGCTCTCAATACTCCACATGAACACGTTTGGTGGCAGGTTTGCTGTTGATACTGAACCTCACTGGTTAATGTGCTGTATTGAGTTTTGAGAGCTACAGCATGTAATTTGTTAAATTATACGTTATAGTGTTGAGTGTTCTGGCAATAAACATTTTGCTTGGCAATATCCACTATAGAGGCAAATACTGAATCAACAACACCGCAGTTAGTTGCAAACTTTTTCCGACTGAGTCCTGACAGACTTTCGGCTCCCCACTTGACTGCTCTATAGAGACTTTCTGGAGGTACCTCTGCTCAAACACAGAACAATTATGTAAGGATAATATAAAATATAGACCAAATAATATAGTTTATAAAATATAATTAACTTTTATGATACTTTTTGTCTGTTTTGGAGGTGTTTTTTTGATGGCTGGTATCTATTAGCTTGGGTCTGGAGCTAAATCTGAATTCTGTTGTTGACAGCTGTTCACAGAGCTGGGTAGATTACTTACAAATTGTAGTCCATTATTGATTACATGATGAAAACTGTAGTTAAGTTATTAACTATGGTTACTCAGTTACTCATTTTAGGTAATGTGTTCTGGTAATGAGTCTTTTTTTTTTTCCTTAAAAAATGTATTTTTGTCACTTTTGCCTTTTATTAGGATAGGACAGTATTGCAGATAGGAAGAGGGGTGGGATTGGGAAAGATCCACAACCCAGGATTCGAACTCGGGACGCCCAAAGCCCAACAGCGCTATCTACGTTGTTCTTTGTTATTCTTAGCCGCTATAGGGAAATAACAAGAAGAATAACGGCATGCAGTAAATGGTAAAATTGTTTGCACTACAAATCAGTGTGTTCATAATTAAGATAATACATTACAATAACATGGTAAGACACACCAAACTGCAGTATCAAGCAGCAAAACAAACTGTTTTGTACAGCTAAAAATAGCTGGACATGGATGAGACCAGAAGCCTGACACATAAAATTTACAAATGGCCACACCTGCTCTTACAGGAAAAATAAGGTGGATAAGGAAATAACAAGAATAACAACATGCAGTAAACAGTAAAACTGTTTGCACTACAAACCAGTGTGTTCATAATTAAGATAAGACAAGGTAAGACACACCAATTTGCAATGTCATGCAGTAAAACAAGCTGTTTTGTACAGCTAAAAAAATAGCTGGACGCAGATAAAACCGGAAGCCAGACCAATACAATTTAAATATATTTTTTAACACTTGAACACTAAAAATAAAAATATTTACTTTGTTTGCCTGCATGTCAATGTGACTAAGTGACTTTGAACTGTAAACATGCAAATGTGTTGGTAAATTATTTAACATATTTTCCTCAGAGATATTTCAAATAAATATTTTATGTCAAAGGGGTTTGGCTGACAAAAACGTTTGGGAATCCCTGCATTACATGAACAAACATCAGTAAACATGAAAACGGCAATAACATTACATGCCCAAGGTCTTCCAGAATCACCAGTCAATGAAGGTCACTCTGGATATGTTGACGACAGTGTTTCACGGCTATACATCACCAGTGTTTAGTAACTTCCATAATTATTTGTTTCATAATGTAACAACTTGAGAGGTGCTTTTTTTCACCCAAATTCAAAAGCTTTGATTGCAAATAAAATTTCATGACATTTGCATGACCATTCTATATTGTGAATGTATTCAAAGATAAATGACACACAGTAGTATTTTTAGAAAGGAAAAAAGAATTAGGGAGAATCAATAAATGATCAATACTTTACTGCCATTGTGTGAATATGTAATCATGTAATCCATAAAAAGTAACTGTAATCTGATTATGAGCATTATAACATGTGAATGACTCTAAGTACTTGTGAGTACTTGGTTTTTGGAGTTTAATTACATGGCTGTACATGTTGGACATAATTTTTCTAGAAAACATAAAATTACCAAATTACCATGGAATTTCATGTTAATTTCAACATTAACTAATGTATAAAAATCACTAATGTTTGTTAACATTAGTTAATGCACTATGAGCTAACAATGAACAACTGCCTTTTTAATTAACTAACGCTAACAAAGATGAACACTGTAATAAATGTATTGCTCATTGTTTATTCATGTTAGTTAATATTAATGTTAACAAACGACACCTTTTTGTAAAGTGTTTTCCATATGTGACCCTGGACCACAAAACAATATAAAGGTCATTAATATATACACTACTGTTCAAAAGTTTGGGGTCAGTACATTTTTATTGTTTCTTTTTTTTTTTTTTTAAGAAATTAATACTTTTATTCACCAAGGATGTATTAAGTTAATAATTAAAAGTTTATTAAAAGTTAATAATAAATAATTTACATTGTTATAAAATATTTAGATTTTGAATAAACACTATACTTTTTAAACTTGTTATTCATGAAAGAATCCTGAAAAAAAAAATCACAGGTTCCAAAAAATATTTGGCAGCACAACTGTTGATATTATCCAACATTGATCATTCTAATAATAAATCCGCATATTAGAATGATTTCTGAAGGATCATGTGACACTTAAGACTGGAGTAACAGCTGATAAAAATTCAGCTTTTCATCACAGGAATAAATTCTATTTTAAAGTATGTTAAAATAAAAAACATTATTTTATATTGTAAAAACATTTTGCAATATTACTGTTTTTTTCTATATTTTTAATCAAATAAATGCAGCCTTGATGAGCATAAGAGACTTCTTTAAAGACTATTACAAGTCTTACTGACCCCAAACTTTTGAACGGTAGTGTATATACAAACAAAGTCCAAACAAAGTTCCTAGCAATGCACATTACTAATCAAAAATTAAGTTTTGATATATTTACTGCAGGAAATTTACAAAATATCTTCATGTAACATGATCTTTACTTAATATCCTATTGATTTTTGGCATAAAAGAACAATCTATAATTTTGACCCATACAATGTATTGCTACAAGTATACCCGTGCTACTTAAGACTTAAGAAGGTTTGCTAAGATTGAAGAAGGTTGCTATTTAAGAAGGTTTTGTGGCCTAGGGTCACATATATGTTATCATGAGGAAATACAGTTGCAATCAAAATTATTCAACCCCCTTGACCTGCAAGACATTTTTATCCAGAGAACAAAATTTTTTGAAAACAATTCAACAAAGGCGTCAGTACACTATTGGAGAAAGTTTGTCATTACACATTTGAATAATTCTGAGAACGTAAGTAAGTAAGTAACGTAAGAAAAAAAAATAATTCAAATTGGCTCTAAACGTTCATCTTCAACATTATTCAACCCCCAAAAGTAAAATTTGGTGCAGAATCTTTTATTCTTTAAAACCACCAATAATCGCTGCTTGAAAGTGCTTGGAAGCTTCTGTCACCTTTCTACTGCAATCTTGGCCCATTCCTTGCCTGAAAAAGCTTTCAGATCACTGATAATCTTTGGTTTTCACATTGCCACTGCTTTAATCAAATTCAACCAAATATTTTCAATGAGAATTAAATCTGGAGACTGAACAGGCCACTCAAGAACATTCTATGACTGATTCCTGAACCAAGCTTAAGTAGATTTGGATGTATACTTTAGGATGGCTGTCCTGCAGGAAAGTCCACTGATCATCAGCTTCAGTCATTGCACCAAAAGCATCACAATTCTTGCCAAAATGGCCTGATACTTCATAGAATACATGATGTCTTTCATACGGTCATGTTTTCCACTTCCTGCTACTGTAAAACAACCCCATAACAGGACTGATCCACCTCCATGTTTGACGATGGAGATGGTGTTCTTCTGCTTATAAGTTTTGTCTTTTTTTGCTCCAGACATGCCACTGATCCACAGGTCCAAATAGTTCTAGTTTGGTCACATCACTCCATAAAACATTCTTTTATTCCATTTTAGAACTCCACAGGTCTATCCAAATGAATTTTAGCATGTTCAGGTCAGCCTTTTTGTTCTTTTTGGTCAAGAGTGGTATTCGGCAAGATGCCCCAACATGAAGGCCATACTTGTCTAGTGTTCTTTTCATACACTGCTTTGAAATGTTTTTCCTCGTTTCATCGGGTCGTATTGCAAGTTTTTGGCTGTACATTGCAGGTTTTTCTCAGTTGCTCTGATCAAACATTTTATGATATTGCACTTTTTTTGTTCAACTCCCTCAAAGATTTTCTGGTACAACACACTTCAAACTAAGGAATAAGGCTGCCAGCTGCGTCTCTAGGAACTTTTAATGTCTTGGAAATCTTAATGTAGCCTTAGACTTTCTAATACAATAAGATTCAATAAGATAAGATATTTCTTCTCTATAGTTTTTGTGAGAGCTCTGTTGACTGTGTCATATTAGCAACTCAACTTCAGCACATGCATGGGCTAACCGTATGTATGTGTCACACCCCAAGCTAATTCTGTTTTTTAATAAAGTTTATAAAGGCTTAATTGTGTTTTAAGACAATTATGTTCCCTACCATAAAATATAAGCGACTTAAAACAGCAATGTTGAACAGGGGTTGAATAATTATGACATAGCTGTGATATTAAAAAATCCTATAACTCAAAAACATTACATTCTATATTGACATTATAACTTTTAACATGCCATTAAACTGTTGTAGATGCAATTTTTATAAAGTCCTGGATCTTTAGAAAAGCTTGTATTTGTAAAGTACTGCAGTATCTAGGGGGTTGAATAATTTTGATTGCAACTGTATGATTCTTTAAATTGACTGTTTAAACTGTTATATGTAGTCAGATCTATTTTTAATTTCTTCTCCTTTTTTTCTGTTCAGACTGCAGTTGCTTTTGTTAGCACACTGGCTGACATAGTGACACTGCAAACGTGCAAGCTGACCTTGTTTTAAACCGATTACATGTAATAAATTCAGGTTAGGAAAAAAAAACATGTTCAAGACTTGATGCATTAGCTCATTTTAATTAATTCAAACAAGCAGCAAAATAATGTTTTGAGTGAACTGCATAAGTGTGAACATTCTGCTAAACATCTCCATTTGTGGTCCACAGTTTAGAACGACATGAGGGTGAGTAAATCATTACAGAATTATAAATTTAGCACAAACGATTTCTTTAAACGTAATAACTTAACTTGGTTCGCAAAATTAACAACAGCGTGTTTATAAACCTCCAAATTACTTTTCAAAACATAACTCTGAAACTGTAACAGACTCTGAAATGCACAATCCCGCAATCTACCATCATTTACAATATAACTCACGGGGAAAGGAAGATCTGTTTTATTTTCAGTGAAGGACACAGCATCCATTCACAAACATTCATAACACATCTTTCATTATGTGTGCTAACGGCATCATTCTCAACCCTGATCCTGATGACCCAAACTCTGCACTTTCCGATCCTTATTTACAAACAATTCAGACTATAGCATTGAGCTGCATGAACTGAAGTGCTGCGGGTCTCCAGGACCAGAGCTAAAAACCACTGTGCTAAAACATCACCAACATTAGTGCCATTTATACCCTGATGTCAGAAAGTACAACGAGACCACAGACAGTGTCATTTCTCATTACGACAGTGTCTTAAATATCACTGTGAGTCTTCACCTTCAGATCGGAGATTCACAAACTGGATATCTGGCTACAACGTGACATTTTGGCACCAAAAGGGAAACTGAAAAATAAGTGCCCGGTTTAAACTTCCACACTCAGAAACTAAAGCAAATACTGAATGTGTTCCAACAAAACATCACAAATTGTTGCTTTTCGTATGTAAAAAAAGGAATACTGAACTTGCTTTTACAAATACATGACACGGGCTTGAAGAGCTGAGCTTGGCTGTGAAGGAAGTGAGTAACGAAAAAAACGAGACAGCTGGAAGGGCAAACACACACTCCACCTGGGGCGACACAATCCCCGTCCCTGTCTGATTCGGTCCGTCAGTCTCTGAGGGCGGTTTGTGTGAGCATGTCGGTGTCTCATTTGGCTTTGCCGGCGTCCTGTGTCTCTTCCTCCACCACTACAACGGGCAAATTGTGGAACTGACCATTGGCATCCAGCTGTATCTCTCCTGTCTCCTCCGTTTCTCCTTGCACCACCTCCTCGCCTCCTTCCACCACGGTCGCGCCGCCCCCCGCTTCGTCGCCCTCAAGCTGCAGCTCCATGACGCTCACGCTGTGGTCAGCGGCGGCCGGGTCTATTTCGATCAGGGTAGTGCTGTCCTGGTTCTCGTCCTCCTGTACGACACTGACGACGCCCTCTTGCATCACAACCGTACCTGCGACCATCTGACCGTCCTGGGCTACGCCGGCAGCAGTCGCCTTCTGCGTCAGCTGGACTAACTCGACGGGGCTCATGACCGTTCCAAGCTGTCCGTGGTCCTGCATGGCTGTGGCGCCCAGTAGCGTGAGCCCAGATGCGGGATGGAGCGCGATGGCTTCGGTTTTGCCATCTGAACCTGTTGCGATTCTCGTGAAGAGCTGTGAGCCGGCTGGTAGGGCGTGTAGGGTGACCGTATTGGATGGTTGACTAAGGCCGGCCACTGCGAACGACTGGCCGATGGAGGAGAGTGTGATCGGGGAGAGTACGGTGAACTGCTGGGGCTGGAGGGTGAGAGGCTGCGCTATGGATGTGCCAAGCACGGTGGTGGAGGCGGGCCGCTGGAGGCGGGGGCGTTTGGGAGCGCGTTTGGCTGGAGGGGTGGAGGGGAGAACCAGACTGCTGAGGGCCTGCGACTGAGACAACCAGCTGAGCGACTGCTGCCGCTTCTGTTCCTCTACCTGCTGTTCCAATGCTAGACAGAAACACAAGAGATGGCATTGTTTTCAGTGGATTAAAACAATCTGTGAGTGTGTTACTGTGACTGGTCACAGTTTAGGGACTAATTCTCACTATTAACTAACTATTAACGGAGTAGTTCACTTTCAAAACAAAAATTTACAGATAATTTACTCTCCCCCTTTTCGTCCAAGAGGTCCATGTCTTTCTTTCTTCGGTCAATAAGGAATTATGTTTCTTAAAGGAAAACATTTCAGGAATTAACTCCATATAGTGGACTTCAATGGTGCCCCAAGGCTGAACTTCCAAAATGTAGTTTAAATGCAGCTTCAGATGGCTCTAAATGATCCCAGCTGAGGAAGAAACAAATTGACAACTTATACTTTTTAACCTCAGACACTTGTCTTGTCTAGCTCTGCATGAACTCTGTTTTTTCCGGTTCAAGACAATTCATTTTATTCCGCAACTTCAAAATCGCCCTACATCGCTGCAGAAGTTCCGACCCAGTGTTTACAAAATGAACATGCAAAGCAGATCATACAGCCTTTAAAAAAAAAGGTTTAAGGTTAAAGGTTAAGGTTATGGTTTTCGACAAACCATAAAGGTTTTGACCCCGATTACACAGACTATGCATGCGCCTCACAGAAACAAGACAAGACGAGCATTTGAGGTTAAAAAGTATATATATATTGTCATTTTGTTTAGAAAATGACAGCTGGGATCATTTAGAGCCCTTTGAAGCCGCATTTAAACTGCATTTTGGAAGTTCGAACTCATGGGCACCATTGAAATCCATTATATGGAGATGATTCCTGAAATGTTTTCCTCAAGAAACATAAATTCTTTACGACTGAAGAAAGAAAGACCTGAACATCTTGGATGACGAAGGGATGAGTAAATTATCTGTAAATTTTTGTTCTGGAAGTGAGTTAATCTTTTAACTATGACTTTTGCCTTAATAAACTCCTAATTCACTGCTTATTAAAGGATTAGTTCACTTCCAGAATAAAAATGTCTTGATAATTTACAATCCTATGTCATCCAAGATGTTCAAGTCCTTCTTTCTTCAGTCAAGAAGAAATTAAGGATTTTGTGAAAAATATTCCAACATTGTTCTCCATGTAGTGTACTTTAATGGTGGCCAACAGGTTGAAGGTCCAAACTGCAGTTTCAATAAAGCTTTATAGGATTCACACGATCTCAGCCGAGGAAGTGTCTTATCTATGAAACGACTGGTCAATTATAGACTTTTTAAACCACAAATGCTCATCTTTCACTAGCTCTGTGATGTGCAACCATGACTTGACACATTACATAGCTAATCACACTGGAAAGGTCAGGTGTGGTTAGTTCTTTGTGTATACTTCTGGTTAAAAAAATAGTAGGGTATGGCGAAACACTCCATCTCAGTTTCTCCTCCAACTTCAAAATCGTCCTACATGATTGTTTTTTTGTAAACAAATTTTACTTTTTTTTAGGGCTGCCCCCTAATAGTTGACTAACCGTTAGTCAACGAGAATAATCTTGGTTGACCACAATTTTATTAGTTGCTTGGTCACAGAAAAACTAAATAAATAAAAAAAAAAAAAACTCAGGAGGTGGCCAATTCACGCAGTCCGTGATGGGCAGATTGTTATCGGCTGGTCTATGTGGTAATATAGTACATCGGACAGGACATCCAAACACTCACCTATCATTCATCAACCTCAAATATGGCTTTCAATCTGAAATATGTAAGTAGTAGCAACTTTACATACATGGCCGCTCAATCTAATGTTAACCTAGAAATGTGCCCTATTAAAGTCTGTGCAGAGTGTGAAAGCTGAATAGTAGCGCTTACTGCATGACAAATGGAGGCGCTGATGCGCTCATTTGCTCTTAAAATACCCTGTCATTTTTGGTCATACAGATAAAAGTAATTCATCTTTCAAATCTGTAAAGACTTTGTTTATTTGTGTGCACTTAGAAAAACAACAAAACATTGTGCTTTTGTAAAATAAAGCAAACAGGATGTGTTTTCTGGATGTCTCGGTCTCTATGAACTTGAGAGCAACTCCATGTGTACTTGCCTTACAGACATGAAAAATATATCTATAGGGAAATGTCTATTATTAAATGAACCAGTTCAAATAGAAAACAAAAATTATTAGATTATGTACATTAATCTGTATGAAACATGCATACAGTCACATCCTCTACTGTGGAGATGACAAGTCAGTGTCGCCGACTTCATCTCTTAAGCGGAAAACAAAGAAAGTGCTAGTTTATCAGTAAATTATTAAAATGTTAATGCAGCCTCATTGCTGTTTTTTTCCTGACACATTCATAATCATTACTTGCGCTGTGGCAAGCTTTATGTGCTTGAGCGCTGCTTATGCTATGTAGGCAATTAAAGGCTCAATATTATGATTATGATTATATGGTTTATTAATAAACATGTGACTAATAGTCGACTAATGTTTAGAATGCACGACTACTAGTCGACCAGAAAAATCTTTAGTCAAAGACAGCCATTCTTTTTTGCACATTCGCTTTGTAAACACAGGGTCAGTACTTCCACCTACATCACACGTGACCTTTCCAACATGATAATGTAATGCGTGGGAGTTGACCTAGTGCAAGACAAGCATTTGTGGTTAAAAAGTATATTAATTTTAATGTTTATTAGAAAATGACCAATCCTTTCGCAAGATAAGACCCTTCCTCCTCAGCTGGGATGTAAAACCCTTCTGAAGCTGCACTGAAACTACAATTTGGATCTTTAACCCACTGGCCACCATTGAAGTCCACTATATGGAGAAAAATCCTGGAATGTTTTCCTAACTTCTTTACGACTGAAGAAAGAAATACACAAACATTGGAGGACATGGGGGTGAGTAAATTATCAGGGATTTTTTATTCTGGAAGTGAACTATCCTTTAATTGTTGATAGAGTAGTTTAGTTTAGGTATGGTGCATGATTAAGGTATCTAAAATATAGTCAGGAAGAAAAAGGTATAAGACACATAATATGTGCTTTATAAGCATTACTAAAATGCTAGTATTGCATGCTAATAAGCAACTATTTAATAGTGAGAATTGGTCCTTAAAATAAAGTGTTACTCAGTGACTTTATCAGGGTAATGAGTGTTCTTATGATACCTGCTGATACACAAAGATAGAAGTATACTTCACTGACAGAAGGTCATTTCTGCAAATTAACTGAATTGATAGACAAAGTGAGCTTGGAAAATTTTACAGCTTGTCCAGCGGCTGCACCAAAACTAGTAGTCTGAAAATGTCCCTACTGTCTCTTGACTCACTTGTCAGTGTTCTGAGGACCTGTGTCTGCTCTGGGTCTGTCATTTGCCGTCGAACGTTCAGAATTTGTTTGATGGAGTCCAGCAGGTCAAACACTTGTGCCAGGTTACTCAGAACTGCAATCTCTGCAAGACACACATGATCACATCTCACACACAAACACAGTACTAAACACCAACTCAACATTAATAGCCACATTCTACGTCCACCATTACAACAGAATAACAACACAACATGACCTAAAATAAAATGCAATTACAGGTAAAGCTTATAAAATGAGACCCTGGACCACAAAATCAGTCATAAGGGTCACTTTTTTGAAATTGAGATTTATACATCATCTGAAATCTGAATAAATAAGCCATCCATTTATGTGAGGTTAGTTATGAAAGGACAACATTTGGCCGAGATACAACTATTTGAAATCGGAGGGTGCAAAAAAATTTAAATATTGAGAAAACTCCCTTTAAAGTTGTCCAGATGAAGTCCTTAGCAATGCATATTACTAATCAAAAATCACGTTTTGATATATTTATGGTAGGAAACTGGCAAAATATCTTCATGGAACATGATCTTTAATATCCTAATGATTTTTGGCATAAAAGAAAAATCGATAATTTTGACCCATACAATGTACAGTGCTACTTAATACAATGCTACTTAAGACTGATTTTGTGGTCCAGGGTCACAAATCTGTCTTTAGATTATTTGAATTGATTAAATGTTTAAAAAAAAAAAAAAAAACAGAAAGCCCTAATATAAAGGTAGATGTCTAATGCTTTTTCATGCATCCTGACTTACTTACACTGCTAAAGAGATGGATTCTCATGCTAAACATGGCCAAAAAAAGAAAAATAAAGAAAAGAAAAGAAAAAAAAAAAAAAAAACGAGTTGGATGTATGACAGAGTATTCAGATTAAAGAGGTTGCCGACAGCATTTCACAGAAGTTGGTCAAAAAGGATTTGTCATTTTGTTTTTAAACCATGGAATCAACAATGTTACCAAAGAACTATGTTTTTGGTTGTGAGGGAAAGATAACCTTGCCTGACTTCCCAAAAAAACCCAGCAGTAAGGGAACAGTGGATTCAGTTTGTTTCTCCAGGGCAGCAACGGAGTTATGCAAGTGTGTTTGTTTGTTCCCAGCATTTCAACGATGAGTGTTTTTATAAACACTATAAATTAGATGCAATTAAAGTCAGTAAAGTTTTTGTTCCCATTTTATTTATATCAGCGCCACAGCTATTCTGGTAACACTTTAGAATAGGAAACAGACATTCACTATTAATGAAGTGTTTTCCCTCAATAAACTCCTAATATGCTGCTTATTAATAGTAAGGTAGTAGTTAAAGGAGAAGTCCACTTCCAAAACAAATATTCACATATAATGTACTCACTCCCTTGTCATCCAAGATGTTCATGTCTTTCTTTCTTCAGTCGTAAAGAAATTATGTTTTTTGAGGAAAACATTTCTGCATTTTTCTCCATATAATGGACTGATATGGTTTGAACTTCCAAAATGCAGTTTAAATGCGGCTTCAAATGATCCCAAATGTGGTTTTAAAAAGATCCCAGCCGAGGAAGAAGGGTCTTATCTAGCGAAACAATTGGTTATTTTCATTAAAAAAATACTATTTAAATACTTTTTAATCTCAAACGCTCGTCTTGTCTTACTCTCCCTGAACTCTGTGTATTGTGACTCAAGACAGTTAGGGTATGTCAAAAAACTCCCATCGTATTTTCTCCCTCAACTTCAAAAATAATTTCAAAATCATCCTACATCACTGCAGAAGTACCAACACAGTCTTTGCAATGTGAACATGCAAAGAAGATCAAACACCCTTAACAAAAAAGGTAAAAGAGCGATATAGGACAATTTTGAAGTTGAGGGAGAACATGAGATGGGAGTTTTTCGACATACACTAACTGTCATGAGCCCGAATACACAGAGTTCAGGGAGAGTAAGACCAAACGAGCGTTTGACATTAAAACGTATATAAATTATATTATTTTTATGAAAATAACTGATCGTTTCACTAGATAAGACCCTTCTTCCTCAGCTGGGATCTTTTTAAAACCACATTTGGGATCATTTGAAGCCACATTTAAACTGCCTTTTGGAAGTTCAAAAATGGGGCACCATATCAGTCCATTATATGGAGAAAAATCCTGAAATGTTTTCCTCAAAAAACACAATTTCTTTACGAAAGAAAGAAAGACATAAACATCTTGGATGACAAGGAGTACATTATATGTTAATCTTTGTTTTGGAAGTGGACTTCTCCGTTAAGTTTAGGTGTGGGGTAGGATTAGGGGTTCTTAAATATGGTCATGCAGAATAAGGCATTAATATGTGTAAGTTCTAATAAACAGCCAATACAATAGTAGTTTGCATGCTAATTAGCAGCTAGTTATTAGTGACAATTGACCCTTAAAATAAAGTGTTACTGCTTTTTTATATTATTTGTAAAAAAAAGTCTTAAAGGAGAAGTCCACTTCCAAAACAAAGATTCACATATAATGTACTCACCCCCTTGTCATCCAAGATGTTCATGTCTTTCTTTCTTCAGTCTTAAAGAAATTATGTTTTTTGAGGAAAACATTTCAGGATTTTGACTAAAGAAAGAAAGCCATGAACATCTTGGATGACAAGGGGGTGAGTGCATTATCTGTAATTTTTTTGTTCTGGAAGTGGACTGCTTCTTTAATGGTCCTAAAATAAATTAACTGCTGAATAAACTGCTTTTGTGAAGAAAAAACAAAACAAAACAAAACAAATTATAATTTAATGAACTGACAGCCTGTCTGACATTCACATTGGATTTATTAATTATTTTTGGAGTTTACTGTGAAAAATCACTGACAGTTTAGGTTTAGGATTAGGAAGGATTTAGTTTACAGTATTATGATAATTTTTTGTGGCATTCGCAAACAGTGATTGACAGTTCACTCTGACAGATTCAATGATGTCATAGCTATAATGTGACTGGCTTTCAAGGCACATGTGATCTAAGTTGACTGTAATGCTTTCTCCAATAGTAGAGCTGCAGAAGTTAAATCTTTTCATTTAAGAGTATCTTTGTCCTGAAGATCTTGAAGAGCTGGTTTAGGTGTGTTTGATCTCCAAGAACAGAATGGGACAAACCTGTCACAGATGACGTACTGACCTGCGTCCTGTAGAGAGCTCTGATCAGTGCGCAGCTGAACTCCTCTCAGCAGACTCAACAGCTCTGAGCGGATATTGGACACCACCTCCCCCATCAGCCCCACCTCAGCAATACCCCGCCAGAAACTCAGCGTCTCATCTGGGGGGTCAAACACACAGTTCAGCTGTCATGACGTCTGTGGATGCCATCTTCATAAATGTATGAGTGAGGTTTGATGAGCAGCACTGACACATGACTTTCTGAATGTTTACCTGAGATCTCAGAAGAGTCTCTTTTCTCTGGGGTTTCTACTGTGGCTGTGCTCCACTCAACCGTACCAATAACATCATCTTTCTTCTCCTCCGCTGTGGCCATCTGACCTCCGTTACCCACAGAAACATGCCCTGCAGGACACACATAACAGACACTATGAATTGGGGTCATTATATAACTAAGGGTACATTTTATGTCCAGTGATGGTTATATTTTTCCTTACAACTTTCCTAACATATTTTATCTATTGAGAGAATACATACTATAATCACACATACATTTTCTGCACCCTGTTTTTCAGTTTACTTGAAATTGCATTTATTTACAGTTGTATGTGAAAGTTTGGGAACCGCTTTGCAGAATCTGTGAAAATGTGAATGATTTTAACAAAATAAGAGAGATAATACAAAATGCATGTCATTTTTTTTTTTATTAATACGGTCCCGAGAAAGATATTTCACATGAAAGATGTTTACATATAGTCCACAAGACCAAAAAATAGCTGAAATTACTAAAATAACCCCTTCAAAAGTTTGGGAACCCTTGATTCTTAAAGGAGAAGTTCACTTCCAGAACAAAAAATTACAGACAATGTACTCACTCCCTTGTTATCCAAGATGTTCATGTCTTTCTTTCTTCAGTCGTGAAGAAATTATGTTTTTTGAGGAAAACATTTCAGCATTTTTCTCCATATAGTGGACTTCTATGGTGCTCCGAGTTTGAACTTCCAAAATGCAGTTTAAATGCGCCTCAAACAATCCCAAATGCGGTTGTAAATGATCCCAGCCGAGGAAAAAGGGTGTTATCTAGCGAAACGATCAGTAAAAAAATACAATATAAATACTTTTTAATCTCAAACGCTCGTCTTGTCTTTCTCTCCCTGAACTCTGTGTATTCTGACTCAAGACAGTTAGGGTATGTCGAAAAACTCCCATCGTATTTTCTCCCTCAACTTCAAAAATCATTTCAAAATCATCCTACATCACTGCAGAAGTACCGACCCAGTCTTTACAAAGTGAACATGCAAAGAAGATCAAACACCCTTAACAAAATGGTAAAACAGTGATATAGGATGATTTTGAAGTTGAGGGAGAACATGAGATGAGAGTTTTTTGACATACACTAACTGTTTTGAGACAGAATACACAGACTTCAGGGAGAGCAAGACAAGACGAGCATTTGACATTAAAAAGTATATAAATTGTATTATTTCAATAAAAAATAACCAAACATTTCGCTAGATAACACCCTTCTTTCTTGGCTGGGATCATTTACAACCTCATTTGGGATCGTTTGAAGCCACATTTAAACTACATTTAGGAAGTTCAAACTCGCGGCAACATATCAGTCCATTATATGGAGAAAAATCCTGAAATGTTTCCCTCAAAATACATAATTTTTTTCACGACTGAAGAAAGAAAGATATGAACATCTTGCATGACAAGGGAGTGAGTACATTATCTGTAAATTTTTGTTCTGGAAGTGAACTTCTCCTTTAATACTGTGTGTGGTTACCTGGATGATCTACAACTGTTTTTTTTTTTGTTTGTTTGTTTGTTTGTTTTGTTTGTTTAGTGATAGTTGTTCATGAGTCCCTTGTTTGTTCTGAACAGTTAAACTGAGCACTGTTCTTCAGAAAACATCCTCCTGCAGATTCTTCAGTTTTCCAGCATATTTTGCATATTTGAACCCTTTTCCGCAGTAACTGAGGGACTCAAACACAACTTCTAAAAAAGGTTCAAACATTCACTGGTGCTCCAGAAGGAAACATGATGCATTAGGAAAACTTTTTAACAGGATGAAGATGTCCAAATTTTTTTTCTTTTGTTGAAATATTATTTTTTCCCCATTTAGTACAGCCCTTCGGAAGCAACAGAAGATGTGTGCATGTTTCCCAGAAGACAAATTAAGTACAATTTACCTTAATCTTCAAATTCAAAAAGTTTTCACCCCCGGCTCTTAATGCATCATGTTCCCTTCTAAAGCATCAGTGAATGTTTAAACCTTCTGTAATAGTTGTGTTTGAGTCCCTCAGTTATCCTCAGTGTGAGAAGATGGATCTCAAAATCATACAGTTACTGCTGGAAAGGGTTCAAATATGCAAAACGTGCTGGAAAACTGAAGAATCTGCAGGACCTAGAGGATTTTTCTGAAGAACAGTGCTCAGTTTAACTGTTCAGGACAAACAAGGGACTCATGAACAACTATCACTAAACAAAAAACAAACAAAAAAAACAGTCATAGATTATCCAGGTCACCACACACAGTATTAAGAAATCAAGGGTTCCCAAACTTTTAAAGGGGGTTATTTTAATATTTTTAGCTATTTTTTGGTCTTGTGGACTATATGTAAACATCTTTTATGTAAAATATCTTACTCAGGAGAGTACTGAATAAAAATGCTGAATGCATTTTGTACGATCTCTCTTATTTTGTTAAAATTATTCACATTTTCACAGATTCTGCAAAGGTTCCCAAACTTTCACATACAACTCCACCTTAAATCACTTTTTTTTTTTTCCAATGTTTGCTTTTTGAATGAGTCTTGAGTACAAAATAATGAATAAAAATGTTGAAGTCAAGATTATGTATATTAAATTAATTTCTATAATCTAAACACCCTAGAAAAACAGACTGAGTTTAAATGTATTTTTCTTCAAATAATTTTTTTTACTCATGATTACTCTATTCAGAAATACTGAATAGTGAACAAAAATATTGAAAATCATCAGAAGACTGAAAAATATCAATTTTTACTTTAAATATCAAACCTCATTTTCTAACTGTGTCATTCGGCGTGTGTGTGTGTTCTGACCCTGAGCTGTGGTGGGTGTGCTGAGCCCACTGCCGTCCGGTGGGAAGCGTGTGTTGTTGATCAGCAGGTCGAATTTGGTGCTGCGGCAGGTGTTTGTGCAGAGAGTGCTGTGCTGATAGAAATCCAGCTGACCCGAGTCCATCATCTTCCTTCATGACACACACACACAGAGCTTTCACAGGTTATGACTAATACTCAACTGAAGAATGACTGTTTTTTTTTAACATCTGAAATATCAAAAGAAATCAAAGTAGGGAATTTAGTTTGATCTTGTATAACAAATGAGTCTGATCCCACTTTATCAAATTCAACCAACATTTATGATACAGTTGTTGTCGAATTTGATAGAAGATATAAAATATAAAACTTAATTGTAAGCTTGGTGAACAGTTTTGGAGAATTTGATGTTTCCCCATTTAGAGAGATTGGAGATGCACTTGCATGCCCAAGAGGCGATTCAAAGATGGCCGCAGAGTAAAATGACTTGTCTTAAAGGGACTTTGCCGTACTATAACCTCCAAGAAACACCTCATACGTGGCTGCTCACAAGTATAAGGATCTTGCCTTGCCATTAATGCTTGAATAACCCCTTATTTACACTGCTTGTGTTTATAACTGCGCTGCTGCACGTTTCAGAAGCACCCCATAAGTGGCTCTCCGCACTGCTTTGCTTAAGATTCAAGTCTATGTCTCCTTTGATTAAAAATAATAGCTAGTGCAGTGGCTGTGATATACATAAACCTACCAACATCAGTCATCACAAGAGGAAAAAAGTATGTTTTAGACGCATAACATTGGTTAATGGAAACACTGTCATTCCGCAATAGCTTTTTATCAACATTTATAAAATATAGCAAATATTTTGCTCAAATCTGTAATGGAAATGCACCTAATGTCAGTTCCTAAACAGTGAACCAATCAGAAGATGCCGAAGGCAGGGCAAGTCAAAACAAGTTTTTCAGTCGAAACAATTTAAAATATTTTGTCATTTTTGCTGATAAAAGTAAGAATAATATATCATTCGGAACTGTAAATGGTCTACTTTTATTTGTGTACATTCACAATATCAACAAATCGTGCAAACGGTGCTTCTATAAAATAAAGAAAACAAACATGATGCGCTTTCTGTCGTCTCAACAGGAGCACTTCACAAAAATGAACCGAAACTCAGTAAATACATACCTCACAGACATGATAAATATATCTTTAGAAAGCTTTAAGTTATAACTTATAAAAAAAAAATCAAAAACAAAACCTCTTTAATTAGCCTACGTAATCTGCAAAGATGCTTTTCTCTCTAAAGGCACGTCTAAAGAGGAGATGCTGAGTCAGGATCGGCAACTTCATCCTTGCGACACTGATTCAGAAAACACTAGTTCATTAACAGGGCTCAACGCTAAGGATTTTTCTACTGGCCCGGTCGGGCCAGTTGTTCAAATTTTTACTTGCCCGGTCAAAATTTTCACTGGCCTGGCCACAAAAAAATTAAATAGTTGCTGTTGTCATTGTTTTTGACTCATGTTATCTTTTATTTTAATAAATAAACTTTTATTTAAATACCAATTAAACAGTACAATTCTTGATTCCAATTTCGATACCACGTCAAAATCTACTAGCCTAACAAGTATAAAGTTCAAACATGATTTGTCTGTGCAAAAAAATGTTTTTATTATTATTAATATTTTATTGTAAATGAAAAGATGCTGTAGGGAAAAACAGCACAGACTAAAAGAACGCAAACTCAGTGTCTGCCAGCAGGTGGCGCTTATGGAATAACAGTGATCATAAGTTTCTTTGGTTACAGCTGTAAACAAAGCAGTTCAGTGCTTATGAATGCTAGTTTAAATGCATTATAGAGAGGCAAATGAGAAAACGCCAAGTAAACTTTTCTTTAAAAAAAGTCAGCTCCCCTCAGAGACACATTCATATGAATCCCCAATTCAATATGTAGGATAATATTTGCTATATTCGCACATTGTGAACTGTGATCTTGCTCTGCCTGCTACAGTATTTTTTCCTATTTGTGTTCATCTTCAGTGTCTCTGGCCTCTATTAACGGATGTTTAAAAAGTTCATAATATTTCCACACACAACATTTTGAAAAATGATTGCATGCAGTTCATGTGCAAGCCCGGAATAGACTGGTTGAAATATGTCCGGTCGATTGGTGCATCTGCACTCCACCTTAATTAAATATAGATTAATCACTGTTAAAGCAACAAAGTTAAGACGAGTTAGGATCATCAAGACGAGTATTTTGACATACTTTTGTAGGCTGTCCTTCAGAGAAATTTTAAATTAACAAGGCTTAAAAACACGTGCAAATGATAAACTTTTGTGACGACGTGGCAGTGGCCCAATCGGGCCAGTGACAAATTCGTCAACTGTCCCGAGCGTCATTCACGCAGGCCCGGGCCATTGGGCACTCCTTATTGTCGAGCCCTGATTAATAAATAATTCAAAAATATTTTTTAGCACCATAATTGGTGGATGTCTAAAATGTAAAAATAAGGAGAAGCCTAAAACAGACCCGAAGCCCGGCCTGCGTCTGAACTATGATGTGAAAATTTGCCCAAAGCCCGGCCCTAGGAGCATAAAAAAGTTGAGGCCCGTCAGGCTCGGGCTGAAATGCAGGGCTCTAGAACTAAGTGCTGCATTTTTTATAAAATAATTCTGGGTGCTGCATCTTGCATTTTCAGATGCAAAAATGCATTCTATGTGAACGGCCCCTAACAGCTTGTGAAAAAGTGCAACAAAATTATTTCACATGCATAAGTGCCAATTTCACAAAAACAGCCATGACAACTTAATTCTGAGTGCCTTAAAAGTGCATAAAAGAAATTTTGAAGTTGAAATAATACAAAATGTATGTTACGCAGAAAGGTTGTGCATACCTGAGCATAACCCCACCCATCCGGATCGCTCGCTTCCAGTCCTTCAAAGTGGCTTTACCCGACATGTGCACAAACTGCTTTGGACTAATCAACTGATCCTCATACTGCGGAGAAACAGAGAAAGCCAGATTAAACACATTACCAGCGGATATCTGCAACATTAATGCTCTACACGACACCAACCTTCACACATTTGACATTGATTCCTGGGCAGACAAACTTCTTGAATAGGAGGATGGCTTTACTCTCGCCGCATGTAATGGGATAACCGAGCTCCAAATCCTCTCCTTCAACAGATGCCTCATCTGAACATACACACACACACACACACACACACACATCAACAAGAGTTTATTGTGGCAAAATTCCATAAGTTTTATTTAGCGACAGAAACTGAAGCGTAATCCGCTGCTTGGAGAGAGCTGATAACTTTGAGCAGACCTTACAGCATTTACAGCTTAGATGCATTTGGAGGAAACTACAGACTGATTACTGTCTAATAATTATGATGTGAATTAAAGACAGTTTAAACTACATGGTTACATTTTAAGAAGAACACATGAGCTGCGCAAAACCTGCTGTCATGATACAAAAAAAAAACACTACTATTAAGTTTTGGGGCACAGTTACCTTGTGTCTCCACTGCCACAACTGCAGCATCCGCCTCACTGCTTTCCTCTCCAAGCCTATCAAACATGAAACATCGTCTATTACATCAAGCTACAGCTGTTTACTCCCAGGAGAGTTAGCTGTTTGCGATGTATTATTATATGTTTGTCTCTTGTGTGCTTGTGTGTTTTGATCCGGGTCGTCACACTCACCCAGCTGTGATGGGCTGCAGCTGCAGGATCATCTGAGTCTTGCTTTGGTTGTCAGGATCTATATCCTCTTCCTCAGCGCTCTTCACCACCACCATGTCCTCCACGGACACAGTGACTTCTGTCTCTGCCATAGCCTGCGCTCTCCTTCAACACTGAGGAGTATGACAGTCCTGGTGAATATTTTAGATTTTACACATCAGTCTAAAGTTTGGAATAATTGTGATTTTTTAAGGTTCATGAAAGAAGATTTGAAAATAAGTGTTTTATATTGTTTAGTATTGTAAAATGTAATTTATTCCTGTGGTCAAAGCTGAATTTTCAGCATCATTACTCCAGTCTTCAGTGTCACATGATCCTTCAGAAATCATTCTGATATGCTGATTTGCTGTTCATTGGAATTATCAGTGTTGAAAGCAGTTTTTGATGCTTAATATTTTTGTGGAAACTATGATATGATTTAATGATTCTTTGACAAATAGAGAATTAAAAAAAATTTGAAAAAGCATTTAAAATCTTTTTTTTTAGATTATAGATATCTTTGCTGTCACTTTTGATCAATCTAATGTGTCCTTTCTGAATAAAAGCATTACTTTTTTAAATCTAAAAATTTATAAATAAATAAATAAATAATAATAACAATAACAATAACAACAATAATAATAATAATAATAATATGAAGGATTGTGTGACACTGAATTTTAAATAAAATAAATTATTATATTACAATAGGAAATAATAATAAAACTTTAAATTGTAATATTTTACAATATCACTATTTTTACTGTATTTTTGTCAGAGTTGGTGACCATAAAAAAAAAAAAAAACTTAATTATTTTAAACTTTTGACCAGTAGAATACATAATAATAGTAATAATAATAATAATAATAATAATATGCATTTATGTTTTTCCCCATTAAACTACTGATTTTGAGATTAGAAGCAGATTTTTTGTTTGATGTCAAATGACATATGCTTAATGACATTAATAGTAAGCATATTTAATTTTCTTACTATACAATCCTGGTCTTACTTGGCACACTTAATTTGTTCATGTAATTACAAATACAATTTTGAACTCACACGTATATAAATTTTATAACATGCTCCACCTCTTAAGCAACATAAAAACATAAAACTTTACAAGTAAACAATGGTGATAGTCGACACTGGACATTTAAACTTCAAACACCATTGTAGAATTCAGTGTTTTAAGGCTTGATATTTTGATATTCTTTTCTTAACAAAAATTAATTGAGGCACAAAGAATAGTGTCTAAACACATAAAATTCACACTGGAAAAAAAAAAGTGCATTTATATAGTTTTTATATCAAAACAATGCAAGTTAACCAAATCTAAACCAGTCGCCTTTCAAGATTTAAATGTTAAAATAGCCTGAAAAATGACTTTAAACAGTGACAGAAACATGACCAAGTATTAAAACAATAAATGAACATGGTTTATATTAACTAAATAAAATATTGATTTCTTCAACTGCACTTGTACGTAACGTACAAATATGTACACTCTTAAAAATAAAGGTACTGTAAAAGGTTCTTCAAAGTGATGCCATAGAAAAACCATTTTTGGTTCCACAAAGAACCATTCAATCAAAATGTTCTTTAAAGAACCATCTCTTTCTTACCTTTTTATCATGGGAAGAACCTTTTTTCGCCACAGAGAACCTTTTGTGAAACAGAAATGTTCTTCAGATGTTAAAGGTTCTTTAAGGAACATTAAAAAAAAAAAAGATATTTCTATGGCATCGTGAAGCACCTTTATTTTTAAGAATTTATATAAATCTACATATGAAAAATTAAAATAATAAAACAAATCAAAATAAATACGTTTATTTATGTATTTATTTATTCCAATTTGCTGCTCCTGTGTCTAATGAAGACTACTAACTCGCCGTCTTTCTACCAGATATGTGCAACATGGACATACAGCATGATTTTTGGACATGATACCATAGTAATACTATGCTTTACTTTGAATTACGTTGGAGTAAATAAATATCACAATCTGTACATCGTACAATACTATGGTACGTCAAAGTTCCGTGGTATGATCACTATGTGATATCATCACTGTACCATGACACCACTACCATTTACATTCACCATAATAACAACAGATTCTACTAAAACACCACAGTTAGTGATTAGTATCAGCCACCAAATGTCGTCAAAAATTCATTTGCCAAACTAAAACACTGTTCCAGCGCTTAACAGAAATCTCGTGTGCGTTTATTATGGTTAAACAGCAGTAGCAATATCGGTGTTAACTGTGGTAACTTCTTTTGGCGGAAACAGTGTTGGTTGCCATGGTGAATGTTTCTAAGCGACTGCACTTTTTGTAAGTGTTGTGTTCTTCGGTGGCTAATTCGGTTAGCATGTTAGCCCTTCATGTTGCGCCATTCCATTCTCACTCCTCTGCAGGTCGTGATGCTAACGTGCTAGGCTAACCCACACCTTCATTTCACAGTTTGCTTGTTTTGGGGCGAACGTGTGTTTACAAACAAACAGCACATTCACAAACACCTCAAGCGCGGCTAATTCACGCAGCGTTCGCTGGCCGTACGGGCGGACTGTATCTAAATGACGCGCTGGCGTCGCGCCGCGGTGTTCTGTTCTCATGACGTCTCCCGTGCGGCGGGACGCACACACACAAACGACGAGACGCTCCTCCGCCATTCGAGGGGGCTGCCGCTGCCACCCGAGCCGCGAACGCTTCTAGTCGACGTGCCGTCGAAGTTCTCCGCCGCGCGCTTGTGTTTATCCGGTACATTTGAGAGAGTGAAATGCGCTGGACTGGCCTTACCGTTTAGATCTCGCTCGGTGTCATCCTTACATAGCGAGAGGCTTTGAGTGAACATGCGCAGTTTGTTGAGCTACACTTCCTGCTCAAGCTCGTCCCTGTTCCAGCTAAAGCCATGAGAGACTGTAAAATGCACACAGGACTGTTCTTACTAAAATAAACGAGGTTTTTTTGGAAAGTTTGGACGTGTCAGAATCAACTTAGATACGTGAAAACTTATGGTAAAGTTTAGAAAGTCACTGTTTAGGTCTGATCGTCCGCATTTCACAGACTGAAGGCTGTTGTTATTGTCTGTTTTGTTGGAAAACAACAACTTCACAACATCAGCTGTGCTTTGAAGTTATCTGCTGGAGATACGTACACACTAATATTGAATATATATGTTCAAACCCATTAATCCTCTAACCTGCTAATGGAAAGCAGTTGCAACAAATCCATAATAATAATAATAATAATCACAATTACAATGGATTTAACTTATGAAGCTACTGGGGACTGATATGCAAATTGGGAATACACCCCGGTCTCCGTTAAATGATCAAATAAATGGCAATAATCGTAAACGCCTGTATAAGTTATGGAAAAGTCTTGGATATTGATGTAACAGTAATCCTTCATAATGTATCACATGATAGAATGACGGTACTGTTTGCTAAGGTTCCCTTTTTGTTTAACACACACAAGCATTTGTTGACAATAATAAAGTATACACAACATGCCACCATACAAAACTTCCACTTTTTCAGCTTGAACTTTAGGACTTACTAATATCCTTCAAACGTCCATTCTTCCTTTACTGATCTTTTGGGGCGCCAAGACATCGGTCATTAGCAGCCCCGGTTTATAAAAATTGTGCATCCGAAATCTCTTGATAGCGATTCCGTAACTGTGTCAGAGAATCCCTTCCACAGCTATGCCAGTCATGGCAGATGCCCTTTTTAAATAAGATCATTTTCTGACTAGAGCTCACATTCGAGTAGTCGAGCGTCTCAGTGAGGGTAACACACACATTCACGTGGTCAGTAAAAACAGTGTTCAGATTTAATATGCTACACAATCTCCATAATAAGTTCATAATGTGTGGTGATTTGTACAAGAATATATATGTATTTGCTGTTTAATGTGATAGATTATTTTGAAACAAATGTGTAGGAAGAAATTTTACAGTAAAGCATCATGGGATTGGGGGCGGTACGATAATGACCGACAAGCAGTTCGGCCAATCACAGCTCTAATGCTGTGTCGGTGACGTTTGAATGGCTAGTTACTACAAACTATGTTTGAAGGAGAAAATAATAAAATTATACAAACTTTTAGTTCACACTTGCTAGAATATCTTAGAAGTATAGTGTTTATATTATTACTAACGCATTCTACTGTACGTGTCTTTCATATTGCGTTTGTGTTTAAGAGAGAATGCATATAAAATATGCCCCAGTATAATATGGTATATTTACTTAGTAAAACTATAAAGTATCACTAAGTAGCACTATCCATTACATTATGCTAAACCAGTACTGGCCTTCTTTAGCCTCCTTTTCCCCATTCCAATTTCATCACGTTGTCAAGGAGAGTTCGACCTATAGAAAGAGCTTGTTTCTTTCTACAGTAATTCCAAGTCAGCATGAAAAAAAAAAAAAAAAAAAAAAAAAAAAAAACTTTTGGCCCTCTAGTGGTTGATAAACGTGTTTTGGTAGTGCTGCGGCTCAGCTATTCTGTGCGCCTTAAAGGAAAAGTTCACTTCCAGAACAAAAATTACATATAATTTACTCATCCCCTTGTCATCCAAGATGTTTGTGTCTTTCTTTCTTCACTCATAAAGAAATTATGTTTCTTGAGGAAAACATTCTAGAATTTCTCTCCAGTCATTTTCAAAACAAACTGACAATTTATATACTTTTTAACCTCAAACTCTCATCTTGTCCTGGTCTGTGTGAACTCTGTTTTTTTCTAGGTCAATACAGTCAATACAGTTAGGGTATGTCGAAAAACTCCCATCTTGTTTTCTTCCCCATCCTACATTGCTGCAGAAGTACCAACCCAGTGTTTACAAGGTGACAGTGCAAAGAACATCAAATGCCCTTTACAAGAAAAGGTAAAACAGTGATGTAGGATGATTTTGACGTTAAAGAAGAAAATGAGACTGGAGTTTTTCGACATCCCCTAACTGTATTGACCCGGATTACATAGACTACACATGCGCATCGCAGAGACGAGACAAGATGTGCATTTGAGGTTAAAAAGTATAGAAATTGTCAATTTGTTTCGAAAATGACTGATCGTTTCGCTCGATAAGACCCTTCTGCCTTGGCTAGGACTGTTTAGAGCCATTTGAAGCTGCTTTTAAACTGCATTTTTAAAGTTCAAACTCGGGGGCACCATTGAAGAACACTATATGGAGAGAAATTCTAGAATGTTTTCCTCAAGAAACATAATTTCTTTATGAGTGAAGAAAGAAAGACAAACATTTTGGATGACAATGGGGTGAGTAAATTATCTGTCATTTTTTTGTTCTGGAAGTGAACTTCTCCTTTAACAGTACAAATCGAGGATTTGCACTTACGATTTGGTCAGTTAGACGGATGTGCGGCCATATGGGTGATACTTGGATGTAAACAACATGGATTGCACGGTAAATGTAGTACTGAATACATTGTTCTGCTAATTTATGCTGTCTAAAACAGAAAAAAAGTGGAAGCTGCTAAATAATATAGAGAAAAACTTAGTATGCAGGGAAGTGTGTGCTATTTTGACAAACTAAACAGGGTTGCCAGGTTTTCACACCAAAACCCACCTAATTGCTACTGGTCCCCTGTTAAAATTTGCATTCCGGGAGATAAAATACATGTTTTTGTCAGGGTTCCCCAGTTAAATTCGCATTTTAGGGGCTAAATATGGCATTAAAGTCGCTTCAACCCGCAGACATCAACAACAACCCGCAGTAACAATGTAAAAGTAGCCCAATTCCGTGGCAAAACTGCAGACTTGGCAACACTGAAACTAAAGTTAATCGGCGGTAAAGATCTGACGAGCAGTATTAATTAAGATGTTAGCCTAATATTTCACCTACCTGACCGGATAAAAACAACCTACCTAATGACAAAAACAAACATGAATGTTGTCACAATTCTTGCCCTGAAAATTCTGGTTCAGTTTGGCCAACCACAAACGCATTTTGTCCCTAAGACAGTTTTTTGCACTCTTCTCCTTGATTTGTTATAACCATTGGCAGTCTGTAGTACTCCAAATATTTTTCCTGGTCCGACCGATTAGTACAGCCCAAAACATGACAATAACTGACCATTTTCAGCAGCATTAATCAGCAAAATATGCAAGTTTCGTTTGGTTTCTGTGGCATTTTTTACACTCCATGCAGCCAATATGGGCGATTGATGACGCGTTGTGTAAAACACAAAAGTATATGGCTCACCCAACTCGGAAACTCGGGTATCATAATTATCTCAGAGCTTCCCAGTTGTAAATATGAATTGAGAGGCCGTTCATGTCCATTTTCTAAATAGGAAAGTTGTGTTTACAATAATTCCAATAGCATGTAAAGGCAGCATTAAACATAGCCTAATGATTGCTAATAGTGTCACATAGGCCTAAAGGTTGCAACTAGGCCATTTATAGGCAAATTGACCAGTGCAGTCATTAACTGAGAGACTGGCATTCTTATCAAAATAAACTTTGTTTTGAAAACCTAGTTAATGCAGCAAATGTGATGCTATGCAAACTATGTTGATTTGTGTTTTATCACGTGTTCTGTCGCTTTCCATTTTTGCTTGCAAACTCATTTTGGTTTAAAGTACAGCTGCTATGGCTTCAAGCTATTTCCACTTCATATAGTAGTGGCCTCACTTTATTTTATTCATTGATGTAAATGCAAACGGACGATTGATGAAAGTAAGCGGTTTCCCGGAAAATCCGCCCGACATCTCTAAAGTGATCATTGCCAATTTGTGTATTTTTGCTTCAACCGTTGTGCATATATGTGAGGGAACAGCTATTTGTAGTGGTTCATAAAACCATAGTAATATACAGATTTGTGAATGAGGGTATAGGGGATGATTTCAGATACAGTCTATAAAGAAGAACAAGGCGAATTGGGACACTACCAGCTCAATTGCTGTTATAACAATGTAACCTGAAAAGAAAGAATCACAAAAAAGTCCAAATAAACAAACGGTACATTTGCAGAATAGTGAAATTATATTAAATGGGATATCTTTTACACACACACACAACATACTGCAAGAGATCACGAGCTATCACGATCTTAATTCTAATTTTATTTAAACATAATGAATCTTATATGACATTTACCAAATCACAATGCAAATATATTGACAGTTTACAATGCCCAGAGCTTGATGTACATCATTACTATTGGCTTCAGCATTCATTACAGTTGATTTAACATTTAAAATGTGCAATACATTTCACTCTGCTCATCCACATCAGTGATGAACCCCTGTGAAGGCCTGTACAGATGTGTTTATATGACTAGAATGGACAGTGGGTGACTAATGAAAGCCCTGCTGTTATGCTGAAATGTTCTATTCTCTATCTATAATACACAATAAACCTATTTCATTTACACTAGCTATTTGATTTATTTCCCTGCAACCAGTTTTCTTAAAATGGGGTCACAGAGCTGTTCTCTGTTGACCACCAGGGGGCGTGTACAATGTATTTGGCACCACCATTTGAACAATTTAGGGAAAATATACATTATTATTATTACTGTTTTATTAAATGCATTCATATGTGAACTAGTACTTGAGAAGCAATGTGCAGTTAAATATGCCATGAGTAAGTAATTAATGAATGCAGTTACCATAGAAACTAGTCAAATTGTGCAAAACCATTCAGTGACCACAACACAACAGCAATGCGGTCACATTTTACAGTCCATTCAGGTCTTTATTTGAATATTTATACATGTAAACACACGTTGTTAAATATTACAAAGGTAGAAGAATCTAATCGAATCAACTCATTGGAATTTTAAATGTCAAGTTTAGAAAATGATTCCACAAGGATTTTGACACTGAAATCGACTATTTTTACACGTGAGAATTGCAGTGGTAAATTTAGCCTTAATCCAACACATGAACTTCTCTCATTCTCATCTATTTCCCACCCCTGTAAACTTTGTGTCCACAGCTCATAACTTATTTAAAATTGCTCACATTTAGCAGATTGGTGGGTATTTTGTCCACAAAGTGTGTTTATTGTGTTCATGGTCTGATTTACCTTCAATATTTCCCATGTCTCAACCAAAGCAGTTGTGGTGTAGCATGTACTATTACTAATTAATAATAAGAAAAAAAAAACTGTACAAATAAACCCTGTGTATTTTAAATTGTAGTGTTGGACAAAAAGTTGGAGTTATTTACTCATTTTATTGTAAAAGTTTATACACAGCCAGTTTCTGCAACCTCATTCACATTCATTTGATGTTTTTTCATCTCCACAATAAAGCAGTGAAAATGAGCAACCTGATTGTCCTACAGCACACGGATCAAAAGCAGAATCTGCACACTTTATTCATTTTCTGTGCACATTGTGAGGAAAAGTCTGCAGAATGAATATGAACATTTTAGTTTTTCTATTATATATTACATAGAAGATTTGGCAGTTTGGGAGAAATTCATACTTCAAAATATTTGTAACTAATTACACAATTCTGATGTTCTTCTGGCACCAACAAGACTTTCCCATAGGCTATTTTCATACTAGCTCTGTATTAAAGTATGTGTAGTATAAGGAGACATTATGTTGACCTGCGGTTAAGCCACACAAACCTTTAGCTTCTGCCAAAGCCTCACCTGATGTTTAAGTACATGCGCCCTGCTGCTATTTACAGTACATTTAGCCATACAGAAATGTATGTACAAACACACCCAGCCGACACACAAAGCCGACGGCACATGATGGAACTAAGACTCTCAGCTATGCTGCCTGTAAAATCTCTGTACAGCAAGCATGACTGAAGTCTTGCTGACATGCTGGTGAGATGAAGAGTTCCTGATAGCTGCCATGATCTGAGGCAGTACATGGTCTGGGTTACTCAGAGACTATTGGTGTCATATACAGTCAGTGCCTGAGACACGATCCTGGTGTTAGTGAGTTCAACCTCCATACAAGAAGCTACATTTTTAGTGGTGCTTGTGGGCGTTTGCAAGAGGAATGCTACTATATGTGGTTTTTTAGCATTTCTATGCCCACAAGTCCCTTGTGTGTAGATCTCAGGTCCCTCTTGCACACCAAGAATGATAACTTTGAGTAATATCATAACCATAATAGCGTCCACATCAATGCATGATAACATTTTGTCTATTATAAGCATGAACTTCAGATCTTTGTCCGCCACTTTAAATGCTCACGTGAAAAGTCAAGTGGAGTCTGATTGGGCGTCAATGTTGTTATTGTTTATCAGCTGGAAAAAAATCAGTCTGACAGTTATTCTGAAAATGTCATTCCTCTGTGTTGTTATACCATAATAGCTGTAGTGTGGACATCTCTATTTTTATAAGACTATAATGATTATTAAAAAGTCATAGCTGGTATAGTTATTGTTCCTGGTGTGCATTTCCAGTAAGTCGATGGATTTTTTTTTTTTTAATTTTCAACTGTTATATTGCCGTTAGATGTAAACAACAGCAGGTGAGTGCTGTGATCAGCTCGTTTAGCTCAGCTGGGTGAAGTACATAAATATACAGTCTTGCTAATGCTGCAATCCAGCATATGGAGTATTGTGTGTATTGAGCATGTTTTGTTTTGTTTTCTTTTCTACAGCCCTGTTCCAATCTAGTGAGCTCAAAGTATACTTCAGATTTTAAGTATGTGTACAATGAGAGTGACATAAATGTAATCATCAGCATAGTTCAAGCATAGCCAGATTGCTCATGTGGCAATACTCCAATACTAAGTTTTCACGCCCAAACTGTTGATACTTTGGGTGTAAGGCGACATCTGAATCAGTGACTCATTTGTAATGCTACACATAGGTGGCAATTTGTTGTAGACTTGTTTGTATGCTGTGATACTCTAATAAGCACACACTATACATAGCACCACAAATACTGGGTAAAATAGTGAATTTAATTAGACTAATATTTTCCAGTATTGAATGAGATGAAGTTATATACATGAGCTGCTGTCAAAATATGGCATCTTAGAAAGCAGCGTAATGTTGCTGACTATCTTTGGAAACAGCCTTTGTGTCAGGAATGTGTCTATGATGCACTACTATGCTGTCTAGGTTGGCAGGTCACTACATTTTAAAATAGAAGACATGATTATACTCCTTTGTATACGTAATATTTTAGAGAATGAATACTACACGTCAAAAGATATTACAAAATATTACTCATAATATTATCAAGGTGACTTTTTAAAGTTGGTTGTATTCATTATTAGTTCTTGAATTATTACAGTATTTTGGCTCTGTGCACATAATAATGTTTGCTGAATTTGGGCTGTAACACACAAAGTGGTATTAAGTAATGCAGTGCTGAATAATGTGCGAAATCATGTTTGCAGACCCAGCGATCAGTCAGAGAGGAGGTTTAGGGTATGTTTACACGGTGACAATCTACTTCAAAACTGAATATTTTTCCTTTGTGTTTTTGAAGATTTGTGCGTACAGACACCAACAAAACAAAAAACACTGAAATCGTTGTCTATTCATGCCAGGCCAGTAGGCGGCGATGTCACTTTGTAAAGAAGCTTGCACATGCCATGTGAACACATAATACACATGCTCATGATGTCACCACTTTCACAAATTTGCATTTTTATAGTTTACATGGAGATGACGATGGTATTGTTTCCAAAAACATACACTTTGAAAACCTTTTTCAAAAGTGTTTTCAAACCCCCAAAGTGACATTGTCATGTACATGAATGGCCAAAATGCATAAATAGTTCCGTTTGTAGTTAAAAACAGTGTTGTGTAAACCCCGAAAGGGTCGTTCACATAGAACGTGTCTTTGCATCTAAAAATGTATGAATGGTTTTAGAAAAGTCATAGAACAGAATGCCAGAGTCTCAAGATGTGCTTTTGAGATTTGATGCAATAACTTAAATAACAGAAAAAAGCCAAACAGCAGAATAGATGTGATAACCCAGATAGCACACGTACGTCTGCAAGATGTCTGTTAAAGATCACTTGATCTGGAAAGCATCTTCTGTGCACAGACATCTGATAGGCGTCTGTAAGATGTCAGTTTTACATACATTCTAAATCATAAACATCTTAAAGACATCTAATCGACGTCTATTTGACATCTGTTAGGAAACGTCCTATAGACGTATTGCAGATGAGCAAACACTGTAAAAAATACATCTTCCAGATGTAAATGCAGACGTCAAACAGACGTCTCTGTAACGTACGTGTGCTATCAGGAAATAGTTGTGATAATCGCTTAAAGAAATTGTATAATTCAGTATATCCGGACACGGTCACTATAGACGGTTTCAACGGCAGCAACATAAACAAGCGTTACTGTGCATGCATGCTATTGTGGCCCAAACTTAACTTCCAGTAGACTTAGAATCAATAACAACCGAGTCCCTCTAGAGTAGACTATTTCTGGTAACAAGCAAAACATATAACAAGTAAGTTACATTAGCTAGCAAGTTAAACTTATGTCTTGACTGGCTGCCAAGCCTCTCTTCACACAACAGTGATCCATTCTCGCCGGAAATTTAATATACGTGTACCAGATCAAATGTAGAACTCTTTTTTACGCAGTTTGCTGCGTAAATCAGACGGGCTGACTAATAAGGCAAATTCATTCTCTGCCAGCAGGAGGTGCTTTTGAAGCAGCTTCCCCAGGAACTAGACAGACCAATAAACAAGCACATACCAGAAGTTAACTTCAGGCCAGGTGCTGGTATCCGATGAAACTGTCTATAATTCCCTCCTCCGCCATGGTGCTATCAATTAAAACAGTTGCCATCCCTACTTGCTTCTGTAAACAAAAGCTTACAATGCTTGCCCCGCCTCTGGGGACTTCTGATTGGTCCACTGTTTTGGAACAGACATTGATGAGCGGCGCTGTGTGTAAAAGTTTAAATGCTTTTAACTTGACACGGCGTCTTGAAAACGTGCCGCTCGTGCGGGACGCTGTAAAAGACGCGAAATGTGACTTTACATAGAAAAACAATTGAAAAGTAGCACTTTGGAATAGTAAAATGCATTCTGTGTGAACAGCCCCTTAGTCTTGCCTTTTAACTGTGAAATTACGTCTACAACTCAACAATTGTTTTCACTTTCTCATATTCTTCTTAATTAAAAACTCCAGATAATCAAAATTTGAGTTTTGTGGTTTTCTGTTTATGTCTCTTATGAATATAGATGGCATTTATGATGTATACTCCTAAAAACCTATTAAAAACACACACACATTTTACAGTATTTTGCTACTGGGAAAATATTATGCTCTCGAATGTCTTTCTCCAAATACCACCTGCCAGTGACTGACAATAGAAAGTAGCAAATTACGTTTCATTGCACTGACATTAACTAAAGGCTATTGGATAGTGTTTTAAGGACATGCCATTTGTCCATCTCCAACTTCACGTTTCATTAAGGAATGTCAACACAGGGAAGGAAACCATGTTATTAAGTCATTTTATGGGGTCTTTAAAGTCTTTAAGTGTAGATGAGATTGCAGTCATTAGATGTTCTCTCTAAATGTTAACTGCACCACAGTAATAATGATTAAAGGGAAAGAAACAAGCCAAATAAACCATACTATAGCTCCAGAGGATGTGAAGTACAACTAGACTCTAAAAATGTTTATCCACACGTTATCCACAAGCTGCAAACTTTAAAACATGGTGTGATCTCCAACAATATGAAGCAGGGCCTGTCCATTCAAGCCCAAATATACTACACCTTTGAGTGGCTTGTACCATCAACCTCAGACAGCGACAACAGGGTAAGTGCAGCGGTCCAGGTCTGAGGCAGTGACCATGATGCGACACGTTAGTGAAAGCCGAGGTGAGCGACGACCGACTGATACACAGGTGAGCGATTACAGGTGAGTTGTGGGAGTCAGCAGTTGCAGCTCTTTTCTCGCTCCGCCTCCTCCTCGGCGGGATAGAGAACTTTAGCGGTGAGGCCGCTCTTGACCCCGTCCCAGCCGTCGCGTGTGGAGATCTCACCCATCTTCATCAGCTCATAGATGTCCCGTGTGAGCAGCTCGAAAGCACGCTCCACGTTGCTGTTGCACTTGGCCGACGTCTCCACGTAGCGGATGCCGAGTTCGGCCGCCAGCTGCTCCGCCTCGTCCCGCGTCACCTTGCGGTCGCGGTTCAGGTCGCTCTTGTGGCCGATTAGGATGTAGACCATGTGATGAGGCAGGATGTGCTCGCTGACTTCTCGGTGCCACTCCCGCACGTGATCGAACGTCTTCCTGTTCGTCAGGTCAAAGACTAAGAGGCCGCCCACAGAGTTGCGATAGTAGGAAGTGGTGATGGACCTGACGGGATGAAGAAGACGATATTTTCAAGACTCTTATAATCACCAAATCATGGCTAGAGATTTTTAAATGCAGATCATTTTATAGGAATGTTCTGGGTTCCATACAAGTTAAAGGAGTCAGGACATGAGGAATTAAAATTGCCTTTATTGTTTGGCATATAAGAGAGCTTTGTACCATTAAAACATCTTGCAAGTTTCATAGCTTAAAGCATTCTCCTCATTATGAACAAAGCATTTATTTAACCAAGCATTGTCACATCAAAACGTAATAGAAATCATAATTACTGCCGCTATCTTGTCTACACTGGATACAGTATGCAGATGCACGTTTACTTTCTGACACAGTCCACAACGTCTTTTTTTGGTTAAAACAGCTCGTTCGCGTCTTTGCCAGAAGGATCCCAGCATAAGGAACAAATGCATAGTTTAATTTGAATGGCATCCCGGATCATATCAGAGGATTGTTTGGAGTATTTTGTTTTGTAAACGAGGCACAGTGTCATTCAAAAAGAAACATTTGTTAAAGATGAAGCAGTACTAGACCTGACTGCAGCTGAATCATAAACTCTGAGTAAATGATTTCATAATGCTTTGTCTGGAAATGACTTTTTTTTTTAAATCACTCACATTCTATAGCTAGGGGGCGGGGCATTGATATTGTTTTCTATGTAATAATGTTAGCCAATCATAACAGTGGGCGATTACTGATGAGCCTTAAAGGACACGCCCCTTAAAACAGTTCATTTTAGACAGAGGGTCAGAATGAGGGTTGAAATTTTTTTTCACTTTTTCGTGCAAAAAAACTTCATTAGCATTATAAGTAAACCTCAAAGAACATATTAAAATAATAATTTTAACAAAATCCATGTCATGGCCCCTTTAAGCTCAATCGAAAGCATTTTAATGACAACAATTTTAACTCATCCCTCAATTTCTTTAAAAAAAAAAAAAAAAGCAAAAAGCAAGATTGTAGTGAAGCACGTGCGATAAATGTATGAATCACATACATAAGGAAAGTAAAGAAAAGTAAGAATGAAACTCCACACCCTAAACCTAACTGTCAAGCATGGGCAGATTGTATGAAATGTATGAATGAGTTTGTACAAATTCATATGAATTTGCCAATATGCAAAATAGTTTTGAATTGTCATGAGACAGCATTGGACATGTGAAGCTGAAAAATTTTATAAAAACCCCTTACATTATTCTTCTCTTAATACTAGTGCATTGTTTGAGCTGTAAAGCTGTTTAAATCCTTTTTGTTGTTGTTGTTTTGTAACTGAACCCAGAATATTCCTTCAGTATTCAACTTCTGGATACCTAGCGGGCATCTCAGTGTAATTAAACTGAAGGATGGATTTTGTAAGATGTATCATGCAAATAACAGCAACAACAAAAAAAAAACACATTTCAAATATAAAAAAAATCGTAAAAAAAAGTCACGTATAAGATTAAAATATAGAGTTACATTTACGAGAATAAACTCACTTTTGGAAAAATGCATAATAAAACCACAAAAATGTGTTAAAATAGCATTAAAGGGATAGTCAACGTTATCTCACGACCAATTCGTACAAATTTTACGAGGTGGCTAATTCATACGAATTCATACAACCTTACTCATACAATTTTGTACGGTTTGTCTACACCCCAGTGATGGGTAGGTTTATGGGTGGGGTTAAGGGGAATGTCATTCATATGAATTGGTGAACTCACAAAATACATACGTTTCAACACAAATTGTATGAATTAGTACGAATTAGCCACCCCGTAAAATATCTATGAACTGCCATGAGATCGGGTTGGGATAGTTCACCCAAAAATGAAATTTCTGTCATTAATTACTCACCCTAATGTCATTTCGAACCTGTAAGACCTTCGTTTATCTTAGGAACACAAATTAAAATATTTTTGATGAAATCCAAAAGCTTTCTGACCCTCCATAGACAGCAACACAACTGACACGTTCAAGACTCAGAAAGGTAGTAAGGACATTGTTAAAATAGTTCATGTGACATCAACCGTAATTTCATAAAGCTATGAGAATGCTTTCTATGCACAAAGAAAACAAAAATAAAGACTTTATTCAGCGCTTTCTTCTCTTCCGTGTCAGTCTTTGATAAATGTTCATGAGAGTATATGATGCATGCATGTGCATTCCTCTGCTTGCAAACAAGGCGTAACGCATCCAGGTTCTACGAATGCTGACTCCTGCATCAGGTACTTGCTTGAACGTGTGGCGAAGACTGACACATTGAATAAAGTCTTTTTTTTTTTTCTTTGCATGAAAAAAATCTCATTGCTTCATAACATTACGATTGAACCACTGATGTCACATGGACTATTATAACAATGTTCTTACTACCTTTCTGGACCTTAAATGTGTCAGTTGCGTTGCTGTCTGTGCAGGGTCAGAAAGCTCTCGGATTTGAATAAAAATATCTTAAATTGTGTTCCAAAGATGAACAATGGTCTTACGAGTTTAGAACGATGAGGGTGAGTAATTAATAACAGAATTTTAATTTTCGAGAGTGTTCAGGAGGGCTCTGTGGCTAGAAATGAATGCATTCCTCATTTCTTTGTTTATTTCACTCTGTGACAACCGCACTGGCACACATTCAGGCAGTGTGTCCTTTTACAATACATAAATTTTGCATCTGCAGTGGCGTGTTTCCAGGTGTCTGTCAGATGGACAGTCAGAAGCATTGGCCCCATTGGTCTGGTCCATAATCTGCCCTTACCGAAATTAATTTTAATTATACATTTAATCCTAATTGATTATATACTTTGGGAAAAAAATGGCATATGTTAAGCAGAAACCTGTATGTTCATTTTAACTATGAACTCTGCGTTCTATTATATTATATGTGGAAATTAGATCAGTACTGTGTGTGTCTGATCATTCAGAACATTAAAACAAGAAAGGCTTTTCTGCTGGCTGATTTTTTATCTCATGAACGGTTCTTTAAAGCATTGAGGATGGATGTTTGTGCTTCCCTGAAGGCAGGCAGTGCTTCGAAATATAGGGCAAGCAGATCAGAGACAGCAGGATCTGAGCCCAATGACAATACTAAACCAAACACATGCTCATCACTGAGTCCAAACAGGTGAGGCATATGATGCTGGAACAAATCAATAAGATGAGCCCGTTTAACTCATTCATAAACAGTCCGCAAGGCCTGTGAACGCCTGCCTGAACCGAATTACACGGAACCCAGCAGGTGAATGATACAGACATGCACCTAAATAAAGACGACCATATATCGCAACATAAATACTCGTATAAAGGAACAAACAACCATGCTGTACACAAAATTGGATAAAATCATATAGTGATGCACACATTCAGTTTATAGCACTGTGCATGCAAACATATCCAGCACGGAGAACATAACACAAGACTAACCTGAATCTCTCCTGTCCGGCTGTATCCCATAGCTGTAGTTTGATTTTAACCCCAGGTTCGATGTCTACTGAACGGGCGTAGAAATCCACCCCGACCGTCGGGTCCGCTACATCGCTGTATACGCCATCCGTGAACCTCTTGAGCAAAGATGATTTGCCCACCGTCGAGTCCCCCAGTAAAATGATCCTGAACTGGTATTGCCATAAAGTATCCATGGCATGGCGAGTGGAGAGCTCCAGCCACAGGCTCAAAGACAAAGCCGGAGCGCTAGCGGTGTTTACATTGAGTGTACGGAGCGGAGCGGAGAATGAAGGTGGGGGCGGTGAGGTGGATGTGCTGCAGTCATGTGATGCTCTCATTCTCCACATCTCACTTCTAACTAATGTGTAACTACAGTAAATGGACTAAATTGCTTTCATTCGAGAAGTGGAGGAAGCGAAACCTGTTTTGCAAAATAAGCGTCTTTACACGGTGTTATATAATACTGTTCCTATAATGGGTTACACGAGCAGGCCTATAGTAACCGTGTTAAAAAATTAAAAAATCGTAGTGAACCAATAACTAAAAATAACTGTTTAGTGTTTTCTTTAGAATATTAAATAAATAAAATGCCATTATGTAAACAAACTGGCATTGGGTTACAATCCTGAAAATACAAGGTTGCTATGCAACTAACGATCCACTACGAGAGATGCGCTGCGTGACATGGATAGCAGTGTCTGGCATTATAGCTGTCGTATACGTAAAGCAAATGACACAAGCCAAACTCACTTCGTTTAGCTGATGTATCTATGTTTTTGTGGTTTCTGGAGGTTATTAGACTGGAATCTTAGCTCGGTCCAAACAGAGTCTGTACTGGCTCTGTCCGTGGTGCTGAAATACATGTGATGCCATTGCGCCTGTCGGGGGCTTCAGCATAAAACTTAAAAAGCCCAAGATCCGGAATATGCTTGTAAACACCATGTAATTTAAAAAGAAGATAAAGCGCTTAATGGGGTTATCTTAATCAGCTGACCAGTATCCCACTAATCCCGATCATAGAATTTTCACGCTATGAATTCATGTATGACGCAATCTGTGGGAAAATGGAATTAGCCTATTTACATAATCATGGGATTAGATTTTTTTTTTTTACTGCCTAATTTATTCAAGATAACGGCTACAATGTGTAAATGTAAGTCAGAACAACAGCATGACAATTATTTTATCACTTTATTTTATATACATGCATTTTTCATTATAAATATTTATATTTAAATATTTTACGTATTTTTCAGTTGAAAAAATGAAACAGAGTTGTCAGAAATAATCAAATATACATCCCGAATGACCGAAAAATCCCAGAACTACATATCCCATCAGGCGTTGCGACCCAGCCAACTCATTCAACCAATCAGCGATGATCCCGTTCACCAATCAGCGTTACGTTTCGCTGTATAAAAGAACGCGTCACATTCTCATCTTCCTCCTTCAACCCGCGCTCTGAGAGAATGGAGGTGAGTTTTACTAAATCCTGAAACATCGAAGTCTGTTAGTTTTAGTTTAATAACGAGTGTTCATAGATCGTTTGCTTGGGTGTTACATTTTTAATCCGTTTGTGAATTGCTGACATTTAGCGCGGGATATTAAATGTAGTAGTAATCAGGATGTAGTATGTAACAGCGCGGTCGGGCTGAGCTCGAAAGAAACGGTCTTTCAGTTTTTACACATAAACGATGACTTATTTGTAGACTTCTATAAAACTTTAAAAGCAATTTGTTTTTGTTTTGTGAACGGATGCAACGTTGCTAGCAGAGTAGTTTCCAAAGCGGCGCCATTTTGGGCTATTTTTGTCTTTTTGTTTTGTTTCTGAATAAATAAAGTGGAAATAAGTTAAATGTAGGTAAGGCTGCAGACGTTGCAACTTGATACGTTATGTAGTCATGCGCCTTTTTTTATTTTTTATTTTTATTTTTTTTCTTCCCCCAAGACGATTACTGGTTTGAGATGTCCATCTACATTAGTTTTGATTTTATTTCTATTGTGAGTTCACTGAGGTCACCCTAATTTCTTTCTTTCTTTTTCTTTTTTTTTTCCTTCAGGTGTTTGTGGACATGTGTTACGTATCACCACGTGGTTCCACCGCAGACATCACTGCAGAGGTATTGATTCAACTTGAGCTGTACACGTGCAATCTCGTGTAGTGGTTAAATATTATTTGCAACAGCACCATTAAGTGTGCATGTTAAAAATATAATGGTAAGAGTGATTTTGCGGTCTATGGCCCTGATCGAAGCCGTTCTCGTTCCTCTATAACGGGTGCGGTCAAACAGGAGCCGAAAGCAACACTTTTACCGACGGTCGCTGTACAGTTCGTCTGTAGCTGTCCCAGCAACATTAAGGGAAAGGACAACCGAAACATGTCTCTATTGCTGTCCTACTAGAAGTAGCCCTGCCTAACTGTTTCTCTTTCATGCAGGTTGGATGATGCAGAATGAGTTGAATATGAATGAGATGTTCTGCTGCCAAGATGCTCCTTGAGATGATCTCTGTGAGCCTTCTGTAAGAGGTTGGTTTCTCTTGTATGTTTTTTTTGTTTTTATGCTGGCTGTGATGACAAACTTGCCCTCTCTGAGAGAGCTTCTCTATTATGACACTTAAAAAATACGCTCCTGAGCCAACATGAACTTGTCTCATTGTTTATGGTGCTTCACTTTGGAACTCTTTGGCTTTAATGTAGTTTCTTTTGTCTCCATCAGATGGTGTGGCTCTACCAGTGTGAAGGCGCCTGTCGTGTGGGTCCGTGCACTGGTAAGTTTAGCGTTTTTAATATCTTTTGGCACGTTTCCTAAGAACCTGTGCTGTTAGCATGCACCAGGTTCTCCAACAACGTGCTAAATGAACGGGCAGACTTTGACTGGCCTGTCTACCAGTATCTGTGTCAGTCACTCTACTGTCCAACACTTGGCACTGCCACTGAATTAGTCTTGTGTGATGACCTGACTTCTTTGCCCTCTATTAATGGTTTTTCTTTCCACAGGCGCTGAGGATCTGTGAGACTGGTGGAGCAGATGCAGGTGTGTTGCTACTGGTTTTTAATAAAGTACAATGATTCCTGATCAAGGATGACAGCCTTTTAATGGTGACTGCTGGATGAAACTTGCGGATATGGGACTGAGATCAGTACTAGTTAATTTGAGGCATCTGTTCTGTCTGTTGTGGCTTATGCTGTTTTATTTCTTTAGGTTTCAAGCAGCTCCTGACCAGCATGTGGAATTTGGAGTTGGTTCATATCCCCTTTAATATTAAAGTGTGGCTTGATGTTTGACATGTTCACTGTTTGTTGTATGAACTCAAAAAAATAAATAAAGATGCTTGTTTTCTTCATTACACAGTTTGCTTTTTTTAGGGTTCTTAACTTGCCTTCTCTGTACAGTTTATTGGTTTTAAATAAACTCAAACTCATGTTGCTGTCTTGGAACACTGCTTGGCTATGTGCACAAGAGTAGTAGATAAAGTACCGGTGACTTTATTTTGAAGAAATACAACTTCCTGTTAACGCCAGTGTTCATAATACAGTATCAGTCATTCTGTAAATACAAATCTAAGACTTTATATAACCACGTTAAGCAAACAGATGTCTACTAGCTGTAACAGTTTGCCAAAAGGAAGTTTACATGTTCAACATGTTTAATTGGCAACACCACATGCATATACAATAGAAAGTGACATTAAAATAAAGCTGACAGTCTTCATGCCAAATCCTGTTTACATCAGTTAAAACTGCATTTTAGTTGTACATGCTTTTCAAAAAGCAGGCCCTGAAAGAAACAAGAAGAAGTGTAAAACTAAAGTTTCTGGAAAACAAATCACAACGCTGCAACAAAATATTTACCAATTCATTCCTGAGCAAGGGAACGTAGCTTGAAGTCTGCAATCTCCAGGTCTGGAGAACTGCTGCCACTCCGGTCACTGTATGTTTCTCTGTGAACAGAGAACAAATTAACCTCTTATTTTGCGTCATGCAAAGCTTGTCAAACAGCCACTACTACTGGCGGCTGTTATAACAATGCAACATGATTTGTAGCTAGAAAATATCTTGTCTGAGATCTAATTTCCAGAAACAGCAGGCAGTTTTTATTATAACATTGGGTGAGAGAAATTTTGCTGTTTAGGGAACATCAGTGCGTACCGTGGTGAAAGCCGACAACCTTTCTGAAGATACCCTGGAAGCCTCCCCGCAGCGGCCAAGAGCAGGCCAAAGTATGGAGGAGACGGTTTAATGGGTCTGGATGTGAATTCTGGGTGATACTGGACACCAACAAAATATGGGTGATCTGCAAAAATAAAAAAGATGGTCAAACTGATGATGAAAATGAAGACCAAAAAAAAAAAAAAGCAGCATGGTCTACTGTTGATTTATTTATTTTTTTAGTCATATTACTGCAGGAATGTAAAGCATAATTTTCTTTATTTCAATTATATATCAGCAATTGACAAATCAACAAGCAACCAAGTCATTGCCTATTTAACACTGTAAAGCTGCTTTGAAACAATATGTGTTGTTTAAAGCTAGAGATGCACCGATTGCAATTTTCTTGGCCGATTTTCAGGTCGTGTGACCAGCCGATACCATTTTTAGCCGATTCAGATTTTCTTTCTAAAAAGTATAATTGCCAGCATATACAAACAAAAATATATACAGTTGTCAACATTTGAGTTGTCCTAAGACAAGAACGGGTATTGTTTTGGTTTTAGGACAACTTTGATGAAAGGCTTTAATCCACTTCAAATGTTGACTACTGTATTTATTTTTTTTCCCCAATTCCCAAAAAAACAAACAAAAAAGGTACATAAAAATGATTAACCATTACAATTCCCCCAATCTGGACTAAATTACAGATATTCTCTATAAATGCATTTACACTGCAGAATTTCAAATGTATAAATAATTTTATGCAATTAATACTTTAAATATCTTTTAAACATACAAATAAGAAATGTTGTGAAAAATGCAATGATACTTTTAAATATGAAACCAAACCACTAGTAGGTGGTGGCAACAAAACTGTTTTAGTGAGCGAGTCATTTAGGCCCAATCCCAAAACCCCTTACCCCTACACTTTCCCCTACCCCTCAGTTTGGTGCGTTCACGTGAAGGGGTAGGGGCGTCTCAATTCTCTTTTGGTTGGAGGGGTAGGGGGAGGGGGAAGGGCTAGATAGTGCTCCAAATGAAGATTTTTCGGGACCTGAGTTTAAACGAAGGGCTAAGAGAAATTCCAACATGGTTGCTCACTCAGGCAAGCAGACCCATAAATGTAAGTAATTTTCACCTTTAATAAGAATTTTTATGACAGTTTTTCAATGTGGATTTTTTACGAAACACTGCTGTGTTGCTCTGGGACATGCAGCACTTCTGCTGTGGCATTGATTGGAACTATTTTCTGCAACAAAACTGAGCAAAAACATTCAATATTTTAAGCTTAAATGTAAAGCTTACACTAAAATGTAAGCTTAATTTAAACTTGTTCATTGAACTACTATTGTATAAAATCAGTGTCACATTGCAGTCGTGTTGATATTTGGGGAATCATATTATTCATGCAATGTTGCGTACCTAAATCATAAATATTTTTATTTTCTACTGCAGTATGCATCTATAAGTTGGTGCTGTTGGCTCATTTGTTTTGATTTCTGCACCAGTCTCTCTCACATACTCATATTAAGTTTCACAAGCTTCATCTGTCACACAGAAATACATTATCAGTCGCCGTAAGTGTGACGTCAAAACGGATCGGCTCGGAATTGGCAGACTGACAGGTCGGTCACCGGTCAGGGCCGATCACGTGGAAATCGATTAATTCCGATCCCGGGCCGACTGGTGCATCTCTATTTAAAGCACTATATAAATAAAGGTGACTTGACTTTACAGTTCTCTTAAAAACAGGCCCTGTTTTATGGTATCCTTAATCACAGAATGACTGGTTATGGCAAGGGGTTAAACATATTTAGTATGTTTTTACACTACGCTCGCATCAGCACACGTAAATGTTTAAGAATGGCAAATATGCTTTCAAAATAGTGTACTGTTCAGTTAATCCTGTGAGATTCCCCTCACGTACCGTCCAGTTCTATGACCTCCATTCTCTCACCCTCCACGTCCTGACCCACAAAATGAAAGCCCTTCTCCTCAAAATGCTGCTTCAGCTCTGGGTTTACCTGCGTAGACAGAAGGAATAATATTGGTTTCACGCGTGCTACTACACCTAAAAATAATACAAACACTTTGTAGCAGGTATGTTTACATGGACTAATTTTCATCAGTCAGAATGAATCTATTTCAATCCAATTTTCAAATTAACCCATTTCATATGAACCCAAATGTTGCAATCTGATTCCCTTATTAGCTTACAAGTGTAATACATGTATTCTGAACAAAACTTCAGGGAGTATAATTGTCATTTTTGCAGTGATATGTAAAAAGAAGAGCTTTTCTAAAAAGAAGAGCTGTTCTAAAAGAAAAAAAAAAAAAAAAAAAAAAAAAAAAAAAGATGATATACCTCAAAGCGATGCCTGTGTCTTTCCTCTACATAATCCACATCTCCATAAAGTTTTCCTGTGACAGACAGAAATCAAACATTTCATACATTTACATATTTCTAGTTCTCCGTTATATGTAGTTGTCTATTTGAATCATTGGTATAGTATTTCAGTTCAGTCCAGTCAAATGTACTTACTAAGTATGCTGTTTTTGGTTTTGAAAATGGTTCTCCTTTTCCCCAGCCGCATCGTTCCGCCCATCTGCCCTGGATTGTGCTCTGGCATGTCAATCACCTGTGAGATGACCAATCAAACACAGGATAATCATTTTATCTGCTCTATTTGCTTCTGATCCAAAACAGACCAGAAATCCACATTTAAACTAAATGCAATACTCACCACAGGATGTTTAGTTTCTGGGTCAAATTCTGTGGAGTTGGCATCTAGGAAAATGTAACATGTTTTTCAGGACTGCATGGTAAACAAATAAATAATTGTTGTTCTATTTGTTTGAGGGTGAAGGAAGATTTTACCTTTCCAATCCAACATGTTCCTAGCAAATTCACACACAGCGAGCTGCATCCCCAAACACACACCTGAAAGATGAATGGCACAGACGTGTTGCATTCACAAGCTCTGCGGGACATTCAGTTTTAATGAATTTTAACGAGGTCTTACCCAGGAAAGGCTTCTTCTGTTTCCTGGCCCAGTTGATGGCTTGAATCTTGCCCTCAGTCCCTCGTACTCCAAAACCTCCAGGTACTAAAATACCACTGATGACATGAGAGATCACAGCAATAATATTAACAAAACTACATCAGGATAACAAGCAAAAGCTGTGTGCTGACTGTATTTTAATTCTCCTCAATAAAAGAACACAGTTAAGGCAATTTACTAGGCAGAATAGATTTAAAATGCATGAAATCAGCCATGTCTATTTTTAGGGTTGCAAAGGGGTGGAAAATTTCCAGAAACATTCCAAAAACTCCCCAAAAGTTTCCGAAATTTCCTGGAATGTTTCTGAAATTTCCTGGAAATTTTCCACCTTTTTGCAACCCTAGGTGTAATTAAACAGAGCGTGAATCATTACTCACTCCGCACTGCAGAGTTTCTGCCAGGCCTCATGGTACTTCACAGGCTCTTCCTGTAGCGTACCGACCTCCAAATCTGCAGAATCAACATACTAGAGAAAAAGGCAAGATTTGGAGATAAAGATTTACTGATACAAATGCATAATCTGAATTTAAAGATAAACTATTCTTTAAAGATAGAATCTGTTACATCTGCCAAATCAACCTCAATCTCAAAGATTTCGCTCACCTTAACCTCTAGTTTGTGGCTGATGGCGAGAGCGGAGTGTTCCAGGGCTTTGATCACGGATGCATACGAGTCGGAGAACTTGGTGTATTTCCCCACCAGAGCAATGGAGCAATGCTCCAACAGCCTGTCTGACCTACCATACAAACATAAAGCAAACAACATTTAAAAACAGAGCCTTTGGAGGTCTTTTTGTGCTTATCACAATATGAAACAAACCCTAAAAAACCTGGATTATTTTGCTTTGCATGATCTATGATGGCTCAGTCCTGATCGGTTTCAATATTTTGAGTGTGCACTAACCTGTCCGACATCTCTTTCCACTTTGCAAGCATTTTCCTGGGTCTGTTTTCAATAGGCAGGTTCAGTCTGCAACAGAAATATCTCACAACGCCCTGGTCTTCTAAGAGCAATGGCACTCTGTAGATGGACGATACGTCGTGTACGCAGATCACCTGCAGAGAAAACCAATTGAGATAACTGGATTTCATTTAAAAACCATGCATATGCACAACTTTAAACATGAAATGCGTGTATGTTTTCAAATCAGGATTTATCAATGACTTCTATACTACAATTTGAAAAAAGGGAGTAATACAAAGAAAAACTAGGCAGAAAGCCCTTATATGCAGATGGCTTGGGTGTGTTTTATGTAATTATGCTCATGATTGTTCGTAATACTCCAAATTTGTTTGTACAGTGATGTTAATTTACAATTTGTGCATACTGCTTTCCATGAGCAGTTCTTCTGTGGATACAATCATGAATAATCCTTGCAAATATTAGTAAATGGGATGCACTGTCCTTCAGACATATTTTGGATCAGTTTCAGCTACCAAGTTTTTGATAATCAAGCTACACTGATTGTGCAACTGTTATGAGGCCAATTATTTTAAAGCGTGTAAGTAAATTATTTATTTGTGAAGCTCTTTGGCGATTTTCAGTCCAGCAGTATCCAGACTAACCTGTTCAGGTTCCACATGACAGAACATGGAAATCTTCTCTTTAACCGAGTTATCAAGTGGAGTGGAGCAACGGCACATTATCTGCAAGATCAAGAACAAGAACACTCAGAACTGTGTGACATGATCAATGTAAACACAATCCACAGTTTTATAAACAAAAAATAAAATACCAACATACTTTTCCTTTACTTTGAATGATATTTTTATGTATCCATCATTTGATTTCCAATACAGTTGAATATGGCTTGGTATGATGTAATATTTTGGCATTTAAATAGACTAAAATCGTGCAGCCAGTCACGCTGGAGAAACTGATGTAGAAAGCATTAACGCCGTCCTTACGACGGCATCTTTCGCTTTCTTTAATTATTTGCTGTCGGGTATACTTTTGCCAACTTTGAAAAATATGAATAAGGTCAGTCGTTGCGTTCATGGTCGTGAAAGCCAGTAGAATGATTTTATGCTGGAAATTAGTGTAAACACGGACATCGGATACGAGGCGTGTCTAAAGTGAATGTAAACAGGCGGGCCAAAAAAAAAAAAATTGGATATGGTGAAAAGATCGGATCTGTGCATTAAGACTTGCAGTGTAAATGCAGCCTAAAGGTGCAGTATGTCATTTATTGACAGCTAGTGGTTGAAATGGGTACTGCAGTCAAAATTCAAAATATTGGACAGAGTTGTTTGTCCAACCCTCATTTCCACAGAATCAATGCTCATGCAGGTTGCCAGATTGTGCCTTTGGAATTGATTTATCTGTGTTTTAATATTCCTTGGGTCACAGAGATTTTTAGATGATTGCTGAGACTTTTTAGGTCAGGTAAAATCTGTGATATCTGACGCAGTTCGTTTGCTGGCTTCCATGCCTGCAAACTGTGTTTTCCCCAATTGGCAACCCTGGGTGTTGAAATCCTATTGGGTAAAATGGCAGTGGATGAATCACACAGAAACAGACATTCTGACACAGAATGTGCATTTCAAAGTAGAGTAACTGGCTGTAGGTTTTTTTTTTTATTTTATTTTTTTTTTTAGGAAAAACAAGATTGCGACCTTAGCATGTTTCCTAAATATTTGCAAATATCACGCTTCAGCACAGTCAGAAAAATTGCATACAGCACCTTTAACTTCTCTTAGAGGACTTTGGTAAGCTGACAGTTACTAAAACACATTAAAGCACTCTCTGAGAAGTTGTCTCCTAATTTATCCACTGTGAATGAAAAAACAAAAGCACTGAAAGTTCATGTAGAAATGCTCTATGCAGCTAAACTCACCAAGTCAGGTGACAGTCCCAGTCCTCTGAGCTCTCTCACACTGTTCTGAGTGGGTTTGGTCTTCTGCTCTCCTGTAGCGCTGGGCTGGACATCACAGAAGAGACAGTACGTCACTCTCATTACCAAGACGTCTGTCACATATGATTTAATGCACTGTTCTGTGTGCGCAAACGCACATAAATACTGACCTGTGGCACCAGACTGACGTGAATATTGCAGAAATTCTCTCTCTTCACTTTAAACTGGAACTGTCTGAAGGCCTCGATGAAAGGCATGCTCTCTATGTCTCCAACCGTACCGCCCAACTGCAAACGCATCAAAACGTCAGACATCAGAAACCTGTTAACATGTATTTTAATCAAAGGAAGTGTCCAGCTCTTTGCTCACCTCAATGACGCAAACCTGGGGCTCAATGCCGTCATCATCTACAGGGACTTTAGCTTGACGCATCACCCACTCCTGAATGGCATCAGTTATGTGTGGCACCACTGGAACAAATGAAAATACAAGGGACCATTTGGAGAACATAAACGTGTATTTTATCCATTTAAAAGGCAAATGTTTACACACTTACAATCTACAGTGTGTGACTGCTTGTAAAACTGTCTAAGTCTACAGGAAAGACATGGACAGGAATTTAAACAAACATTAAGGGCGTGTTCACTTGGTTCAGTTAAAACAAACTCTTTTGCAGTTGTTTTGATAAACCAAAGATATCTAGATTTTCCATTAACTTTACCAGATCTGTTTTTTTTGTTCGTGCAGAGGACTTCCTGGTGCTGTTTTAACTAATTTACACAGTTTATAAGCTCTCTGTGTAAAAATCATACTACATGTATACACACACATGCAACAAGTGCATTTAGCACAGCATTGTTTTGGATGTTCAGCAAGTACCACTGCAAAACATATGCCATAAAATCTGTCCATTCAGGTTGTGACCTTATCCTTACACCTTTTGTTTAGTATCTTTATGTTCAGTGTTTAAAATGACACTGTGACAGCATTACATGATTCAAGTGACCCAATTCCAATTTTCCAGGTCAGTATGTCAACCTTGGGTTGTTTTGCCAGGTGTACAGTATAAATGCAGATATCAGATGCGGGTGAAAAAAAAAAAATTATATACATGTATGTATGTATGTGTGTGTGTGTATATATAGTCAAAACAGAACTGGCCGTCAAGATCTGCAGTGTAAATGTGTGTCTAAATGAACCAGGACTAAATTTATCATTTTCTGTTTTTGTCCAGACCTGAAGAACCAAACCTGAAGTGTGAACAGCAAGTACAACAAGAGCAAGAGCATTATACACATTAAAACAAGACCTTTTTCTTACCCTGTACGGTTTTGCCCAGGTAATCTCCCCTGCGCTCTTTGTTGATGACGGACTGGTAGATTTTTCCGGTGGTCAGGTTGTTGTCTTTGGTGAGCCTGATGTCCAGAAAACGCTCATAATTGCCCAGATCCAAATCCACCTCTCCTCCATCATCCAAAACAAACACCTCACCTACACAAGACAAAATATATCACATTCACATACATCACTTTTTTTTTACTTTTTGTGATGCTAATGTGTTGCTATGTGGTCAGTAAGACGTTCTGCTGGGTTTTCAGCATCTTCCTATGCTACTGGGTGTATTTGGTGATTGATTTTATTATTATTCTTATTTTTTAATTTTAGCATGTTGCCCTCCCCAAAGCCTCCAGGATATACTGGTCTCTAGATATCTCAGGTCCCACAATAGGTATGTTTACTTGCACTAATTTCTCTCAATCCAAATAAATTTCAGATTGGGTCTGTAATCTGACTAGGGTTTCAAAAAGGTGGAAAATTTCCAGTAAATTTCGTAAACATTCCAGAAATTTTGGAAACTTTGGAATCTTACAGGGATTTTAGGAAAGTTTCTGGAAATTTACTGGAAATTTGTCACCCCTTTGCAACCCTAAATCTGACCCACATATCTTTAGCAAATAATTATCCTTCTTTATTAACCAGCTTATACATTTAAGGGTTAAATATACATATTAGCAAAGACAATGAGTAAGCAGTAAGATTCAAGGGTTTACACAGCTAAAAAGTTTTTATTCTTTTAATCGGATCAAAATTTCATTCATATTGAGCTTGGTTGAATTGACAGAAAAGTACTATGTGAGTTATTTATCAAAGACTTAGGGTTTTTTTTTTTCAAATAATACATAGTGATGCTTGCATTTAGCAAGCAGACTGTTTCTTTTATGTCATGTTATAATCAGATTTGTAGCTGAGATTTGTAATTGAGAAATATGATTTACATGTACCGCAACATTTAATTGTAATAAATAGTGTTAGCAGTGGAATGAGTTTCTGTGACGAGCTGTGTGAGATTACCGTGCTCATATGGCGAGAAGGTTCCTGCATCTATGTTAATGTACGGGTCGATCTTGATGGCTGTGACATGCAGTCCACAGGACTTGAGAATCGTTCCCACGCTGCTGGCTATAATGCCTTTACCGATGCCTGAGATCACACCGCCCGTCACCAGAATATACTTCATACTGCTAATCATACCCTGGACAAATGAAAAGACAGGATTTTGTTTATATGACAGTTTCAATAAACAGGTTACACAATTTCACATTGATTTTATTGCTTCTTGTTAAAAAAGCAAACGTCATCATCATTTAACGAAGATCAATTCCTAAGTGCAATCTCACTTGGTCAAAATCCATCTCATGAGCAAACACATCACACAGTGCTGAGACAATAACATCAATCCTCTGAAGAAACAAACAGGTCTGTGAAAGCTGTAGACTAGAGATCAAATCAATGATCTTTGTTCTCCATTAATACCTGTGGGAACACTCTGTCCTCACTACTTTCATTAATCATCAAACATCTTATGGAGTCAGACATTTACAACATCACACTGCAGATAAAAAAAAAAAAAAAAATACATCTATATCTTAAGATTTCAGTTCATAAGTCACTGGAATACAAACATTTACACGAGAAAGATATGATGCTATCCTTGATAAAAACGTTAATTATACTCTGTTATGGCACCATGGCAATGCTCTAGTTACTTACTAGTCATTACTTCAAACAAGATTAAATAAATCTACTTTTAAAAATGTATCTATTTCAATTACTATCAGAAAGCTTTCGATCATATTGTTTTATTCATTAACTATTTGATGTCAGGGTTAATCACACTAAGCTAACCACATTTAAAAAAGAGGAGTAACTGTGACAAAATATGACAAAATATGTATAGGAAATTCTCAAATGTACAATTTATAATAAACAGTTTAGACTCAGATATATTAACGTTAATATTCTAGCATGCGACGTGTAAAGTTACCATGTGCTAACAATACTAACATAAGTTAATAACACATATATAGAGGCTACAATTCCAAATATTATCGTTTAATAAAGAACAAGCTCGTTTTATTTTCTATATAACGTTAGTTTTGTATAGTGTGCTGTGTTGTCTCTAGCATCCACATCCTTCACGAACACGCTTTCCACAACAAAGCTCAACTTACCAGGTGATCTGAAGATCAGAAATGTAAATACTTAGTGTTAAATACTCGACCGGCCTGATGCGACAGATCTACAACGATCTCTACAGCACAAAAACCCTTTTTGTAAATCGACAATAAACGTGTTCACATCACACTCACGCTCACCGCTCATCCACACGTGCTGCTCGACCTAGCGGAATACATACTACGGCAAGCCGGAACCGGCGGATGCGCGTTTCGTAAATGTATCTGGCTTCCTTTAAGCGCCAGAATTGCCAAATAATGAATATTAATTACGGACCGTGACGTTTACACAATAGGCCTAAGTGATTGGTTGTCGGTTTCTGAGATCGGAATCAGAATTAGCTTTATTCGCCAGGTGTGCGCAAACGCACGAGGAATTTGTTGTGCGTTTTTTAAGATCATAATTTAAATAAAAAACGAACAAATAAATGAACAATTAAAAAAAAAAAAAGATAGACTGTTCCCTTATATTTAAGACCATAGCATAGCATAGTAGATATAATTGTAAATACAGATTTTACAAATATATATATATATATATATATATAATTCGCTGTTTCAAATAATCACAATCGATCTTATGATCTCTAAACTTAAACAGTCTTTAAATACAGAATAAATAAAACAATATTGAGTTTATTCAACAACAATTGCTGTGTTAAAATAAATTAAATACATATCTAAATAATGAGATAACATGACATCCCCCAGTTTTGAATCTGACCACGGTGGTGGTTCCTCAGTGAACGGTTTACAAGAAGCTTGAGTTAATCAAGCACATCAAAATGAGGATCAAGACAACAACACAAAGACATGTGTTTGATTTGATTTTGTATTTTTTATAACCCAGGTCATGGGATGTTTTGGGTCTCCATTGAAGTCCACTATATGGAGATAATTTCTGAAATGTTTCTTCAAGAAACAAAATTTTATTGACTGAGGAAAGAAAGACATGAACATCTTAAATTTTTGTTCTGGAAGTGAACTTCTCCTGTAAGCCACAGTCACCTTTTTTTCTGCAGTTTTGATTATGTCCTTTTCTGCAACCCTCTGATACCAAGTTCGGTGATATAAACTAGGGCTAACAGTATCATTAATTTTCTGGTACTATTAAAATAAAATCCTAAATCCTTGACGTCAGAGGTAAGGTAGCCAGGTCAGTAACATTCAGATCCATGATCTCTTTCGGCCTGAACAAGATAATTTGAGTTTTATCAAGACCAAAGCTGATCGTCGCAGTGTGTTCCAGAAACTTGAACTTGACCTTTAGCTGCAAGTCACTTCCTGATGCTAGCAGCCCGGTTGAGGCTCTTATCTTCACCTGAGGTCTTTCTCCCTCTCTGACAAGGCAATGTCATGCCTTGTTGGAGGCTGATGTCTACTCTGCTGGATTCCAGTGCAGATGCTGTCAGCCTCTGGTCATGGTGCCTGTACCTCCCCTGTCCCAAGGCTTTTGGGCAGCAGCTTAAGATGTGCTCCAGGGAACCTCCTCCCAGGCACAGTGGGCATGTGTGATGTTGGCAAGACCCCAGCAATACTAGTGTGACGGGCTTGGAAAGACAGCATACACTAGCTGGATCAGGAAATTTAATCTAGATGGTTTTGACTTCCAAAGTGTCACCCAGTATTGTTACAGACCACTGTACTGTCCCAATTAGTCCAAGCTTCCTGCTAAGGCATAACCACTGTCTTATTCCAGTGTTCCTCTTCTGCCTCTGCATGGATCTCTTCTTGGACCAACTGACATCTCACTCCCCTGGGCTTTTTCATATTAATATCTTTTAACACTACCCAGCTCGTCCAGCTGCCACAGAGCCTACCAGGATGCCATTGTCTCAACCTTGCTTCTGTCTGTTTGACTGCCTCATGTGCCCACCACCTCTTCCCTCCAACAGTGACGCCTGCAGAGGAGACTTTGGTGTCGGGTGAGTGTCTATAGAGTAGCACCTCCCTAACTCTGGTGACCCTAAATTCCTGTCAGGCTGGTGAAATGAAGCTGCAGCTTGTTAGTATGCCCATAAAGCACAGTGCCACCACTTAGAACCTCACTTTCAGCTCTTCACAAGTTGACTGGACTGCTGCAGTGTCTTTCAGGGTGCCATCAAAGATCATCCTTATGCTCCTAACAAATTTGGTCTCGTCCCAAAAAGAAACAATTTATAACAGACAACATGTTTTGGCATGATTTTAAGGAAGTTTATATTTTCTGTGTTTTATGAAGAGTCATTTAGAACGCTTGGAGAAGTTAGATGGGGAAATGTAACTGAGACATCATTAACATCAGCTAAACTGCAAGCAACTGACCCTTCGCATGATTGATAGGTGATCTGACCAATCATAATGCTGAAAAACTTGAAACATTGTGTATATTTACATCTTTTCGCAGTTTAAATAACATACGTTCTGATGTTCATTCATGTTTTTTTTGTTTGGTTCATGTGTTACTGATCTAATAAGGTAATACAGACAATACGACACATTAAAAAGCCACAAAGCGGTATTTATTGTTTGAATTTCTTTAAAGGGGTCATCTTATGCCCATTTTTCACAAGTTGATATGATTCTTTAGGGTCTTAATGAAAAGTGTATAATATACTTTGGTTAAAAATTCTCAATGGTAGTGTAAAACAACACCCTTTTTACCTTGCCAAAATCAGCTCTACAAAATTCGTCCTGTTCTGGCCGCGGTTGCTTTAAATGTTAATGAGCTCTGCTCGCCCCGCCCCTCTCTTCTCTTTGTGGAGTGATGAGCCTGTTTACTTTAGCCACATTTAGCCGTGTTTAGCCACTAAACTTGCTAAAAAACCATTAAAAACCCTTATACTCACTTCTGCTGTAAGTGAAGCTGGATCACGAATGACTCGCGCGAACATAGACAGATATATGTAGCTCGGGAGGCACATTCTCTTCACAAACAAATGTAATCCACTGCATCTTCAGCAGCTCAGATGTCGGAAGTAAATGACGACCACTATGTTCATTATTACATCCAGCAACACAACACCTCAATCGATCAATCTGAGATATTCTTGTCTAACTTACATCCCTGCTCCGGCATCGAAACAATGGAGGTCAGACTGTTACAGCTGATATAAGGCGGGTCTGAGGTAAGACGCTCATGTGAATCAACTATCGTGGGAGCGGCCTCTGTGGGTGTTCTCAGGCATCTGAGAATGGCTCGATTTGAAAAAGGGGATATTATTTTTACAGATTAATTAAAAACCACTGCATGGATTTTTATCATTATAGGGTAGATGTGTACATTGCCAACACACATTAATGTTCAAACAACATGTAAAAGTGAACTTTGCATCCGATGACCCCTTAAAAAAATTACATCATTTAAAAGCTGAGACCTTGTTTCCTACCTGAAGTAACCTGCTCTGTCTTTTTTTTTTGGTGTGCTGATTTCTGTTTGCTCCGCGATTTTTTCACTGCGTTAGAACATGATGTGTAGTGTGAGAGTCGCATTGTTTGATGGACATAGCAACAGTAACTAAGGAGGACGTTTTTTTTTTTGTTTTTTTTTAGCAATGGGTCAGTTACTAGAGGTTGCATACTCTGATAATGGAATATTACAATCAAAAGGATTTATGCATACCCCTGGAGATGGTGGCTTGCGCATATTTGGAATGGGTGTAGAAGCTCTGGTGCCTCCCCAGAGAACCATGTGAAGCCAAGGTACAAGGGTGTACAGGGTGGTCTTTTCTTAGAATGCAGAAGGACCTGATGTGTCTGTGCTCTGTTGTGCCACGGCCATAAATAGTGTCAGATATGGTTATTTGCCTGTTGATCATCACAGATTGAAACCCGTCTTCCTACATGCACACCCTAAGGAGTAAGGGCTAAGTCATCTTTGGACTGGGAGCCATGTACTGCTTTTCCACTGGGGCTGGTGCTGAAACTGTTGCTCGGCCAAGAGTGGCAATCGTTCAGAACCGGCTCACGTTTCCAATAGCAGGGAGCAGAACCCTCGACGTCACCAACATGTGACCGGAATCTCTTGCGGAAAGAGAGTGTTGATTTCTTCTGCTAACCACTGCTGAACTGTCATATTTATTTGTTGTGGTATTTAATGTTGTTAATTTACCTGAACTCTGACGGCTTTTTATAAATGGCTCCTTTTAAACTGCGGTCTAGTGGAAGCTCCGCCTATTGATGTCATAGTTTTCCTTGTTCGAGACCAGCGAGGTTTTGGAGCTGTTTCAGAACCAGGATCTGGGCACTGGCCCAGGATTTTTTCCAGAAACGCAGCCTGGTTCCCAATTGGGCAAAAACAGTGGTAATGGTGACCCCTGGAGAAACATGAGTAGTTTATTTGTGGGTGCATGTTTCACAGAGTGTAATTCTCTGGAAGAATGATAGAATGGATTTGGCACTTGGTGTTAAGTGTACATACTGTACCCACTTTTGCTTGGGTGTAAGGCCATTGGTGACCACCTTTGGAAATCACATGGGAGGGTGTGTGGATGCACATTTCTCCACAACAGACTGGCACTCGACTTACACTTACACACCCAGGGAATGGAAGCTCATTCACCTTTGGATTGGGTGTAGGAGAACTGGTGAGACCCCAGGGAACCATGTGAAGTCAGGAGGAGGGTGTAAAGGGTGATTGTTTCTCAGAATGCACTGATGTGTCTGTGCTCTGTTGTGCCACAGAGCAATAAATACTATCAGATATGGCTATTTACTGGCTTACCACCAAAGACTGGCATCCGGCTTCCCATGTGCACACTCTTGGGATATGGGCTAAATCACCTTTGGTGATATGGGTGGGGGTAGATGCATGTTTCGCAGAATGAAATTCTTGGAAAGAATTATGGAATGGATTGGCACTTGGCTTTACATGTACACACTGTACCCACTTTTGCTTGGGTGTATGAGTACTGGTAACCACCTTCAGGAATCACATGAAGTTAAGGGGAGGGTGTGTGAATGTACATTTCTCCACAACAAACTGGCACTTATGTATGCTTACACACTCTGTAAACAGGAGCTCATTCACATTTGAATTGGGTGTAGGAGAACTGGTGACTCTCCAGGGAACCATGTGAAGTCAGGGGGAGTTGTGAAAGTGTGGTTGTTTCTCAGAATGAAAACGGACCTGATGTGTCTGTGCTCTGTTGTGCCACAGAGCAATAAATACTATCAGATATGGCTATTTACCGGCTGACCACCAAGGATTGGCATCCGGCTTCCCATGTGCACACCCTTGGGATATGAACTAAATTACCTTGGTAACTTGGGAGGGGTAGGTATATGTTTTGCAAATCATGATTCTCACAAAGAAAGATAGAATGGATTGGCACTTGGCTTAATGTGCACACACTGTACTCACTTTTGCTTGGGTGTAAAAGCACCTTTGGGAATCACATGAAGTGGAGTGTGTGAGGATGCACTTTTCTCCGCAACAAATTGGCACTCGTGTGTCCTTGCACAACCTGTAAATAGGAGCTCATTTACCTTTGGATTGTGTGTAAGAGCCTTGGTGACCCCCAAGGGAACCAACGGTGGGAGGGTGTGTGGATGCATGTTTCTCAAATCGTGATTCTTAGAATGACTGGGCTCTGTTGTGCCACAGAGCAAGAGATATGGTTGTTTGGGGAACCACATCAGGGGGAGGATGTGCTTGATTCTGAAAACACAATTCCGAGAATTGCTTGATGTCTTTTGCTACGGAGCAGTAAATGGTCAGTATGGTCTGCTGTCTTTTTATCTGATTTTAGTTAGAGCTGATGAAAGTAGCACTAATTCAGTTACAGAAATCAAACAGGCAAGGTTTCATTAGATGATTACACCTAGATTACACTGATTTTCACAAGCAGACAAGATACAGTCAGGTCCATATATATTTGCACACTGACGCATTTTTCATAATTTTTGCTCAAATGTAATTGGACAAATAAATATAATCATAAATAAAATGTTCATTTTTAATATTTTGTTAAGAATCCTTTGCAGGCAGTGACTGCCCTAAGTCTGAAACTCATGGACATCACCAGAGACTGTGTTTCCTCCTGTGATGCTTTGCCAGGCCTTTACTGCAGCTGACTTCAGTTGCTGTTTGTTTGTGGGGCTTTCTGCTTTTAATTTTGTCTTCAGAAAGTGGAATGCATGCTCAATCGGGTTGAAATCAGGAGACTGACTTAGCCATTGCAGAATATTCAACTTTTGTTTTTACCTTGAAAACTCCTGGGTTGCTTTTGCTGTATGTTTTGGGTCATTTTCCATGAAGTGCTGTCCAATCAAGTTTGCTGCATTTGGCTGAATCTGGGCAGACAGTGCATCCCTGTACACTTCAGAATTCATCTGACTTAGAATCAGCTCCAGATATTTTACCTGCTTAACTGATGTAGAAAAAATGAAGGTATAGCCCACAACTGTCCATGAAACAGCTTTTGAGTCAGCTGTCCATTTACTTATGGTCCCTTAAAAAAGGGGGGAGGTACATATTAAAGAGCTGTAATTCCTTAACCTTTCCTCCAGTTTTGATGAGGATACCCTTAAGTGTGTGCACTTTAAAGGAGAAGTCCACTTCCAGAACAAAAAATTACATAATGTACTCACCCTTTTGTCATCCAAGATGTTCATGTCTTTCTTTCTTCAGCTGTAAAGAAATTAGGTTTTTGAGGGAAACATTTCAGGATTTTTCTCCATATAATGGAGAACTTCAAAATCGTCCTATATCATTGTTTTACCTTTTTTGTTCAGGGTGTTTGATCTTCTTTGCATGTTCGCTTTGAAAAGACTGTGTCTGTACTTCTGCAGCCATGTAGGATGATTTTGAAATGATTTTTGAAGTTGAGGGAGAAAATACGATTGGAGTTTTTCGACATACCCTGTATGACTGTTCTGAGCCAAAAGTTCAGTTCAGGGAGAGCAAGACAAGATGAGCATTTGAGATTAAAAAGTATATAAACTGTATTATTTTTATGAAAATAACCGATCGTTTCGCTAAGACCCTTCTTTCTTGGTTGGGATCGTTTACAACCCCATTTGGGATCGTTTGAAGCCGCATTTAAACTGTATTTTGGAAGTTCAAAATCGGGGCACCATATCAGTCCATTATATGGAGAAAAATGCTGAAAAGTTTCCCTCAAAAAACATAATTTCTTCACGGCTGACGAAAGAAAGACATGAACATCTTGGATGACAAGGGGTGAGTACATTATCTGTAAATTTTTGTTCTAGAAGTGGACTTCTCCTATAAGCCCATATTCATTACATAACTGTAACTTGAATATGTTTTGGTCAACAGCTAAAATGACATAAATTGCGTCAGTGTCCAAATATATATGGACCTGACTGTATGTATTGCACAGGAAGCTTAAACTAAGGGGACAAGTACTGCATTAATGAGTTAATTTTTCTCATTGTTTTCTGTCACTGTCATTTTTTAACAATTCGTTGAGTCATTGCTGAATAAAATTCTTAAAAACAACATCAACAGCAATGTGATTCCAAACTTGAGAATAGTAATGTAACTGCATTTATACAGCTTTAGCTGTGGCTTCGGAGTCCAAGTATTTCATGCTAATGAATATAAGAAGCCAGTCATTTTAGTTGTAAAGAACAGCTTAACATATATTTAAATATATATTTTCTCCTAAACTACTTAAATTACAAGTATGCAGCTTATATATATGGAATAACAAATTTGTTTGGTTTTTATTAGCACCATAATTGCTAAACTTAATTAAAATGCAAATTAGGTCCGTTTTTTTTTAATAGTAGACAGCATACTGTGTCCTGAAAACAGAACATTACTATCTCACTGAATCCGCAGCCACTTTCTCAATCTGCAGTTTCTGTCTAATCCAGCAGAGGTCGACTAAACCTCAGAGAACTGTTACCTAAAGTTTACCTTTTGATGCCTCAGAACGTTGGACTTGTAGGTAATTTCTAGAATTTAATCTTTTATAGCGAAAGCTAAATCTAAATGTATCCTTGGCTTTATCAAGTACCAACTATGAGATTTGCTGTAGGGTTTAGGATTTTTTTCCCCTTAATGTAGGCTAATTGATGATGTAATGTTGTTTTCCAGCATATACAGGCAGATGGCAGTGTTCCCCACATTATTACACAACTTCTCCATCTATGTCACTGACCTTGGGACGTGCTGCCTACACAGTGCTCATACTCATCTAAGTTAACTTCACCCCAAACCTTGCTAATAAGGATTGCCTTGACCTCCTAATCTTACTTTACTGTGAGCAACCGCTCAATATAGCAACACAGAGACAAAGGTCCACAATTAAAGCTAAAACTAATCAAGATTGAATCAAAACATGTTAAGGGGAGTGTTGGAGTCTGATTGCCTGGATTTTTATAAATGGAATAAAAATGTCTTCAAGTCGGCATGAAATGGCATTCCCTACTCATTTTACTTTCGTGATATGAAAGAGTAAAAAATAAAATGCAATGGGGAAAATAGTGCAACTTACCATGCATAATAAGATGACAAATATGTATAAATAAGAAACTAAAGTCCAGTTTTTATATTGACTTCAGCCCATCTTTGCACAAACACATATATAGACCTAGAGTGAGATCATTGGAGGACACAGACAGATCATCTTCTGTCGTATGTGGCAGCGTAACTGAACTCAACCTACTATTATAGAGCTCATTTTCTCAGTTGCCCAAAGGACACACTGTCCTCTTTAACCCTCATCAGATGGTTCACTCATTTATACAGGCTCTGATCTCCCGCTGCCACTCTGGTGGACGCTGAAGTCAAATGTAGAGAAATACAGGAGCAGAGCGACAACAGACAGTTCATGTGATTAGATGAGCTCTTGATTTCAGTGACACATGAACAGTAAGGTTGTCTCTTAACTGTAAGTGTGGAAAATGGTCACCCAACACAGTCAGGGTAAGCGATAAGACTCTTTTAGTTCATCTCCGACAAGAAGTCTGATTTAATTAACTTCCCCCCCCCTTGTGGTTCAAGCCTCTCTACCAGCAGCTCTCTAGTCATTTCCTCTAATTAAAACTCAACCAGAGGAACCATATTTGGAGAGGTACAGTCAGACAGATCTGCCACACTAGATCAGTCATGCACATACTCATTTAAGCACAGTGAGCTGCCTACACTGACAGTTTTTCAAGGCATGATAGGCATGCTCTTAAAACAAAGGCTGTTCCAAACATCGTAGGTACTATAATGATGCATTCTTTTAAGATACATAATTTTGGCTGAGTTCTAACGTCTAAGGCCTTCACGGATAAAAACATTACGAGGTGACATTTATGTAAAATGATGTTACATTGCTTCTTGTCTCTTAAAAGGAAATTATCCAGTGAGTGGCACTATAAGCACATTCATTTATATCCAAATCAAATTGATATGAATCTTCCAGTGTTTCATGACGCTGATAATTGTACATATTAGGGGAGCTCTGCTTTATCACATTTAAAAACACCTAGGGTAAAAAGATAGATAAAAAGCATTTGAGGAAGCACTCATGCTCTTTTGTAGCATGTATTTAGCAAGTATTTGAGATCTTTTATCAAGTGTTATGACTTTTGTTTTGCACGGGTGCTCCACATCATAAGTAAAACATTGTACCGGTTGGGCTACTGAGCAAGCTTACTTTTACATGGCAACAGAAAAGCCATGCATGTGCTGGTTATGTGATGCAGCTACAGGGTGGGAATCTTCAGGCATTTTACGATCCGATCCATTTCCGATTCTGGGAGTCACGATTCGATTCCAAAATGATTCTTGATCTACATTTTTCCCCAAATAATTCTTCTGCTGTGCAAATACATCTTTACAACCTTACATTTCAAACAAAATTGCAGTTTCTTTGCTTTTTGTTTATAGTTGGAATCTCTGTCAGTATTGCCATCTTAAAAGAAACCATCTTCACTGGTTTCATGATTCAATTCAATTACAATTTTCATTATCAACTCAATATCACTATGCATCACATTCTCAGTTTTCACTTCCTGCTACATTTTCATAGAAATTTTATATAAATTGATTTTGTACAAACTTTTTTTTTAAATTATATAAACAGGATAATTTTTAAAACAGTCACTTATTTAAAATAAGTGTTCTAAGTATCTGAAAGTTTTCAGACAATAGTTATGGGTTTTTCTTTTTTTCCTCAGCATTATTGCCGTTTGATTATTACTGATGATAGACAGTAGCTGCTTTAACAGACTGTATTCACACTAATGCACAGATCTATTTCGATATATAAAATGTTTTGTCCTGCTCTGAAAACATACCTGACTGTGTGAACATCAATTCGTATAAAAGTATTCGAAAATGGAAGTGCATTTAACCGCAGCCGCAATCGACCTTCAGGACAATAAACACAAAGCGCACGTGAAAGTCCGTCAGTGCGCGAGTTTCGTGCATCTAATAGTACTGCAGTACAAACGGCATTAATGAAAGCATATCTAAAGTAAAACACAGAGGGTGGAAGCACACACTGTACAACCAATGTGCACGTATCTAGCAGCTTTCACACCGACCGCCGAAAGCGCTGCGCTATTAAAGCCATTCATTTCAATTGCTTGCGCCGCGCGAGGACAGCTTGTTTCTGCACTGACCAAAGCGCACAGGCAGCGGAGGGCACCACTGGCGCGCAAGTCGTGCACGCCGCGCTTAAAGTTAAAAATAGTTATAGAACGCTTTCCGCGTTCGGTGTGAAAGCCGCTTCTCACAGCACAAATTATGTGCAATGAAGCCCGCTACGCCTCTAGCGCGCACATGTGCCACATGCCGGGAAAAAAAAAAACAAGCTCAGAATCGATTCTGAAATATTCAGAATCGTTGAAAAGAGAATCACGATGCATCGGAGAAAAATTTTTCTCCCACCCTTTAGATGCAATATCAATATTTAGTTTACAAATCATCCTCACTGGTAAGTGTTTTGAGGTTATAATTAGGACCGAGCACCAGTGGTGTGAGGACCCTCTTGGAATTGTTCAGTTTCTTCTTTTTCGTCTTTTTTGAGGGCCTTAAACATGCTTGAAAACTCATGAAACTTTGCATACACGCCAAACGTGTTGAAAATTTACATCTGATATGGGTTTCAGGAGTGGGTGTGTCAAAATGGCTCCACAGTACCACTTATAAAATTTCAACCAAGGACCCCTCGAGCTACATTTCATGTACATTTATGAAATTTGGTAGACACATATGAAAACAATAATATTAACAAAAGAAAATGTGAGATAAAAACCATTTGAGGAAGCACTCATGCTCTTTTAGCTTGCTTCTACAAGTATTTGAGATCTTTTATCACATCTTATAAGTTTTGTTTTGCGCGAGTGCTCCACATCATATGTGAAACATTGTACCAGGTGGGCTACTGAGAAAGCTTACTGCAACAAAAAAGCCACGCATGTGCAGCTGGCTATGTGATGCAACTTCATACGTTTGATAAAAGTGCTGTCCTGAAGACATCCACATGCCAATATCCAGTTACAGTCATAGCGCCACCAGCTGGAAGCAGGAAGTTTGGCACATATAAATGACTTTGACATATTCCTTCTATATTAACGCATATTGCTTACCGTTTGCTGTTTTCCTAAAGCCACCAGGTGGTGGTGAGCCTGAGTGTGAGGGCCCTGCTTGCAGCTTTAATGTAGTATTGTGTTATGAACTTTGTCCTATGAGCCTAATCTGCAATGCATGCATAATTTTGTGTAGTTTATTTTATACTCATTAAGGTATTGCATAATTAGCTTACCTGCTAATTGCTTGCTAACGTCCTACTAATGTTGCACTCTATTGAAATTAACTGCAAAAAATAAACAGCTTAGTAATTAACAAGAAGTTACAAATATGTATACATTAAGGTATTGCATAATAGCTTAGCGCCCAAACTCTGGAACAATCTACCTAACACTGTTCGGGACACAGACACACTCTGTCAATTTAAATCTAGATTAAAGACCCATCACTTTAACCTGGCTTACACATAACACATCAACATATCCCTATAATTCAAATCCCTTAAAGGATTGTTAGGCTGCATTAATTAGGTAAGGGGTGCTCAACCCTGGTCCTGGAGATCGACTTTCCTGCAGAGTTCAGCTCCGACCCTGACCAAACACACCTGAACCAGCTAATTAGGATCTCAAGGAGCACTTGATAATTACAGACAGGTGTGTTTGATTAGGGTTGGAACTTAACTCTGCAGGAAAGTCGATCTCCAGGAACAGGGTTGGGCACCCCTGAATTAGGTCAACCGGAACCGGGAACACTGCCCATAACACCCGATGTACTCAGTGCATCGTCAGAAGAATGGCATCTACGCTAATATTAGTCTGTTTCTTTCTTATTCCGAGGTCACCTTAACACCAGATCCAGTCCGTATCCAGATCAGATGGTCACTGCAGTCCCCCGGATCCAGTCCGTACCCAGCCCAGACAGTGGATCAGCACCTAGAGACGACCTCTACAGCCCTGAATGTCAGCGGAGACCACGTCAACTAGATGAGCCCCAGAGACGGATCCCCAGTGAAGACCTCGTCACCTAGACGGCCATCGGCACAAGACCACGGGAACCAGATGAATCCTCTGCGTCTGTCCAGAGGAGAACTGGCCCCCCGACTGAGCGTAGTTTCTCCCAAGGTTTTTTTCTCCATTTTGTTACAGATGGAGTTTTGGTTCCTTGCCGCTGTCGCCTCTGGTTTGCTTAGTTGGGGAAACTTTTTCTTGAAACGATATTGTATACTATTTGAACTGAACTGAGCTAGATGATGACATCATTGAATCCAATGATGAACTGCCTTTACCTGAAAATTGAGTGTTTACTGTTGCCCTTTTGCATTATCGATGCACTACTTCCTATTTTATACTGTACAGCCGCTTTGTCACAGTTCTGTATTGTTAAAAGTGGCATATAAATAAAGGTGACTTGACTTGACTTGACATGACATGTATACAAGTAACAGCTATTAACCTGCCTATATGCGTACTGCTTTTATAATAGCTCTGCTATTCATTTCTTGTCACAACGTTGTGGGAAAAAGTTCCAGGTTAATTTTTCTGACCTTGAGACAAGTCAGTTTACTTGGTGGCCATCTTGGAAACACTGCAGCTATAATGTAGTCATGCAAATATAATTCCAATCTACTTGAATAAGGAGAAAAAAAAAGTTTCGAAAATACATTAAAAGACTAAAAAAAAAAAAAGAAAGAAACAGACAAACAATGGTATCCCCTTGAAATAAAATGAGAATGGAATGAGGCTACAATACTGTAATTTTCAGTGTTGGCTAAACTGCATGCACACTCTGGAGGATTTTATTAGCTCAAATGCATGATTGCGCTTTGTACACAGTTTGTCTTTAGTACTTTTATTGCTCTCTTGCCTGCACTCCATCGCTGTCATGTATCTCATTATGTAGAACAGATGACATTTAAGCAGGCGTTCGACACTGTGAGCTGTCTTCATGTTATCTGGGCATCTCACTGGGCACAAAGTCCTCTCCTCCACACAGACATCAGCTAATTACATTTGTGCTCTCTCTCTCTCTCTCTTTCTCTCTCTCTCTCTCTCTTCACAGTGATTTAGAGGCAGCTGCTGCTTTTCCTGGAGCTTAGATACTGAGAAACATGAATCAGTCTCTCCCTCTCCTTTTTTTTTTGCAGGTTAAATACTCCTATTATGATTCTCTCACTAGTCTTTTATATATAAATGTGTTGTTCCAAGTGAGAAATGTCTGTGAGGACAACAAGAACATTGAATTTATCTCTTTCAATAAAGAATTACGTTTAGAGATTTCACACGTTTGTAATTTTTGGTTAACATTTTTATTTGCATAAATAAAGCCACTAACATGGTTTGTATGAATACAGAAACACATCTTGCTGCATGACCTCTTTTAATAATTGCTGTGAAAATGTTACCATGTATTTGTAGAGTCTCTGGATGTTGTAAGTCATTGTATATGTATACAAATGTATAAAAAGAAAACCAAACATTATGGTGTCTTCATGTCTTCAGTAAATGTGAAATAAGCTATAATGTGAGGACATGACAACAACAACAAAATAAAAATAAAATAAATAAATAAGTACATATGTGAGGGTTAGGTTTTAAAAATATGGTTTAAGGGAATTAAAAATATCACTAGGTTATTATAATAGACTTTCATCTTCACAATGAACCATTACAATATTTCCTTATCACAACACTTTTTATGACCCAATTTTTGACTATTATTTGCTACAAAAACTTCATTTCTCTTATATTCTGAAGTTCCATTTCTTTCAACCTGAAAATTGGGACGGGAAAAACATCAATCATTAGCAATTTCAGAATACAAAAAATATCTTGTAATTGTGCCAGAAAATCTCTTCTACACAATTACACCAATCACAAAACATGTCTTTTCTAAGCTGTGTAGAGTTCTGACTAGAGCTCACGTTCACTAACTCAAGGCTTCTCAGCAAGGGTAACAACACATTCTGATATGTTTGTTTTTAAATCAAAAAGCATTGACCAGTTTAATATTACTTTAAAAATTCAGTTTTGTTCAATATGATCAAAGTCCTTGCTGATTAAATTGGAAAAAGAAAAATAAATACTAAAAAAATGTGTATGAGTATGTAAGTAAGTGAAGCATCATGGGATGTGGGCGGGGGCTCTAATGATTGACAAGCACCTGGGCCAATAACAGTGCCTGTCAGTGTCTTCTGATTGGCTAGTTCTGATGGTATGGAATAGTGTACTGCTTGTTTTGCAATAAACTGCATATTATTAAAAAAAAAAAAAAAGTTAAACATATACAGTATTTGAACATTTATTCTTGTCATGTCAGTAGGTAAACACAATAACCGTGTGTGTATTTTTCTTACATGACTTCATCTGAATTTTACACAGTTTTGACAAAAATGTCCATGTCAAAAAAACTGTCATAAAAATTTGAAGCTAGGGAGCACAGACTTAAGCTTGGTCTCATTTTAAAGAAGACCCATGGCAGATTATTGTTGAAGTAGAAAAAGTTTAAAAAGTGAAACAAACAAACAAACAAAAAGTTGTAGAGGTTTAAGTTTATGAAAATGCTTTGTGAACAATATTTTATATAAATTACATATTTTATGAAAGATGTTGAACTCTAAACCTGCTAGAAAATCAGAGCTATAAACCTAAACAAGTTGTGTTCCAAATTTGAGGCTGATATCTCAAAAAATGAGCTTTCTATAAGATTTTGTTAGGGCGCAGTACCAGATTTTCCTCATTAGGTGCCAGCAAAACTGCACTGGTGTACATAGTGGTTGGATTTGTGATTTGCAGTATTTTTTTCTCTTTCAAATATTACAAGAAAACACATGCACACGCACACACACGCGTTTGTTTTTGTGAATTGTGGGGACTTTCCATAGACTTCTATAGTTTTTATACTATATACCAAACAATATTGTCTATCCCCTAACCCAACCCTAACCCTAAACCTACCCCTTACAGAAAACATGTTTGCATTGGTACATTTTCAGATTAACATCATTTACTATTTTCAATCATTTTTTTTGTTAAATTTCAGGTTTTACTATCCCTATGGGGACATTTGGTCCCCACAATGTAACAAAAAGAAGTACACACACACACACATTTTTTTAATGACACACATAAAAAAACACACTCTGATATCCATTCCAACATACCCACACAATTATTGCTGCATTATTTATCAAATTGGCTCTATAATATGCAGAAGCAGAAAACAGGAATAAAGCAAATATTTGCTTTATAGGCCAAACCTGAAAAAAATGTAAAAAATGTAAAAAATAAAAAATAAATTTAACAGAACGAAAGCCTGTTAACAAAAATTGCATCAATTTAAAAGTTAAATGGCATTGCGATTAAAAATTGCAGTTTTAATGGGTTTCAGTGGGGACATTTTTGTCCTTAATCTCCTGAGAGGAACTATTTTGTGTATCTAGTGCATAAAAATGTGAAGCACAAAACCAATGGCAGATGCTTTCAGGAAGATTTTGTTTGGGTGCAGTACCAAATTTTCCTGGTGCAAAATAGATTTATTAAAGAAAATGGGGGTGAAATAGTAAAATTCCAATAAAAATACACTCCTGTGCCAAAATGTATGCAGCTGGCAAAAACACAGGCAAAATGATCAAAAAAAAAAAAAAAAACTAAACTAAAAGGGACAAAAATGTCCAAAAGGTCACACAAGGGTCTGAGATCTCATTCCTATATGAAGTGCTTCTGTAAGTTGTAATCTTTCGTTATCACATTAAAATATGTTCAACTGTTTCAGGAAGATTAACACAAAGTCCAAACTCATGTTTTGCTATTATATGTAATGAATGATTAAGTGCAGTGTGTCTAATTCTAAGATGAGATATTCTGCTGTCTTCCTTTCTATTTCCAAAAATTCTTCTCTCATTTTTAGCAGTTTTTTGAATATTATACGAATGTCATCTTTTTTTCCATCCCATTTACTTTGACACGTACCTTTTAATGCTTTTTTTTAATTAGCCCTTTTATTTCTAATGTACTCAGTGGAACATTAAACTCAATGTCTGGGTGTTTTAATGTTTTTCCCGCTACTTGATCCACCACTTCATTTCCTTCTATTCCTATATGTGCAGGTATCCATACAAGAGATAACTGATTTTGTTTGCATTCTAAATAAACTTTATAAAACATCTTATAAAATAAATTTTCTAGTTGAAAATGTACCACTCTTTAAACTTCATAATGTCAAAGAAAGAACTTATGACCACTTCAGGTATATTGATGTTTTCAATACACTGAAAAGCCAAGAACAATGCAATCATTTGTGTTAGTAACATTAATAGATATTACTTAATGTTACTTTTCCTATTTTATGCTTGAACCTTGGAACATACATTGCTGATGTTGGGTGCATTTTAACCGTTAATTATGCCACAGCAGCCTAAGCATGAGCGCAACTCTTCTGCACAATGGTAACTCAAAACTGAAAAACTTCTAAATCTGCAAAATAATTAACCATTAAACTCTAAGAAGTCTTTCTCTTTCCTGGAAAAAAAACAAAAAAAAACAAAAAAAAAAACTTAAACTTAAAATGACAATTTCAACATTTTTCCCTCTTGATGCAATACCATACAATGTCAGCAAAAACTACCAAAAAACAAAAACAACAACAACAAAAACACGTAATTTAAACAAGCTTTTTTTATGCAGTCAGACAACATAGCAGCCAACATAAAAAGAGCACCACTGAAGTCTTCATCTCATGTGAGCACAGAAGTTTAAAATGTACACTTTGTGGAAGATATTACTTCATGCACTCTTAAAATCATTCTTACACTGCCACCAGTGATCAAGTCAAAAACAGGAACTAAACAGTCCCTGTTGTCCATATGGACGTGTGGTTAGCACATGCCACAGCAGGAACGGCCAGTCATCTTCCGGTGTAACGCATGCACTCAAGATTAGGAAGGCACGGCCAATGAACTAAACTGTGTCTGTGGGCACTGCATGCGTCCACCAATCAGACGAGGTGGAATGTTGAGAATGCTGTTTCCTGTGACATTCCACTGGCAGGGCAAGAGAAAACAGAGGGATACAAAAAGAATAGGCTTTATCAGTGGGGAGGCCACAATTACACACAAGACACACAAAAACCACTCTGATAAGGCTGAAGATCATGTTATGAGCTCAGGGATTACCTGGTAACACTTTACAATGAGGTCTCATTACCTTACTTTAGTTAATGCATTAACTAACGTTAGTGAACAATGAAGACAATGAACAATACATTTCAGTACAGTATTCTTTGGTAATGCTACTTAATAAAAATACAGCTGTTCATTGTTAGTTAGCTCATGTCCATTAACAGTTAGTTACTCGAGTGCCCATTTTGACAGACCTCAGACTTGACTTCATGACTTGAGGAAAAGGACTATTTTAAAAGCAACTCGAGTCTTAAATACTTATATAACTGATATTCATTGTGAACCTCAAAAGTTAGATTTTTTTAATGCTTAAAAAACGCCATTATTTTATTTGAAAATGTTAATCATTTTATTTTATTGACAACATGTTTTAGTTTGTCTTGTATATTTTTGTCATTCGATCAGATAACATTTTAAGCTGTCATATCGTCATGCTACAACGTGCCCACATACGGGGCATATTGTCACTTTTCACTTCCTATCTTTTGAGGTAGATAACGAAAAACGTATACATTGTAATTATGAAACAAAGGGACATATTTGTACTAGTGTGAAATTAACGTGGATAATATATATATATATATATATATATATACACACACAAAGAACCCCACGTGGATTTACACAAACTGAGAAATTCCCCGCGCTCCCCTATTCCGTTTGAAGTGTTTATGCAGTCCGTGTGCGTTACGTATGCGGTGCAGACGCAGCACGTACTCGTTTGCAGTCCGCTCCTGATCCACAAACACAACATTTATCCGTTATTTTGATTTCAAATCCAAATGAGCTTTTTCAGCATTATGTGATCCTCTTGTATTACAGTACAGTAATACAGTCGTTCATATTCACGTTTAAACTAAATAAATATAAACAACGTATTATTCAATGCACTTGTCTTCTAGTTTTGTATATGAAGTTGCTCAAGCAAGTTGCAACACATTTAAACACAACATATAGGCTAGGTTCCTTTTCTATATTGAAATTGGGCTATCACAAATATTTTAAATTAAAACATACCACAGACAGAAACAGTCGGCTCTCGTGCCTTTCTGTTGCATTAAATCTTTATTAAAAGCAATCCCGGGGTTCTTAAAGAACTTTTCTACCTGCACAAGTGCATGTATTATGTCGAATTGTTTATCTAAAAGTGCACTTTTCCTTGTTTTAAAACAGGCCAAAAGCCACACGTTGACTGTGAAACACAGTAGACTTTATTTATATGCACTTATGGTGTAATTATTACATTTCCGTGTCAAACCATGTTAATTTTTTTTACCGCGAACAATGCGCTGTCACTTTAATTCAGCGCATGCAGAACAGCAAAAAATAGACGATCGGCACGGAGACGATTGCTGCACTGCTGCAGACGCACCGCTCCTGGAACGCACTGCTGGACCGCAACCGCGTGCGGTGTGAACACTCTAATCCGTTAACATGAGTGCGGAAAAAAAAAGTCTGCACCGCATACGCACTCCAAACGGAGTTTATGTGAAACAGGCGTAAGAGCTGCAGACGATGCGGTTATTTTAACAACAACAGAAACACGGTGAGCAGCAAAATTATAGATTACTTTCACTAAAACACAGCAGAATAAACAATGCTGCAAATCTAGTTATTTTTCTTACTATTTATCTATCAATAACCTGTGACTCTGACTGTTCAAATCAGATGTGACCAGACGTTTCTGATCTACATATAGCATTATTAATCTGTAGGCTAAGAACATTTCAAAAGAATCCTAATTATAATTGGGAAAATCATTGTTAGATGGCTAAGATAGAACTTAAACTTTAAAACTGCTGGTTATCTTTCTTTTCTGCTTAAAGGAGAAGTCCACTTTTAGAACAATAATTCACAAATAATTTACTTAGCCCCTTGTCATCCAAGATGTTCATGCCTTTCTGTCTTCAGTGGTGAAGAAATTATGTTTTTTGAGGAAAACATTTCAGGATTTTCATTTCAAGACCCTTCTTCCTCGGCTGGGATCATTTAGAACCTTTTGAAGCTGCATTTAAACTACATTTTGAAAGCTCAAAATCGGGGGCACAATTGAAGTCCATTATATGAAGAAAAATCCTGAAATGTTTTCCTCAAAAACCATAATTTCTTTACGACTGAAGAAAGAAAGACATGAACATCTTGGATGACAAGGGGGTGAGTAAATTACCTGTAAATTGTTGTTCTGGAAGTGGACTTCTCCTTTAAGATGAGAACGTTTTAATATTGTAGACATTTTTAGTAGATAATAGCATAGATTTCAGAAGGAAAATTCTGAACAGAAACAGTATTTTTTGTCACATAGCCTCGCATGTTTCTAAATGTAAAAATACAATACATGTAAAATGTTTGTTTGTTTGTTTTTTGTCTGGACCTCAGCTGGGATGAAAATATATAGGCTGCACCTCTTGGAACTTTAACTGAATACCCCTGACTTATATAAAAAATAAATACTTTATTTGTGTGGTTTTGTAATGTCTGTGTGTCACATATTTCCTTGTGTGTCATGGTAGATAGGACTCTTATTATAGAATCTGATTACAGAAAAACAGTTTTGAACATGGTAATGGATTAAAACATATAAGTAACAGGCTAGATGTACATTAACCCTTACCTCTTAACTACTCTGAAAAAAACAAACAAACAAACAAACAAAAACAGATAATAAAAAATTTATTTTATTTTGTCTATAGCCTATAAAACAGCTTTGGAATAGGAAGATTTCAATACATGAGGATTCTGAATGGGATTTTCTTTTTAAGCAAGCCATAAAATGACTTGAGACTCGACTCGGACTCATGACCAAGGACCCGAGACCTGAAGACTCCAGCGACAAAGACTTCAGACTTGACTCGGACTCAAAGTTAAAGATTTGTGAACATCTCTGCAAGAGATACCGCATATATTTGTTGCTTTATTTTTCATGCTCTCACTTCAGTATTAAAATATCTCTGCGTCTAAACATCACTGTAGTCTTTATTTATTTTAGCAACTGACTGTGTAATTTTTGTTGTAGAACAAAGTCTTTTCATGTAATGTTAACCACAAAATTATTTTTCTCATCAAACCCGTAGGAAATCCTCAAGGGAACTCTTGGTTCGAAAATGCAAATTCTCCTCAGAGCTTTAGGGCTATAACTGAACAACTGTTTATAAAAGATTGTATTATTTCTACTCATACAATATTGCCATATGCCGTTTCGTGTAGTATTCAAAAATGAAAATGCATGCCATGACAAAACTGTATGCATTTCTTCTTCTGTGGAAACACGAAATTAGCTATTTTGTAATAACATGAGAGTGAGTAAATGATGACAAACATTCAAGTGAATTATGCTTTTAAGCGTAGCTCACGTTGTTCATTTGAAGCGTGACTGTCCATTTTTTACACAGTCATTTTTCTCTTAAAAATATAGTTTTTTTATAGCCATTTATGGTTACATGAATTCCCTTAACATCCACACAATGTTCTTTATAGTGAAAAAAAGAGGTTCTTTAGAATTTTAAATTTTCTTCAAAATTATAATAATAATTATAATAATAAAAAAATTCTGAGAGCTGTTCACTGAAAGGTTCTTTGGGGAACCAAAAATGGTTCTTATATGTCATCACTGTGAAAAAAAAGGCTATAATTGAAGCCTTGAGTTTTAGTTGTTGTAGAAATTAACCGGCATTAATTTCACACTAATACTTATTCTGCAAAATAACTGAAACTACTGCTAAATCTTCAAAACGTGTACTTTTTAACATAGAGCTGAAGATTTTGGTTGATTTTATCACACTTTTCTCTTCTCACGCTGTTTTTCAGTTCATTATGCTAATGATGTGGCATGATTGGGTTTGATCCTCAGCAGCTTGATTGAGCTCATCCCTAGTGAATGTGTCTCTCCTCCCTCTTTCTTCAGCTCTCTCTCTTCCTCTCTTCACATCGCTGATTGCAGGTGAAATATGATTAAAGTGAAGACACAGCTGTTCAGAGTCGAACTGACAAAACAGGAAACATAATCATCTGTCCTGCTCTCTGAGCGTTACTGTCACTCTGCTCTCATCGCCCGAACCAAAAGCCTGAGGAAAATACGTTTATTCATGTTTTATTCACTTTTAATTTAGTCTCTCTCTTATCTACCGATGAGCTTCATCAAACGCCTACAGAGCTTTACGGCTCCCAAAGTAAAAATCTCTATAAGATAGATTTGTAGAAATAATGCATCAAAGTTGCTGTTACAATGAACACAGGAATCGCATCAAAATCCCCACAGTTGTGAGATTTGCAGGCAAGTGGCTAGAGACATTAATCAACTTGGTAACACTTTAGTATAAGGACCAATTCTCACTATTAACTAGTTGCTTATTGGCATGCCTTTTATAAACATATTGGCTGTTTATTAGTACTTAGAAAAGCACTTATTCTGCTGTTGCAACACATCCTCACTCCCAACTCGTCACATATTGGTGCTTGGTCAGGACCCTTTGGCGTCAGTTTCTGAAGCTCAAGGTATCCCTTTAGCCTCACTTTTGGATGTGCAGGGTCCTCCACTGATTTCAGTTGTTTGTCCTAATTTAATGGTTTGCATATTTGTAAAATATATAGATCATTTTATATAAATTCATACTTTCATTCGAGCACCTAAACCCACTCTTACCCTAAACTTACCCACTTCTGAGCAATATAAAACATGTAACTGGCAAATATAAGTCATAGGTATTTATTGCAGAAACTGACCATAAACAAGCAGTATATAAAGCATTACAAACAAGCTGTGTTGCATTTCGAATCTTCTGAAGACATACGATATCTTTATGCGAAGAAGAGCTAGTAAAACATAAGGTTTTAATCGCTGAAAATGATCCTGCTCCGTTAATGCGTCACATCTCATTCAAATAGATACTCTTGAACATTATCATGACGCAATCAGTCACGAGACACACAAGAGCCAATGGCATTTCACAATCAAGGCTGACGTAACGCTTCTTCTGGTGGGCGGCATATTTTTTAATATATTTACACACAATGGTGGACGGAGACGGATCGCGTCTATTCCTCTCACAAATCAATCGTTTTGCCTTGGAAGACTTGGAATATTAACACTTTTTGAATAAATTATGATTGTAGCTGTATCTGTCTGTTATATCTTGTGTTTTATTGACAAATGGTAGATTTAAGTACAGGGGTTGGGTTACGTGCTGGTAAATATGTAAATAAGGAAATGTAACTGTTTACATTGAAAAAATCACACCCCAGCATATATGCAATAATGGCAATATTATTACCCAATATATAATTTAATCATGACGATAAAATTCCCAGTGCCTTTTGTGTTAGCATTAAGGCGGCAAGGGATTCTTATTTAAAGCAATGAAGGACCCTGCATGTCAAAAATTGATGCTAAAGGGGTACCCTGTGTCAAAAAGTGACACCAAATGGTCCTGACCAAGCCTCAATAGACTCAATATGTATGAGTTGGGAGTGAGAATGTGTTGATTCTGCATGACCATATTCTACAGCCCTAATCCTATACCTGAACTTAACAACTACCTTACTAACTATTAATAAGCGGCAAATTAGGAGTTTATTGAGGCAAGATTCATAGTTAATGGTTTGTTAATAGCGGGAATCAGACCTTAAATTAAAGTGTGACGTTTATAAAATGAAGTTTAATGATCTACTATAACTACCCATCAAATGCTAATTAATTAAGGTGACCAGAATCCTGCAATTTCCTATCTGAGTGGTCAAAATAAAATAGATTTGGATTTTAGGCTTATTTTAAACACAGTGTGTTCTCTTATTGGTAATTATCGCAAGTGTAATTGTTTATTACTTTTTTTTTTAAATTCAAATCTGGGTGGACATTCACCTTGTGATATATGTGACCCTGGACCACAAAACCAGTCTTAAGTAGCATGGGTATATTTGTAACAATAGCCAACAATACATTGTATGGGTCAAAATTATTGATTGTTCTTTTATGCCAAAAATTATTAGGATATTAAAAGATCATGTCCCATGAAAATGTTTTGTAAATTTCTTACTGTTAATATGTCAAAACTTAATTTTTGATTAGTAATATGCAACTTCATTTGGACAAATTTAAAGGCGATTTTCTCAATATTTAGATTTTTTTTTTTTTTTGCACTCTCAGATTCTGTATTTTCAAATAGTTGTATTTCAACCAAATATTGTCCTGTCCTAACAAACCATACATCAGTGAGAATTTTTTATTCAGATTTTAGATGACGTATAAATCTCAGCTTCAAAAAAATTTACCGTTATGATTGGTTTTGTGGTCCAGGGTCACGTGTGTTGAAAATTATTACATTGTTGGAAAATTTGGGGACATTTAAAATTGTCTGCAAAACAATCCAGCACCCTTTGAGGCCCTGTTATAAAAGTCGTACTTCAATAAATCATGATTTGTTAGTATGTTACTACATTGAAAGCAATAAGGATGTCTGTTTTGATTATTGATGATAATAGTGCTCGGTTCCAGTCCAGATTCAGTTCTTCATGAAGTAGCTGCTTGGAATCAAGTAATCAGTGTAATTCACATCGCCCTCTGTTGGTGAAAATAATCACTACACAATTGCTCTGATACCGAGCAGGCTACTGTACATTAGTCCGGCTTTTTGCAATGGATTTGCGGGTTGTTTTGAATGTGCTTCAGCTACAGTTGGGGACAGAACACCAAAAACTGGGACTGTCCTCAGGATACGGGAAAGTCTGGTCATAATGTACCATCAGGGCCAAGGCATCTCAAGGACCAGACTCAGCTCTTTTTACGAATGCAGTGCGCAGCACCGTCACTAATTCACACAGATAATTCATTCATACTGTTGCTCAGGGGTGGCGAACGTCGGTCCTGAAGAGCCACATCCCTATAGAGTTTTACTTTAACCCTAATCAAACACAACTAAACAAGCTAATCAAGGTCTGAAGGGTTGGGAATCTACAGGCAGGTGAGTTTTTATTAGGGTTGGAGCTGAACTCTCTAGGACCGGAGTTTGCCACTCCTGCTGTAGCTGCATCCAAAATTGATTTTGGATATGCTTCTGTGAGGCTGTGTAACGGTTTAATGATATACAACTAAATGGAATGAGCTTTGGTGATAACAAATATTTAAAGGGGTCCTATTATGCTTTTTGACTTTTTTAATTTTAGTCAGTGTGTGGTGTGTATCTTTGGTCATAAAAAAAAAAAAGATCTACAAAGTTACAAATCTCAAATTTGTAACTTTGTAAAAAACTGCAGACGTGTGTAACTTTGTAAAAAACTGCAGACGTGTGCAGTACAGGTGGTCGAAACACATGCCGAAGCCGAGATCTACTCCAGATGCCGTGTCGGAGCCGTAATGCACCGCAGACGTGTGCAGGGCAGATTTATTCATCATACAGATAGCTTCACTTATAATGCAAGTGATTTTTAAAATGCATAACTTGCACTAGAATAGGCTAGGCTAATCAGTGATGATGTTCTTTGATAATGTTAGGCTGCTTTTAGCCTTATGCTCTAGCTGGTTTCGGGCAATAAAATTAAGTATGTAAATAATTAAATACATTAGCACGATAATATCATGTATTAGCGATCTCGCAGGCTGACGATACGACCCAACTACTGTGGCATATTATTTACTCACCCTCCATGCATCCTAGGTGTATATGACTTCCTTCTTTCAGATGAATGCAATCGGAGTTATATTAAAATTTATCCTGGCACACCCAAGCTTTAGAACGGCATAGACAGGTGTTTCTCCTCATCAGTCCAAAACAAGTCCAATAATGTGCATTCATCCATAACAAAAAGTGCCACACAGGCCTCCTGTAGTGAATCGATGTGTTTTTGTAAGACAAATATCCATATTTAAAACGTAAGAATCACTTTAATCTAGCTTGCGCTAACAGTTGTACACAGAAATTGCTTCTTTGACAAGGGGTGTGGCAGTACTGAAACACAGTCTAAGCTGTTCACCAATCACAACGCAGTCGGACAGCTAACCAATCACAACACATTTCGTTTTTCGGAAGGCGGGCCTTCATTAAACCCAGAACTAATCGAGCCATTTGTGCCAGGCTGGGAGAAATGTATTGTAATAATGTAAATTATGTTCAAAATAATGTGTTTTTGAACCACCAAGTGTGAAAGCATGTTCTAGTAGACCCCCAAAACAAAATCAAGACTTTGTAAAAGAGCATAATAGGACCCCTTTAATTGCAATAATGCTGATTTCTTGCTAGAAATAACATTGAAAAGTGCAAAAGTTGGTCAGAAACATACATTTAGATACAAACTAACCACCTTTATTTTTTTGCTCAACCATCACAGAATGAAACACACAGGATTGTGGGATTGTGGGCAGTTAAGGATACATCTATGCTGTCTTCAGAAGTCAACCAGATGTTTCAGGAGGCAGGAAGTGAAGCTAACATTGGATTCGAATGTATCTTGATGCTTCCTACCTTGAAATGTGTCCATCGAAGGCAATTTTAAGGTGAGGTCACATTGAACATGGCTCTACAGTTGAAGAATCCACTCAAGAGTTTCACACATGAGATAAAAAGTTTAACACTTTGCTCGTATTCAAGTTGGTCGTGTGAATTCACTGTGCTGACTAACAGAAAGCTGTTTGAATTGAAAGTGACTCATGTCTGAGCTGTGTTTCATACGTAGTTACACTATTGACACTAGACTGAGGACATTTCACTGAAATTGAGCTAATGTGAGCACACCTTTAAAGTGGTTATTAATTCCACAGTAACAACTAACAGTAATGCTATTTGAACTGGTTCTTTTTAGTGAACTGGGTGAACCAGTTCATCAAAATCAGACTGAATCACCTGAAAGAGTTTGCACCAATGCAGAATATGCTTAGAAAATATTATTTATCCACAGATGGGAAGTCTAAAACTTTACTGCAAACTTGTTCTTTTGGACACTTTCAATGGTTTAAAAAATATGATTTTACGTCATCACATGATGCCATGTACGCAATGCTATTATTAAAGCACCCCATAAAAGTTTATTCATATAAAGTGAATAAACTAGTCACCATGAAAATTTGATTCATTATAGTGAATAGCTTCGTCCTAAACTGTCCTCTCTTATATATAGGCTATAGCTTTGGAAAGTCTGATTCATTCTAGTGAGTCAATTTGTCTTAACTGGACCGCTCTCTTCCATGATTCATTGTAGTGAATCATTTCATCTGACCGGTTCTTATAAATGAACAGATCACAAGAAGTAGTTTATTAATTTCCTCATGAAAGTCAGTCCACAGTCTTGCACATTTATCCTTCTACAAATATTGGCGATATCATACCGGCTTATGTATAGCTGTAAGGTTGCAAAGCGATGCTGTATGCTTTTGTGTTCAACAATCATAGATTACCTCTTTCATTCTCATACTGTTGTTCCATAATGCAGTGACAGTAACGGCTGCTCTGGGATATGCACTTTATGACTGTTATATAAAGAAGCTCAGTGAACCACAAATACTACAGTTATTTACATTTCCATGTCATTTCAGTACTGCTTTGATGTTTAATAACCTGGAAAGCGAATGAGATGAAATGTGTAAATGTCTGACTGCTGATTTTATTTCAAGAGACAAGTTAGATCAAGCTCAATAGGGAAAACTCCCATGAAACCAATTATTCCACCTGAAAACACATTTCTCAGTAAATATTGTGACTGTTCTGACAATGCTAAAGTAAACGATCTAACAACAACAGAAATCAACACAGTCAACCCAGGCTCACTGGAAATACGTGCTTGTGGCTGACTTATTGCATGTTTCGCAGCAGTTTCGAAGTGAAATGTGCAGTGAGTGGTGCTAAAACACACATTTAATACGTGACTGTGGCCACATTTTTATTACGTTAGTAATAAAATAAAGCTGCATCGTGTTGGAAAATAACAAATCCCCTACACCAAACCCAACCCTAATCCTACCAGATAGTGTTAACATATGCAAAAGTTACATAGAAATGCATTTGCGCTATTTAAATTTGTTTCTTAAGGAGTTTGAGCTGTTTTGTCAAATCACAGGATTTATACCAGAGCTCTTCACCTCACAAACCGAATGGTGGAACTATGACATCACTAGGCGCATTTACATTACAGATTTGCTCAAAATTTTGGGGATATTTTATAAATGTCGATAAAAAAGCATGGTGAATTGACGGCGTTTCCATTAGCTGATGTTATGCAACTAAACTTTTTTTTTTCTTCTCGCTGGTTTTTCAGTAAAAAAAATAACACTTCAAACATGAAACTAGTGAAAATGAAATTAAAAGATTCGATTGCTGAATTAAATTTAGACCTGCTCACGCTACATTATATTTAATATTTTACGCGTTTTTACATCGTTGCGCATTTCAACCAATCACACACGACTCTGTTGAATGCAGTGGCCAATCAGAGGCGTTCAGAACAGTCATTGCTGAAACCTGGAGTTTTTGTTCAGATTAAACTCGCGAATTCCCTCATTATAAGCAACAAAGTGCAGATGTACGAGCTATGTAAGTAAGAGATTTATTTATCATACAGTTTATGAACAGCTTCACTGATTATAAGAGGAGTTGTAAGTGCTTAAACACTGGCTAGACTGACCGTGCTCATTTAGAGTGCGTTCTTTCACTGTGTGATTCAGTCTAATAAAATGCATTTTTCCCAAAATTCAGGATATGGGGACAGAAAATGTGTATTTATATAATTTCATATAGTTAAACAATATCACACGAAGAGTGTTTTTTTTTTTGCTTTTTTTTTGGCAAAAAACACAAATATGATATTGATTTTATACAACAGTTAAACTAGAAGTTAATATTAAGAGACTTACGTTTTAGACACCATATTTCCTATTTTCTCTCTATTTTGCCAAAAAAAACAAAAAAAAAACCAACAAAAAAAACATTCCAAACACAGCCACTGCACTGTTGTGCATCTCTAAACAACAGGACGGTGTTTCGTTCCTGAATGAATCAACCGTTTAAATGAATCGATTCAATCGCAATGACTCACTTATTAACTGTGTCATACTGACACCTACTGGCGGTTGTTATTCCACATTTAAAGTACCTTGTAATTTTTTTAAAATAATTTTAAATATCAGCATTCAACGTTTTAGGATTAAAATATTACAACATTTTTCATGCATTTGTAACTGCAGGTTAAATGCACACTTTCAGAAAAATAATGGCTTTATAAAGGTTAAAAAATGCCCACAAAAGGTAAAAGGTTAAATCGGCTAGATATTTAATTCTTCTTTGCTTAGTGTTTGTTTGGTACACCTAATTCACTGATCATCATAAAATAAGCTTTTATTTTAGAATCGGGTTTTCCAAATGATAACAAGGACGAGACAAAATTATGAATCATAGTTATTTAAGGTTTATTTTTGGGGGTTGGGGCGTCTGGTTAGGGGGACCCCCCCAAGAGCTTTGACACAATTCGAACACTGACTAAAACTGAAATGAAACATTAACAATGAATAGTAAGTAGTGAATAAACAAGCACATATTTCTGTACATTTCAAAATAAGGTGCATTAAAAGTCAATCAATCCTTGATTAATATGGATATTTTAATTAAAATGTGTCTCCGTTTTAGTGAATAAAGTACCACATTTCAACTATGATTTTGTTAGGGTGGTGACACAAAATCCTATTTTATCCTTGCTTTTAGAAAATTCTCAATTTTCAAACAGCCTTATGTGGGTCATACACCTTTAATTTTAAAGTGGCTTTAAGCACTATGCATCATTAAACTTTTACTTTCACTATGACTAAGCCGGTAAATGTGGTGTGTACATGGAATACCCTGCTGAAAAAACAACTAAAACCAGCCCAGGCTGGTTGGCTTGTTTTAGCTGGTTTAAGCTGGAAGTAGCCATTTTTCACTGGTCTCCCAGCCTGGCCAGGCTGGTCAGGCTGGTTTTAGCTGGTCGTTTCAGCTGGTCTCCCAGTAGTGTAAACTGTAACGCTGGAGTAGTGTAAACGACAGGCCTAACCGTAGCAAAAGTTCTGCGTTTTCAAAACGAAAATGCACTAGTGTAAACATAGCCTAAGATATGTAACCGTTTTAAATAAAATCATGAGTGCTGTATAACTGGTATGTTTTATTTCATAGAATAAAACGTGAAAGTGTTTTGACCTTGTGTTAACCAGGCCTTATTTTAGGACATTTAACCAAACTCCCATTCCAAATGGACCCTTGTTACAAGACTGTGATGATGCGTTTCAGTTTTATATTTTGATTTTTTTTTAAAAAATGTGTGTACATTTATAACAATATATATTTATATTTATATAAGTTGTCAGAGGATTGGATTACCCAGTTTCAAAAAAAGGCATACCTCTGTATACTTTTCTGCAGCGCTGTTTTTACATACCTTACTGCAGCAGTTTCAAAGAGAAATGTCTACTAAGTGGCACTAAAGCACAGGTACAATATGTGATTTTGTTTTGGGGGTGTATTAGAACATGCTTTCATGCTTGGTGGTTCGAAAAACGCACTATTTTTTAACATAATTTACATTATTACAATACATTTCTCCCAGCCTGGCACATAAAGCTCGACTAGTTCTGGGTATAATGAAGCGCAGCCTTATGAAAAACAAAATGTGTTGTGATTGGTTAACTGTCCCACTGCGTTGCGATTGGCGAACAACTTAGACGGTGTTTCAGTACTGACACGCCCCTTGTCAAAGAATCAAGTTCCGTGTACAACTGTTAGTGCAAGCTAGATTAAAGTGATTCTTACGTTTTAAATATGGATAATTTTCTTACGAAAATGCATCGATTCACTACAGGAGGCCTTGATTAACCCCCCCGGAGCCGTGTGAGGCACGTTTTATTGTGGATGGATGCATATTATTGGACTTGTTTTGGACTGCTGAAGAGAAACACCCGTCTATGCCGTTCTAAGCTTGGGAGTGCCAGGATAAATTTTAATATTGCATTCGTCTGAAAGAAGGAAGTCATATACATGCATGGAGGGTAAGTAAATAATATGTTTCAGTAGTGTTGGGTCCTGTTGGGACATGATAATATCGTGCTAATATATTTAATTATTTACATACTTAGTTTCATTGCCTGAAACCAGCTCCAGCATAAGGCTAAAATCAGCCTAACATTATCAAAGAACATCATCACTGATTAGTCTAGCCTATTCTAGTGCAAGTTTATGCATTTTAAAAAACACTTGCGTTATAAGTGAAGCTATCTACACTGTATGATGAATAAATCGGTCACCACACTCTGCGGTGCGTTACGGCACCATCGCGGCTTCGGCATGTGTTTCGCCCCCTGTACTGCACATGTCTGTGGCGCGTCACAGCTCTGAAGTGGCCACTCTAGTCAGTGCTTGTGTTTATATCCGCCGCGCTGCGGCTCATTTTAGCAGTTCTGCACAGTACATCGCTAAAGTTAGGCTAATCCCCCGCCTCGTCCCTACCCTCCCTCCAACAATTCAAATTTTCCATGGGCGGGATTTACTTAATGATATTCCAATGGACCACGTTGTGACATTGCATGCGAAAACAAACGTTGTAGTCCAAAGGAGCCATTCGTTGTAGTTCTTGAAAAGAGATTTTTTAAAAACAAAATATCTCCCTTTGGAGTGGACTTTGAGATTTGTAACTTTGTAGATCTTTTTTTATACCCAAAGATACACACCACACACTGACTAAAGTTCAAAAAGTGAAGAAGCATTATAGCACCCCATTAAAATTATTCTGAAGTCACAACATAACATTCTTCAAGTAATTGTGCAAAAATTACACTTTATTAATCGGAACTCTGTAAATCATACTTTGTGTGAAAAGGAATAAAAGGTGTTCTAGTGTTAATTTTTTTCGGAAACTGTAGTGATATGTTGATACGTATTTCGCGTCTTGCCAAAAAGTGCCCCGAGGTACGTTTTTTGCCATGAGACCAGGTAGTGAATAGCGCACATTTTTTTCTAGGTTACACTGGATTGAGCGGCCATGTATGTAAAGTTGCTACTACTGACATATTTCAGAGGAAAAGCCATATTTGAAATCGATGAATGATAGGTGAGCGTTTGGATATCCTGCCTGATGTACTATATTACCACATAGACCAGCCGATAACAATCTGCCCGTCATGGACTATGTGACTTTTTTTTTCTGTGACTAATAGCATTTTGGTCAACCAAGCCTCTTCTTGACAGCTAACGGTTAGTCGACTATTAGGGGGCCGCCATACTCTAGTGTTCATTTCAACTGGAAACTGCAGTTATTTGTATTGGTACATTTTTTGAAATTTGCAGAAATGTAGGCAGAGGCACATATTTCCAGTGAGCCTGGTTAGATTTTAGTTGTTACAGTCATTGTCCTTGTGTTCTTTTTCTGACTTTCTAATTCTTTTGACATTATCTAAAAAAGAGGGCGTTTAGCAACTCAGGTTTTTGTGAAGCGAGTGCTCTTTTGATAAGGACTGCAGCAGCTGGGCGAGACAGGCGGCTCTGTTGTCATCACAGGCAGACGCAGCAGCTTGCGGTGGCAGCACCAGAACGCAGTCAGACAGGGTCACGACCCCCCTCAGAAATCAAACCAGTACTCTGCCACATGCAGCGCGCTGGTTTGAAGTGTTTTGGAGGGTATTGCTGTGAGCTTTGAGCACTGACAGTGGACCTTGATCAGCAGATTTCACATCATAATCTTTTGCAGTCCTTCCATTTGTGTGTGTGTGAAAGACTCTCAGGTGTCGTGTCTCTTCAGCTCGGGCTTCCGTTGACAGAATTTGGCTACATTTTTATTCATCTATTGAGGAAACCCAGGAGTGTGGCACGGTGGCAGGCAAATTATGACTAGAAAGGGAATTCCACGCAGGTTCCTCCATCAAACTGGGTCGGAAAAGACTGACTACATCCTTCCACAACACCCATTTAAACACAAGCAAATGTAGTCAAATAAGGGTTGCCTCCACCTGGACTTGGCTTGCTTATGTAATGCCAGGAACACTTCAGTTCTGTTTATGAAAACACTCCATTACACTGGACAAACAAAACTGAATATGCTTTTGCATTAACTTTTAATAAGAGTCCAGAACAAGTTAAGGCAGCAGTGTAGATAAATAAAGCTCAGCAAGAGGTATGTTTACACGCATTGATTTTTGTCAGCCAGAATCCAATCCAATTTCAGATTCTGAAAGTTTTCTTCATATGAACCCTAAATGTTGCAATCTGAACAATTTTTTCAAGTAGAAAAACCTTCTGTTGAGCACAAGTTTCTATGTTATACAGGACTGTGTTATGTTTTGTGTGTGTGTGTGTGTGTGTGTTATTCTCCCATCATCACCTCATTAAGGCTGGAACAGCAGGTGAGCAGAACCCGGCCAATGAGAGCTCTAATCAATCAGCTGCTAATGATGCATGCTGGGACAGGGATAGTGTGAGGTGAGGGATGCAGATCTTTAGCATTGGTTAAGTGGGGACTGAAGTGTTCGTTGTGCTTTCCATTCTGGGTGAACACTGTGTTGAGCATCTGAGGGAGAATCACACACACTCAAAGTAATCAAGAGAGTAGTCAGGAGAATAGCTTGAGGTGCAGATGGCCCTTGTTTTCCAGCACAGAGGAATATTACGTCAGTGGATTGAGCCTCGAAGCCTGAGCGTGCCAGGTCTTGCTGTTGCATCCCGGGAAAATGTGTGCATATGGGTATGTGTGTGGCAGTGGAAAGTTAGACTGTGTGCACCTGGTATTCATCACGTTATGGGGACCAAATGTCCCCACAAGGATAGTAATACCAGTAAATTTTGACCTTGTGGGGACATTTGTGAGGTCCCCATGAGGAAACAGGCTTATAAATCATGCACAATGACTTTTTTTCAGAAAGTAAAAGTGTGCACAGTCTCCTGTGAGGGCTAGGTTTAGGTGTAGGGTAGGTGTAGGGCGATAGAAAATACGGTTTGTACAGTATAAAAACCATTACGCCTATGGAATGTCCCCATAAAACATGTAAACCCAACATGTGTGTGTGTGTGTGTGTGTGTGTGTGTGTGTGGAACTGTAAATAGCACAAGTGTTAATAACACTCATATTTGGGACACTCATATTTCCTGTCACTGTCTTGTACTTTGTCTGTACTTTCTGAAGTCTGTAAGGCTGCATGTATTTGATCAAAAATACAGAAAAAAACTGTAATATTATGAAATATTACAGTTTTAAATTATTTTCTATGTTAACATACTTTGAAATAATAATTTATTCCTATGATGCCAAGCTGAATTTTCACCATCATTACTCTGGTAAATTTATTTATTTTTTTATTTATTTGTTTATTCTGTTTTTTTTTTTTAAATAAAAGAAAGTAAAAAAACTAAAAGTATTGATCCCATTTTGAACGGTAGTGTAAACTGTTACATAGGATTTCGATTTTAAATAAATGCTGTCCTTTTAAACTTTTTATTTATAAAAAATCCTGAAAAAGTATCTCAGGTTAGCAGCGCCACTTTTTTTGTCAACACTGATAATAATAGGCATATTACAATGATTTCTGAAGGATCATATGACACTGAAGACAATGAAGTAATGATGCTGAAAATTCAGGTTTGATCAAAGCAATCAATTATATTTTAAAGTATATTAAAATAGTTTAAATTGTACTGCAATAATATTTCACACTATTACAGTTTTTTAATGTATTTTTTTAAACAATTAAATGCAGCTGTGATAAGCATAAGAGACTTTTTTTTTACAAACATTAAAAATCTTACTGATTCCAGACTTTTGAATGGCAGTGCATATATAGAAATCAAAAATTAAAATAATGTGTTGGCACAGGTGACATAATATACCAAACTGTTATTAGGATAGATAGATAGATAAATAAATAAATAAATAAATAAATAAATCTAAAAATTTGGAAAGGCAAAATTCCATGGTGTCACCATTCAGGAACAAAAACAATTTAAGTGCTTGGTCATTTAAAAATAACTAAATATGTACGTACTGTAAGTAAGTAAATATGTTAGTACATAAATAGCTGTCAGTGTCTTGTGATTTTGTGTTTTGCTGGCGTTCATGTAGTTTGAGTGGCATGAATGGAGCTGCATTATATATATGACCTGCACTACTTCTGTCTGTTCTGACCTGCGGAAAAATCCATTGTCGCTGCTCACCAGCATAAGGTATGGTTTACATGTTAGGACCAGCCTGGGATGCTGGCTGATGGTTTGCTGGTCTCCAGCAGGGGAAGCGGATGTTGATGGTATAGTAAGTTGGTATATGGTGGTGGACCAGCATATGTTGTCTTTTGGATTCTTGTATGATTCCAGCAAGACCACAGCAAAACCTGTGTATATGTTATAGTTCAATAAAGACCAATACATAAGCATAATCCTCACTATTAAATAAATGTTAGGTTAAATGGATTACTATATGTATTGTACAGTTGTCAGTTATATATAACTTTATGCAACAAAACATAAGACAAAATTGTAACATACTACAGATGTTGCCTCTTGAATAAACAGATTTTTTATTTGTTATTAAAACTTCAGATGACAATGATTAATAATATAATCACAGCTAAAACAATAACTTGTTTCAGGTGAAATTTCTGGTCTATTCACTGGACCATCTTTTTGCCACCTTCACCAGAAAAACCATGCTGGTGAACCAGCTTCACCAACTCCATTTGCGATTGCTCTGTTAGTGCGGCTTATACCCGCGCCAGGGTTTATTTGGAAGCAGAGCGAGACCCATCTTTTCAGCGGTCTCAATCTGCTTCCAAATGAACTCTGGTGCGGTGCGAATGAAATATGAACGCAACATGGTCCAAATACTTAACGATACAAATACAAATAAACTAACGAAAAACAGGAAGTAATGAGAAGATGTGACGCTATGCGACATGATTTCACAAAGGGAAAAAGTTATGTATCCAAAACAAAATAAACAGTGTGCAAATGTGGAGGAACAACAAGATAAAGTGAGTTTTATGAGCTCTTTGTGAGTTCGCAGGCGGTAAAAATAAAACCATATGCACTCAACAATGAGCGCGCTTAGTCCAGCAGAAAGCATTAAGTGTTTTGGTCCAGGCCAAATGAACTGAACTACAAGTGTGAACACACTCTTAAAGCTGATTTCCTGCAGAATTTGGATTTGTCTTATACAGGTGCATCTCAATAAATTAGAATGTTGTGGAAAAGTTCATTTCAGTAATTCAACTCAAATTGTGAAACGTGTGTATTAAATAAATTCAATGCACACAGACTGAAGTTTAAGTCTTTGGTCCTTTTAATTGTGATGATTTTGGCTCACATTCAACAAAAACCCACCAATTCACTATTTCAAAAAAAAAAATAGAATACTTCATAAGACCAATAAAAAAAAAAAAACATTTTAGTGAATTGTTGGCCTTCTGAAAAGTATGTTCATTTACTGTATATGTACTCAATACTTGGTAGGGGCTCCTTTTGCTTTAATTACTGCCTCAATTCGGCGTGACATGGAAGTGATCAGTCTGTGGCACTGCTGAGGTGGTATGGAAGCCCAGGTTTCTTTGACAGTGGCCTTCAGCTCATCTGCATTTGTTGGTCTCTTGTTTCTCATTTTCCTCTTGACAATACCCTATAGATTCTCTATGGGGTTCAGGTCTGGTGAGTTTGCTGACCAGTCAAGCACACCAACACTATGGCCATTTAACCAACTTTTGGTGCTTTTGGCAGTGTGGGCAGGTGCCAAATCCTGCTGGAAAATGAAATCAGCATCTTTAAAAAGCTGCTCAGCAGAAGGAAGCATGAAGTGCTCTAAAATATCTTGGTAAACGGGTGCAGTGACTTTGGTTTTCAAAAAACACAGTGGACCAACACCAGCGGATGACATTGCACCCCAAATCATCACAGACTGTGGAAACTTAACACTGGACTTTAAGCAACTTGGGCTATGAGTTTCTCCACCCTTCCTCCAGACTCTAGGACCTTGGTTTCCAGAAGAAAAGACAAAACTTGCTCTCATCTGAAAAGAGGACTTTGGACCACTGGGCAACAGTCCATTTCTTCTTCTCCTTAGCTCAGGTAAGACGCCTCTGACGTTGTCTGTGGTTCAGGAGTGGCTTAACAAGAGGAATACGACAACTGTAGCCAAATTCCTTGACACGTCTGTGTGTGGTGTCTCTTGATGCCTTGACCCCAGCCTCAGTCCATTCCTTGTGAAGTTCACCCAAATTCTTGAATCGATTTTGTATGACAAGCCTCTCAAGGCTGCGGTTCTCTTGGTTGGTTGTGCATCTTTTTCCTTCTACTCAACTTTCTGTTAACATGCTTGGATACAGCACTCTGTGAACAGCCAGCTTCTTTGGCAATGAATGTTTGTGGCTTACCCTCCTTGTGAAGGGTGTCAATGATTGTCTTCTGGACAACTGTCAGATCAGCAGTCTTCCCCATGATTGTGTAGCCTAGTAAACCAATCTGAGAGACCATTTTGAAGGCTCAAGAAACCTTTGCAGGTGTTTTGAGTTGATTAGCTGATTGGCATGTCACCATATTCTAATTTGTTGAGATAGTGAATTGGTGGGTTTTTCTTAAATGTGAGCCAAAATCATCACAACTAAAAGAACCAGAGACTTAAACTACTCCAGTCTGTGTGCATTGAATTTATTTAATACACAAGTTTCACAATTTGAGTTGAATTACTGAAATAAATGAACTTTTCCACAACATTCTAATTCATTGTGATGCACCTGTATTTGAAGTTGACATCACTGATTTTATTACTTCCTTATTTAATGGTGTGAAGCTGCTTTGAAACAATATCCATTTTACAAAGCACTACACTCTCAGAGAAAATGTGCAAAAATTGTACCTTTAGGGCTGCAACAGCTTGTCACTGGGGCACTGCCCTCAAAAGAACACCTTCAGGGTTAAAAAAGGGGTTTTATGAGTGAGTCAGCAGTAAAGACTTTTTTACTGAAAGAGACTGGAACAATGCGAACAAGAAAGTTATATTTACTTTTAACAACACCTTGTAAGACGCACCCAACAAATGCACTGAGCAGCGCTGTCATAGGAAATCACCCTTAACAGATGAAAAGACAGTACAACAAAGATATCGCTTTCATAATCGGAATTCAAACTAATGCTTTATTGTGAATATGAGATTGATCTGAAGAACGAATGCTGTATCTTAAATCCATGGCGGAAGGAAGCAGTTCACAAAAAAGAGGGTTTTAAAGACACTACATTGTTGTAATTTTTTATTTATTTTTTTATTTACACACTCGTGCCATCAAACAGTTGTATAAATGCAATATCACACTCGTAGTTATTACACTGTGATTACCTACAGCCTTGTTCCTATGGCCGAATCACTGCTGTGCTGATATACAGCCATATTGCACTGCTATTCATGTGAGATGTCCGTGAATGTTCTGCCATCTCTATTCCTGTGACCCTACAGAGGACCAAGCAGTTGTATGGATAGATGGATGTCTGTGAAAAGTACACTGTAAAAAAAAAAAAAAATAAAATAAATAAATAAAGTTGTTTCAATTTAAAAAAGTAAGTGTTCAGGCGCCTTAAAATTTTAAGTTGAGTCAACGTGAAACATTAAGTTGTACTATGTGAAAACATGGATATTTGAGTTGAGTAAACTTAAAATTTGAAGGCAACATGAACACTTACTTTTTTAAGTTAAAATAATTTTTTTTTTAGTGTAGATTTTAATTTCAGTCTAGATTTGGTTGGATCTGTGCTAACGTGAGATCTTTAAAAGGTTTTTTGGGACATATGGATCAAATCCAGTGATTGTTTTTCCTTATAAATAGACTGTATATACATTGGTTTAAAAACTATACCTACCAAACATTTTTACACTGTCATGCCGCCCATGGAGCCCCTGTCTTTGTATTATTATCAGATTTGTCCAGGGACATCCATGTTTCCTAACTGATGAAATGGGCCTCTGGTTACTTCTGGAACACCAGTCTTTGCTTGTGTAATGCCATTGGGAATCCCGGCTGTGAAATTTGGGCTACATCAGAGAGCATGCTGGGAGAACACTCAGAATAGCCAATGGCTATGGAGCATGAATAGAGCAATGCAGAAGGTTAGTCGCTTGTATTCTCTATTTAAATCTCTGATTCATTCTTTCACTACTCCACCGCAGCTCTCTACACCTCCTGTTGCTCTACGGTTCTTTAGCATTGTAATGGTGGACCGCATCTTAGCTGTGTGTGTGTGTGTGAGAGAGAGAGACAATGCTGCTTTGTCTCCTACAGACTGCTGCAGCTCACAATAGATCTTTTATCCAGTGAGTGTTGTGTTTCCAGACTGCAGGCTGCCTCTTCAAGTCAAAAGTGTGACAGCTTGCACTGGCCTTACTCTCTACACTACACACACACACACACACACACACACACACAGAGTTTTACCCTTTCTCTCCCTTTTCACCCTGATACTCATATTGTTACATCTCAGTTGCATCACTGCTCTAAACTGATATGCCCATTCCTCATAATGCCACAGGACAAAAACAACGGGCCACTGTGAAAAATAACTAAAAACAAGAAGACAGTCAGGAGCGCGTTTAAGAAGATTTCAGGTTAAATACATGTTAAGCTCTATGTACAGCATTTGTGTCATGCAATTGAATACCATAGAAAATAAACCACCAGACTGCGTTTACATGTGTGCCAGTAATGTAATGACTAAGGACTTAATTACAGTAAGACATTTGACACAAGCAATGTTCCGTTTACAAGCAATTTTAATTATTCTAATTGTTTGCTAAGAAGTGTGGTTATTTTTACTGCCATTATTCACACAGCCTAATGCAGCATATCCAATGAACTCACATACAGAGTGTTATTGGCCACTGTTTTAATCTACTTATTTTAAATGCAATGCAGATTTCTATGGGCATATATGGGCATGTTCCTCACATTGACGCAGTCTGGTGATGATGAGATGGAAAACGTCTGAATGTCACAGAGTTCATACATGAATCTGTGTGAACAACACACGTCATCCGTGTACGTCTGAGCACTTTGGTGGGAAATAATGCAATTAAGGTGTTTACTTCCCTGTTTATTGCGATTAAAATCAGCACACGCTACATATTTTAATACGATTACGAGTTTAATCACATCAGTTTGATTGAAGTATTTTTTACATCAGGTAAAGTTTAATTGCAATATTTCCAAAATCTCATTTTGAGGGTGCATATAAGCAGTGTTAGGGAAAGTTACTTTTAAAAGTAATGCATTACAATATTGTGTTATTTCCTAAAAAAGTAACTAATTACGTTACTTAGTTACTTTTTATGGAAAGTAACGTGTTACATTACTTTTGTGCTACTTGTTAAACCTGGGCTGGGCTTGCTTGTTTGTTTTTAATATAAAAAAGTTATATTTTTGCAAAACATAAAAAGCCCTTTCACAACAAATGTGAAATGAATACGCCTCAGGCTGAATGAAAAGTAAATTCACCTCTGTAGAATGCTGAAGAAGAAAGTTCAGCATAATTCAGCAATAAAAAAGAAGCACAAATGTTTATCTAGAGTAATTTTTGCTTAGTATGGATGAATTGGATCATCGAAGGTCAGCAGCAAATACATCGATTAATAAAATGGGATTAAATACATAAAGGATATTTGTGTTATTTAACATTTAATTATTGCAGGTTTTCGTCGTATTCTGAGTTGCATTTAACTTTGAGGAATATTGAATCTGTTTAGTTTTTCTCCTTTTATTTATTCTAGAACTACAGTAACATCTTACTCCCAAATTCTTTCAACAGGGGGACAAGAGAGCTGTCAGTCAATAAATGGGGGAAAAAGAAAGTAACTAACGTTACTTATTTGAAAAAAGTAACTTAGATATTTTCTTGTAAATTAAAAAGTAATGCGTTACTTTACTAGTTACTTAGAAAAAGTAATCTGATTACGTAACTTGCGTTAAGGCGTTTCCGCACTGAGCACGATGCAAAAATGCAAGGCAAATCGCTGACGAATGGTGCTTTCACACAGAGCGCAAACTGATTGTTCACCTTCTGCTAATTCACGCCTGCACGCTAGGTGGCGCTGACCAACAATGCATTTTTCCTTAGATATGTATCTTGTATATGGATTTAACATCGTCCGCTGCTTAATATACAGCAATAACTTAAGATAAATAAAGTTTGGTTCTACACCAGAAACACAAACTATCTATTATGCTTACAAGAAAACATCTTAAAATATAAATAGATGTATCATGCCACATTTGAAAATGTATATAATTATTCATTACCCATTTTAAACCATCATCGAGTGCTTGTAATAATTTGTAAATGTGATCTGTAGTTGATTTTGACTCTATAATAGGCAGCCATGCACTCTTTTTGTTTAAAGGGGTCATCGGATGTCCATTTTCCACAAGTTGATATGATTCTTCAGGGTCTTAATGAAAAGTCTTATATAATATAATATAATATCATATAATATAATATACTTTGGTTAAAAATTCTCAATGGTTGTGTAAAACAACACCCTTTTTACTTTGTCAAAACAAGCTCTGCAAAAATCAACTGATTCTGATGGATTGTTCCTTAAAATGCAAATGAGCTCTGCTTGCCCCGACCCTCTCTTCTCTCTGTGGAGTGATGAGCTGTACTCTGAGAGATTGTTTAATTTAGCCGCATTTAAGGAATTTAGCCGCAACTAGCACATTATTAGGAAAGGTGATTGAAGAGATTCATAAAAAAAAAAAAACCTTATACTCACTTCTGCTGTAGGTGAAGCTAGATCACGAATGATTTGCGCAAACACAGACGCATTTATGTAGATCAGGAGGTGCAATCCCTTCACAAACAAACGTAATCCACTGCATCTTTAGCGGCTCCGAATTCGGGAGTAAATAACGACCACTATGTTCATTATTACATCCGGCAACACAACACCTCAATTGGAGATATTCTTGTCTAACTTACATCCCTGCTTCAGCATCAAAACAAAGGAGGTTGGACTGTTAAAGCTGAGGTGGGTCTGAGGTGAGACGCTCATGTCAAATCAACTATCATGGGAGCGGCCTCTGTCGGTGTGACACCATCTTGATGACGGGAGTAGAAATACCTCACTCGTGAGATTTGTTGGAGCGAATACAGGGACTTGGTGCCTCCGCACCTCAGCCATTGGGACTTTGGGTCAACTGGGAGAAGAGTGAGCGCTAAAGAATAAATAAATAATAATAAAATAAAAGAAGAACAAGCTCTCTCTTTTCTTAGCATGGAGTTGGATGCAGTCAAAGACATGTCAGCAGAAAAAGTTTGTGCTGAACTCCCTGATTCTTTTCAGGCACATGACAGCGGTCCCTTTAAACTTTCAGAGGCTCCTGGGGCATATGGCAGCCATAGCTGCGGTTTGACTGCTCGGCTGCTCCATATGAGATCGCTTCAGCACTGGCCACACGAATGGATCCTGAGATGGGCATGACACTGTGGCACACTTCGGGTTGGCGTCCCCCTCAGTGTTGCCCCTGCTCACACCAAGGTGGTCTACACTCCCATCACATGCTGCAACTCTTCCGCCATCTTCTCTTCTGGAGTCTGACGTGGCTCAAATCGCTGCGTGCCATTCATTTTTTTAAGAAAGTCGAGTTGCGATCTTCCCAAGAATGGCGACTCCAACCCCAGGTGGGTCAGCTCATCTGGAGTCGACTCGGCGAAGCTCAGGTAGACCTGTTTTGCTTCCTCTGAGTCCTCCTTCTGCCAGCTTCTTCGGCAGAGTCGGCAGGGACACACTGGCAGACAGCTGGACCCGGGGTCTACTCAAATATGCTTTCCCCAGTGAGCCTCCTTGCACAAACCTGTGCGAGATCGGGGAGGATGAGGAGCAGGTTCTGCTGGTGCGTCTTACTGACCCACCCCGAACCTGGTTTGATAACACTCATGTTCCTCGTGACAGCCCTCCCTAGTTTGGCACTATCTGGCACCCGCATCCCGATCTATGGAACCTGCACGTCTGACTTCTGGTTGGGATGCAGTAGACCTCACTGGCCTTTTCAGTAGGCTGTGGTAAACATTATCACTCAGGCTAGAGCCCCCCCTATGAGGCTGGCCTACACTCTGAGGTGAGCTTTTTTCATTGTATGGTCCTCCTCTCGCTGAGAGGACCCCCTGAGTTGCCCGGTCAGAGTTGTGCTTTCCTGCAGGAGAAGTTGGAGTGAAGGATGTTCCCTCCACTTTGTATGTGTTCATTTCGGTTATCACGGTATATAAATAAAAAGGATGCTGTGCATGGTCTTCCCTAGGATAGCATCACCTGACTGTCGGGTTCCTGAAGGGTCCTAGGCCGCACCTCATCCATCTTGAGGATCTCTCTGTTGCCCTTCTAGGTCTATGTGGAGCTCCCTTTAAACTGGTTGATTCAGTCAAGCTAAAATTCCTGTCGTTTAGACCTTTCTCCTGATCACGCTCACGTCTATCAAGAGGGTAGGGACCTGCACGCATTCTCAACCAATGGAACGTGCCTTGAATTTTGGTCCGGCTATTCTCACGTGACTTTGAGATCCCGGCCCGGTTATGTGTCCAAAGTTCCCACTACTCACCTCCGAGTTAAGGTGGTGAACTTGCAAGCGCTGCCCCCAGAGGAGGCAGACCTGGCCTTGACATTGCACATTCACGTAGGCCGCACTCAGCAGCTCTTTGTTTGCTTAGGGGTCAGCAAACGGGGAATGCTGTGCTCAAGTAGAGGCTGGCCCATTGGGTGGTAGATGCCTCAACTCAGCTTCTAGTGCCAGGGTAAGCTGTGTCCCCTAGGAGTCGAGTTCACTCTACGAAGTGTTACTCCTCCTAGGTGTTATACACAGTGCCTCTCTAGCAGACATATTAGAAGCTGTGGCTTGTGCTGAGCCGTTTCCTCCCATGCATTGGGTAACTTCAGATAATTTGCCGAAGGACAGCTCGGTGTCAGCTTGCTGTGCCATTCCTTACGGATCCGTGCGCTTTCTCAACAGTTGCTTCAGATACCTGGCACCCCTGGTGGACCCGTTATCTGGCTTACAGGGCATTGGGAAGGTTACGTGTTGGGCTTCATTTGTCCTGACACCTTGCCTGTCAGCATCTGTTCCTCAACTACGTAACGCGGTTCAGGATTGTGGCGTTTTCCAGGGGAGACCCCAAATGCATCAGTTATGACGTAACGTTGAAGAGTACGACTGAAGGGGAACGTCTAGGTTACGTCTGTAACACTCGTTCCCTAAAGGAGGAAACAGAGACGTTACATCCTCCTGCCACAATCCTGAACTGTGCTGAATGCCAGGATGCATCTCGGCTCCTCAGCATAAACCTGAATGAGTGGATGCACGCCGCCATCTTATATACCCGTGTGTGTGGGGGAGTGGCTTGGCATGCAAATTCCACTCGCCAGTGTTCATTGGCCTGTTTCCTTAAGCTCAGAGGTGATTGGACTCCCAAGTGAGACCCCAAATATGTCAGTTATGATGTAACATCTCCGTCCCCTCTTTCAGGGAATGAGGGTTACAGACGTAACCTAGACTTTTTTTTTCCAGTGCGTCATCAGTGTGGAAAGGCCTTTACTTGTAATACATTACCCCCAACACGGCATGTAAGTTCTTAGAAGATTTTTTTTTTTGATTTGCAATTAGCATTATTTTCCCTTCTGTCCATGAACTTGGCCATTTTGTGTTGCTACCCACTGTAAAAATTGTGCATTGCATACCAGATTGGAGGGACGCAATACGATTGGCTTAACTGCAGTGGCCTCTCATAAGGCATAAACATCAAGTGTGCAAATCATAGGAAGAGTAAAGCCACATTAGCACTGCCAGTGAATCTGTAGATGTTAGCCGCCATTGGCTGCTGGTTAGGAGTTCTACTGGTTGCCTAGCAGTGCTTTGAGTGACGTTTATGGATGCCATTCTATGTTGTTGACACTGGTTCAGTTTACTTTCCACTAAAAAAGTATTCTGGAGGGAAAGACTGTATTTACATGAAGTTAGTGCATAAAATAAAAGAGCAACAATGCATGCTGTATGCCACTGTGGCTATCTCTGTGCAGCCAAAGCACAAGCCTCAGGCTATCTGGGTCCACAGAATCATTCAGGCTCACAGCCCACATGTTGAAGATAGCTGGTCGGTGTGAAAGCTGGGGTTGGATAAGGTCAATTTCCAGCAGGATTTTGGTAAACTCTGTTTACTTACAAAGGAGAAGACAAACACAGAGACATTTTCCCAAAGAAAAGCTGGCAATTTTTTTTTTGTGGTGAGTAGATTTTTGTGGTCTTGATTTAATATAAAAATCTTTGTTTATACAACTGCATACACTGACTGATATTATTAACTTCTAGCATAGATCACGTGTGCTTTACTTATTTTACTCCCATTGGTGGTTGCTCTTGAAAGTCACTGCTTGTTTGCATAAGGTTAAACTTTTCTCAGCTTCGCATTGCTGAACATGCCTGACGCCAATTGTGACTCTCGCTGGAAGTTGTCATCTTTCAATTGATGTTGACAGGAAGCATGACACATTGTCGCTGCGTGCTGCTGGTGGTGTGAACAGGTTTAAGTTAAGGCATTATTTCTCAGTGACTAATGACTATTAATTATTGATTATAAGATCAAAATATCAAGAATTAATGAATGCAAAAATTATTATTATTTTTAATAAGACCTGGTAACATGCATTTAGAAAAAAAATAGAGCCAATTTTGAGGTTGTGTCAACCTTAAACAGTCAATGATAAAGGAGTAATTCAAACTATTAATTTATGCCATGCGGCATGCTGGGAATTGTAGTCCTCTGTCCACCATTGTGGACATCATACATTTAGGATTAGATTTATTACAAATTTATCACGGTTAATTTAGCACTAAACTCGGACTTCTGTGAGGAAACACCAGGGCCAGACACATAAAAGTAGCCTCTATGTTAAGACAGTGTCTTAAGAACTAGTTAACCAAGGGGATATTTATTTTCACCTTATTTTGTTGAATCCAACTTAGACTAATATACGTTTTATGCAACCAAATTTAAAAAATGATAACCAGCTTTAAAGGAAAAAAAAAACAAAACAAGATAAGATTAGTCTAACCTAACACTAACCTTTTATGCAACTGGCCACTGATCGCTTCATAAACTGACAGCCTTGATATGTTTACTATTAAATATTAATTTCGGAGTGTGCTATATTTAGAAATTATCAACAAACTGTAATAAAACTGAAAGCCAATCAGTGATTCAGAATTACATTTAATAATAACTATAATCTATCTAGCAGTTATTTTGATTCCTGATATTTTTTTTTTAAAAATCAGAAATTTTGAATGGCTGGTAACTTAACAATTTAGTGACCAAATTTGCTGGCGAGTGAAAAAAAAAAAGGTTATATATCATTGTACAGTTAAATGCACGGTTTATTAGGTTGCGTAGAGTGTTATTAAAATTACCCCAAAGTAAAACCATAAAACATTTTGCTACTTGAACATATAAACAATGACATATATAAAATATATTTAATATATTTATATTTAACCTAATAAAACTTATTTTTATTATTAAGCAAACATTTCACATTTTCCTTTAGTTAAACGTGATATACTAAAATAATATATAAAACTAAAATTAAAAAGATTTAAACTATATGGAAAACAAATAAAAATGCAAAAACACAACAAAATTATTCAAACAATAAATTAATAATAATAATAATAATAATAATAATAAAATGGAAACAAAATATGAAATTCAAACTATTTTGTCTCAGTGACACTACAGTAACATTGCTTATGGCTCAGGACAGGGGTACATTTCATGTTATTCATGAAGAAATTTGAGAATTAAGTGGGTCCACCCTATTTCAGAAAGGTTTTATTAACTATTAATCAATTAAAAGAATAATACAGTTCTGTGTGTCTGTCTCTCTGTGCTCATTACTAACTCTCTTTCTCTCAGCGTGTGTCTCTCTGCAGCTGCTCTGTGGTTTCCTCCAGCTGAACAGCCTTTTGGGTTCTTTACAATCTGTCCCCCAGCTGCCTCAATTAGAGTCACGATCTTATGGGCCGTCCCGCTCCAAGGACAGAGCTGTCTCTCTCTCGCCGTCTCTCTAACCAGCAGATGGTTAATGATTCATGGACAGGGTTGGTAGCTGTGCGCACGTGTTTTGGTGAGTGTAACATTTCTGAGGACGTTCCAAGGTGTGTTTTTGTGCGTGTACGTGTGAATACTCTGAATGGGGGATGGGAAGTTGAGGTCACTTGAGTTTAAAAACATGTTTTCGTGTTTCTCATCTCTAAATGCTGACGTAGCTGAAATCATTTGAAGCTCTGATTCTCAATGTATCCAAAATAACTTTCTTGCCTTAGTCATTCATCCCTTCACCTATTCACACGCAACTCTATGCATTCACATGGAACTCACAATTTTTCCCCCTCAGAATTTGATTTTTTTTTAAACTTGTAATTTCGAGTTTATGTCTCACAATTCTGAGAAATTGTCCTGAAATTGTAAGGAAAAAGTCAGAAACTTAATTCTGAGAAAAAAAAAAAAGTCTGAATTACATTTTTACATCGCATTTCTGAGAACAAAAAAAAAAAAATGTGAGGCATAAATTTGCAATTGTGAGTTAAAAGTCTTTTCTGAAGGGAATAAAAGAGACTATAAACTGTGAGTTTATACTTTTTTGTCAGAATTGTGATAAATCTTGTGTAAGCACTTTTGTGTTATAAAGTCCAAACTGCATGTTATAAAATCAGAAATCAGAGATATAAAAACAATTTTCCCCCTCAGAATTTAACTTTTTAACTTGAAATTTTGAGTTTATATCTCACAGTTCTGAGAAAAGAAGTCAGAATTGCGAGATATAAGCAATTGTAAGAAAATGTCAGAAATCTAAGTTTATGTCACGCAATTCTGAGAAAAATGTCAGAATTAAATGTTTTTGTCTCACAATTCTGACAAAAATGTCAGAATTAAAAGTTTTTGTCTCACAATTCTGAGAAAAAAAGTCAAAATTGCTGAAAATAAACCTGAAATTGTAAGAAAAAGTCAGAAATGCAAGTTTATCTTACTTAATTATGAGAAAAAAAGTCAGAATTACATTTTTACATCGCATTTCTGAGAACAACAACAAAAAAAAAAGTGAGGCATAAATTCGCAATTGTGAGTTAAAAGTCTTTTTCTGAAGGGAAAAAAAGAGACTATTTTACAACTTACAAATGTGAGTTTATACTTTTTTTGTCAGAACTGGTGATAAATCTTGTGTAAGCACTTTTGTGTTATAAAGTCTGAATTGCATGTTATAAAATCAGAAATCAGAGATATAAAAACAATTTTCCCCCTCAGAATTTAACTTTTTACCTTGAAATTGTGAGTTTATATCTCACAGTTCTGAGAAAAGAAGTCAGAATTGCGAGATATAAGCAATTGTAAGAAAATGTCAGAAATCTAAGTTTATGTCACGCAATTCTGAGAAAAATGTCAGAATTAAACGTGTTTGTCTCACAATTCTGACAAAAAAGTCAGAATTAAAAGATTTTGTTTTACTATTCTGTTTTTGTCTTGCAATTCTGAGAGAAACCTCAGAATTAAAAGTTTTTGTCTTGCGTTTCTGACAAAAAAAGTCAGAATTAAAAGTTTATCTCACAATTCTGAGAGAAACGTCTAGGTTACGTACATAACCCTCGTTCCCTGAAGGAGGGAACGGAGACGTTACATATGGGAACTCGCTTGAGTGACCATTCACCTCTGAGCTTTATAGAAAAGGCCAATGAGAATTGGCGAGTGGAATTTGTATGCAACGCCACTCCCCCGTACATACGGGTATATAAGGTGGCGGCGTGCATCCACTCATTCAGGTTTTTGCTTCGGAGCCGAGCCGCAGCCCGTGTAACTTCTCCGTTCCCTCCTTCAGGGAACGAGGGTTACGTACGTAACCTAGACGGTTCCCCTTCAGTCGTTTCACTACGACGTTACATATGGGAACAGACCCATGGAAAAGGCCACAACCCTAAGGCCGCGTTAAGCAAGAGACCAAATGCTGACAGGCGGACGTGTCAGACAGTGGAGTCAATACGTAACCTTCCCAACACCCTGGGGGCCAATAAGGGGGCCCCACAGGGGTGCCAGTTGTACTGAAGCATGGGTTGGGGGGGCGGAGCACATGTGGTTTAGGCATGTGGAATAAAGAAACTGAATACATCTCTTCTGGTTATAGATATATGAAGGAAAACACAGCCTTCTGGCTGACTGTGGAAAAATACTGAGACATGTTGCCACAACCTTCTGGGCGAAGGAGACCCAGTCGGAGCACAGTCGCGGACTACTCCGCATCTAGTCCTGACTGCAGGGCATGGAGGACCCAGGGTTCACCGGAGGGAACATTCTGGGAGATAGCGCACGGATACCGTGGGAATGGCGCAGCAAGCCGACACCTGCCGGCCTCCCGCAGATTACCTCATGTTTACTTTAACACACGGGAGGACACGGGCTCGACGCGGAGATTATAAAATCTCGCGATGGTGTTAGGTGTCGCCCAGCCCGCAGCTCTGCAGATGTCTGCTAGTGAGGCGCCGTGCGCCAGCGCACAGGAGGAGGCAACACTCCGGGTGGAGTGAGCTCGAACTCCTAGGGGGCACGGCTCCCCCTGGCCTTCATACGCCAGGGAGATGGCATCTACCACCCAATGGGCCAACCTCTGCTTGGAGACAGCACTTCCTTTCTGCTGTCCCCCAAAGCAGACAAAGAGCTGCTCGGAGCGCCTGAAGCTCCGGGTGTGGTCCACGTAAATACGCAAAGCTCGAACGGGACATAGCAACACTAAGGCCGGGTCTGCCTCCTCCGGGGGCAGCGCTTGCAGGTTCACCACCTGATCCCGAAAGGGTGTGGTGGGAACCTTGGGCACATAGCCGGGCCGGAGTCTCAGAACAACATGAGAATCAGCCGGCCCAAACTCCAGGCACGTTTCGTTGACAGAGAAGGCTTGTAGGTCCCCAACCCTCTTGATGGAGGCGAGCACGGTCAGGAGCACTGTCTTAAGCGACAGAAATTTAGGCTCAACTGAAACCAGCGGCTCGAAGGGGGGTCCCCGCAGGCCCTGAAGGGCGACGGAGAGATCCCAAGAGGGTACGAGGTGCGGTCTAGGGGGATTAACCCTTCTCGCACCTCTGAGGAACCTCACGACCAGTTGATGCTTCCCAATGGATGCTCCGTCGACTGCATCATGATATGCCGCAATGGCAGCGACATACACTTTGAGAGTTGAAGGGGACAGCCTGCGCTCCAACTTCTCTTGCAAAAAGGAAAGCACCACTGCAATCGGGCATCTCTGTGGGTCCTCACCACGGGAGGCACACCAGTCAACGAAGAGACCCCACCTCAGTGCATAGGCCTGCCTCGTGGAGGGAGCTCTAGACTGAGTGATAGTTTCTATCACGGCCTGTGGAAGGCCGGAGAGGTCTACCGTGTCTCGTCCAGAAGCCACACGTTTAGGTTCCAGTGGTCGGGACGCGGGTCCCAGATTGTGCCCATCCCCTGAGAAAGAAGGTCCTTCCTCAGGGGAATCTTCCAGGGAGGGGCTGCCGCAAGGAGCGTGAGGTCGACAAACCAGGTCCGGGTGGGCCAGTACGGAGCAACCAGCAGAACCTGCTCCCTGTCCTCCCTGATCTTGCACAGGGTCTGTGCAAGGAGGCTCACTGGGGGAAAGGCGTACTTGGGCCCCGGAGGCCAGCTGTGTGCCAGTGCGTCCCTGCCGAGGGGAGCCTCGTTGAGGGAGTAATAGAGCTGGCAATGGGAGGATTCTGGGGAGGCAAACAGATCTATCTGGGCCTCGCCGAATCGACTCCAAATCAGCTGGACTGTCTGGGGGTGGAGTCGCCATTCTCCAGGATGGGTGGGCTGCCGTGAGAGCTGATCGGCTGCACGGTTGAGCTCTCCTGGTATGTGAACGGCGCGCAGCGATTTCAGCTGCATCTGACTCCACAGGAGCAGATGGCGGGCGAGTTGCGACATACGATGGGAGCGTAGACCACCCTGACGGCTGATGTACGCTACGGTCGCAGTGTTGTCTGCACAGACAAGCACATGCTTGTGGCGGAGCATCGGAAGAAAGCGACGCAGCACAGCTAGCAACTCCAGGCAGTTGATGTGCCAAAGCAGTCGAGGTCCTGTCCAGGAGCCCGAGGCTGCTTGCCCATTGCATACAGCACCCCAACCCGTGGTGGAGGCATCCATGTGGACCACAACATGCCTGGACACCTGTCCTAAGGGGACTCCGGCCCGTAGGAAGGCAGGGTCTGACCACGGGCTGAATAGGCGGCGACACTGCGGGGAAACGCCAATCCGGAGTGTGCCACGGTGCCATGCCCATCTCAGGACTCGATCGTGTAGCCAGCGCTGAAGCGGTCTCATATGAAGCAGGCCGAGCGGCGTTACTGCGGCTCCGGCTGCCATATGCCCCAGGAGCCTCTGAAAAGTTTTGAGAGGGACCGCTGTCTTGTGTCTGAATGGTTTCAGACAGTTCAGCACCGACTGCGTGCGCTCGTTGGTGAGGCAGGCTGTCATGTTGACCGAGTCCAGCTCCAAGCCGAGAAAAGAGTTCCTCTGCACTGGGGAGAGTTTGCTCTTCTCTGGGTTGACCCGAAGGCCCAGATGGCTGAGGTGTCGGAGGACCAGGTCCCTCTGTTCGCACAACACATCTCGCGAGTGAGCTATGATGAGCCAGTCGTCGAGATAGTTGAGAATGCGAACGCCCTTCCGCCATAGGGGGTTCAGGGCGCCCTCCGCGATCTCCGCGGGGGGACAGGAACAGGCCAAATGGGAGGACCTTGTACTGATTCGCTCGACCCTTGAAGGCAAACCATAGAAAGGGTTTGAGTCAAGGTAAAATCGAGACATGGAAGTACGCGACCTTCGGGTCAAGGACTGCAAACCAATCCTGACGAAGTCATGAACGGCAGCCTAAAGGGGACCGTTCAGAACTCAACGTAGGATCGGTCGAACCCACCATATTTAACGCGCACGTTGAAGTCTGGACTTCATCTCGGCTGGAGGGAAGGCTTGATTGTGTCTTTCGCCAGGAGAACGACAATCTCTGCACACAGGACAAGAATACATTGTCAGCTTTTAAGGTAAAAGAACGTCCTGAGTGTGGGCAGATGCCTTGCGTAGGGGCGTAGATGTCGTCGTCCCCCGAAGAGCAATCTCCACCATTCCAGGCTGCCCAAGTCAGGGAGATTATCTCATAGCTTGCTTTGAGTTCTGCAGGACCCTGAGCAGCGGGCGGCGCCACACCACTGCGATTAGCTCGACCCCGGAGGGGCTGCCTGTTTATTCTTCTGGAGGCAGCAGGGGCGGAGCTGGAAGGCCGCAGGAGGGTGCCCTGGGTGACGAGCAGGTTAAGGCTGAGCACCCAGCTGCCCATTGTGGTCTTACGCCAGGGCGAGATTTTCTTTTGTTTTTACAGCCTCCATCTGCTTCGTACTGCCAAGAACTGCTGAGACAGTCCCCGGCAACGTCACCGGAAAGGCCGGCCTGGGAGACGGGTGCATCAAGAAAGCGTACTTTGTCGACGTCAGCCATCTGAGGATCCCAGACTCAGCCAAATGGGGCTCTGGACCCACCGAGGTGGACATCACCTGACCAAGGGACCGCACTGTGGCCTCCACCGCCCAGGGGGCGATATCAGCCAAGTGCAGCTCCTGCATCTACCTTGGTCAACACTACCCTCGTGCAGCTATGGTGCCTCGGTATGGTGAGTCTGCAGGATAACCATGGCACAGCTGATGGCAACCAAATCCGCAGCGTTGCAAGCCTTGACAGGCTACGGGCGAGAGACGTGGATGACTCCATCAGGTGGCGGCGAGTTGCGAGCACAAATGCACCGCAACCGCACTCTCGACCAGAGGAGCATCCACGTAACCGTTTGGCCGCGAACGAGGGTAATGAGGGGTGAGGATCAAGGACGAAAGCGAGCCGTGTGAGGGGCTGCCACATCCTAGATAGCTCCTCATGTGTCTCCGAGGAAAAAGGTCTCAGGGGGGACATGGCAGTGCGGCGTTCGACCCTCTAAAAAAACAATCATCCAGCCTGAACAAAATGGGAGAAGATGCCTTAACATGTCCAACCCAAATTCCCAGGCGGCCCGGAGAAACATGGCCGACTGTTCAGCGTTCGCCCCCGACGGAGCGGCAGCTGCGAAGGGGTGTCGCTCAGCAGGAACGTCCGTCTCAACAGCCGATCGCCCCCCCTCTGATGTTGTGATAAACATTCTGTCCTTCTCTGGAGCATCAAAGGGACGCCTGCCAACGAGGGAGCATCTTTGATAGCTCTACGAGACTGCGTGACGATCTGGAAGTCCACGGGGGGTTGCCCGGCGGAGAGTCCCGAAAACATCGCGAGATCGCCCAAAGCCTCTCGTCAAACGGCCGCGAAGCCGTACGGCTTGCCACACCGCTGAGAAGAGGACGAAGGCTGCCGTCTCGCGAACGAGCGGCGGGATCTCTCGCAGTCACGGTTCATGTGCTCGTAATGAACGCGCAAACCATCCACAAAAGCTGGCTCAGTGTGTGCTTGCGGCAACACACGAGCCAACGATCTTGTTCGTAACAGAGAAGTGAGAAAGTCACCACTACCCAGAGACACACGGCCGGAAAGACGTCCCGAGGGAATACTCTCGACAGTCGTGTGAGAGAAATTTGCTCTTTTAGAATCCCGGTTTGCCCAGGGAGGACCGCGGCACAACCGTGCACTCAGTATCAACTCACTGGAAAGCAAGAATGCCGGTCTAGCCGGCTCACAGGATCAGCTGGTGATGACAGCGGCAGCGGTTCAGCATAACTTCTTTCCGACCAGCAGCAGCGATAACAGCAACAGCGTAGAGCAGCGTTCTCTCAGAGTAGTATTTTTCTTTTTATGAATGAAAGCTCGTGAGGTGAGGCTCCGAAGCAAAAATCTGAATCAGTGGATGCACGCCGCCACCTTATATACCCGTATGTACGGGGGAGTGGCGTTGCATGCAAATTCCACTCGCCAATTCTCATTGGCCTTTTCTATAAAGCTCAGAGGTGAATGGTCACTCAAGCGAGTTCCCATATGTAACGTCGTAGTGAAACGACTGAAGGGGAACTTCAGAATTAAAAGGTTTTGTCTTGCATTTCTGACAAAAAAAAGTCAGAAATAAACGTTTTTGTCTTGCATTTCTGTTTTTGTCTTGCAATTCTGAGAGAAACGTCAGAATTAAACGTTTTTGGCTTGCATTTCTGACAAAAAAGTCAGAATTAAAAGTTTGTCTCACAATTCTGAGGAAAATGCCAGAATTAAAAGTTTTTGTCTTGCAATTCTGTTTTTGTCTTGCAATTCTGACAAAAAAAGTCAAAATTAAAAGTTGTTGTCTTGCCATTCTGAGAAAATCGTCAGAAAATCGTCAGAAAAGTTAATGTCTTGCAGTTTTGAGAAAAAAGTCAGAACTGTCAAGTTAAAAAGTCCAATTCTGAGGGAAAAAAAAGAGACTATTTTCTTGCAATTGCAAGTTTATTTCTCTGAATTCTGACTTTTTGGTAACACTCTCAGAAGACTCCCAGTTCACAAGTTGTAATTGCAAGTTCTACGAGGACATGAACACTTTTTACAAGTTGGAATCTCGTACTTACGGGAATTCCTATATGGCATGACCACACCTATACTAGTGAATAAGTGTTCCCTATTCTAAAGTGTTACTGACTTTTTTTTTCCCAGAATCAAGTGATATAACCTCGCAATTGTAAGAAAATAGTCTGTTTTTCTCCTTAAAAGTGGACTTTTTAACTTTTTAATAATTGTGAGTCAGATATAAACCTGCTGTCACACCCTTGTGGACTGTTTGTGTTGGTTTCTCCCTCTTGAGCCCATATTTGGTTTTTCCTGTTTCCTCTCCTCATTTCATCATCATTAGTTAACCTTATTTCACCTCTGCCTTAATTATGTTCATCGTTATCACTTGTCTTTATAAGTTGCATTGAGTTCGGTGTTGGTGGTCCGGTCTCGTCAACTTTAACGTCAATGTATGCGTGGTTTTACCCTCCTGCTGTGGATTTACCTGTTTTGGAATTACCTGTTGATTATAATAAAGACTTTATCTTTGACCTTCGTCTTCGTTCACCCCTTCCTCGCACGATACGTGACACCTGCGTTTGTAAGAAAAAAGTCAGAAATGCAGGTTCATATCACGCAGTTCTGAGAAAAAAGTCAGAAAAAAGTTGGTTTCACAATTCTGAGAAAAAGAAGTCAGAATTGTGAGACATAAACTTGCAACTGTAAGAAAAAAGTCAGAAATGCAAGTTTATATCACACAATTCTGAGAAAAAAGTCAACTGTGACCTAAGTTCAATTCTGAAGGAAAAAAATAAACTATTTTCTTGCAGTTGCGAGTTTACGTACCTCAATTATTACTTTTTTTTCTCAGAATGGCAAGATACAAAGTCAGAATCACTTGATATAAACTTACAATTGTAAGAAGATAGTCTTTTTTTCCTCTTAGAATTTTACTTAAGTCACAATTGCGAGTTTATGTCTCACAGTAAGAATTGTGAGATTTAAACCTGAAATTGTAAGAAAAAAGTCAGAAATACAGGATTATATCACACAGTTCTGAGAAAAGTCAGAAAAAAGTTTGTTTCATATTTCTTGTAATTGTGATTTTACTTCCCGCAATTTGTACTTTTTTTTTTCTCAGAATGGCGAGATACAAAGTCAGAATCGCGTGATATAAACTTACAATTGTAAGAAAATAGTCTTTTTTCTGCTTAGAATTTCCTTAAGTTGCAATTGTCTCACAAATTCTTCTGAGAATTGTGAGAAACAAGTCAGCAAGTTGATATCTTGCAATTCTGACTGTATTCTGAGAAAAAACTGCAAGATATAAACTCAGTTGTGAGAAAAAGTTGGAATTGTGAGATCATTTTGCAATTACCTTTTTTAACATTCAGGAGATAAATATACAATGTCATACAAAATCTGGATAAACATCACCTTTTTGCTGTACACTTTTACTGTAATCTTCTCTCTTTTTGCTGTATTTTTTCTATTTTTTTTTTTTTGGTCATTTGGTTCAAAAGTATACAGTGGAAACCCACTTTGTGCTTACTTCCTGTTGCCCACAATAAGAGGAAGTGTCTTGGTCATGGGGGCTCTGAGGGAGATGCTACACTTTGCAATGTGGCCACTGTCAGCGATTACGTGTGTAGATTGGTGCATGTGTGTGTGTGTGTGTGTGTGTGCACCTCCTCCCAACCTCTCTGGTCTCCTCCTCCTAAAAACAGAAACACAATAGCCCCTATGAGAGAAAAAGAGAAGTGCCCACATTGTGCACAGCCAACTTTCCTTGTGGATTTGGAAACAAAGAGAAGATGGAGAGAGACAATAGAGACAGTCAATATAGTCAAACAGAGCGACACACCTCTGGAGCAGAGAAGAGAGATACAATCAAATGGCTCATTTACATGAAAGGCCTGTGGACAATACAGCTTCTGCCTGCGTATGAAAATCACACTCTGACTCTCAGAGGAGTTGGGCTGTGTTATGGAAAATGAAGGCATAGTTCAACTCAAAGTGCACTCAGCAACAGCCCATTAACTGATCTAAACATGATCCAGCTAAGAATGAATACAACAATATTAACTCCTATGATTTTACCGGCAATTATTGGGCATATTTACCCATGTTTTGCTACCCAGGCTCATTGGAAACATGTGCCTCTACCTATGTTTCTGTAAAATTTAAAAAAACAAAAAACAAAGACAAAACAAAACATACCTATACACACAAATTACTACAGTTTCCAGCTGAAATGAACACTAGAGGCAGTACAACTCTAAAACTTTTATTCCTTTTCACACAAAGTATGATTCAAAAGGCAGAGTGTAGATTTAGAAAGCCTAATTTTCACACAGTTCCTTGCAGAATATTTTATGACTTAAAAACTATTTAATAACTTTTTTTTCTTCATATGTGTGGGTTTTCTGATGCAGCTAGTTTGCTCACGATACAACGGTATCTCACAACAATTGCTTTCGTTAACGCTCATCGGAAACATGCCTCCACCTACGTTTCTGCAAAATGTAAAAAAAAAAAAAAAAAAAAAAAAAAAAAAACCTTTGGGTTTGGTTTGGTATAGAGGATAGGGCAAAACAGGGTAAAAAGCGCCTTTGATATTATCCTCCTCTAAACCAATAGATGGCTAAAAACCATGGCGTAGCACTTTACAAAACATCCGGTTTTCAAGATACACGTACAAATGTGTCTGATTCTTGACGCGATCGCGGGCAGCAGCGCAACGTCGATTCTGTGTTTACTTGATCTAATATTTGATGTTTTTAAAAATGTTGTAGATTTAAGCAGCGAATGAGAATTGCTAAAATTCTTGAGTATATCTTGAGACAAAGGTCTTTTTAATGATTTTTATTTTTGTTTAAGATAATTAAACATCAGTTTTTAAATACCGAAAGAATATGTAAAAGTATGGTATTTGGGATAAAAAGCACCACTGCTGTTGGGGCTAAAAGGCACAATAATTAACATGATCATTAATACAAGGCTGACTTTTACATTTGTTGACATGACATTGTAAGATTCAGATGGGAAATATCATATATGTGACCCTGGACCACAAAACCAGTCTTAAGTCACTGGGGTATATTTGTAGCAATAGCCAAAAATACATTGTATGGGTCAAAATTATTTTGACCCATATTATTATATTTATATGATTTTTCTTTTATGCCAAAAATCATTAGTAAATTAAGTAAAGATCATGTTCCATGAAGATATTTAGTAAAATCCCTACTGCAAATATATCAAACTTAATTTTTGATTAGTAATATGCATTATTAAGAACTTAATTTGGTCAACTTTAAAGCTGATTTTCTCAATATTTGTATTTTATTTATTTTTTTTTTTTTTTGCACTCTCAGATTCCACATATTCACATATTGTCCAATCCAAACAAACTATACATCAATGAAAAGCTTATTTATCCAGCTTCCAGATGATGTATAAATCTCAATTTCGAAAATTTGACCCTTATGACTGGTTTTGTGGTCCAGGGTCACATATTATGTTGGGTGTCCATGTTAGAGATAATCACCATGTTTAGAATGAAACCATCATATTTAAAAACATGACATTAATCACATCATATAATAAAATATCATTTGTTGTTACTACTGTAAATCTATATTAAATTATTATGGGATCTCCTTCAATGGTGGTATATTTATTGAACAAAAAATAATTATTTTATTTATCAAAATTATCAGAAAATAGTACAAACTTTGCTAAAGTGATTGTTTTGAACAAGTATTATCTTAGACATTATTAAAAAAAAACAAAAAAACAAACAAAAAAAACATTATTTTAGCTAAAGTATTAGTATCAATACTGTGTGCCTTTTACCCCATGCTGGTGAGCCTTTTTCCCCATGTGTGGGGTAAAAAGCCCCTCTTGCCACCTCATACATTTATACATGTTTTAAACAAAATGAACGATTTGTGTAATTTATTTTCATAAATGTTCATTACAAACGTATATATTTTTCTGCAATCATACACTTTGGGTGCAGTGAAAAGCAATTTCCTTTCTCAGTGTGTGCCTTTATTAGTTATTTAATGTTATTTTCCAATATGATATAGAGTTCTGAACTGCTACAATATGTGCCTATACCAACGTAATAAAAATGTGGCCATGGTATTGAACGCATGTTTTAGTGCCACTCACTGGACATTTTACTTTGAAACTGCCCTCAAAACATGCAATAAGGTATGTAATATCAGTGTTGCAGAAACATCGCTAAAAGCACATCTTTTCAATTAGCCTGGGTTGATTTTTGGCACCCGTAGCTCTTCCAAAGAATGAAGCATGTCTTCTTGACCACTTTTGACATTAAATCAGTTGTGGTTTTTGCATTTATACTAAATTTGTGCAGTTGGACGAAACAAATAATGACCAACTTAACCTATAAAAGGCAGTAAAATTTTCATCCCAAATAAATTCATGCAAGCAAGACATACACATGCACATTAGTTGGATGAGTGTTACCTGGGTATCAAAGGGCCTAATCACACTTGTCACTTCATGTGGTTGTTATAACAGTTCCATTTATAACACATAACCTAACCACATAAATGTGTCATTGCAATACTGATATAAATCCAATCAGTTTGCACAACATATGCAAATTCAGTAGTGTTCACATCACCAAATGCAACAGATATGCTGCATTTTATTTATCATCAGCTGATTTCAAGACCACAACAATTCAGAAAGCATCATCAGCATTGATCAAAAAATTACTTAATAAAGATGCCATCAGTTTGCATGTGTTTGCTGTGGAGAAATGCTCATAGATTGCTATCCAATCAAAGAAAATGCATGAAATGGCTTGTGATCTCTTCATTGCTATTGCCACTCTCAACCAGTTCAGCTACGAGAACAGTTATTGTCACTTTTTGGATGGAGTCTGATATTACACAACTGTTTGCAATTACTTAATTATCTGTTGGTGCTTTAGCCGTTACATCATTAATTAGAGATAGACTCACTTTCCAGTCCTCCAGCGATTCAAGAGGAACAAAAAAAGGAGGAAAAAACAGATAATGCTGTAGCTCAAGTAAGACCTTCTCCAGAGACCTGAATGTTCCTCTCTTCACAGTACAATGTACAGACAGTATGAGCTGTAGCCAGCCTCCCTGGATGAGGATACAAAGTGACCGATCGCAGGTAAGCGTTTTCTGAATGGTGGAGAAAGTACTTTGATCTGAAGGTAGGCAGATTCAAGCTGACATATATATATATATATATATATATATATGATATATATACAGATGGTCTTACTGGAGTTACAGCATTGTCTGTTTTGCTGGAGGACAGGAGAGTGAGTCCATAAAGGCCGTATGTATGTATTTGTACATGCAAAAATGATAGTGTTAAATGACCACTCTGATAAGCTACACCTTTGAAGCTTATGAACTTGACAGACACAAATAGATTCTGGAGAGTCTATATGTGTTTCTATTAGTCATTCAGTTGCTAGACTGTGAAAATTGAGTGTGCCATTTTGAGTTTGTGATCCTTAGCTTCAGCCATCAGCATGGAGAGGACCATGACTTGTGAAGCTTTGGCCAAAAACCCCCCAAAACTACCATTTTCTTGTCAGGATATTATATTTATTTCCTTCTGTGTGTTTCTTGTAGACATTCTGGATATGATGGAGAAGGACATTTCAGGGAAAGTCCTGTCACATCAGGAAGTGTCTCTGATAAATATGCACAATAGAGTGTATATTAAAGTGTATACTATTCTTAAGTGGAATTAAAGATTTTTCTTCCTCTTTAAACCGTGGATTGGAACCTTGCTAGCTATCGTAGTGTCTTAGAGGGGGATCCAGTGATGAAGCTAACAAAGAATAAAACGCCAACCCTAATCTTGGCCTTCCTAGTCCAAAGAAAACAAATGACTCAGTCTTTGTCCGGGGCTGAGGAGAGTTCTTAAGTGCTTCCACCTTCTTCCCCTGGGATCAGCCCTCCACCCTGCTCAACCGCTTGATCTTCTTATTGCGGCTGCCAATGACAAATCTGGAAAGACTCAGCTTCACAAACCTTCAAAGAAAACAACATCTCTACTGTCAAACTTCTGCAATGTTATATGCTGATTTAGTGGCACCTTAAAAACACTTTAGTTTAGCGAACAGTTCTCACTATTAACTAGCAGCTTATTAGCATGCATATAACTAGCATATTGGCTGTTTATTGATACTTATAAAGCACATATTAAAACCTTATTCTGCATGAACATATTTAATGGCTCATTTCCACTGAGTGGTAAGGTCCAGTACAGTTCAGTACGGTACACAATTACGTCCGTTTCCATTGTCAGAAGTTGGGAATGGTACCAAAATAGCGAACCGTACCATACCACTTATTTGGTACCCTTCTGTTGGGTTACCTAGCACAGCAAAACTAACTACAGAACGTTGATTGGTTGACTAGAATTGTCACTTGTGCATGGTACAAGGGCATAAAGTGTGTCCATCACTCCTACCGCTATGCTGTTCATGCGTGTTGGGCTTATTTACATCAGCGTGCACAAACACACAAACTATATGTGTATTTTATAAAATTTTTAAAATGATTTTTACACAGACAATCGCTGTTTCTTATTATGCATTCTTGTCTGTTCTTATGGACTGGTGAAACGTCATTGCCCAAAAACCCACATAATTAGGTTGGCTTTCCCAAGCCAACCTACTGATCTGCTACTTAAGCTTTTTATTATTATTCCTCTTAGTCAAATTTCTGAACGCTTCTCCTCCTAGAGCTTTCAAGCTAGAACCACCAAACTCAGCCCAGCTCTTCAGACTGATCTGACTCGGGTTGCTTTTCTAACTGATCCGACTTATAGTTTTCATAAAATTAAAGCTTAAAAATCATAAAAATCCCATAGACTTACATTGACGCAATGTTCAAATGAGCCAACACTATTCAAACTCCAACTGTCAAAATTCAAACTTAAACTCCCAGAATCCCCTGAGACTCAATCAAGTTCTATGTACTATTTCTAATCAATTCAAACTTCCATTATAATATTTCTAATCTATTTCTCTATCTAGCCAAGCCTAGCAACTAGAATCATGCTAGTAACTTGCTAATCATGCTAGAAACATGCTAACAACTAACAACTTGCTAATTATGTTAAAAACATGTTAACAACTTGGTAATCATGGTAGAAATATGCTGGCAACCTGCTATTCATGGTAAAAACATGATAGCAACCTACTAATCATGGTTGAAACATGCTAGTAGCTTGCTAATCATGCTAGCAACATGCTATTAACATGTTAACCATGCTAGACTCATGCTAGTAACTTGCTAATCATGCTAGAAACATGTTAGCAACATGCTAATCATACTAAAATCATGCTAGAAACATGCTAGCAACATACTAGCAACTTGTTAATCATGCTAAAAACATGCTAGCAACTTGCTAATCATACTATAATCATGCTAGAAACACGTTAACACCTGCTAATCATGCCAGAAACATGCTAGCAACTTGTTAACATCTTGTTAATCAGGCTAAAAACATGCTAGCAACTTGCTAATCATAATAGCATCATGTTAGCAACTTGCTAATCATGTTAAAAACATGCTAGTAACTATCTGAGGCTATCTATCTGGTTTCAAAACATGCAAACTTTAACCTTTTAAAACTATTTTAAATTTCTGAAAACCATCAAACTTAAAACAGTTTTTTTTTTTTTCTTTACACTTTTTAAAATTTTTTTAAACATTTTAACTTTTTCAAACTTTCTGGTCCGACTTTCTCAAGCCAACTTAAAGTTTGTCTTGACAAACTTTTTATCTCGTTTTCAAACTATTACTGTTATTGTGTCAGGAACTGTTGTTTTAAGAGTTTTCAGGTGAGAATGTAGTTGTTTAAAACTAAAATCTGCGGTTTATTTATAAAGATAGCGCCTATTTTAAAATTTGCTATGCCGATTTCAGAGCTGTGAGCTCCAGGTGATCCTTCTAACATTTGCCGCTTGCTCTGATGTCTCTGTAGTGATTAAACATGAGATACAATTCATTTTGACTATATCTAACAGGCAGTTGCTGGTTTCATTAACCTATAATTTTTTCCTGGTCATATCGTTTTGGCTCAGCACAAAGTTATGTTTAACTTCATATATTTATTTTAAACTTTACAGTAGTACAGTGCTGACTTTGTAGCATACGTCTGACTGTATTGTTTGCTTTTGTCTTTATTCCCTCTTATATAAGCCTCTTATACTTTGTACTTATAGTTTTACAATGGCTGTTATTGTTCATTAATACTGACATTTAACAAAAAGAGGCAGAGTTGTGCTTATTGTTGCGCTTTATCGTTGATCGCTATTTTTCGGCATACACCACACCTATTAAGTAAGAGTACTGTTGGCAGTGGAAATGCAATTCTGTCCCGAGTTGTACTGTACTTTACTGTACTGACACGTAGCGCTTGGTGGAAACGAGCCATTAGATCCCTTAACTACACTGTAAAAAACAATTTGTTGTGTCAACTTAAAATAATTTGTTACCCGGCTGCCTTAAAATTTGAAGTTCAGTCAACTCAAAAAAGTATATTTAACTTGAAATGTTAAGTTATACTAAGTGACAGCTTAGATATTTGAGTTGATTTAACTTAAAATTTTACGGCAGCTGGGTTACTTACGCAGCTTTTAAGTTTAACAAACACAAATAGCTAAGTTGTCACTTAGTACAACTTAACATTTCAAGTTGACTAAACTTATTTGAGTTGACTGAACTTAAAATTTTAAGGCACCAGGGTAACAAATTATTTTAAGCTCACTCAACAAATTGTGTTTTATGTTTATTACAGTGTACCTTAATAACTATTAATAAGATGCAAAGTAGGAGTTTATTGAGGGAAAACTCTTTGTTTATAGTGAATATGTGTTCCCTAGTCTAAAGTGTTACCAAAAATGGGAACCAATGTCCAACTTGTCAAAGACAACAACACCAAACACAGTTTAAAATGGCTTGTTAAAATGCTTGACTCTATTGAAGTATCCAGCACCCAAGCGCATCTAACTAAATTACACTTTAAACCTGTGGAGAGATCTGAAATGGCCATCACACTTTAAACTGGGGAGAAATTAAACAATTTGGACAAAGAAGAATGAGCCAAACTCTGAGTAAAGAAAAAAAAAAAATTACACCCTTGTTATAAATATAGTTTAACTTCTTTTTCTCACAAGGCAGATCCAAAATCAGACGTTGTCTCCACACCCACAGTTTTGTAGATAACAACTTAACATTTCATCCCAAATCAGCCGCAGGCAGAGGTTTAACTTTGTGACAATGGCTTGCGCCATGTGCCAGAGCAACAGGAAATAAAGACAGGCCTATTTTCAAAGATAAGATGCTGCATCATTGGACAATGGAAATGTAGGTGCTTTTCCATTTGGGCTGTGAAATTGGAGCCTTTCTGCAGTTGCAAAAATTAACAACAATCCAAGGCGAGAAAGTTGTTTTAGGTACCACCAAGGAATTTTTCCTCTGTGGTAGGACTCAAGTGGTTTGTGTTGTGTGTTACAAATTGGGCAACAAGTCATATCACATGTCTTTAACCACCACACTTACCTTATAATTTATGCTTATACATATGAGCTGTTACTCTGCAATTACATTTAAAGTAACAGCATGTTCTTACCTCTCTCTGTACATCTTACTATTGTATTTACATAAGACTAACATATTGCATTTTCAAATCATATATATAAAGACTGTGAAACAATGAGGAAAAAAAGTCGTCATGTTGTGTATTTGTACAATAAATGATGTACTGTAGCAGATGCTGCTTACTTGCCACAAGTCAACCATGACCCATAAACATATGTAGCATCAACAAAACAAACAAAAAATGTATTCACTGTATCAGATGATTTAAAATAGACTAGTAATTAAACACACCTAACATAAAGCGGGATCCCAAACCAATAAAAGCGGTTCTGTCTTACCTGAACATATTAAATATTAAATATAGATTATATACTCTAGCACAAGGCCATGTTTAACCACAGTGGGACACCAGATGCTGAACATGTCGTGCCATCAAAAGACAAGAAAGAACAATTCAGGCTTTGCCCTGAGGACTCGCCGCCCCTCACTGAGGACTTATGGACTCAGCAGGGTACAGAGGATCACTTCAGACACGAAGCGCCCCAGATGTTGAGCCTCCCTCTGTTTCCAAAGCCTCCTGTGTTGACTGATTGAAAACATTTTTGCTAATTGTTTAGTAAGGCTTGACTCCATATGGTGACTGGATTGACTCAAGGAACTCTTTCTAAATTTCGGTTCATAAATCTCACTACCTCTTAGAGGATCAGTTTAGGTCACCTTCAAAAAAAAGCTTGAACATCCTCAAGAAACTCTACATATCCTTGTGGATGCTGTGCATCTCGCTTTGCAAGTCCAGTGACAATCTCAAAGGTGCCAAAGCAATACTAACAGTACAATCTGATCATGGATTTAGTTATTCTCCATTGCTTCTTCAACACGAGGCAGCAGAAAACAGTTTGGCCATGGATTCCATAAATCAATAAGCTCATTGAGCTGGACCCCAAGGCTGTAATGCTTGTGTTGCCTCACACACACATACTCACTACCATCCTGTGCTACCAGGAACAAGGCCACCCATGTGTTATTCATATTGTAATTAACCAAGCCAATACACACCGTCTTGCACATGAGGATTGTTGCATGCTGTTTTTCCTGGGTGGGCTGGTGGAATTGGATTGGTGTTGGGAAGAAGGAAGAGGATCGGTTCTTCTGACATGAGGCGTCAAGACCCCTGGTGATCACATTCAAGGTTAATCAATGGAAAACAGGGATTATTAGGAACTTGTGTAAAGCTACTGAGAAAAAATAGCAATGGAACTCCATGCAGACCACATGCAACTAGTGAGTTGCCTACCTAGACAGCATTTTATCGCATCATAGCCAGGCTTCTGATACAAATGATAAACAGGCAGCGACAATACGCTAAAGCAGAGTCACACTTTATGTTGATAGTCCACTTTAGATTTTCTTCTAACTATAAGTAACTTTGAAACTACATTTCAACTAGCATTTATTAGAGTATTTATAGAGCATTATGCATGGTATGGCACGGTACGGTTCACTTTTGGGAGGTTTTCCACTGTGTACAGTACCTGTTACCAGGTACTTTTTTTAGTACCACCTCAGCTGAGGTGTGACATGTAAACCCTGCTGATCAATGATTGGCCAGAGAGAATTGAACCTTAAACTTGCAACATGAGACACCAGACCCGCTAGATTTAAATCAGCACAGCCAGCAAACGATCGAATGCAATTTTTTGCTTTTTTTAAGAACGAATGCAACTGTTTTGAATGAGTGCACCTTTTTTCTTAACAACCATTTAGTGGTCTGTTGAGGAAGTACAGATGTTCCTTTTCCGATCCAGCGAGAGCTTGATTATGTGTATAATCCCGCACACTCTAAAGCGGTACTAAATTGCAATGGAAATGCAAACCAAGCTGAGTCGTGCCGAGCCGTAACACACAGTGGAAAAGCGTCATTAGTTGGTCATGGGTAGTCTCAGCCTCAGACGCCATGCCCATGGACTGTTGGCTGAACGTCTGATGCATTTCGCACACACAAAATTGGAAACACTTAAGGAGTTTCGAAGTTGTAATTGGATTGGTTTAATTATACAGGATTTCTGGGAGACGTGTGTGTCACGTTCTTTAATGCTCCACTTGGTAACAAAGGTGCCATGACGCCAAACCCCCTCACGAAAGAAAAAAGCAGTCATGTTTACAACTATGATGATGAGCGCTTATCAGGATCAACTAAACACTGGATTTTCAAAAATATGTGAAATATTTAATGTTTGCAGCATAGAATCTTTAAAATACAAAATACAGAATTTTACACACCGGTCTGTTATTGTGGGGACATTTCCTTGTACCTAAAAATTACGCGGCACAAAACAAAATGTGATTGATACTTTAAGTACTTTTTCTAAACTCTTAACACAGCAACACACCTACATCACACAATTAGCCAAATTGTTCATTTTCTGGCCAAAAACATATTTTGTTAAACAAATATAAAACTCAAAATGCTGAATACCATTTTCTACCTATACCAACTCTATCAAAACACAGCAAACCCGATTCAAAAACAAGTCATTCGGTCAAAACATTAGCACTAGTTTCTATCCAACAGAAACATACAGTCAATCATAGCACAGTGCCTGTCAAAATACTAACATTTGATGGCTTTACAAAAGCTGCATTGATTGTCATGTTTCAGTTCTACCCAAATATAAGAGACTATATTTAAATCTATTGTTTTTTTTTGTTTGTTTGTTTTGTTTAGTTTTTTTGTTTTTGTTTTTTTGTTTTTTTTTGTAATTTGATTTTACCCTAAACAGAAACGTCTCGGTTACGTATGGTAACCCTCATTCCCTGATGGAGGGAACGGAGACGTTGTGTCGAGTTAGTGTACGACACTAGGGGTTCTATTGTACATTCTATAAAGTAATGATGACTCATTCCGTTTTAGATAGTATATTGCCAAGAAAGAACACATTCAACACCTACAAATGTAAAATGGGTTCCATATCTGTCGTACACTCCGAGTTGTGTTGAGTTAGTGTACGACACTAGGGGTCGCTCTTGAGAGCCCAAACACCTCTGACAGTTTTGAGAAAGGCCAATGAAAATTGGGTGTGCAGATTTGCATAGCTGGCCACGCCCCGGACATCCGGGTATAATAGGGCAGCGTGTGCATCTGCTCACTTGTTCTGATCTGAGGAGCCGAGCGTCTCAGCTCACTCAGAGGCGGACCAGAGATGTGGCATGGGAGACACAATGTCTCCGTTCCCTCCATCAGGGAACGCGGGTTACCATACGTAACCGAGACGTTCCCTATCTGTTGTACAGTCCGAGTTGTGTCCAGTTAGTGTACGACACTAGGGGTCCCCGTAAAAACACGCCACATGTCTGGCCGCGTCACGAGTGATAAGCGCAAGTGTAACAGGGCAACGTGTTAACGTAAGTGCAGCTCACCTCGTCGTGACCATCCAACGTCCAAGACTGACCTGTTACAGCAGTGTCCTGCAGCCGGGCCTTCCTCAGTGGAGCGGCTGAGTGTCTCAAGAACGTTGGGGAAGTGCCGGTTTCCCGAAGGAAAAGGCACTACGGAGTTCACAACCTGCCCAAAGAGGGGGGGTATAAAGTGACATCATTAAATATGGGACCTGAGGTGGGTCTCACACCCGGGGAGACAACCTGACTCAGGCCCTAGAGACAAACCTGTCTTCAGGGGAAAACACCGCACCACAGGAGTTATAGGTGGAGAATACACACATGGGGCCACTACATGAGGAGCCACTACATATGGGGCACAAATCCAACCAAGAGTTAGAGAAGTAACCATACCTTGCGTTGAGATTTCGTAACGAGTTCCTCCGCCAAACTCTGCTACGTCAGGAGTGCCAATGATGGAATGGTGCCCAGGGTTCGCGTTCAGGAAACCTACTGAGACTCAACAAAGCGTAATCACCGTTAGGGGGAAGCGCTTTAGGCAAGCTCTACACCAGCCAGTGTGCAGAGTCAAGAATTTGTGTTCAAAACTCTAGCTGACACTGGCTCCAGGCGCAAATTATAAAATCTGGCAAATGTGTTAGGTGTAGCCCAACCTGCAGCTCTACAGATGTCTGTTAATGAGGCCCCATTGCAAGGGCTGCCGAGGCAGCAACGCCCCTAGTCGAATGGGCTCTTACCTCCAGAGGGCAGGGTAGGCCTCTGGCCTGGTAGGCCATTCGGATCGTGTTTACCAGCCAGTGGGAGATCCTCTGCTTGGAGACAGCTTTCCCCTTCTGCTGTCCTCCATAACAGACAAGAGCTGTTCCGAACGTCTGAAGGGCTGAGTTCATTCCATGTAGATGCGCAGGGCACGGACTGGGCATAACATAGGTCAGGTTGGGGTCATCTTCCTGAGAAGAAACAGCTTGCAAGGTCACTACCTGATCTCTGAAGGGAGCGGTGGGGACCTTGGGCACGTATCCAGGCCGGGGTCTCAAGACAACGTGAGAATCCGCTGGTCCGAATTCCAGGCATGAACTGTTCACGGAGAGGGGTAGGAGGTCTCCCACTCTTTGATGGAAGTGAGCGCAGTCAAAAGAGCCGTCTTTAAGGAGAGAGCATCGAGTTCGACTGACTGAAGGGGTTTAAATGGATCTTGCTGTAGACCTTGGAGAACCACAGCAAGATCCCAAGAGGGGATTAGATGCGGCCGAGGAGGGTTCAGTCTCCGAGCTCCTCTCAGAAACCTGATACCAAATCGTGTTTCCCCACCGATCTGCCGCCCACCAGGTCATGGTTAGCTGATATGGCTGCGACATGAACCCTGAGTGTTGAAGCAGATAGGTGCCTGTCCAGGCCCTCTTGGAGAAAGGAAGGTGGAGGTTCCAAAGATTGGGGCGTGGGTGCCAGAATGTGTCCTTCCCCTGAGAAAGGAGGTCCTCCCTCAGAGGAATGCGCCAGGGAGGGGCTGATGCCAGGAGCACCAGGTCTGAGAACCAGGTTCTGTTGGGCCAGAAGGGGGCCACCAAGAGAATCTGTTCCCTGTCCTCCCTGACTTTGCACAAAGTTTGTGCGATGAGGCTCACTGGAGAAAACGCATACTTGAGCCAGCCCTTCGGTCAACTGTGTGCCAGTGCGTCTAACCCGAGGGGGGCCTCGGTCAGACCGTACCACAACTGGCAGTGGGTGGATTCCGGTGAGGCAAAGAGATCTATCTTTGCCTGGCCGAATCGATCCCAATCAGTTGGACCGACTGGGTGTGGAGCCTCCACTCGCCTCCGAGCAAAACCTGTCGTGACAGGGAATCGGCTATACGATTGGTTTCGCCCGGAATGTGAGTGGCACGTAGAGACTTGAGTCTGTGTTGACTCCAGAGCAGGAGATGGCGGGCTAGTTGTGACATGCGAAAGGAGCGTACACTGCCCTGGTGGTTGATGTAGGCCACAGTTGCAGTGTTGTCGGACCTGACCAACACATGCTTGCCCCGAATCATAGGCCGGAACCTCCTCAGAGCTAGAAGCACTGCCAACAACTCCAGACAATTTATGTGCCAGAGCAGTCGGGGGCCTGTCCAGACCCCGGAAGCTGCCTGCCCATTGCAGGTGGCACCCCAGCCTATCTTGGAAGCATCTGTGGTGACAACGATGCGTCTGGACACTTGTTCCAAGGGGACACCTGACCGTAGGAACACAATGTCTGTCCAAGGGCTGAGTGTCTGGCGACACGATGGTGTGATGTTCACACGGGATGTGCCCTGATGCCACGCCCACCTGGGGACTCGAGTATGAAGCCAGTGCTGCAGCGGTCTCATGTGCATCAACCCACCGGCGTGATCTCTTTGCCTGAGGATGCCATGTGCCCTAGGAGCCTCTGAACCTGTTTAGGGGGGCCGCTGACCGCATCTGAGTGTTGCCATACACCTCAGAACTGACTGTGCACGCTCTGGGGAGAGACGCGCAGACATACTAACCGAGTCCAGCTCTACGCTGAGAAAAGAGATCCTCTGTGCCGGGGAGAGTTTGCTCTTTTCCCAGTTGACCCGAAGTCCCAACTGGGCCAATGGTTGAGAACCATGTCCCTGTGTACGCAACCCATATCCCACGAGTGAGCTAGGAATAGCCAGTCGTCAAGATAATTGAGAATGCGGATGCCCACTTCCCTGAGGGGGGCAAGGGCAGCCCCCGCTACCTTCGTAAAGGCGCAGGGCGGCAGGGATAGGCCGCAGGGGGAACCTTGTACTGATGAGCCTGATCTCGAAGACAGAGTCTTGGAGGATCAAGACATGACAGTACGTGTCGCTCAGGTCCAATGCCATCAACCAATCTTAAGCCCTGACACACAAGGGATGTGTGTTTAAGGGCTAATGTTTGAACGGGAGCTTGAGAAAGGGCCCGATTCAAAAACCTCTGTTTTAAGATTGGTATGAGTCAACTACCCATCTTGGTACAATGAAGTAGGGGTCAGCAAACCCCTTCCTTCATTTTGGCTGAGGGGATAGGATCTATCGCACCTTTCCCAGGGGGGCTGCGATCTCCGCTTAAGGGACCATAGCATTCTTGCCCTGAGTCGATTTGTAAGAGAATGCCGTAGACCTTAGCGGATGCCTTGCAACCTGAGTTGCATAGCCAAGTCAGGTAGTTCTGAGAAGCTTAAGGTCTCAGGGAACTATACCCGACGTACCTGGAATGGGGATGTCGTGGCTGAATAAGGCAGAGAACGCCGTGCTTGGAGATGAAGCCCCAAGAGCGCGGTGTGTCTTTGCCAGTATGCAGAGTTTGTGCCGAATCCATCTCTCATCCCGGGTCGAGAGTAGATCTGGACGGGTCAGTTAGCCCGCCTGCTCTGGATTGTTCGTCAGAAGAAAAACTAGAAGCCTAATGAGGGTTCTAGCAAGCCTACTGACAAGCTTGTGTTGCTACCTTCCCACAAGATCACTGACCGCTGGGCGGTCAGGCCGGAGGGCCGGCTGTCGCGAGGCCTCAGGAGTTCTATAGGGGACCGTCCGTGGCGACGAACAGACAGAAGTAGTCGGGGGTAGAGGGCCGGAGCCCTGACCCGCGGCTCTGTCTGCTCCTACCATGAAGGACTTTCGCTGCAAATTCTATCACGGTGTTGCCAGAAGGACCAACCTGGGAAATGGGGGGTAAGAAGCAGACTTCAAATTTCCCGCATTTCTGACAGGTGCAGCCACAGGTGGCGTTCCTGGACCAACAAGTAGACATCGCCCTTCCTAGAGCGTGTGCCACGACTCACAGCTCTAGGTCGGAACCACCCTCGTACTGAGCTCGCAACGCCACGGCCTGAACGGCCAGAGGATGGCTGTGGTATGTAAGGTGGACGCAGCCTGTCCAGAAGCTGTGTAAGCCTTGCCCGGAAGAACTTACAGGCCCTGAACGGGAGTTCTGGGAGGAATCCCACAAGCGGCGGCGATTAGCAGGGAGTACACTGCAATCGCCCCCTCCGCCTGGGGGAACCTCTGAAACCCCCTCGCTGGACCCCCATCGAGAGTGGTGAAGGAGGAGATGTTGGTTTATCACGTTCTGACCATTTTTTTTTTTTGAATGGGCTTTCAACGATTTCACCGACTTCTCGTGCACTTCCGGGAAACAGACACTGGAAACGAGCGTACAGGTCGTTACCCAGATGTCTATTAATCAGCCCCTTCTTGGCTGCCCGTTTTAGGCACGGCCGCCATTTTTAGCGTCCACTTCAAACTGAGAATCAGTCCCCCATAGAGGTTTGCTCAGCTGAAGTTTCTGCTTTCAAATAGGTCACGCCCTTCCTTAGCGATGCTGCCGCTAACCATTTCCGCCCAATTAGGAGTTCCGAATAAGAAAGTCAGCTGTACTGAGACAGACTAACAAACTTTTCTGGAAACTCAATCGAGGGACGCACGAAGCGAGGGGTTTGCGGGGTTTTTACCCGGCAAAACCTTCCTTGCTTTGTAATGCTCGTCACCAACGCACATCGCAACGGCCTCGTACCCGGAAGTAGAAGGACCGGAGCGGGTAGCAGTCGGGAACGTAAGCATACGGCTCGTGCGCCCAGGTCATGTTTTCGCCGGCAAAACATGAATCAACAACAAGCGCTGCATCGGCGTGAGAATCTCAACACTGAATACAACGGTCGTGTTGATCGTTTGGATCGAGGGACGCGAGGAGCGAGAGGTTTGCGGGGTTTTCACCTGGCAGAGCCTTCCCTGCTTCCTAATGCTCGTTACCGACACACATCGCAATGGCCTCGTACCCGAAAGTAGAAGGACCGGAGCGGGAAGCAGTCAGAGTGAGCCGCGGCTTCACGTAAAGCACGCGGCTGACGGGCAAAGCGCGCCCATGATCGAGTTCTCGCAAGCAAAACATGAGTCAACAACAAGCGCTGCATCAGCGTGAGCATAACTCAACACTGAACACAACGGTCGTGTCGATCGTTTGGGAAGGTAAGCCGCAACCAGGATGACACGGAGGGAAAGATATGTTAACCAACACATAATCCTACTGTGCCAGCTCTATCAGAGAAATCACTCTTTTAGAAGGAAGATTGCTCTTCAAGATCGCCGTCGACGCACCCAGGGGACTCTCACAACACAGGCTGTGCTAGAGAGAAAGAGACCGCTGTCTGTGCTGCAGATCCAACGACGAGAGAGGTGAATGTTGCTGCATCTCACGCAGAGACGCTGCATTCGGCTCCGAAGAACAAAACGAGTGAGCAGATGCACACGCTGCCCTATTATACCCGGATGTCCGGGGCGTGGCCAGCTATGCAAATCTGCACACCCAATTTTCATTGGCCTTTCTCAAAACTGTCAGAGGTGTTTGGGCTCTCAAGAGCGACCCCTAGTGTCGTACACTAACTCGACACAACTCGGAGTGTACGACAGATAGGGAACCCATTTTACATTTGTAGGTGTTGAATGTGTTCTTTCTTGGCAATATACTATCTAAAACAGAATGAGTCATCATTACTTCATAGAATGTACAATAGAAAAAGATAGGGTCCTCTATGCAGAAATTCGATTGGAACATTGATTGCAATTGCTTTCCAGTGGGTTGGGGTTGGATGTGGATGGTGCCCTATGATAGCTGATGCCAGTGATCAACAGAAATTCCAACATACGTGGCCTTTGGTTACTATGCAAGCTTGTTTTCGTCACAGAGAAAGAAAGAAAATACGATTATTATGACCATTTTTATCTCACAATTCGGACGTATATACTTGGAATTCCAAGTTTACATCTTGCAATTCAGACTTTATCAGAATTGTGAGATAAAAAAGTCACAATTACCCTGTACCCTTTATATTCCAAGGGAGACAAGCTTTTGTAGGTTCCTCATGTGTAAGGAAAAAAACCAAACATAAAAATGCAGTCCAGCACACATTCTTACTCCTCTCCCCTACCTTTTCTTCTCCCCTTTTCTGATCCAACTACTCCTCTACCTCCTACAACTATTTCTCTCCCTCTCCCAGACATTATTTTTTCTCTCCTTGATTCTTTGTGTTGTTCTGCATCCACAAAACCAATTCAAAGAGGTCTATTTATGTTGATGTAATGGGAAGAGCTTCAACACCTGTTTATTCCTTCAAATGAGAATGGAATCAGCTATTTCTAAATATTTCATTGATCTGTTACTTAAAAATGCTTATTAGTTGTTAAAATATTTTATGTAGAAATATTTTTCAATACTTTTGAGCTGCTCTTGTTGCAGATGTAGAAGCTTTATTCTGTATTTAAGGTTTGGAACATTAGATCTTCATTTCTGACATGCTGTGTTTAAGCATTTGTAAAAAAGACAAGAAAGATCTATGATTTTGGTATGAAGTAAGCTTGTGTGAAAAGAAAATTTAAGCATTTTAGAAACATAAATTGACTGAATATTGTGTGAAAACAACATGAATTGTGTTAATGGTATGGCCACAACAGAGAGATGTTGGGCTAATTGTGTTTAGAGTTTTGAAAATGTGACTACAGAATGGACAAAGGGATGTTAGCAACTGAAAAAAACTGTAAAGGGGTCATCGGATGGCCATTTTCTACAGGTTGATATAATTCATTAGGGTCTTAATGAGAAGTCTATAACATACTTTGATTAAAATTTCTCAGTGGTAGTGTAAAAAACACCCTTTTTACCCTGACAAAATCAGCCCTTTTCAGAGCGAGCCCTTTTTTGCATTTGTCGTTAAATGCTAATGAGTTCTGCTTGCTTCGCCCCTCTCTTCTGTGAGGTGATGTGCAGTGCTGTTTACTTTAGCCGCATTTAGCTGTGTTTAGCCACAAAACTTGCGAACTAGCACATTATTAGGAAAGGCAATTTGCAAAAGGTGCATAAAAATCCTTATACTCACTTCTGCTGTAGGTGAAGCTGGATCACGAATGATTCGCTCAAATATTTATGTAGATCGTCAGGCACATTTCCTTCAAAAACGAAAGTAACATTAATCCTCTGTCTTCAGCAGCTCAGATGTCAGGAGTAAATGACGACTGCTATATTCATTATTACATCCAACAACAAAACACCTCATTCGCTTAGGAGACATTCATGTCTTCCCCTGCACCGGCATCAAAACAATGGTGGTCAGACTGTTTACAGCTCATTCAGGGCGGGTCTAAGGTAAGACAGCCATGTCAATCAGCTATCGTGGGAGCGGCCTTGGTTGGTGTGATGTCACACAGACAAGATATCGAGAATGGCTTGATCTGAAAATGGGGATATTACTTATAATGCAAAAAAAAAAAAATACCACTGGGTAATTTATCATTATAGGGTGGTTGTGTACACACACTGGCAACACACATTTGTGTTCAAACAACATGTAAAAGTGAGTTTTGCATCCGATAACCCCTTTAGTTGCTTACTAGCATGCATATTACTAGCACATTGGCTGTTTATCGGTACTTATAAAGCACATATTAATATCTTATATTCTACATCCTGTAAACTTAACAACTACATTACTACTGAGGTGTTTTATTGAGTTTATTGAGGTAAAATACATAATTAATAGTCAATAGTGAGAATCAGTGTCCATGACCAAAAAATATTTGTCTCTACTTTTTCTTTACATCTACTATGTGTATTAATTTACTTTATACTAGTTAAACTATGAATAATGTGGGCTGTAATGCTTCTATTTTTTAAGTGGCTTTGGATAGAAGCATTTGCTAAATGAATAAATGTAATTGTAAACATTCAATGCAATGCAATTCAAACAACCAATCAATAAAACAAACATTAAATACCAAAAAGCTTTGTTATAAATATTTCAATCTACTACACCCAATTTTTGTGCATTTTTTTGTGTGTATTATCACTTCATTAGCCTATCAGCATGTGGTAATACCAGACTCAACTGGAATCAGCTGTGAGTCAGGTGTCCAGTGTGATTCATGTGAGGCGTGCATGAATAGTCCTTTAAATCTGTTACTTATTTCCATGTTGGTTAGGAAGCCTATGTTGTAGACAGCAAAACAGGTCTTTGGGTTTTTGAACGGATATTGGATTCCATTAATGAATTTATATTTAAAACCTTTTGTTTGTATTAAACATAGTTTGTGTTTTTTCAGTAAGTTTGACTGCGGCAAAGTTGTCCCAGATGTGACCTATAAACACAGTGATACTGAGCTGTTGTCCTTAACCTCAATGAGGCATATCACATCTATGGCCTATAACATCCTTATTCAATTTTATGTTGAGTTATAAGAAACAGACCGCTGTAAGACAAACAGGATTATACTGAAATTATTGCCTGTGGTGATCTCTCTTTCTCCTATTCTCTTCTTCCATCTGTACGGAAAAGGGTTTGTAATCAGGTAATGGGGCGTCCTAATGTCTGTAGAAGGGAAGTAGTTGATGTGCATGTTACCTGAAGACAGATGTGATGAGGAGAAAAAAGGATGGGGTGAATGAAAGAAACAAAAAGCAAAAAGGTCAATTAGAAACAATCAAAATATAGACATGCACAAGACTTACACCCTTCAAAATAAATGTGCCAAGGCAGATTTTCACAATATGCCACAGAAGAATAATTTCCCAAAAGAACCTTCAATGAACAGGGAAAACGTCCACAATTAACCTTTTTTTTTTTTTTTCCTTTTTTACGAACATTTAAAATCTAAAGAACCTTTTTTGGAATTGAAAGTTTCCACATATGTTAAAGGAAGCATAGATGCCAATAAAGAACCTTATTTTTAAGAGTGCATATGTTATCTTCTTAAACACATGGCTGACAACAGAGATGACTGGTCACTCTTTACTTATTGATTGTGTAACCATCTGAAATTCTGTCAAATCACCCATTATCCAGATATTAAAACTTCATTATTAATTTCTTGTTGCAGTTGAAGTATTTTGAAGACAATAAATGCTACTAATAATGGTAATACTTAAAGCTTCTATGTATAATGCATTATAAAAGTAGTTTTAATTGCATTAATTATGTCTTGTAATGCACTGTATGATCTATCATGAATAATTGAAACCACAGTTATAATGCATTATTTTATACTCATTATACTTATTTATTCATATTTATACATGTAGAAAGTATACTCCATTACAGTTGCCAACAAGCATTTGCCAGTACTTAAAGTACCTTTTCTAAACTCTTAACACAGCAACACACCTACATCACACAATTAGCCAAATAGTTCATTTTGTGGCCAAAACCACATTTTGTTTCATTTCAAAATGCTGAATACCCTTTTCTTCATATACTCTTTCAAAACACAGCAATCCCGATTCAAAATTGAGTCATTCAGTCAAAACATTACCACTAGTCCAACATACAGTCAATCATAGTGACTGTAAAAATACTAACAGCTGATGGCTTTACAAAAACTGCATTGCTTGTCATGTTTCAATTCTACCTGCATATAATAGACAATATAAAAATTCATACTTATTTTCTGTAATTTAGCCTTCAGTTTACCTTCAACCGAAACCCATTTAACATTTTAAGTGTTGAATGTGTTTGTTCTTGGCAAGATACTACTGAATGAGTCATTACTTTATAGAATGTACAAGAGAAAAATATAGGGACCCCTATGCATAAATTCAAATTGAAATTGCTTTCCAGTGGGTGGGGGTTTGATGTGGATGGTGCCAAAACCATACATGACCTTTGGTTACTATGCAAACTTGTTTCCGCCATAGAATAAAAAATAAAATAAAACAGTAATCTTTTGATCTCACAATTCAGACTTCTACTGGAATTGTGAGTTTACATCTTGCAATTCAGACAGAAAAAAAAAAAAAAAATGAATTAAAAAAAAAAAAATCGGAATTGTGAGATACAAAAGTTAAATTACCCTTTACCCTTTATATCCCATGGCATAAATAAGCTTTCATAGGTTTCACATGTGTAAAGGGGAAACAAAACAAAAAAAAAAGAACAAAACAAAACAAAACAAATGAACATAAAAATGCAGTCCAACACATTCTTACTCCTCTCCCTAACCTCTTCTCCCATTTTTCTGAACCAACTACTCCTCTCCCTCTGCCAGGCATTATTATTATTTTTTTTTTCTCTCTCTGATTCTTTGTGTTGTTCTGCATCCACAAAACCAAATTAAATAGGTCTTTTTTACTCTATGTTGTTGATGTAATGGAACAAGCTTCAACACCTGACTATTCCTCAAACTGAGAATGGAATCAGCTTTTATAAATATTTCAGTGATCTACTTAAAAGTGCTTATACAGTATTATATAGAGAGATAATTTTTTCAATACTTTTGAGCTGTTGTTGCAGAAGTAGAAGCTTAATATTATATTTAAGGTTTGGCCCATTAGATCTTCATTTCTGACATGCTGTGTTTAAGCATTTGTAAATAAGAATAAAAAGATCCATGATTTTGGTTTTGGGTAAGCTTGTATGAAAAGAAAATGTAAGCATTTTAGAAACATGATAATTGATTGTATATTGTGTGAAAACAACACAAATTGTGTTAATGGTATGGTCACAACAGACGGATGTTATGCTAATTGTGTTTAGAGTTTTGAAAATGTGACTAATAGTGATGCGCGGATGGCGGTTATATCCGCGGGCGCTGCGGATAATCTGCGGGTCGGGTGGGTCGGGTAATAAAAAAATGCATTCTGATTATTTGCGGGTGGGTCGCGGGTGGATGAGATAAATCAATAATGACGCAAATATTAACTACATTTTCTAAAATATAAACCTGTTTTAAATAATTTGTGTGTGTGTGCCTGTTTGCCTGTTTGAAAAGTTGTGACAGAAAAGGTGACATTCCAGTTAAAGTCTTAAGGGAGTTACGCCTGTGTTAATGCTATAGAGTAGGGTAATATGCAGTGGTGCACAGTACCTGCGTATACCCATTTCTTTATCTGTCGGCTTGCGTATACCCGCTTCTAAATCCCCTCTGATGCGCATCAATTCAGTAGTGTCCTGCATTAGCCAAAATCATGACAGGCCACCATTTTTTGTAGGTTTGATGATTGCGCATGATGCGCCCGTGCCCGCTCCGTCCATTGTACATTATAACAAAAAAAAAAATACATTAAAAATGAAAAGAATTAGATGTTTACGATCAGAAATGTCTTAAACTGGGTGAACCCCTGTAAACTTTCGTCCAAAGATCCAGTAAGCGTTCAAACACCCAACCGATTTCATCAGAGATGCTGTTAAAAATGAACCATCCATTCATCATATCATCATGCAAAACTAAGAATTAGAATAATTGTAAACGACCATCGGGTGCGGGTTGGGTGCGGTTATCTAAATCAGAGAAAAATATAAGTGCGGGTGGGTGGCGGGCGGATAATTTATTTGAAGCTGCGGATTCGGGTGACGTTTGAGCTCATCCGCACGTCTCTATTCCCTAATAATTTCAACAACATCAATACCAAAACAGAGCAAGATCATAATTGTATAAATTAAGTTTCTTACTCTGAAAGTTCAGAAGGAATGGCATTTTAATGGCAATTCTTTTCGCAAGTTAGAGGAACAATATAACTCATGCATTTGACCTTTCAGACTTACACAATAAGACTGTCATGCTGACAGAGCCTTAATATATATTTATACTTTTCCTCTTGACTTAAGCAAGTTGTTACACCTCCAGTCAAAGTACTCCTTTAAATGGAGCAATACTTTGTCTTGAGTTCAAGATCTTCTAATAATGAGTAATATTCTTTTTAAAAACGTCTAAAAGATGGTAAAAGGCAGCATATGAAGAGTTCAGATGCAAAACCAGCTAAAAGCCATCTCGGTCAAAAATGAGTTAATGATACTGAGTGAATGCTCCTGACACACAGTATACGTCCATCAAATACTTTTACCTCAAACTCACTAAATTCCAGCCTCAGCCCAATCAGAAGTACCAGTACTTACATAGAAACCTATACAAAGCTCCAGAAAGAAATGCTCATTTTTTAAAGAAATACGTCAGATGGATTTAGAGGCTTTTGCATCTGAACTCTTCATATATATTTGCTGACTACACTGTTAAAAAAAGTTGTTACCTTAAAGAGCTTTTTCTAACTGATTTAACTTAGAAAGAATTTTTTTTTTGTTTGTATAAATGATTGTATTTAAGTTGATTCACCTATACTGAACTTTTACCACTTTTCCCTTTTGGATGCCTTCTCATTTGGAGCGTATCTGTTTACTTAGCATAATTATAAAAACGCGGTCTAAGTATAGCTAGCTCTCTAGTTTTAGAACAATTCTTGGCACTGCCAGTTTGTCTGTACATCTCTCTGTTTATATGCTCATTTTAACTGTACATCTGGCAATGCAGTGGAGGAAGATAAAGAAACAAATCTGAGAAGGAGCAGCTTTCAGTGTCAGGACAGAGCGATCTAAGCTGTAGATAAACAAAGAGAGCTTTTGAAAGCTACAGTCAGAACAGATAGAGCAGAGCACATAATCAGCCAACAGTAGGATGTGCCAGTGCGAGAGAACCAGCGTTAGTCATAAGTGAACTCAGCATCTGCTGCAAACACCCACAAGCGCAGGATGCATCTACCACAACACATGTAAACTCACTCATAAACAAGTGCATTCACACCTTACGTGATGAAGGTGAGCTTAAAGAAACTGGAATGCTCATGCTTGTTTTATTTAATCCAATGAATGTGAAGGGAGTCTGTGGAACTCTAAAAAAGGACAAAAAAGCACCATAAAAGTGTTACATTTACCTTGTGTGCCACTTTCTAAGTCTTCTGAAGCTGTACAATAGCTTTGTTTTCCGAATATTGACCGTATGCATATTTATGAAGACTCTGTGTTTTTTCTTTTTGAAAATGATCACCTTACATATGCAGTTTTTCATTTTCTCTATACGGAAAAAGAGTAGTGAGAAACGTTCCTCAAAACGTCATTTTTTTTGTTCCACAGCAGAAAGAAATTCAAATTACAACATGAGTAATGTTAACCAAATTTTCATTTCTGGATGAATTATTACATGGAAGTTGAAATGACACATGAACATGTTTTGTTTCGTTCGAATTAAATGGCATTGAATGAGCAGCAATATTCATAAAGTGCCCATATAAAGTCCCGACCACAATTTCTCACACACCCACACAAGCAAAATAGAGAGTGCTGCTCGGGCGCCACTCTGTCACGCACCCTGTTGTGTTGAAATCATTTAGTGTCACTCAAATATTGATATGGAAATAAGCACTGAGTGATCTGACAGAGTGATGGAGAGACCTTCATTTCTCTCTCACACTGTCTACGGGCCCATCCTCTACTGTCTGTAGCCGCTCTGTGTTTCAGATGCTGTGAAATAAAACGAATACGCTCGACAGATCACAACTCTCGGCCTCTGATTAGCTCTACCTTCAGGCAGGCTTCAGCAAATCCAGTCTTTATATTTTTCCTCAAAAGTGCTGTATCAACCCAGTAACATGTTAGCAGACTAATAATCCTCTAGTTACCACCTATGAGTGAACCGCATCAAGTTTTCCCACATAGAAATGCAGGAAAAACTAACTTCCGATGTTGTTTACAATGAAAAACCCACTTGAAAAGTCGCGAAATGATGTCACATGTTAATTTGCATATTTATGATGTCCACCTAGTGTCAGCATTTTACACTTGTTATTCAGAATATGTAAAAGTCTTATTTATTTTACAGTTTGTTGTGTTATTTTTATAGTTCATTTAATTTCTTTCAGAAATTGCATTGAAATTGCACCTCATTTATATTATACAAATATCTTATGCACATGTTAATTAAACACACTCTTGTGTGATTCTGCACTCGATCTTTCAACATCCGTCTTTTGTAAGCATGTGTCTGTGGAGGTTGTGTGCATGTAAATGGTGTGGTGTTTTCTCCTGATAAGACCTGAAGCCTAAAGAGGAAGAGTTAAATATGCCAAACCACATGCGCTTGCAAAATTGTAACCCAGGCAGCACAATCGCACACAAACACACGCGCACACACACTCGCTCTGGCACGCACTGACCTCTGAGTTTCTCGAATGCCAGTGATAGAGTCAAGAAAGAATGTGCCTCACAACTTAGACATGAACTGAATGTGAAGCAACCGTCTTTAAAATAATCATGATACAGCTTAGATGTTCGTACAAAAGGTGTTTAACAAAACAGGTCAACCCTGTTACCACCTTGTATAAAGATGAATGAATCTAATTAAAGAAATATCTAAGAAACTGCTTTTTCTTGAAACATTTGAGTATTAAATAGTGTGATTTCTACAACATTAGCAACTAAAACTCCACAATACTAAGGTGTACTTTATGATTTTTAAACAATTCTACGTTGTTTGCTTACTGGCCAGTAGTACAGAGAAGTTATGCAACCTGTTTATAACCCAAAAAACACATCTCTTCTCAACAAGTTGCATAATTTAACATATAGGAGTTTGTTCAAACCCTAAAAAAGATGTTTCTGAACAGGTTTCCTGAACATTACCTTTACCTTGGTTGGACAAACAGTTAGCTCTCATACTATTGCTCAAACAAAGTAGCCACAGTGCAAGGCCATAAACAGCTCTTGAACATTGGAGGGGAATGATTAGTTTTATAAAGAAATAGAACGGTGAAGGAAATTCTAGTTCTAATCTACTAATAAACTATTTGCAAATAATATTTTGAAATATGCACAATTGCACAAGCTATATATGTATGTCTAATATGTTGAAAATGCAAAACATTTCTTGTCTTGTCACATTCAGTTAGAATTTACATGAATCGCATAAAATATACCATATTTTCAATGGTGAAATGTAAGAAAAAAGTAGAGCAGTTTTCATCACTGGATGTTACTGCTGATCATTTAAAATATTGTAAAACATGAACAACATGTTTATCTATATCTATCTCACTTTGCTCTCTTTTGATGTTAAAACTGATGTTTTGTGCTGGAATTTATGCTCTGCTTCTGTGACCCATAAACCCCACCTTCTTTAATTTGATTGGCCATTTCAATCATTTTGACATGACTCGGCTGAGGCAGAGCAGTCTGACAATGCAAACCTTTTTGTCATCTTAAAGGTGACCTATTATGCCCCTTCTTACAAGATGTTAAATAAGTCTCAGATGTCCCCAGAGTGTATATGTGAAATTTTAGCTCCAAATACCTGACAGATATTTTTTTTATAGCTTGCTTAAATTGCCACTTTTAGGGTATGAGCCAAAACACATCAGAGCTTCAAGATCTCATGCTCCGGCATACCAGCAAAAAAAAAAAACAAAAAAAAACAGGACAATCTCATGTACTGAAAATGTCAGAAACTCTCAGAAAATCCACTTGGTTTAAAAGCCAGTCTTCTGATTGTACTGTGCATAATAAATCCATATTTTCCAGCCGAGAAAGAAGGGTCTTACCTAGTGAAACGATCGGTCATTATTTAATGAAAAATAACAAATTGTATACTTTAAGCACAAAAGCTTGTTTAGCACTGGGATGCGCGTCCACGGGTCATTCTTGAAGGATTGAATCTTTAATGTGATTCGGGAAGAATGAGTCGTCTCGGGGAGTGATTCATTTAGTCGCGCATGCACAACATCTTATTAGGTTCTGTACTGGAATTAGTCGTTTGTTCATCTTATGGGGCTGTCACGTGATGCTAATTTTGCTAAAATGAACGAAATGACTCGAAAAAAGATTTGTTCATTTTGCTGAACGAGACTTAAAGGTCTGAGTCGGTAAAATGATCCGAACTTCTCATCACTACTACGAATCACGTCTTCGATTCACCAAGTTCATCGTCTGTGTACTCCAGCTCATAATGGTAGAGTATGTCGAAAAACTCCATGTTATTTTCTCCTACAACTTTAGAATCGTCTGACATCGTTGTACATGTTTGTTTAACTTACTTGCATTTTCTTAGTCTTTGCACGTTTGCTTTGTAAACACTGGGTCTGTGGTTCCACCTATATTCCGCATGACCTTTCGACATGATTCAATAGTACGTGAACGCGCATCCCAGAGCCTGTCCTACACAAGCTTATGTGCTTAAAAAGTATACACATTTTTATTTTCCGAAAAAAATGACCGAAGTTCAAAATCGGGGCACCAATGAAGTCTATTATATGGAGAAAAATCCTGAAATGTTTTCCTCAAAAACCATAATTTCTTCATGACTGAAGACAGAAAGACATGAACATCTTGGATGACAAGGGGGTGAGTAAATTATTTGTGAATTGTTGTTCTGGAAGTGGACTTCTCCTTTAAAGTCTATGGTGGGTACGGCCCTACCAATGGCTTACTTCTCACTTACAACTTCTGCATATTAAACTGGGAGATGACAAAGTGTTTTATCATCAAAAATTACTCACATCACTTAAATAGGACTGAATGAAAAATTATACTAAAAGGAAAAAAAAAAAAGAAGTGATGTGTGAAACAGTACAAGCTGTAATGATGTGTATCTCCCTCATGCTGAGAGCGTTCTAGAACAGAATGCTGAGTGAGCTTTTCTAAGAACAGTTCATGAACTCCCAGTGTGTGTGTGTGAACATGATCAGTTTTTGTACACTCAGTGTACTCGGCTAAACCTGCGTCCACTTCAGTTGTTTTATACGTCACTCTATGTGTGTGTGTGTGTGTGTGTGTGCAAAAAGTGTCTGTTCCTGTTGTTCTTGTACTTGCTGCACACATGTGGGCATGTTAGTATGTGTGTACCTGGTTATCCCTACATTATGAGGACCAAATGTTCCCACAAGTATAGTAATACCAGGACATTTTGACCTTGTGGGGACATTTTTTAGGTCTCATGAGGAAACAAGCTTTTGAATCATACAGAATATAGTGTTTTGAGAATCTAAAAATGGCTGTAGTTTTGTGTGAGGGGTAGAGTTAGGGTAAAGAGATAGAAAATACAGTTTGTACAGTAGAAAAACCATTATGGCTATGGAATGAACCCATAAAAAACAGTGTGTGTGCGCATATATGTGTGTACCCTGAGGACTGGCAGAAGAAAGCTCTATTGTCACCGTCAGTGCTTGAGTAAACAGCACAGTGCGTTCCCTCTCACCTCTCACCAACCCCACCTTCCTCCTCTTCCTCATTCTCACTCTACAACTCTCTCTCTTTTTTTCTCTTTCTCTATCCAGAGATTGGCTGAGCTCCCAAAACTCATTCTATCTGAAATGCTTCTTTAGCTCAGTGTGCTTTTCATACACTGTTAAAGCCTGGTGGACAATGAGCAGTGTTGGGCATGTTACTTTAAAAAAGTAATTAGTTACAGTTACTAATTACTTCTCTCAAATAGTAAATGAGTTAGTAATTGAGTTACATCATCATAACAGTAACTAATTACCAGGGAAAGTAACTATTGTTACTTTTGAAAGTAAAAAAAAAGTTAAACTACTTGGATGCCCCCAATATTAAATATGTTAAAAGAATAAAACACTGCACACTAATCTACATTATTTTAATGCATCTGTGGGACAATGTGAAAGACATTTCACGTTTTCGGTGTATACAAATATAAATAAGGTATATAAATAAGGTATCATTTGAAACTGAAAAGGGTCTACTTTTATTGTGTATAGTCATAATAACAACAAAACAATGTACTTTTGCAAAATAAAGAAAATATACAGGGTGCACTCTCTGCTGTCTCTGTCTCTGTCACCAACACATAAATAAAACAACCTGCATCTCAACGAATACCTACTTTACAGACATGAGCTTGAAAAGTCTAAAATGAAGTAAGTCACATCAAAAACAAATATTCTCTGGTAAAGTAATCCATATGATACCAAAGCGGGTTCCAGTTTTTCCCGTCTAAACTCATTATCTCTAATGTAATATCACGCCCATTTTCAAATGTTAAACATCCACATGAGATGCACGAACATGTAGGTAAGCTCTGTAAACAAACGTGAACTTATAGCAAGTTCATCTCAGGCTACTTTTCGTTTCTGGAAAAGGACACGCTGAGAGGAATAAGCCAGAATTTACCTCAGAAGAAGAATGCAATGCGATGTGCAGCTTTACAGGTCCTATGGCTGAGAGTGAGCCTACTCGGATCAAAGTGAGCTCAATTATAGTAACACCGCATTTTATTGTCAGTAACAGTAATGACGTTGTAACAGGGGAAACAGTAATTCGTTTGATTACTCAAAAAAGTGAAAAAGTAATGCCATTAGTAACGCTGTTTATTTATAATGCCGTAATTCCCATAACTGACAATGACAAATATATTAACAAGACATTTTCACTGATAGGTTGCTAAGGTGTTTTAGTGCATTGATGTGATGGTTATGCTACCTAGGGCATTGCTATGAGGTTGCTAACATGACTACTGTGCATTTGCTATAGTGTTATGAGCGGTTGCTAGAGTGTTTTCCCTGCTGAAAACAAACAAACAAACAAACAAAAAAACAATAGACACCATCGCAAAATGTTTAATAGTTTTATTCGTTATAATGGAACTTTTATTGGTTTTAATGGAAACTGTAATGGACCCTGTGGGTTTTTACTTGTAATTGGTCACCTTCTATTGGTGGCTTGTTAAAAATCCTAATAAAACATGTCCCAAAACACACTACAGAAAAACATTTTTTAATGGTTTGTAATGGTATTTGTGGTCGAAACCATTAAAATTTTTGTTATAATTTCTAATGTTTTCTTCAGCAGGGTTGTGTGGTTGCTAGAGATTGCTAATGGTTGCTAGTGTTCAAATCACACCCTCTTTGCATCATGTATGCCTGTAGCACAAATGCTGTAGTATGAGTTACATATGCCAGATTAGGGTTTGTCCGAATAATAGCGATTCCTGACTTTGTAACACATTACACTTGCTATTATCATCATCATCATCATCATCATCTAAATGCTCACAGATCAGTAGATCATGTCTCAACATACAAGCTTTGCAACAATAACTTCTGTGTCAGTTTTCAAAGCATCACAAACCTCATTTCTTTCCAGTCTTTTCAATGACCACAAAGGCTTGTCGTGTGAAATGTTACATAAATGTTTTGTAGGTATGCGTGTGTGTCTGCTTTTGTCCTGAACTCTTAAACTACCCCAGGACTATCTGCTATGCAAACAAACAGCAGTTGCACGGGACACAGCAATGCAGGCGCGCTCTGATTGGATAACAACTTACATAATCAGGCTGCCACGGCGACGGCCCCGAGGAGGGAGGGGGAGGGTCCAGCAGCACATGCACATACACTAATCTATTCGCATGCACGTATGCATGTTTGCTCTTCAAAAATCCGGTAAGTCAAGAATATTTGCAGACTGGCCAAACTGCTGTCAGGCGAGTTGCAATCACATATGACACGTAAATGTTGAACATATTACTTTTCTGTTAGATCCAGTAATTTTCATTTTCATGCAGTTAAAAGCATTCTTCGTGTTTGTAATTAGGCCCAATCTGTCATCAAACATCAAACAGAGAGCATATATTGAAGGTTTCAAAATAATCAGGGCCCTGTGGATGTCACACCATTACAATGCATCATTACAATGACACATCATGACACATCTCACACTAATTGATAACTTGTTCATAATGAACTTCAACAACACACTCTCTCACTGTCACATGCTAAGTGAGGGTTTACAGCAGAATATTAGCCAAGAAAAACTGAGAGTGCAGTGATCTTTATTACATCTCGATATCTCAAATTATGTCTCCTCTGGAGTTTCAGCTCTCGAACTGTTCTCAGATTTGCCAAGATACAAAAGTTATATCTGAATATGAACTCTTATCATATTCTATGTCATCTGAGCCATATAGCTCTATATTCATATTGTGTGTCAAAAAAAAAGACTGCTAATTTGCCCTTTTTGTCTTTTGAGATTAGAAAGAGCAATAAAACTTTAGACTGGCTGTGAGTCAAGTGCAGTGTTAAGGCTGAAAGTGTAGATGTAACTCAAGCTTGTCTTTGTCCTTCATTATAATCCAAGGCCTCTGTCCCTCTTCACCCCCACCCGACTCTTCTCCATTCCTTGTTCATTGTGTCTTCAAGCTGTCTGTGGATGAGGTTTGTTTCCTGTTTGAGGAGGGAGGAGTTGAACTCCGACGGCAGTGGCAGGTGGCTTCATGCTGCTTTTGTGTTCGAGTGTGAGTTCTTTTCACAGAATAAGTCAGTGACAAAAATAATGTTTAACTAGTACGAGCAATGACTCTCTAAAGTAAACTAATACAATCCTCGCTTAACCTCCAGCACAAATGATCTCAGAACAGTTAATTCCAAGTTGACACTACAGGATTTTAAGCCCGATTTGCAAGTCAACGAGCTCTGCGACAGGTCAGGCTGTGATCGGGGGAAAAACAGCGGGTGATCGGCACTTGTCAGTCTTTATGTGTGAACTACTCAACGACACATTAAAGAGGATTGCCAACGGCAAAAAAATATCTAGCATGATTGACATCACGTGGTGTCAGGTGTCACGACAAGCTACAGCCAGTGAGAGAACAAGGCACAGGTTGAGGCCACTGGAAGAAAAACAGCAGCAGCAACATGGCTTTAAGAAAAGTGTTGACATAAGAAATTAAGCTAATTTTTTTTAGAACAGATCATTGTGTAAAGTCAGTGGGTGGGAGAGTTGTTGTCAGCTTGTGTACTGAGCATGTATATATAAATGTTTGTTGTTTTCTGATTGTTTTTTTGTAAAAAGTGTATAGGGTCGCTAGAGGCGCGAGGTGTGTAAAAGTGTAAGTATATTTTTTGTGCGCAAAAATATGTGAATATCTGATAACTAAATACATGCAATTCACCTTTAGTCCTTAAGATTGTACTGTTTGATAGATAATAATGGTGTGATGTTTCTTTCGTAATTATCGCAGACATAAAACAAAAGAATATCATCAGCAAAAATTGAATTGGTTTTAATGGCTTTACTGCAGAGCAATTTCTGTATGCAATAAAATATAAATGTCACTGTCATTTGGTAGTGGGTGGGGTGAATAAGCTGCCAATGATCAAAATAATGACTTTGAAGTCATTGAAAACAATAGTTTTGAGAATATGGTTGAGATCGCGAATATGAGCCAGATGCTGAATGTACTGTGGAAGTGCACTCTGACGATGACAGCGATGGCAAAATCATCTGCTCAAATTAAACCCTTCTAAGTATCAAAAAGAAACAAAATAGGCTTTATTTTATTCTTCTGTAATTGTTCTTAAAATATCAAGATTTTTTTGCTTTTGCTGAAGTTAGAGATTCATCCGTGCTGGATATACAGGTCCGGGTCGCTAAAGACCCAAATATGTAATGATTGACGAAACGGTCATGCATTTAAGGGTGAACCCAGAGGTTCTCAACCTTGTAGTTGAATCTGTATTCATCTGTATCATTAGCTTAGCAAGATGCTAAAATCACATTCTACTGGATTCAACTGTAAGTTCAGCCTCTCGTCACTCAAAAAAAAAAAATAAAATTCAAAAGCTGTCACTGGGGCAGTACCTTTTCAAAAGGTACACCTTTGTATTTAATGGTAAAGTGTGCATATAAGTACCTACCTAAAATGTACATATTAGGACCTAGGTTTCATACCTTTTTTTGAGAGCGTACCCGTTACATGAGGAGCAAAGATTCATGTGACCTTAAAAGCATAACAAATCAGTCATTTAAGAGTTACCATGTCAGTTAGGATGTTGCATTAAAAAAGCAGCTGCTGATGTAGAGAGTCACAAGGCAGCACACCAGGTTTTGAAACAAAGCCTTAGTGTCCTCTTTTCTTCTCTCCCCTCTCAAGCAGCATTTCATCCTTTCTCCACTCTATTCACTATGGCTATTTGCCATCAATTACTCTCACACTCTCATGATATGAGCAGCACATCACAGTGACTCGTTCTTATTAGACTCTGGACATGCCAGAGCTGATATTCATGGGAAAGCCAGTTGTCAGCCACCCACACAAAGTCAGCTTTTCATAGGAGACACAAACTAATCTAAGAGCGGAGGAGGATGATTTCTACGATTCTTACACTGAAATCAAAAGAGTAGTTAATCTAGAAATGAACTTTTGGTCATCATACTCACCATCAAGAGCAACCATGCTACGCAAACTCAAAATGTTCTGCTAAACTGTGTGTTTCATGACATAAAGAAAGTCATGGGTTTAAAAAAGATACAAGGGTGAATACATAATAACAGCATTTTAGGGTGGACTATCACTTTAAAAAAACTGCACGCTTTCACTCCACTGGGATCTTCATGCAGATAATATGCTATTGTCATTCTAATTGCCTTTAATATTCTCATTTCCAATCATATTCTTATGTCAACAAAGCAAGAAATATATACAAATGAAAACAATGGACTGAAAGTGAAAGGCCCTTGCCTGAGGGTTCTAGTACAAATGTGATTCTACTTGTTATTTGCAATACAGTTGTAATGATTCACCACGGGAGAGGCACAACAGTGAAATTCACCATCCCTTAATTAGCGGTAATTATTCTGAGCTTCTCGAGGCTGAGAATAGCGAAGCCCAGCCAAGCAGCGTGGCTTGGGCAGGTCAGCGTGGCATATGTCACCGGGCGGCTCCCATCTGAGGTGGAGCTTTTGTCACGTATGATTAAAGCTGTGGGGGCTGCTAGTTAGCCATGACCATTTTGTTTTTACAGATGACTTGACTGTGACTTTCCTATGAGCGCATTTTTCTTAAAGCAATATTCTGGGTTAAATGCAAGTTTAACCCAGATAAAAACAGGCCAGAAACATGCTATAAACTAGGACAGGAACTACTATGGACAAGCACACAAACTCAGGGCAGCGCATTGTAAACATGCATTCCTATTACACACAGTTACCTTGTAGGCCTGCTGTGGCTCAGTAAGAGGGCGGCGATTGAGTTATTTAGAAGACGATATAATTATTTAAGCAGATAATTATAAACATGTTGACAGTTTAACTAGCTCAGCAAGATTCTGACAGTTGTTAAACTGAAGAAAAACTGACCAGGGGAAGACAGTTTACGCTAACGCAGCCACGCTGAGAATGTGTTATGAACTGCAGCCTAGCTTGCAGAGCTACAGAATATTTCAGTCCTTATGCACTACGCAGTTTTATAGTGGTTGTTCTATTGTACGTACATTTGTTTAAATGTGTGTGCATGTGTGTGTTTAACTGATGGTTATTTATAGCATGTCACAGATGCTGTCAATTGAGCTTAACTTGTATTTAACCTGAAATATTCCTTTAAGAGCACATTAATCCTCTGAGTTAATTATTAAAGTAGATTTGCATTTCCTAAAAGAAATCATACGGGACATTGGGTCTCATTGTTTCGTGGATTATGTAGCGTTTGTACGTATAGGAGAAGCTGTATTAAAAAAAAAAGTAGCACACTGATGAAACACTAGAAGTTATGTGCTCTCTTTTCCCTAATATTAGTTAAACTAGCAAACCTCTGTCAAGAGTGGCTTCATTGACTGTCAAAAGTGTTGCACAAGTATTTTGTGTAATATATTTTAACAAGACAATTTAACTAAAACTTATGTTTTGTTTATGAAAATATATTTCTAAACATACCATATTCTCAGTAGTTCTAGGCTTTCATGTTGAGTACAGGCCCAAAACACTAAAAATGTCAGCTGTGTTACACAGTAAAGGTAACATGGTGGACAGTTGCAAACATAGATGGTATTTTATGCACATATTCCTACAGATCACCTTCATTTTTATAGATTATTATACAATATAGATTGTTTCAAAGCAGCTATGCAAGGTCATGTTTGGGTTTTTGGGAAACAGAAACTGGTTTTCACATTCACACCCAAATATCTGTGTATAAAATTGAATCTTAGCATGATTAAACAGCCACTTAGAACGTAGTTTCAGTTGTTTGTAGGCAGATTTCATGCACAAATAAGTGTGTATGCATGCTTAAGAAATGAAACCCATTTCCTTTGCAGTGTTGTAAAGGTAAGGGAAGCCTAATCACAATTCTATATGCAAATATATCTTAAAACAATGACCAATCAGAACTGAGTATGCAAGAATTACCATGACATCATCACTGCTGGTGAACATTCAATAACATGTCATCTTAAAAGACTGTTTACAAATACAGATTAGATAGCACACAAGACTGAAATGATCTGTAAAAAAGAATCTGTACCTTAACAGGTTCAAGCTGAATTTATTACAGTTTGATACTTACCGTTGGGAGTTTAGAGCAAAGCAAAGATGTTTGAGGAATATCAACAAAGTGCTTCTGCTCAAATACTGAAATACTGAAAAGATGTTGAAATATTTATCAGCATGAAAACTATTGGTTTGTTTCAACCTGATGACATTAATTGTGTAAGTGTGACATCTCAAAGATGGTTCATTGATTTGTGAAAGAATGGAAATGCACAGGGATGAGCGTGTGTGCGTGTGTGTTTGTGTAAAGGTCAGCAGTCAGTGTTGTTCTCAAACTCCCTTTGAGCGTCGATCGCCCCTCCCCCACCAGCAGCGTCCACACAAAAGAGAACAGAGAGAGAGAGAGAAAGAGAGAGAGAGAGAGTACGTGAGATATGTGAGAGCCATTCAGAGAAAATGTGAAACCTTTGAGAATTCATTTGAGGTCATGAAAACAATCAGAGAGCAGGCTTTTTTTTCCTTACTGAAAAATCATATGATCACAGTACATTGGAATGATTTCTTACTGTCTTTATATTGTAGCCTTATGTGATTAGATTCAGGTTTCCCACCAAACACAAAGCTACAGATGCACAATCATCAGTGGCATTTGCTAATGTGAGACTTTCAACTGGTGGTTGATGAGACTAAACGGACTAAAAAAAAATCCCATAGATTTACACTGAAGAATATAGAGACCTTTGGGCAACTAACCATAATGCTTTACCGGCCACATAGCAATGCCCCGACAATCACCTACAACAATAACAAAAGGCAATCCCTCATATTTTCTTCATAAAATGTAAAAAAATATATTTAAAATGAAACATACAATTAAAAATATATACTTAATATTAATACTACATACTTTAAAGAAAAAGTCCTTTCACTTCCAGAACAACAATTCACAGATAATGCACTCACCCCTTTGTCATCCAAGATGTTCATGTCTTTCTTTCTTCAGTAGTAAAGAAATTGTGTTTTTGAGGAGAACATTTCAGCATTTTTCTCCATATACTGGACTGATATGGTGCCCTGAGTTTGAACTTCCAAAATGCAGTTTTAATGCGGCTTCAAATGATCCCAAATGCGGTTGTAAACAATCCCAGCTGAGGAAAAAGGGTCTTATCTAGCGAAACGGTTGGTTATTTTCATAAAAATAATAATTTTACATACTTTTTAGTGTCAAAAGCTCATCTTGTCTTACTCTTCCTGACCTCTGTTTTTTTTCCGGTTCATGACAGTTAGTGTATGTCGAAAAACTCCCATCTCATGTTCTTCTTCAACCTCAAAATCGCTGTTTTTCTTTGCATGGGTCGGTTCTTCTGCAGCGATGTAGGATGATTTTAAAATGATTTTTGAAGTTGAGTGAGAAAATACTATGGGAATTTTTCAACATACCCTAACTGTCTTGAGGGAGAATACACAGAGTTCAGGGAGAGAAAGGCAAGACGAGCGTTTGAGATTAAAACGTATTTAAATAGAATGAAAATAACTGACTGTTTCACTAAATAAGACCCTTCTTCCTCAGCTGGGATCATTTACAACCACATTTGGGATCGTTTGAAGCCGCATTTAAATTGCATTTCGGAAGTTCAAAATCGGGGCACCATATCAGTCCATTATATGGAGAAAAATCACATAATGTTTTCCTCAAAAAAACACAATTTCTTTAGGACTGAAGAAAGAAAGGCATGAACATCTTGGATGACAAGGGGGTGAGTACATTATCTGTGAATTGTTGTTCTGGAAGTGAACTTCTCCTTTAAATAGTTATGAAACATAAGCCAACTTAAGTCAACCTTTCGCAGTTTATCATCCCTCTTCCTTATATGACATCAATACTATTTCCATAATCACTCAACTCTATTACGCGTATACATTTTTAAAAATAGAACTGGAAGGAAAACAAACAGAAGGTAATTCATCTTCCAGGAATGTGGCCACATGTTGCAGTTTTTAGCAAGTGATTAATCAGATATGAATCTGATATGCATATCATCTCATCATACACATGTTTATTAAAATAAGACAGAAAGTCTTCCTACTTGTTTACAGTATCATCTCATGCACATACTCCTTTTAAAAGAAAATCACAAATGAGATTTCTTAAATAAATGAGATTAATTGGACGGCAAATTAAAACTTAAAATTAAGATACATTTACATGAGAAGCAACATTGCAGATTATTGGATTTGTTACCAGAGAATACAGTATGCACAGATGTGTGTGCTTACCACTTTTTGTTGTTGTTGTTTTAATGGTTTTATTTAAAACTGAGTGAGGTTTATGCTTAAAACAAAAAGAATGTGGTAAGAAAAACAAACCTAATTCAAGATACATTCTTTGAAAACAAGTCTAACTGTATTATGCACTTTATACTCCTAAAAAAGAAAAAAGTTTTTGTAATGCTCAAAGATCTTAAAGATTAATATTTTAAGCGTTACAGCTATTACTATGTACAAAAATGAGGCAATACTCAAAAGATACTCAAAATAATTTAATTACATATGCTTGGTCAAAGCATAAGAATTTACTGAGGCAATTAAATAGCTGACATTAGGAATTAATCAAGGCTTTAGCTATTTTGAGTATTATTTATAGTTGCTTTGTGTGTAGTCATATTAGTGAACTGTTTCCTTCAGTAAACATCCGACTGTTTCTGTGTATTACATCCATTTAGATGAAGGTGTATTATACAGTAGAGAGGCAGTTTTTCTGCATTATTTATAGGGGGAATCTAGTTTATTTACGGCTGGCTGCATATGTTCTATATGTGAAGTTGAAACAATCACAAATAGTTACCCTGGTTGAGATTTATTCATTTATGAGTGATGCAGTTATTTAATTTGACACAAATTTAGTCAAATGTTTGGAGTAAATCCAACTTTGCAAGGTTCACAGGATTTACGTGGTCTCTTTTTGTGCTGTAACCTACTTTTGGCAGTGAGTTCACATGATTTTGCAATTTCAGCAAATTAGATTTTTTCACCTTTCTGACTAGGTCACAACCAAATCCGTAATTTCACAAATAGGACTGAGTAACACGCTCCTATATTCAGGGTAATGGCGGGAAACAATGACTGTAAGGAGTATTTGTTTGAACCAACAGCCATGAGTTAAAGAGCAGATAAAAAACACAGAGTGTCCTGAAAACAAGCAGACAGGCCAAAGATCAGCCGCTCTCTGCTGGCGTGTGTTTCCAGCAGACCTTCAAACATTCCCAACCCGCAGACTGTGACCTTCCCCGCAGGGTCGCCATGGAGACACCGTTAAGAATCCACTCGTTCCTAAGCAGCAGTGGTCAGAGTGACTCAGCCAAAGACAGAGAGAGAGAGAGAGAGAGAGAGAGGGGAGAGAGAGAGAGAGAGAGAGAGAGGGAGACACGGGGAGGGGGGAGGGAGTGGGAAGACAGGAAAAACCAAGCTTGCTCCAGCAATTGAACATTGGACTTCAGCGTGACATGTTACATGGTACACGTTACATCACTCGTTTCCTCATTTAATGAAATACTGAGGTCTTATATTCAGTTTTCACCCATAAAGCCATCACATTGCATTTTCACATTTTAAACTCTGTAAACACTATTTAAACATCCAGTACAACTATTTAAATATCTTTTGCTTTCAAACTAAATCTCTTGTGCAGTTTGATATAAAATTTAATAGCAAAAAGAGTGTGGTTATGATTATCAAAACCAGAGAGTGCCTTAAGCAAAATTGTCCATCTTTTTATCTAGGTGATCGAGTATTAAATGTGGTGAATAAAACAAAATATTTAAGTCACATTATCAAAGATGATTTGAATGATGACGATGATGTGCAGAGCCAATGTTCTAAGTTGTACGGACAAGCAAATATTTTGGCTCGTATATTTTTTATGTGTACAGATGAGGTTAAAATAGCACTTTTTTACGGCTTATTGTACTTCTTTGTATACAGCGCACTTGTGGTGTCATTATAATAAAGCTAAAATGAAAAAGCTTCAGGTGGCATTTAACGATGCATTGAGAATTTTGCTTAGGCTCCCAAGGTGGACGAGTGCAAGTCAGATGTTTATATATAATAATATTCCTACTCTTCATGCTGCGTTAAGGAAATATGTGTATAATTTTATGTGTAGATTGAGTAATTCAAGAAATTAAATTATAATGATTCTAAGAGATCCTACATTAATTGATACAATAAGTACTCCTCCTGGTATTGAAAGTGCTGGAATGAATGTTTGTATGTTTTTTAAATAGTGTTGTGGCATGTATATTTATGTTGGTATTGTATTTTATTTTGTTACTTTTGTGGATATGGACCTAAGAGTCTGAAATAAAGGAGTGATGGTGATGATGATGCTATTTCATTCAGCCCATGATTCTCAGTACTTCACATCTAATACTAACAGGCTTGGGGCCAGTTTTACTGAACAGGGCAAATTAGCGCGATAGTGTTGGGCAGATTAATGGGTAAATTAAAGAACACAGATGCACCATCTCATTTACATATCGCAACATAGCGCAATATACCAAGTGCAGCGTAAATTAGCATAGTCGCAAATGAAGAAATAAAGAAAAATATGAAGGTTTGATAGACCTGGTATTGTGTGACTCCTAGTTGAGGGTTCCAAGTCGTCTTTTATTTCCTGAAGCAAATTAAAAATAACATGGCTTGGCAAACGATATGTTCGAATAATGTGTTCTTCTAGCATTCCACATAAATTAAAACATGTGGAAAAAAACTCTGATCCCTTCATCCATACGCTCTCTGTTCTCTGCGGTGCCTCCTCCAAGCAACAATAATTGCAACCATTTCTAGCTCAAATTAGTTTAAGACATGCTTTTTTGGGGTGTTAATAGCGCAAATGGCAGTAATTTGACGAGTGCAAACATTAGTAAAAAGCGTTGCGTGATTCATTCAACCCAGTCTTATAAAAATACATACCTCTGGGTACTTTTTTGCAGCATCGTTTTTATGTACCATACTGGACGTTTCGCAGAAATTTCAAAGAGAAATGTCCACTGAGTGGCGCTAAAACATGGGTTCAATACGTGAACCCTGGCACATTTTTATTACGTTGATATAGGTACGTACTGCTGTGTTTTTACTACGTTGCTTCAGATACATATTACAGCGGTTCAGAGATCAAATATCAGGGGAGTGTCGCTAAAAGTTAATGTTCTCTCGTGTTGGTAATGAACACCAAACCCAACCCTAAACCTACCCAAGTTAACAAATGCAAAACTGATATAAAAACACATTTGTTGACACAAGCGTGCCGTTTGAATCTTCCTTTTGTGCAAGTTTGAAGTGTTTTGTCGAACCGTAGTTTTCAAATCTCCAAGCATATTAAAATTGTTTTTAAGACACAATATAATATTCATCAAGTAACTGTGCAAAAATTACGCTTTATCAAACTCTGTAAATTATACTTTGTGTGAAAAGGAGTTAAAGGTGTCGGTTTTACTGCCTCTAGTTTTCATTTCTTTTGGAAACTGCAGTGATATTAACTTATTGATATGTATTTCGTGTCTTGCGCAAAAGTGCCGCCAGGTACGTTTTTGTCATGAGACCAGGTAGGATTCATACTCTGCTCCCATAAATTTTGTGTCTGAAAGGAAAACTCCTACAAATGCATATTCAATAAGGCCAGGCACAAAAATGACTGTATCCATGCCTTTTCAGCGCTAATTTAGTAAAACTTGACAATACCATTTTAATGCCAAAAGATGGTTTGCGCTGATGCAAGCTGGTAGTAAAACTTCCCCTTGGAGTCAAGACCAGATCAGATGCAGAAGCAGACCAACATCAAACCCCAAGACCCAGACCAAATGCTTTCAGTCCAAGAACCAGTCTGTCCATATGATGAGTTGGGGTACCTGGACTCAGACTTGGACTTAGACATTTTGGACACATAAAATAAGTACCAACATAAAATTCAGATAAAAATACATTAATAAATGTCTCCCACTCAATCTCAATTAGTTAAGAACTAGGACTCGACTCGCAGTTGACAAGGTGGACTGAAAACTACTAAAACAGCCATTCAGAGCCATGATGGAGATAAGTTACACTTAATTTAGAAATTAATTTGAGTATTTGTAACTTTAATATTAATAAACTGTTAAAAACAACCAAACCATCATAAAGTGTTAGCAATATTAAGCAGACACTAATACTCGAATGACTGCTAGCTGACACGGAATTGCAAAGTTAATTATATAACAAATAGAAAGTCTAATAGGGACCATAAAAAAGTGTTTCCTAGAAGTCTCGCTGATTATCTGTTATTGAGGTTATGGACTGTGTCTGGCTGTGGTCACCTTTAGCACATAAGAAATTAGAGATGTCTGAGACTACAATCCAAGGCCAAGATCCAGACCAAGAGTCTGCATTTGGAGACCCAGAAACAAATCAATACTGTCTGCATATAATATGAATTACCAGAGTTACTGGGTAACCATGTGGAAATTTAAGCAGAGCTGTTCAAGTCCTTGCACTCAACAGTTATTTGCGTCTCTGTCAACCCTCAAAACACCAGAATGGCTCCATGAGATGACAGCAAAATAATGACTCACTATATTATTCACCTCCACACTCTCAAAATATAGAACACGGAACAAAGGAAGTGCATTATAAGCAGTTTATAATACAATGACATATCAAAAAGGTAAAAACCTTTACTACTATTTGCTGCCATATGTCACAATGGCCATGTGGGAGAAGGTGGAGCTTTCTGAACAGTTTCTAGTCTGAAACTCAAAATTAAATACAGTATACACTGTAATAAATATAGTAATTCTGACATGATGTGAATGAATCACAAGGGCCCATTTAATGGACTTGAGAGCACAAGAAAATGACTCCAACTCTGGTGCTAATTATTGTATTTCTACAATTTGATAATGGTAATAACTGATGTGGAACTCCAAGTTACCCCTACTTAAAAGATCTACTGAAAATATCTTCTTTTCTGGTTTATGCTGGTAAGCACTGGTCTAGCTGGTGGCTCTTTCTAGTGAAGCTGGTTTACCAAAGAAACCTTGCTGGTTGAGTTAGTCAAGAAGTCTGGTGAGACATCAGCAGACCAGTATCCCATCCCAAAAAACAACACATGCTGATGTTTTTTAACAAGTACTTCAAGAAAAATCAAAGACACCTGAAATTAAACTCTGTTTTTGTTATCGCTTCCTTTCCCACTCGTTTATAGTCCATATAACATTGGTTTATTCATTAAACGGCATTTGCACACCACACAAGTGGTCACAGGAGATTTGAAACGCAGGTGGAAAAATGTGATTTTATCACTGAAAATGCATCTTAAAACTGTTTCCTAACCAAACCCAGTGTGATAATTATGCAGAAACAAGTCATTTGTCTTTCCACTTTGAAATGTCTACAAAAAACCATAGCCAGTCAGAAGAGTGTGGGGGCGGAGCCTCTTTCTAAACACGGACTGCACTCGCAATGATATGGTTAAGTAGATAATTCTGATTAATAGGTGTAGACAGTAATTAGTCATTCTATTTAAACCAGTTTAACATTATTAAAAATACATACTGCGTGACTGATAAAATCTTTGTCATAGAATACACTTGTTTGTTTCCTTTATTTCCCTTATTCCAATATCTAATGGAAAAATATGCATCGTCGCTTTCAGTATGGTTATAAGGTCATGAAATCAACTTTTAACGTTAGATAAAGCTATGACCAAAAACTGTCCAAAAATTAAATACATACATAACAACAACAACAACAACAACAACAACAAAAACAAAAACTTGTCATTTTCATTGCTGGATAGTAACTGATTAGATGTAATCTGGATTCTTGCAGAATCTGTAAAATTTTAATTATTTTACCAAAATAAAAGGGATCATACAAAATGCATGTTAATTTTTATTTTTATTTTTTTTATTTAGCACTTACCTTAATAAGATATTTCATACAAAGACATTTACATAGAGTCCAAAAGAGAAACTTATAGTTGAATTAATAAAATATCCCTGTTCAAAAGTTTACATAATACTGTACATTTTCTTAATACTGTGTTGTTACCCGAAATGCTAGTGTTTTTCTTTCTTTCTTTCTTTCTTTCTTTCTTTTGTTTTGTTTTGTTTTTGTTTTTGTTTAGTGATACTTGGCCATTAGTCCCTTGTTTGTCCCTTTGTCTTCTGGAAAACATGTAAGTATCTTCTGCAGCAAAATAAGAAAAATGTACACATCTTCATTCTGTTCAAAAGTTTTCACCCCCGACTCTTAATGCATCGTTTTTCCTTCTGGAGCATCAGTGAGCGTTTGAACCTTCTGTAATAGGTGCATATGAGTCCCTCAGGTGTCCTCAGTGTGAAAACATGGATCTCAAAATCGTACAGTCATTGTTGGAAAGGGCTCAAATACACAAAAATGCTGAGAAAAAAAAAAAAAAAATTGTGGGACCTGAATGATTTTTCTGAAGAACAGCAGGCAGTTGAACTGTTCAGGACAAACAAGGGACTCATAAACAACAATCACTAAACAAACACAACTATGGATCATTCAGGTAACAACACAGTATTAAGAATCAAGTAAACTTTTGAACAGGGTAATTTTTATAAATTCAACTATTTTGTCTTGTGGACTATATGCAAATGTCCTTTTATGTGAAATATCTTATTCAGGTCAGTACTAAATAATAATCATAAATAATATAATCCCTAAATAATCCATCTTATTTTGGTAAAATAATGAACATTTTGTAGATTCTGTAAGGTGTATGTAAACTTTTGACCTAAATTGTATATCAATACGGTACAATATTACCCTATTTACGGGCAGCTGTGGCCTAATGGTTAGGGAGTGTGTGTGTGTTCACAGTGTGTGTGTGTGTGTGTGTGTTCACTGCTGTGTGTGTGCACTTGGATGGGTTAAATGCAGAGCACAAATTCTGAGTATGGGTCACCATACTTGGCCTCACGTCATGTCCTTTCCTTTTCCTTTCCCTATTTAAATCAATGTGAAAAATGAGTTAAGTTACAAGTAATCTAAAAGTAATCAAAAAATAGTCTGATTACATTACACAAAATGTGTAATTACATTACTAACTACAACTGTCATGTAATCTGGAATCAGAAACAGACTTCAATTTGTAAGTAATCTATGCAGCACTGGTCCAGCACTTTTTTGTAAGTGGAGTTTAGCCAAGCAACAAAAAGAGACGTGGAGTGATTCACGTAAGGTTTCTTTGCAACGGTCAGCCCACAGTATTAGTGCAAGCTGTGGTGCTTTACAGATGTGTTTGTGTTGAATGTGAGACAGCACCAGTGCTCGGAGTCATTGAGGGCTCTTCTGAGAAAGGACATATCAGGTTGCCTGGCATGTAGCACCATACGGGGTGTGTGTAAGTGTGTGTGTGTGTGTGTGTTGGCTGGACGGAAGGACCTGATGCTATGGTTGAGGAGAGGGGGAGGCTGGAGGCAAAGAAGAAAAGAAAAACAGCGGCCTAACGGCTTTCTCTCAATACAGCTGAAAGAAACTGTGTAAAAGCGAGTCAATGGGGAGGAGCGAAAGCAAAACACAGCAGGTGTGCAGCAACATACATGTGTGTGCTGTTTGTTTGCGGTACAACCGGATATAAAGTCCCAAGCCACAACTTGTTTCTTGGCCGACTTATGTGTCTTTGGCTGGTTAACCGTGCCTGCTTTCACACTCGCTGTCAGTCGCTGTTCACCTCCACATCCCCCACTCCTCCTCACGTGTTGCTGTCTTTATCTGTCTATCTCACCCAGCGGGAACATGGACGCTCGTTGCACGTGCTCGCTCACAGTCTGCACCCAGCGCACTTCTCTCTCTGAATATGCATGTGACCGACAGCAAAGTCATTCATTTACTTTATTGGGGGAATAAATGCTATTTCCCATGAGAAGACGTAAAAATAACATGCAATTATTACAAACATCTAAACGCAAAACTGCAGCATTTGCGGCGCGCATCTTAGATAAGAACTTAAAGTCTTCTTATCTGTGCAAATGTTTTCTAAAAGCTACTTTCACTTTTGCACAAACGCATATCTGTGTTCAAGGTTGACTCGAACATAAAAACACGTAACGTGTCGTGTAACTTTGCTTGAGCAATACAAAAGGGGAAGTTTTTTATAATAAGACCAGGCCCTTTAGTGCTTCCCCTCATGAGTATTTTTTTTTTTTTGATCATGACTTTCTTGTCATTTCAGAATAACACATGTGTTGATCTCGACTTTCTCATGAGAAAATCTGTACTGTGCTAACCATTTCTCTGGTCAGGCACAAACCATTAATGAATGACATTTGTCACACACAAGTGTCTTAAACAAACAGTAAAACATGCCCTAGCCAGAGTCCAAGCAATGCATCTCTAAATGTGAAACCGCTGCACAACGTGACACAATCTCAACCAATCAGAACATATTGATGTTTCATGTAGAGTTATGAGGAGCTGGATTTTGGACCAGTGGGATTTTACTGTGGGTGTGAAACCCATTATAATGATATGGAAATAGAAACCAAGCAATCAACAACATGTCCAATTGCTCAATGAGGGTATTCGTTGTTTAGAACAAAAATTCAGATTTATATACATTGCCCAAAGTATACTTTTATAGCATGGCCTTTTGAAAGCATGTGTGAACACAAGTGCTCAACGGAAATTGCCATCTTTGTCCAATGTGTGTGTTATTTCAAGCAATAAACATATCTCAAAAGAAAATCTGTACTGTGCTAACCATTTCTCTGGTCAGGCACAAACCATTAATAAATGACATCTGTCACACAAAAGTGTTCACACATCATTCTGTCACAGTGCAGACGTCTTTAAGTTAAGTAGATTCTCACTGAAACTTGTCACATCTTCGAGGTCACAATATACTGTCTACAGCAATAAAGTTACAGGCTACTTTTTAAAAGTGAGAAACTTTGACTGACAGACATAGAAATATTCTGACTTGAGTAAGCGCATATCAAACAAAATGTGAAATAATCAAATGAAAGAAAAAAAAAGTTCATAAATGGCTTGTATTAGCTCCAGAATGAGAAACAAACGAGAAAACAGCTTATAAATCAAAAGTTTGAGGGATAGACAGTAGTACAAAATAAAAAAAAATTTCCACCTACATGTGAAAATACTAAATATTATATCAAATTAATGTCATATATAGGCTATAAAATCTGCAGTACATATATACATACAAGGCATAAATACTTGAAATATATTTGGTTTAGTTAACTGATAGACAAGGGAAAAAAAAAACTGTGCGGCACGTAACGAAGCCTGTATTTGATGAGGTTAAGTTCAGTTTTGTGACAGAAAGGAAACTCAAATGGCAGAAAGCGACATTCTGTTGATTTTGCTGGTATGAGGAAAGTTGAAGCAATCACGTCAGCGCACACAAACACAAAATATATCAGTTCCAGCTTTCAGCACTGCTAACTTGACAGCGCAGTTGGTACTTTATCAAAATAAAAGTGGAAATATTATGGAATATTTGGATTTGTGCCGAATGAGAGAGGTAGGATACAAGAGCACAAAACAGTTGAGTGCGCAAGCCTTTAAAGTAACGTTATACTCCTTTGTCAGTGAGAGATGCGTTCAGAATCATTACATGGTCACTGTCTTGTCAGCTTTGTTTTCAAATGCGCAACTCACAGCATTCGCTGTTCTTCTGCTGGTGGTTATCAAATAGAGTTGCATTACTGCGGGCGCCCCCTTCTGGATTGAGGGTGAATTGCCTGTATCCGTTGTAAGGCCTCATGCACCGAACCAAAATGCCCGTACTATGTGCAGTAGAATACATGTATCATTAAAAAATAATATATTGAACATATAAATATTGAGACCACAAAAAATAATACTGTACTGCAACAATTGACAAGTGACACTGGAAACCTACAATTATTTTTCAATGAACTGACTTTATTTGAGTCAAAATTAGACATATGTATACATCCATTGTTTCATAATTGAAAACAGAAACTGAAGACAGGATACCCACAACTCTAACAAGTAAAGATATTTTATTGCTCATACTTCTAGAGTGAAATAGCAAAGACATTGGACAAAGATGACAATTTCCATTGAGCACTTGTGTTCACGCATGCTATCAAAAGGCCATGCTATCAAAGTATACTTTGGGCAATGTATTTAAATCTGAATTTTTGTTCTAAACAACAAATTCCCTCATTGAGCAATTGGACATTGTTTGGTTTCTACTTCCATATCATTATAATGGGTTTTACACCCACAGTGAAATCCCATTGGTCCAAAATCCAGCTCCTCATAACTCTACATGAAACATCAATATGTTCTGATTGGTTGAGATTGTGTCACATTGTGCAGTGGTTTCACATTTAGAGATGCATTGCTTGGCATGTTTTACTGTTTGTTTAGGACATAGTATCTGGCAACATAAGTATCCACTGTATTCTCTGCATTGTAAATGGATACTATAGCAGTATTAATGTAAATGTGTAGACATTGCTCTTCTTCTAAGACTTTTTTTTTGTCTTTTCTTTTTTGCTTTTAGCTCACCTACTATCATGGTGATGGTTTAAAGAGAATCTTACGCAAGTTAAAGGAGAAGTCCACTTCCAGAACAAAAATGTACATATAATGTACTCAACTGTCATTCAAGATGTTCGTGTCTTTCTTCAGTCATAAAGAAATTATGTTTTTTGAGGAAAACATTTTTCTCCATATAATGGACTTCTATGGTGTCCCAAGTTTGAACTTCCAAAATGCAGTTTCAAACGATCCCAAATGCGGTTGTAAACGATCCCAACCGAGGAAGACAGGTCTTATCTAGCGAAATTATTGGTTATTTTCATTTAGAAAAATACAATTTAAATACTTTTTAATCTCAAACGCTTGTTTCCCCTTCAGGAACTCGAGCTGCGTCCAGCGAACGCTTTGGGAACGCCCTTGGCGGACGACGCTCTGAAAGAATGTGTAATCGAACCAATGAGAAGGCGGGACGTCACAGGCGGGTGACGTCATCAACCAGGAAGCATAAAAGCACGTGCGAAGCCGGCCGGCGTCAGCTTCTGTCTTTCAGCGGAGCGCTCTGTGTTTGTCTGATATCCTCCGTTTTTTCGTGCAAGTTAGCACAACTTTCTTTTTGAGGATATGTCTAAAAGAACTGAGAAGAGTGGCAATAAGAGCGGGCCGCGTTTCACGCTGTGTGTTCCCCCTTGTAAGAGATATATTACGAGTGGGGATACACACAGCATGTGCGTGGTCTGCTTGGGAGCGGAGCATGCTATGTCAGCCCTCGAGAGGACTGACTGCCCGCATTGTGAAGCACTTCCTTTGCGGGTGCTCCGCTCCCGGAAGGCTCTCTTTGAGGAGGGAGCCTTCACCAGCGTTCCCCAGGGTGTTGGTCCCGCTGCCGTCGAGGCGGAGCGGGCACTGCATTCCTGGGGTTCGCAGCTGGACCTGCTGGAGGGAATGGAGACGGGTGACCCCCTATCTCCTTCCTTACCCGGCAGGTCCGATGCCCGTTCTGAGGGTTCGGAAGCCCGCACTGCGGCTACGTCCTCCCAAGGAGCGGGCTCTTCTCTCCTTTTGTCTTCCTCCGAGGAGGTTGACCTGCAGAGTGCGATTGAGGAGCCACTCCCTCAATCGCCGCAGTACGAGGAGCTTTTGGAGGTGGTTACTCGTGCGGTCGACAAGTTAAAGATCGACTGGCCCGCCGAGGTAAAAGCTACTCCGCAGAGAAGCAAGTTAGATGAGCGTTTTCTGCGGAGTAAGCCTCCACCTCCAATGAGGAGCCTTCCGTTCTTCCCCGATCTCCACTCAGAGATCTCGAGATCGTGGGAAAGACCGTTTTCGGCTCGCTTATTTGTCCCCGCCTCAGATTATTATGGCAATGTGGTGGGGCTCGATGAGCGAGCCTATAAGACGATGCCCCGTGTGGAGCAGACTCTCGCGAGTTATCTGTCTCCCAGCGGGGCGTCGTCATTGAAGGCTCCCACCTTGCCCTCTAAGCCGCTAAGAACAACTTCAGCGCTTGTGGGTAAGGGGTACTCGGCAGCAGGTCAGGCTGGAGCATGCTTGCATACAATGTCAGTGCTCCAGGCATATCAGGCTGACCTGCTGAAGGGGCTAGCTGAGGGTGAGAAGGTAGATCTGGAGGAACTCCAAAGGACCGCAGATTTAGCTCTCCGTGCCACCAAAGAGACCGCCCGGGCAGTAGGGCGGTCTATGGCAGCCATGGTGGCCGCGGAGAGACATCTGTGGTTGACCCTGTCCGATATGAAAGAAAAGGACAGGGTCTTCCTTCTGGACGCCCCGCTTCAGCCTTCTGGCCTGTTTGGCGACGCAGTAGATTCTGTCGTCAGCAGGTACCAGGAGGCTCGCAAACAGGCGGCGGCGTTCCAGAGGTTCCTCCCTCGCCGCTCTCTAGCCCCGACGGCTGCTGGGCGTGAGCAGCCGTCCCCGAGTACCAGCTCCTCGTACCGCCAAGTTCAAAAGTTGAGTGTCGCGACTCGCGCTCCCCCGTCTAGGGACCGAGACCCGCGGCACTCTAGGCCGGGGTCCTCCAAGGCGAGGCCCGACCTGAGGGTCGTGCTTCAGTCTAGGAGGGCCCAGGCCCCAAAGCGGTCCTGACGCCAGACCAGGACCGCCGAGCGCAGCCCCTACCGGGGAGGAACAGGTCACACCGCATTACACGGTGTCCGTTTCTCCTCGGTGCCCTCGGGAGGTCGATTTGTTGTTCCTGCCGAGGCTACAGGACACAACGGCCTCCGACGAGCTTCTGCCCCGGATTTCTCCGCCCGGGAACGTAGCGGAACCAGGGTGCTCGTCACCCCCTCGGGGGTCTCTAGAACAGTTAGCTCGGCAGTCTCCTGCCGGTCCGCCGTTACAGGTCTCCGAGCTAGTAGTTCAGTTAAATCCAGAGGCCAGCCTCGAGCGGCTGGTTCCCTTAGTAGACTATTTAGCAGCGTGGAAGCTACTGCCAAATGTGTCTGCATGGGTCCTGCGCACTGTAGAGAAAGGTTATGCTATTCAGTTCGGCGCCCCGCCGCCGCCTTTCGACGGGGTTTTTCCCACTCTGGTGGGCCCCAGGCAGGCTCTGGTCATGGAGCAAGAAGTAGAGACCCTTCTGAGGAAGGAGGCCATCGAGGTGGTCCCTCCTCACGTAAGGGAGTCCGGGTTCTACAGTCGGTACTTCATTGTTCCAAAGAAGGATGGAGGGCTGCGGCCGATCATCGATCTCCGTCGCCTCAATCATTCAGTCATGAAACTGAAATTCAAGATGCTTACAGTCAAGCAAGTAGTGTCACAAATCAGGTCCGAGGACTGGTTTGTGACGATAGACCTGAAAGACGCGTACTTTCACGTTTCCATCCTTCCTCAACACAGGAAGTTCCTGAGGTTCGCTTTCAGGGGCGAAGCTTACCAGTATCGGGTTCTTCCCTTCGGCTTAGCACTCTCACCCCGCACGTTTACGAAATGTGTAGATGCCGCCCTGGTCCCTCTTCGGCTTCAGGGCATTCGCATATTAAACTACATCGACGACTGGCTGATCCTAGCAGCGTCCGAGAGTTTAGCGGCTCGACATCGAGATGTCGTTCTCGCCCACATGAAAACGTTGGGGTTAAGACTAAACGTCAAGAAAAGTGTACTTTCTCCATTACAGAGGACCACTTATCTGGGCGTGGTGTGGGACTCGACCACGATGCAGGCACGTTTGTCCCCTGCTCGTATTGTGTCGATCCTCACCGCAGTCAAGAGAGTCAAGCAGGGCCTGTCACTCACTGTCAAACAGTTTCAACAACTGTTGGGTCTGATGGCAGCAGCGTCCAACGTGATACCTTTTGGCCTGCTGTACATGAGACCCCTACAGTGGTGGCTCAAGTCAAAAGGGTTCTCCCCGAGGGGAAACCCGCTCCGCATGATCAAGGTCACGCGCAGAGGGCTACGTGCCTTAGACATGTGGAAGAAGCCGTGGTTCCTAAATCAGGGCCCGACTTTGGGAGTTCCTTGCCGCCGCGTATCGCTAGCGACAGATGCATCCCTCACTGGGTGGGGGGCGGTCATGAGTGGTCGCCCCGCCCAAGGTCTGTGGACGGGTCGTCATCTCGGTTGGCACATCAATTGCCTAGAGATGCTGGCCGTATTTCGAGCGCTGAAATATTTTCTTCCAGACCTCAGAAATCGCCATGTGCTGGTTCGACCGACAGCACAGCGGTGGTTTATTACATCAACCACCAAGGAGGTCTGCGGTCGCGCCCCTTATACAAGCTGGCGCACCAGATCCTTGTGTGGTCCCAGGACAAACTCCTCTCCCTTCGAGCAGTTCATATTCCTGGGCATTTGAATGTGGGAGCAGACATCCTGTCGAGACAGGGGCCGAGGCCCGGGGAATGGATGCTTCACCCAGAAGTAGTGAATCAGATATGGGAGATCTTTGGGCGAGCCCAATTAGATCTCTTTGCCACGAGGGAAAATGCACAATGTCCCCTCTGGTTCTCTCTAGTTCATCCAGCTCCCCTGGGGCTGGATGCTATGGTACAGACGTGGCCGAGGCTTCGTCTGTACGCCTTCCCCCGATTGCTCTGCTCCCAGGAGTTCTGGAGAGAGTACGCAGGGACGGGGTCAGCCTACTGTTAGTAGCCCCGTACTGGCCGGGCCGAGTATGGTTCTCGGACCTGATATCTCTCCTCGACGGCTCTCCATGGGAGATTCCCGTCAGGAGGGATCTCCTCTCTCAGGCGGGGGGCACCATCCTGCACCCCCGTCCGGAGTTGTGGAAGCTGTGGGTGTGGCCCCTGAGGGGGCACAACTCATAGATTCTGGTCTCTCAACTGAGGTTGTGGAGACCATCCTCCATTCCAGAGCTCCCTCTACGAGGAAACTATATGCCCTTAAGTGGAGGCTTTTCACTTCATGGTGTGAAGAGCGCCAGCAAGACCCAGCTAACTGCCCGGTTGGTACAGTACTGGAGTTTTTGCAGGCTCGTTTCTCCACAGGGTTAGCCCACTCCACCCTGAAGGTTTACGTGGCGGCAATCTCGGCCTACCATGCCCTTCTTGATGGTGTTTCTGTGGGTAAGAACCCCCTGGTTATACGTTTCCTCCGTGGTGTACTGAGGCTGAGGCCTCCGACACGACCCCGCGTCCCTTCCTGGGATCTGACTGTGGTGCTTGAGGCTCTTTGCAAACCTCCTTTTGAGCCTTTGGAAGAAATCCCGATTCGGTTTCTTACCATTAAGACGGTGCTTCTACTAGCCCTTACTTCCCTCAAGCGGGTTGGGGACCTGCAGGCCCTTTCGGTGGCCCCTTCTCATTTAGAGTTTTCTCCAGGCAATATTAAAGCCTTTCTTTACCCTAGACCAGGGTATGTTCCTAAGGTCCCCACCCACCCACCACAGCCGGGTGTGCTCCAGGCCTTTTGTCCTCCTCCCTTTCGGGAGCCTGACCAGCAGAAGCTTAATTGTATGTGCCCGGTACGTGCCCTAGATGCATATGTCCACAGAGCTGCCCTGTGGCGGAAATCAGAACAGTTGTTCGTCTGCTATGGCCCCCCTAAGAAGGGGTCTCCTGCCTCTAAAGAGACTTTAAGTAGATGGATTGTAGATGCTATATCTACGGCTTACGAGTCCTCTGACCTCCCTTCACCTTTGGGGGTCAAGGCTCATTCTACGCGCGCTTTGGGCGCCTCCAAGGCCTTTTCTGCAGGTGTCCCAATACAGGACATCTGTAATGCTGCGGGATGGTCCACGCCCCTCACCTTTGTAAGGTTTTACAGCCTTGATATCCGAGCCACTCCTGGCTCTTCTGTCCTCCTGCCCTAGCTCTTTCACTAGGCAGGGATTTGGAAGTCTGGTGGCGTGGGCATCTCGTTCCCAAAGCGTTCGCTGGACGCAGCTCGAGTTCCTGAAGGGGAACGTCCCGGTTACGTATGTAACCTTGGTTCCCCGAGGGAACGAGACGCTGCTTCTCAGTCCATCCTTCCGGCATCCCTGCCGAGCGCTCGCTTCATTCACGAAGCTGACGCCGGCCGGCTTCGCACGTGCTTTTATGCTTCCTGGTTGATGACGTCACCCGCCTGTGACGTCCCGCCTTCTCATTGGTTCGATTACACATTCTTTCAGAGCGTCGTCCGCCAAGGGCGTTCCCAAAGCGTTCGCTGGACGCAGCGTCTCGTTCCCTCGGGGAACCAAGGTTACATACGTAACCGGGACGTTTGTCTTGCTCTGCCTGAACTCTGTGTATTCTGGTTGAAGACAGTTATCAGGGTAAGTTAGTCAGGGTATGTCGAAAAAAAAGTCCAATCGTATTTTCTGCCTCAACTTCAAAAATCATTTCAAAATCATTCTACATCACTGCAGAAGCACCGACCCAATCTTTTCAAAGTGAACATGCAAAGAAGATCAAACACCCTTAACAAAAATGGTAAAACAGTGATATAGGACGATTTTGAAGTTGAGGGAGAACATGAGATGAGAGTTTTTCAACATACCCCAACTGTCATGAACCGGAAAAAAAGTTCAGGCAGAGCAAGACAAGACGAGCGTTTGACATTAAAAAGTATATAAATTGTATTATTTTTATGAAAATAACTGATCGATTTGCTAGATAAGACTCTTTTTCCTCGACTGGGATCATTTACAACCGCATTTGGGATCATTTGAAGCCGCATTTAAACTGCATTTTGGAAGTTCAAACTCGGGGCACCATATCAGTCCATTATATGGAGAAAAATGCTGAAATGTTTTCCTCAAAAAAAACATATATATATATATATATCAAAGTGAAAGTCAAAGTGAACAAAGTCAAAGTGAACAAAAGCATCACTTCCTGATAAACTGGCACTAAATATCACTAGGAAAAGTAGGAGAAACCACTGAATATAATAATTTTCATATATAATAAATTATCTGTGATCATTGCTTTCAGAGGTGGATGCTGCTGTTTGGGAACACAATCCTGTAAGACAGTTCTGGGAGGCAATTATACTGAAATACTTTGATGACAGACAATTAAAAATGACCAGTACAACATTTCAGATGCTGTGTAACAAGTTCAATCCACTGGTTAGTCAGGTTATGCCATTTGCCATTGCACAAAGTCACGTTACACGTTACTGTTTTGAGGCACGTGGAGAAATGCATTCACAAAATGCCAGCTCAAGTATCCGTAAAAACTTTTTTACGAACAAAAGGATTTTCAAAATATTTGTTTCTGATGCTATAATTCAGGGTAATGGAAACATTAATGTTGTCGAAACAATCCCTGTTCACACTGATCCATGAAAAGGACTAAAAATGTTGTATGATGCATGCCAGGCCAGTAGTTGGTGATGTTACTTTTTAAAAATTACTTTGTAAAACTATGCGCCTGCGCACATACTAAAGGGGCACATGATACACGTGTATGGCATCACCGTTTTCAAAAACTCATGATTTTTACGTTTAGCCAGAGACATTAAGTGAATGGCCAGTATGCATAAAAAGTCTTTATTTGAAATGTGTACAGCCCCTAAGACAACCATTAAAAAATGCACAAGGATGAATTTCTGTTTTTAATTCATCATTTACAACCATTGAAAAAGTCTCACCATAATATTTGCTTTTCTGTTAATGAAAACAATTAAGGGACAAGTTGAAATGATTTTTGTGACAAACATTATGCCACATCAATTTACTGTTTGCTACTAAAACCTCTAAATGAAAGTAATGTTGGGCTCTACAGCAGAATGAGAATGTGTATTGTGTAATGTTTCATAAAAGGGTTTTGCAACTGAACTGAGCAGAGTCCAGCGTTCTCTTCACTGAGCGATGTGTCATAACCAGCCTCTGACCTACATGAACACTGAATGCCAGATGTAGATCCAGGACAAGAGCCGGTCTTGCCCAGCGCTTAGCACACACACACACACACACACACACACACATGCACAAACACAGCGTGAGCCAGGGTGGAGAGAAAGGAGGAAAAAAGAAAGAGCAAACAAATCATGGGGTGGGGAAACCACATTCCTTGAGTGCTATGAATAGCTAATGGGATCCTGGGGAGAGAAACGAGAACCTGCTCTGAGGCGAGGATACACGTCTAGTGTATTTAGAAGAAGGGCATGGAGGAGATCAGCGTATCATCAAAACTCAGAAAAGCAGCTTTAAAGATAGGATTTCCAGTGTTGCCTGGCCTTGAACCTTTTTTAAGTTGTTCTCTAATTCTTTAGTAAACCATTCCTTCATGTGGTGTGTCTTCTAAAATGAGTTCCCTCATTGTGTTTGTTTCTTGCAAACCAACATTTGGACTAAACCAGATATTTTGAACTGATTTCTTTTTGGCCTTAAATGCATGTTTCACTTTGGTTTCAGCAAGCATCCATTAACTTTATTTTCAAACCATTAGATAATAAATTTTCAACAGGTGTCAGCATGTAGGCGTTGATGTAATTTCACTGAACCATGAAAAAAACTGGCTCACTTACAGATTATATGTTTTTAAATCATTTCATATTAATTTAGATTCTGAACAAAAGTGACGTGTGAGTGGGTGAGTTGTTTACTTTGTAATTACTCCATCGACTTCCACTAGTTTGGCCCAGTCAAGTTGAATTAAACACTGGTTGAGAACACTATATAATGAACCTACAACAAAAGTGTAATACCAAACACTTTTTAATATTCTCAGCCGAAACAAAAGGTCAGATAAAAGTTATTTCATGATTGTGGAAGATTGCATAAAAACAACAACAACAACAACAAAACTCCTTGTTTCTGGAATAAAGTGAACTGATTAACCATTTGTAATAAAAAAATAAATAAATAACACAAAGAACAAAGAAAGCAAACTGGGTCAGTTTTGATCTCAGTGAACTTTAAGGCTACACAATTTATATGCTGAATGTATATGCATCGCCCAACGCATGGGCAACCACAACATCTGTGAGCGTTTTCAAACCCAACAGAACTCAACCAAAGTCAACCAAACTTAGATTGCATGGCTTGCTGTTGTAGATGAGCGTCTGTTGTCATACAAATCACCCTGTAGAATGGGTGGTTACATGATATTGAAGTGGTGTGTAGTGTGTTATTTTGTTATTGTGGTTGGAATTGCTCTCAGATGAGTATTTTGATGAGCTCAGTGAGCTCACATGGCTGTGTTAAGTCTAAAGGTATTTGGTATTAGAGATAGTTCACCCAAAAATGAAAATTCTGTCATCATTTACTCATCCTCATATCATTCCACCCGAAATATTTTTCATTGGTACACAAAAAGTATCCTCAAAAGCATGATAAATATTGTTCTCATTCACTTTAGTTCTCAAATTTCAGTTGCACGTCTATGTATTGAACTTGACGCATCATGTTTAGAAGCTGTAATGTTGTTTAGTTTAACTGATGTCAAACTACACGTATTTTTTCAGTGCCAATCTGTGGCGGAAGGAAATATTTTCAACAAATAGCAGTCTAAATTAGAGTTTGTTCCTCGCACGATGTTGTTGAACGGTTTTAGAAGACTTGTATTATTGTGCTCAAGCCGTATATGTATCACTTTTGTGTTTTTTATCATTCTTTATTCTCCTCTTGTATTCACAATGAGGTGAGAAAATAATATTTCCATTTTTGGTTTGAACTGTCCTAAGGAACTGCATAAGCGTCATTATGCAGTAATATAGTGCTCAAGCCGTATGGACTACTTTTTTTTTTTTTTTTTAATTATTATTACTTAGTTTCCTTTTGTATCCAAATGGAGGTGAGTGAATAATATTTTAATTTTTGGTTCAACTGTCCTTAGGAAGTGCATTATCATCATCAAGTATTGGATACTTAAGAGTTTGGAGGCTGGTCTTGGGAAGACAGACTTATATGGGGGGTCAACGACTGCCAAATGGAACCAGTGAAGCAAAACATGACTTTAACACCATGAGACACAGGCATGCAGGGCGTCACCCCTCCCCCTTGCTTCTAATTCCCTTGTTTTGTGTCTCTTTCTTTCTCATTCCCCTAATCACAAACTAGCCACATGCACACACACACTTACTGTGGCAAGGTAACAGCGGAACGTGAATCTGCTACGTATGCTGAGTCATAAACACAACAGGTATAAACATTCACAAAAACACAAACACATGGACACGCATGCTCAAGCAGTCTGGCACAAACATGACCTGATCCTGGTTACCTGAAGCAACAGGTGAGATGCTCCGCCCCCTGAGCTGATAAACAGATGGGGTGTGGAGAGATCTTTGTACAGAACGCAGCGTGCACTGGAGATAATCTAGGCTGGTGCGTGTACATGTGTTAACTAGCTGAATAGGAGTAAGTTTAAACTGGCTAGCTCAACCTGTCATCCCATACTTTGTCTGGAACTGAGCTAAATATGTAGATATACAATGTTACCTCAAAAAACTTCAGCATCAGGAAGTTTTAGATAAGATACATATTTCACATTGTTGTACATGCTGGACATGTTGTTGTTCAGGTAACTACTATAGCATGTTTACCCAATCTGTCTTGCTCAGCAAGATCCTTACTCTTCAAACTGTTGACATTAGTTAATTTGACATTAGTTAGAAGAAGCCATAGTCGAAGAAGGTTTATGCTGATACCTGCTAGAGTCCTGCTGACAAGGAATGTTCTCAGAGCTTTGGTTAACATTCTGAAAAGATTTTTTCAAACTCATAAACAAAAATTCATCCAGTCTTGTTAATAGAACTCTGGTCTTTTATTATACCCTCAAAGCATTAGCACACACAAAAAAAAAAAAAAAAGTAAATAAAATAATAATAATATTTGTACATCGTCCAAGGAATGTTTGATTTCTGAAGCATTTTAGTTGGATGTTTAAATGATACTAATTGTATCAGAGAACATTCAAAAGTAACATTCCAATAATGTTTGCAAAATTCTAAAATGCAGTATTCCTTAATGCTCACATAACCAAAAGTTAAACTTAAACCAAAATGTTAACTTAACATTAGCAAAACATTATTTTAACATATTTTTGTTAACTGAAGAATAATAAGGAATATGCATTGTGCTCTGACACATTTCATAAAACATTTATGTGTACAGTTGTGCTACTGTAGCATAGCTAGATATGCCTGTGTTCAAGAATATGTTTTAGGCTTTAGGGAACATACACAAAATACATTACATTCTACATAAGAAAATTCTGCAAATACTTTTGTGTAACAATAACAAAAAAAAAAAAAAAAATGGTGCTCTGTCAGTCCTCAAGCTGAAAAGACGTTTGCTGCAACAAAGTCTGATGCAAACATCCTGTGATCAGTGAAAATTTTAAACAGGCTGTACTTTTGGAAATCCAATGTGCCATATTCACACTTGATCTCAAAATATTTCACACATTCTAATTTTGCTGCAACACTAACTTAAGCATTAACTTAAGCATTGATAAATGGCAATTGCAGACAACTGTGTGCAATTGTACTTTTAGAAATCCTGTTTGCCATATTCAGACTTGGTTACAAATTAAACAGGTGTCAAAGTGGATTCTACACTATCACTATGAAGCGCTAATTTTACTGCACCACAGTTTGACGTAAGCATTCTTTGATAAATGGCAATTTCAGACATATTTGTACAGTTGTGCTTTCAGAAATACTGTTTTTCATATTCATACTTGATTTAAAAAAAAAAAAAACTAAACAGGTTTTCAAAGCAGATTCTACACTATCATGGCTATCAATTGCTAATTTTAATGCAGTGCAGTCTGACTTAACTATTTTTGATAAATGGCAGACAGCTGTGTACAGTTGTGCTTTCAGAAATCCTGTTTTTTGTATTCACACTTGGTTACAAACTAAAGAGGTTTTCAAAGCAGATTCTACACTATCATGTCTACCAGGGCTAATTTTACTGCAATGCAGTCTGACTTAAGCATTCTCTGATAAATGGCAATTTCAAACAGCTATGCACAGTTGTGCTTTCAGAAATCCTGTTTTTTGTATTCACACTTGGTTACAAACTAAAGAGGTTTTCAAAGTGGATTCTACACTATTATGTCTATCAAGTGCCAATCTTACTGCACTGCAGTCTGACTTTAACATTTTTTGAATAGCAGACAGCTGTGTATACAATTGTGCTTTTGGAAATCCCGTATTCACACTTGATTATAAACTAAACCGGATACAAAAGTGGATCTTACACTATCATGTCTATCAAGTGCTAATTTTGCTGCAGTGTAGTCTGATGTAAGCATCCTTTAATCAATTACAATTTCAGACAGATATGTACAGTTGTGTGTTTAAAAATCCAGTTTGCCGTATTCACACTTGATGACAAACTGAAGTGGTGTTAAAGCAGATCTTACTACATTTCTATCTATCAAGTGGTAATTTTGCTGCAACAGTCTGACATAAGCACCATTTGTTCGTAAAAAAATTTCACACAAGTGTATGTGGTTGTATTTTCACAATCCAGTTTGCTGTATTTACATTTACAGACAAACCAAAGTGGTTTCAAAGTGGATTTGTGCTCCAAATGCTCCATTAGCACTTTCTCTAGGGTGTAAGTGCTCTTAAATGCTTCTTCCTTTGAAATGTTACTAAAATCTTTTTTGCAACCCCCCTCTTTCAAAAACCACGAAAGCCAAACCTCAGATCACCACATTCCATAAAAACAACTGATTCATCTTTGTTTCCATAGCCGCTCTGCTCTCCACATCTATCTCAGTGGGTTTCAGTACTGACCTGTGAGTGTGCGTGCTAAACACCAATATAAACACACAACCAAACAGCTGTGAAAATATTCATGACACTTTTTTTATAAAATGTCAGAGGGAGAGAGTGAAAGAGGAAAATATAGGCACTGATATGGAAATGCTCTCCACACACCACCTGCAAATTGCTACGGATAATTTGCAGTGTTGCCACACGCGTCAAAAGAGGCCGTCCATTGCTGTGACCTTTCTACCAATGCTTTCATTATCTGGCTCTGTAGTGCTGAAGGTCAAACGGAGCACTAGTCTCAAACTGAACCTGTTGGTTGTAATTACCTTCCCAATGACATTTTGCTAGCCTTAGTCTATAATTGTTTAGGAATAACTTTATTAATCATGTTGACGCTTGGTGACATGTGAATGAACAGAATAAAACGGCATGAGTGTGAGAGTAAGAAAGAGAGATTAAAGGCTATTTGAGCTGTACTTAAAATCCAATAATGAGCAAGTTCATCATAAAGCCATCTTCCAAATCTTGTTTTTGCTTACACTAAATCACATAAGCCAATAACAATCATTTATATTTTAGAGCTATCAGGACATATTTCACATGGAAATGGCAAACATTATATGGATAAACAAAGAGGATGAAAGAAGGTGAGACTATTACTATAAAGTACAGTGGATGGTGTCATAATAATGGGAAAGTGACAGTTCCTGAAATAAAATATGAATGAACATCAGCTTGGCTTTTCAGAAATACATTTAGTTTGCATATTTGCATCATATTTGCTGTGGATTGACAAGGTTCACAAAACAGTGCTTATTATAGTGATAATTCCAATCAACAAATTATTTACAACTTTTGTCTGTTTGTAACCTACTAGCCAGATCTTACTACTACACATACTATTACATATTAGTTATTATTTTTTATTACATATTAACATCGTTTTACCATATATAATATAAATAGCATTTTTTATGTCTAATGTGAGCGCTGAAATGTTACTTTAAAACAATTATTTTCAACAATTCAAAACAAGAAGTCATTAGTGATATTCACACTAATAAGATGAACTGAAACACAACTCATGTAATTATAAAAACAATGTTTCTCCACAAGTAACTTGTAGATACTTTGTTTAGCTGTCTGCCTCAGTTGTAAGTGAGACACCTAGACTAATGTAAATGCTTTGTAATTAAGCTTTTTAAAGGCTTTAAAGGTGATTGTTTTCTCTCTCTTTCTGTGAAACGTGTATGCATACTTCCACCTAGTCAACTATATGCAGAGTCAACAATAAGACATATTCTGTAAGTATGTCAGTAATGTTACAGGTATGGGGTGTGACTCCAACCATGCATGAGATGAGTGGTGAGCTGTTTGGGAAACCTGTTTGAACATAATCATTTTGCATTTCCATTTGGTGCTACTAGTGGTGAAAAAAAATGCACACTTCACCTTTGAATACTGTGCAGTTTACAAGTTTTCTTGTTTTCATAGGCTATTTCTCAGAGTATTTTTATGTGAGTAAAATGGTGCACTCTAAATGGGCCACTGTGGTCCACTGCAATGCTCTGAGGTAAAATATGTCCAGATTTAGAAGAAAGACTAATTTTATCTTGTTATTGCATTAGTTAGGCCATTAGCTCTTGACACATTTTGACACCCCACAAGGAATTTCAAAAGAAATTGGTTTTAGCACTGAACACCTACATGAAAGGAACAACTTTAGCATAAAATATGCTTAGTTTGTCACAGGGAGACTTTATGATGAAGAAAATGTGAGTGATGGCCCATGAAAAATTCACTGGCCCTGGGTGTTGTAAGTGGTGGCCAAGACATTGGTATGCAGTTGCTAGGGTGGTTACTAGGTGATTAAATACTGGTGCAAGTCAAAAGAGCCCATCTATGATATTCTGGATATTCCCTAGATATGGCTCCTTTAATGTAAGTCTAAAATCATAAATTGTATAGTTTAGCAAAGTAAAATCACAAGAAGTTGTGGTAGCATTCATATCTGCAGCACAAAATGCACACATTCGAATCAAAACCCCCAATGTCAGCAACAGTAATACTGATGCTTGTCTTAAACATAATTCATTACAATTTTTGTCCCTTAACAGGTTTTTGTAGGCTATTCTGTGCAAAGCTAAAGTCAGCTGAACACACTGTTCAATCTGTTCAAGGCTGAATCAGGCTTAATTTACACACTGACAAAGGAGACAATAGAAGAACAGGAGAATGTAGAGAGAGAAAGAGAGAGAGATTATACACTTCTGCTAACCACATTCCTTTCTAGAAATGGAGGAGTGAGTAAATAGAGGTATTTCACCCTGCCAGGAGTTTTCTGCATGACTCCTAACTGTTTTGAATTCATTTAGGTGAAAGTGTTTATGAGTTAGTATTCAACACACAAATACATTTTTTTTATTTGAGCTTTCTCAAATGCACTACCTTTTGTCTAGATGGTATGTGTTTGGGACAGATTGAAGCTCATCCAAAAATGTAATTCAAATCATGGGAAACAGTGCAATAGCATATAGCATATATGAATGTGTGAGGATATATGTAGTACTGTATGTTGCTGGTGTCAGTCCATTTGCACATGCTTCACACCAGCAGGAGGTTTTCTTTCTTCTCGCAGCCTGTCTCTCTCTTTAAAATGGTAAATATGCCATTTACATAAGAGACAAAAGGCTGTGCCCTGCTTTAGGTCTATTTTCTGTTGAAGTGCATTAGATAAGAATTGCATACAGATGAAAAATAAGAGGTCACACTAAAAATACCTGTCTGAAATGAAAATTGATCCTGGCTGTTCATTAAAGTTGAGTAGCCTTTAAATCATACATCTATATAGTAGATCATTCTTTATGACATAAATAAACACTGCTCCAGCACAGAATTAGGACCTTCAAATAATAAAAGGCAAACAGGCCACAGGGAAAAAAAAAAAAAAAGGTGGGAAACAGATTTCCTTTTAAGACTAACAATATCAAGCTTCTTTATGGAATCAAAGAAATTTTTTATACAACCAGCAGCACTTCAATCATGTTTTAGTTGATGTGTGATTTCTGAGGAGATTCTTTGCCAGTGCACATAAAACTGAGAGCCATGTGAGTAATTGGCCAGTGACGTCTGTGATTATAGGAAGAGCCAATTACAGCAGGCGGGAGGCGTGGCTTGCGTTGCTCCGCCCCTCTCGCTGGTTGTCTTTATGTATGTGTGTGTAATCCCTGTGCTGACCCAGAAAGCGCTCAGCAGCAGCAGCTTGTTCAGACTAGAGTACAGTTACTGGAGATACCTGCGCTGCTTTACAGAGACTGAGGACACGAAACAGCATCTTTACAACAACAGGATCTATTTGACGGTATGTGTGTTTTATATGGAGTTCACTGTGGTAACGAGAAGGCTTGATCGTTTGTTTGTAAATGTAATCTTTGATATCAGCATGTATTATCGATATTTAAATATTTGTATGGACATATGGTTAGATAGGTTAAGTTTTCCTTTTCCTTTTCTGCTCTGGTATTTAAGTGTTCTTACAACTCAAAAAATATGTTGCTCTAGTGTAGCACGAGTTTTGTTCTTAGAAAACAAGATAATGCACAGTATGAAAATATTACATTAATAATACTACACTTGTAATACTGAAGTGTCAGTATTTGAAAATTATTTATGTTCGCATAAGTGTACGTGTATATTTGTACTGCACTATATATTTGCGTTATTGCTATGCATAGCTCGATCTGAATATTAACGCTCAAGGAGACGCTTCAACTTTTCTCTAAATACACAGTAAATTCAGCAGTGTACGTGCTGATGTTTAACGAAAGTTTCACTGTGGTCTGACAGAGATTGTAAAAGTCTGTAGCCTATATTTCAGTTACAGACTTCATCATAGTAGAAAGAAGAGGAGAAATTCTTTGTTTTATGTAGACAGAGACAGAGAGGTGAGGCTCCTGTGGACCCCAGACGACATTGTCCTTTCATCTCTTGTCTTTATCTCAAATGTTGACATAGACAAAACTGTGCACTTACAAAAATACGTGAATAATTCTTAAACTTATGTTCTGATTCGCTCCTGAAGCTATTGATGTTAGAGATGAAAGACAACAACACTGGACAGGATATTTGCTGACAATGAATAGGGCTGGTTTTTAAAACAAAAAAAGGAAAGTAATTTACATGTTATCAACTGTATGAATTAGGAAGATGAATTCATTTTATTTTTATTGCAAAGTTATGTATATTTGCTTTATCTAGAGATCATAACCAGTTGGTGTATGCCTACAGATTAATACTTGATTATAACTGCATTGCACTTTACGATCTAGTATAATATAATACATAATTTCACAACTCTAAACACTACCCTGTCATGTGAGTAGATCCAGTCATTTGTGGGTTTTGTCATTATCTCTTGCTCACATGTATCTGGCAGGGGGTTGGCTTTGTTTGCTGAACACTTTGTCCACCTCCCTGCCTGTTATTGTTTTGATCTTCTTGGCGGCTCCTTGATGCTCCTTACTGCTCTTTAATGCGATATATCTTGTGCAAAAGGCTCAAGCTATCATGTATCTGCTTTAAGTTTGCAACAACAATAGGTTAATATAATAATATAATAAAATAAAATGAACACATTTTCTTAATCAATATTTCATCTTCATATCTCTAGCTAAAACAAGATATTTGCTTACTTGTAACTTATAACATGAAAAAGGAAAACAATTTGCTAATATTTTTTTATTCAAGATATTATCTGTGAAAATGGTGCTTCTCAAGTAAATTTGTCTCATTTTAAGGATGTGTCTTTTTACAACTGTAATCAATAAAAGTCAATTGCAATTGATTGACAAGCATGTGAGACTGATCTGTAAAAGCCAAAATTGATTATCCAGACTTCCTTATATTGATATAACACTTACTACTGATGGTTTTCAAGAAAGTGAAAGTGTTTGTCAGCTGATACTGAGAACCTGCTTGAATATTTGCACCTCACTGTTGCCATTCTTCTCATATCTCTGCAGTTAAGAAGGCATGGCTGAACACATGATGATGCCTATGACCCACAGCTCTGCTGGCGGAGGCCTGCATGGGTATCGCATGGGAATGAATGGCCCTTCTCCGCACGGACACCAGCCTGGTCTGCGGACCCTTCCCAACGGGCAGCTCATGCACTATGGCAGGGGGCCCCAGACAACCATGGAAGCGGCCATGAGGCAGAGGAACATGATGAACGGCACCATGAACGGTCAGGTCAACGGCCAGATGAGTGGTGGACACCCCCACCAAATGCAACAGCCCAATATGATGTACGGAGGTCCAAATCAGCAACCGCAGGCTCACCCTCAAACCCAGCACCATCATATGCACCCACAGAACCAGCACCCGCAGCAGTATATGGGTGGAGGAGGCCTTACAGCATCTCAGCAGCTTATGGCGAGCATGCATCTTCAGAAACTCAATACGCAGTACCACGGGCACCCGCACGGACCCATGAACGGGCATCACATGGGAAACGTCCAGCACAGAATGGGTCCTGCTCAGTTGGCAGGCATGCAGATGGGCATGGGTGGACCAGCATTGGGCCTCAACGTCATGGACATGGACTTGATTGATGAGGAGGTTCTGACGTCCTTGGTGCTGGAGTTCGGCCTGGACCGGGTTCAAGAGCTTCCTGAGCTTTTCCTCGGACAAAACGAGTTTGATTTCATCTCGGACTTTGTGTGCAAGCAGCAACCAAGTACTGTCAGCTGCTGAAGCTTTGGTTCTGGTCCTTGAATCAGAGAAAGACTTGGTCGCCAAAAAGGAGCTGGGGCAAGACAAGAAAAGCCAAAACAACCATGTTGTCCGTATCTGTGAAGCTGTGCTAGTGCACACTTTATTTCAAGTTCTGGATGTTCCTCAGATGTTCTTCAGCACAAGTGTGGCTCTGGCCAGCAGGTGTTGTCTTGTCCCACTGGCCATTCTGGAATGACGTGACCAAGTGTCCCAGGGTTGAATGTAACTTCACATGGTGGAAAAAAGAAGTCTGCTTGGAACTTTGCAGAAACTGCTTTGCCTCCTCAGGAGGAAACTAGAATCAATAGCGTTTAGAAATGTATTTATGTATAACACCTACCAAAAAGCAGACGTGCTCTGTGGTGATAGATACTTGCCTTTTCTCAAACTAACCCCTTGTGATAAAAGACCTTTGAATGAGTGTGTTATGTGGGAATTGAAGGCTGGTACTTCAAAACGGGTTGTTTTTCCAGTAGCTCTTAATGATATTTGAAATGGTAAGCGGGTGGTGAAGTGGTAGCAGTTGGGTATGAAACATTCTTTGTGCGCAGTGTTTCCATTCTACTAATATGTAAAATGTGTCACATTTAACACTCATTTTTTTTTGCTACATCTGACTGAATAAGACCCAAAATGAGTGTCTTAACATTCACTATAGGATGTGTCTTGAAACCTTCAGGAAAAATGGTGGAATGTTTTGTAGCCTCCCTTACGAAATGCTGAGCCTGTGCTCCCTGCTGATGAGTCTGAACTGCCTTATAGTTTTTTTAAACGGATATTGATAAATATTCACTGTAGACATTCTTACCTTGTTCTACGGGATGCTCTTTGTGTGATTCAAACACATGACATCGAAACTCCAGCTGTTATGTAGTGTTTGCTCATATTGTAGTGAAGACCACAGTTTCCATTAAGCTGCATAAAGAATTAAACCTTCCACTTGCTTCTAAATTAACCTGAATGTAAATCGTTCAATTGTTGTTTGAAACAACCACTAACCATAGCACCGATTTCCTGATGTGTGTTTAAGCCAACCTTACAAACGGGCGCAAAATGTTGCTTCCCTCCTCGCTCCCCGAACACTGCAGGTTTAAACCTGATTATTTTTAAATTACACTTACAACCTTCTTGTTAATTGAGGTCAGCATGGTCAGTCATCTCAGATGGCCTGATAATTACAAAATGGACCTGTTCATTTGCTTGCTATCGCTCAGGGTGTAATGAAGAGTTGGGAACGGCTGCCCTGCTGGGTTTGAGAACTTCCTGTGTCGTTATGTTGCTAGTTCTTGAGTTCTCTGTGGGGGTTGGGTTGGTATGGAAATAGCACAGCATACAGTACTAGTAGGTTAATCTGTTCCACCAGAGCCGGGCTCAACTCCCTCGACTCTACCCGCCCCAGCTCGGGTAATTGCTCTACGTACGGCTTGGGATTGTGAACAATTGCCACCCAATGAAAAAAAGCACAAACAACTTGATGGGTCATATCCTGTGTTTTACAACTCCCATCTTGGCTGATTGTTTAGGGCTTTGATGCACAAGGAATGGGAAATTCAGTTTCAGACTTTGATTTCGTAGGCTGTATTTCTTATATCAGTAGAGACTGAATTGTTTTCCTCAATTATTCTGTAATTTGTGAAACTTGGATGATTATAAACAACCCATATCTAGAATTGAATGATATGTAGATTTTTAATTGATGATTGAATGATTTTCCACATTCCCAGAGACTGAATCACGTTCATGTTTTGTTTTGTTAAAGGGAGGAAATATGTGAAACTTTTAAAAGAATGCTACTTGAGTTTGTCAGTCTGTAAATCACAAACCACCCCGCAGATGCGTGAGAATGTCCCTTGCAGGTGTGATTGTATGTTCTCTTTCAAACTGTGTGCTGTTATGTACTGTCGCCATGCTCCCACAAATGCTTTTTTAAATGTTGTTGATTCTATCTTAAGAAAATGTATTTATTTTCATTGAAAATAAAATATTTATTTAAAGAAGTGGTTTCAGTGAGTGTAATTGCATGTCTAATTTAATTTTGCTAGTGACACAATTCACACAGTTCAGCATTATACACAATAACAACTGGGGAAATGTGATGCAGTATATATATATATATATATATATATATATATATATATATAGGAAACACATCTCTGACAGTATCAAAATGTATTTTCTTTCAGTTGAATACCGTCATAACTAAATATAAGGTCCTGAATGGAACAAACTTATGAGACGAGCAGCCAAAAGGGTGGTTGTGCTTGCTTAAGTTGAAAAACCCAACTGCAACATTATTGCATAAACAAAACAGTTTGGCAAGAATCACACATTAGTACATGATTCTCAATGTAGCAAATGTCAGTTAAATTAGTACACAATTTCTATTAAAAAAAAAGGTCTTTACTATTGCCATAAATCATTAAAAGCCATCTAGAAATATCTGGAATCTTAAGGCACCATCTCATTTATTTAAAGCCCATGGGCCTCATTTATAAAGTGTGCATACGCACAGACTTCATCTTAGTGTGTATACTAAAATTCACATCAACATTCAGATTTATAAAAATGGTCTTTGACGTGGAAAAGTGATTAGCACCACATCAGGGTCTGAGCAGATGCACACACTTTTCAGTGTCCGAGTACTGAAATCAATTCTAAGCAATTCTTGCCACTCGCCATTCTCAGGTAAATTATTTTGATGTTGTTGCTCTATTACATGCTAATGACATTAATTAGGCAGGGTTTACAAGGCAGAGATCTGAAACCATTTAGCTGCGCACAATTTCAAGATCATCTGTGATTTATAAATTTCACATCTGAAAGAGTTGTACACACATTTTTTGTGTGTACGTTCATTCTCTGAATCACATGTATAAACACATTTGAGAAACTGTCCTGCAAAGCTTATTTCCAGATTGCAACCCTGGCCTGTGACTTTTTGAATGATTCTGAAGACCTTGATTAGCTGGTTCAGGTGATTTGGAGTTTAAAGACCTGATTTAACAGGATAGGTAACCCAAAAATGAATTTGCTGTTAGTTTACTCACTTTCAGGGCATCCAAAATGTAGGTGACTTTCTTTCTTCAGTAGAATATTAAAGATGATTTTTAACCGAATCCATGGTCCTAGGTGATTTATAATATGCAAGCCAATGGGTGCCGTAGCTTTCAGAGCTAAAAAAGAAAGTACAGGAAACACAAAATGAAAACAATATATGATATATTTAGGTCTTATAAAGCAATACAAACAGTCTGTGCAGTGGTTTCCTTTCTTTCTTTCAAGCTTCCTGTCATGATCATATATGTGTAGTAGCAAAATAACGCTTTACTGATGCCCCTGTTGTTTACAACAAAGAGGGAGGACACGTGTACAGATTGTGGCATCATTAGCCTTTACAATGCCAGGTTCTGTTAAACTGCTTTACTTGCTGGTGGTAAACTGCTTTTGAAGGTGTTTGGTCTGCACACACATCCTTCCTCTCTGTTGTAAACAAGAATGGCATCAGTTCAGTCATGATTTTGCTATCGCACATTCGTCATCATACGTCAAAAAGCTTGAGGTTCTGGATTGCAGGTAATAATGTTGTAAATAATGCTCCTTTTCTGCAGGATGATCATTTGACTGCATAAAATCCCAGTATGTCGGCAGGAGCCACGAGTATTAATTGTGTGTTTCCTGTACTTGCTTTTTTGACTTGCATATCACGAGGACCACAGTTTCAGCTAAAAATCATCTGTTCTTTTGAAGAAAAAAAGTCACCTACATCTTGCATGGCCTGAGGGTAAGTAAATTAACAGTGAATTTCCATTTGGGTGAACTATTGCTTTTTGAATAATCTTGGTATGCTCCATTGCAGTGTTTTGCTTTATTCACATCGTTCCAGGTGTCTCATTTACAGGTGACTATTCGGATTTTAGAGCAGATCTGTTATCTGAGAGTGGATGTTCCCATAGCCGATGATCTAATCCGTCTTACTCTGTGGGATCAGGTCTGTGCGTCTCATCTGACGGACAATTGCTCACAGTCTATTGCTTTGTTCTGTGTCAAACAAGCCAGACTCCATTTACATAAAATCCATAAACAGGGATGGGCTGAAACCTGTTACCAGACACGGGATATGGACAGTCCAAACTGTACTATAATATTCACCAGACCAATACTAGCCAATGATTTTCTACAAAACCCTGCATTCATGTTCAAACAAGATGTCTTGTAACTATAAACACCAAACCCATATGTATAAAGTGAATATTAATTAGTGCTATATATCACTGAATTATTGCAAATCCACACTGCATGTTAATCAAATCACAGTCAGCAGTCACAGCCATGAAATGTCACTGTCTAGCACCTCCTTCCAACCAGACTGCAACTCATCTGAAACAGTGCAAGTTTATTAGCCTGAGCACTGTGAAGTTAGATATGACTGAGATTAATAATTGTGGATAGCTGTCTGATAACCTGTTAAAACTATTATTACTGAATCTAGCCATGGTTATCATGAATGTGATACTCATTAAATCGAACAGACTGAATATACTGTATGATGATGCTAAAAGACATTTGCTCACACATGTCATTTCTGGTTAATACAGAAAGTGTTTTATGTATTCATTTCTGAATTTGTGTTGTTCTCTTAATTAACCTGAAAATTTGGCAAGTGTGACAAATTTAGGTTGTATGAACATTGTGGGAACATTTTTTTGAAATGTTCCTAAAATATTAAAATATCCAGTCTTCTTGTCATGATTATAACATCATTTAAAGGTTACAAAAACACTTAGTTTCACGCAAATGAAATATGTTATTTGAATGTATATTTGTACAGTTTATTTGCTTACTATATTTTCATGATTATAACATAAAAAAAAAAAAAGTTTCTTAAAGGGGTCATCGGATGCAAAGTTCACTTTTTCATGCTGTTTGAACATTAATGTGTGTTGCCAGTGTATGTACAAATCTACCCTATAATGATAAAATTCAATGCAGTGGTTTTTAATTAATCTGTAAAAATAATATTCCCTTTTCAAATTGAGCCATTCTCAGATGCCTGTCGGTGTGCCGTCACACCAACAGAGTCCGCTCCCACAATAGTTGATTGACAAGAATATTTCTGATTAAACGATTGAGGTGTTTTGTTGCTGAATGTAATAATGAACATAGTGGATGCAGTGGATTATGTTTGCTTGTGAGACGAATGTGCCTCCCAATCTACATAAATGCGTCTATGTTCGCGCAAATCATTCGTGATCCAGCTTCACTTACAGCAGAAGTGAGTACAAGGGATTTTTTCTGAATCATTGCAATCACCTTTCCTAAAAACGTGCTAGTTACCAAGTTTCGCGGCTAAACACGTTAAATGCGGCTAAAGTAAACAATCTCTCGGAGCAGCTCGTCACTCCACAGAGAAAAGAGAGGGCGGGGCGAGCAGAGCTCATTTGCATTTAAAGGAACAATCCCTCCGAATGGGATTATTTTTGCAGAGCTGATTTTGACAAGGTAAAAAGGATGTTGTTTTACACAACCATTGAGAATTTTTAACTGAAGTACATTATAGACTTTTCATTAAGACCCTAAAGAATCATATTAACTTGGGCATCTGATGACCCCTTTAAAAGGTTCTTTATTTTCACCAAGAATATAACATTATTTGAAAGTTTATTTGTAATATTCTAAAACGTTTCCTCTCAACATTATGACTTTTAAGTACAAATAACATCTTGAGGACATTCTGAGATTATTGTTCTAAGAGCATTTTCCCTATTGTCAATCAAATATTAATAATGTTAATATGAAATATTAAGAAATATTAAGAATATTAAATAAAGTTTATTCATGTGCACTATTAGTATTCTTTAAACTAAAAATAGGAACGCATACTGTCAGTCTACGTTTTATGTACTTCTCAGGAATATACTTAAAATGACATTTAAGTATATTTGACTTATACTTAGTAAAAGTCTAAATATATCTGAGCAGTATTGTTCTCTGAGAGTCCATGTTTTCATTGTATGGTTGGAGGCGCTATTACACATCTTATGTACAAAATTTCCAAAACACAAGCGAAGAAGAAACCGAAACAACAGATGCTTCCACAGGCTTTTAACACAATCATCAGTCATAAAACAGCATCAAAACTGTGTAACGTTCAGGAATAAAAAAATTCAACCAATTAAGAGGTAATAATAACCACAAGCTTTGGGGTGTTGATCGACAAGTTTTGATTATCATTCTGAATCCAGTTCATTGTCTTTTTCAGCTTTTTGTTTAAAATGTTGTTCCTTTCTTTCGTTTTTATTGTTATTTAAGAAACTTACCCACATTCAAGTGTTTATCAAAAAAGAAAGCATTAAGCTAGAATAAGATGTTTTTGTTTACAAGCAGATACCCTGTTCTTTTTTTGATGTTTTGTTTTTTTACATTGTATTTATTCATTATTATTTTTTAATGTTCAGATATTCATATAACAAAACATATACAAATTGATACATAATATGAGCATAGTATACTTTAAGTATGATGTAAAGCCCAAAAAAAAAACAAAACAAAAAAAACTTACGAGTATAGTTGCAGCATAAAACTACTAAACTAGTAGTTTGCTGATACTTCAAAGTGTACTAAAATGTTACAAGTATTTAATTAGGAAACTATCAGTATACCCGTATTTTAACTTTTAGTATAGTTGCAGTACAAACTAAAACAGATATAAACTAGATGTGTACTACTTAAATGTATACTTTTATATACTAGAAAGCGTACCAATTTAGTCCCAAGGAGTACTGAAATAGTACACTTACAAGTACACTACTAGTACACTGACATTTATACACTTACTACATAAAGTATACTTAAAAATATACTTGAACTTTACTTAAGTATACTTAATGAAATAAACTTGAAGTATGTTCTTCTTCTTGGTAAGGGATGCTTAGGGTTTTAAAATCTGTTCAGATTTTAAAAGTCTTGTAGTATATTTCAGCCTTTACATCCGGCATTGCAAAGCCGTCATACAGGCATTTTAAAGAATGCCCTAAGCCATATTACCTGATACACATCGACATGCAGACATGTACAAACACCTGTAATCTCTCAGTACGATATGTTCGCCCGTAACACACAAATCAAGTCAACATAAAGACAGCCCCTGTCCTGTGCTGGCACTGTCTGCTCATCTTCATGTCTCCACCCTGTCTCCCAGACAGCTTTCTGCTTCTCCCGCTTGACTCATTCAGTCTGTGTGTTTTTTCTGTCATATGTGTTTGTAGACAGGTGACTGCATAGGGCTACACCAGTAACACCTCAAGCATTATTCAGTCATCGCTCAGTTTACGCTGAAAACAGTATGACTGTGGTTCTGTATTTGGCCTGTTTCACACCACATGATTAACCAGCGAGTAAGTGGCACAACAGCAGGCTCACGTCGTGCTTCCATGCTGACAGCGTTTCTGCTGCGCACCAGAGCTGCAGCTCTAAACAGAAAATAAAGTGGTTTCTACTTGACAATTTGTTTTATTCATAGACATATACAATTTAAAATGTTATGAGGAGTTGGTCATTAAGAGTTATTTCCTAATTACATCTTGATCATTGTGAAATCTAATTTGCATAAGAAGAAAGATCATGTTTGCATCCACATGGTAATTATTCTACAAACAATGACACATAAACTGCAAATTAAATCTTAAATCATCTGGATTCAGTCAGATTTCCTTTACCAAAAAGTAGTATACTTCAAGTTTATTTTATTATGTATACTTAAGTAAAGTTCAAGTATATTTTTAAGTATGCTTTATGTAGTGAGTATACAAATGTCAGTGTACTAGTAGTGTACTTGTAAGTGTACTATTTCAATACTCCTTGGGACTAAATTGGCCCACTTTCTAGTATATAAAAGTATACTTTTAAGTGTACTTCAAGTATAACAGTAGTGAACTTTGAGTACACAACTAGTTTACATCTAAGTTTTTAGTTTCTACTGCAACTACACTAAAAGTGATCTTATAGGTATACTGATAGTTTTAAATACTTGTAGCATTTTTAGTACACTTTCAAGTATAGTCTCAGTAAACTACTAGTTTAGTAGTTTCATACTGCAAGTATACTCATAAGTTTTCTTTAAGTGAACTTTACATATACTTTAAGTATACTACTATGTCCCTATTTAGGTATTAGTTTTGTATGCATGTTGTTATATGAATATCTGAACATACAAAACATCAAAAGAAAGAGCAGGGTATCTGCTTGCAAACAAAAACCATTTAATTCTCGCTTCATATATTCTTTTTTATAAACATTTGAAGGTAAGTAAGTTTTAATAAATAAAAAACACGTCTGATGATCGTGTTAGATTACATGTGGAAGCATCTATTGTTTCGGTTTCGTCTTCGCTTGTGTTTTGGAAATTCTGTACAGAAGACGTGTAATAGTGCCCCTTATTGTATAACAATGAAAACACGGATTCTCTAAGTGTAATGCCATGCCAGCAGAGGGAGCCCTCACCCATTGACTGACTGTTATCGCTCCCTCTGCTGCTTCTCTGGTTACTTCCTGTTTGGTGGCCATTTAAGGAGGCCTATACCAAACAGGCTTTGTGAAGTATTGTTTTTGTCTGTGCGGACTCTCCCAAACATTTTCCCTATTTTCATTGCCTTGTTTTGTTATTTCCACGGTTTTGTTTCTTTGTCATAGTTTTACCTTATTTCTTTGTCATAGTTTTGTCTAGTTCTTTGCCATAGTTTTTGCCTTGTTTCATTGCCCTGTTTATTTTTCTACTTTGGACTGCTCACTTGGATTTTGACCTTCTGCCTGCTTATTTGGATTACGCTTTTGTCTTGCCTTCGTGGTACTGTTTGTTTGGAGATCGACCCTGCCTGTCTTGACTACGCTGTGTTTAATAAAGCTCGCATCTGTATCTAACACGCTTCACTGGAGTCTCGTTACACTAAGCTTAGTATAGTATAGCTTTAGACCTTTTCTAAGTATAAGTCAAGTATACTTAAATGTCATTTTAAGTATATATCTCTGAGAATTACATAAAGCACATTTCTGAGAAGTACTTGAAAAGTAGACTGAAAGGATACTTTCCTATTTTTAGTTTAAAAGAAGTATATTAATAGTACACTTGAATTAACTTCTTTTTCGTAAGGGTTACTGAATAGAAACAGCTGAGAATTATTGAATGGGAGAATGGGTGACACTGAACATGGTAGCTTAAGTCATCGGAAAGAAATCAGTTCCAAATTAAAGAGCCAATCTGCAATCTGCAAAGTCATTGCTTGGTATTTAATTAAGACAGTTCTTACTGTTTGATGACAAACAGCTTGATGTTAGAAGCTCCAGGCACCTTAAAAATTGCTGTTAAGTCATCATCGGTGCCATTAAATGTGTGCTTAGTCTTTCCTCTACACTGCACATGCTCAAATCTGGGACAACATAAAACAGAGTTTTTATTGTTATTTGAGGGTTTAAAACTATTTAAAATTTGGCAAGTAGTTCTGAAGACAGACATGGAAATGCTAAATAGTTGGAAATAGTTAAGCATGCACATAGACTGAAGGTTGCACTATTTTAAAAGAAGACAAAGTGTAGATTATTGAAAAAACAAAATAAATAAATAAAAAAGAAAGCATACAAAAGTTATAGAAGTTAAAGTTTTCTGTAAAGAAAATGTACTGCACTAAAAATATGTTTTATATAAAATCATTATTTTACAAAATATACTGGAATCTAAAATGACCATAAAATCAAAGTCATATGTCTAACTACATTCCAAATTTGAAGTTGACATCACCAAAAAAAAAAAAAATAAATAAATAAAATAAAATAAAATAGGCGCTATAACAAAATTATCCACTGGGTGACACCAAGATTAAATTAAAATACATTTAATATAAAATTAATATTTTACAAAATATGCTGGAATCTAAAATAACTATAAAATCAACAGCATATGTTTAGTTATATTCCATGGAACCTTGAGAGTTGCACCTTTCCAGCAATATGCGTCTTGTCAAGATTAAAAAAAAAAATATATATATATATATATATATATATATATGTATATATGATAAAATATTGTATTAAATGTTATAATATGACACTTGGGACTGTTAACTAAAAGGAGGAGCCTGCTAAAAGGAATTAAAGTAGCATTTCCATGGTAATGCAATGTCTGATTTCAATGCTGTTTTCACAGAATACATTTTGATTGCTGCTTTTAAATAACATTTACCACCAGAGGTCTCTATTACCTTTTCACCCCGGACTCCATTTCCCAGGAACCTCAGCCAAGGAACTAATTACAGACTCAACTGTTTCCAATCAGTGGGTCTATTTAAGCTGCACTTATTCACACACACTTTGCTGAGTATTGTTTTAGCTGTATGCAAACAATTCTAACACTGTGTCCTAACTACACGTGACGCAACGCCACGATAAAAGGTATCTTTTCCATGTTAATCTGAGTTTTTGTCCTAACTAGCCGCGAAGATGACACGCAAAATTTCTAATTTAGAAACGATTTCTATTTCCGCAACGTCGCAGCTGGAACAACAATATACAAACCATATGACAGCAATCTCAGGTACTGATTATGTGCTTTATTCAAAGTTAAACGTGCCTAATGTGAGTTTGAATATCATTCTGCGCGACCATCATAGCCATACTGAAAGCAACAAAAGATAGTTTAGCTCAGATCTTGAAAACTGCGAACTCAATGCAAACCAGTAAGTGTATTCCATGACAAAGATTGCCTCAGTCACTCAGTATGTACTTTTAAAAATGTTGAAAAGGTTTAATATGTATTAATTAGATTATAAACATATCCATTTCGTTGAGAGTGCAGTGCACTTCAAGGGAGAGCCCGCCCATACATGCTTCTGATTGGCTGGGATATTTGATTGATTCTGTTGCGTCACGTTGTTGCAGACAGTCAAATTGCTTAAAGCTGGAATCCTGTCGCGTCGTGTGGAGTTAGGGCAAGGTTAAAGCCTTTCCTTATTTCTTGTCTTCCTTGCCTAGCCTAGTTTAACCCTGCACTGTTTCCTTGTTTTTCTCATGATCGTTTGCTGCCCTGACCATTGCCTGTTACTGGATTACTCTTTAGTCTTGCATCTGGCGTTTGACCTGTTTTGGATATGCTCCATCTCCGGTGCTTGGATCCCCAACTCTGTACTCATGACTTCTGTCAGAATCTGATTTAGGGCGATTACTAAAATATTTGATTGAAAAAAAGGCAATAAAAAAGATCACCAGGACATTCAGTGCTTACAAGCTCAAGGTTTCACATTTTTACAGCTTTTTACGGTGTTATACTCACATAACTTTTCTAACTCAAACTTTCCAACTTTTTAAATAAAGGTTGAAATAGTTGTTGGAAATTTAGTGGTTTAATAAAATGGTTTGTGTGTCTGGCATCGTGCGTAATTGTGCATCAGGCCCAAATGATTTTTCAATCCATGGTTGAATAGTTTGTTCCAGCTCTTTATGTGTCTTATTAAAAAAGCCTACTTTGGAAAAGATTTAAATCTTCAGATTTTCTATCGAGCAAAAACAGGCTCCTCGTTGAAGCTCTACCTGCAGTACACTCCTGCTAGGCAGCAGCAAGCTGCTCGAATGGGTTTTGTGAATACTGTAACCCATTAATATGGGCGTTAAAATAAACGCAATGTGAAACAGGCCTTAGTCAGTTACCCAAAACTGTCTTGGAAGAATCAGCACAGTGGCAGCTTGACAAAATATTAATTGCCATGTTAACCGTTTCCAAGGCAACATTATTCCATCCGACCGGGAGACGGGCAGCAGTTGAGCAGCTGTTGAGGTGACAGAACTGTAGCAGTGTCTCATCTTCTAAATCGGTATGATTAAAACCAAAACTGCAAAAGATGGTTGACTGGTTTTCAGACATCTGTTTTTCTTACTTTTTGGGAAAATTATTATTTAATTTGTATTTATTTATTATCATTTATAACAAATTTAGTAAAGTTTTAAGCGAGGGATGTTTGGAAACAGTCATCATGCCTGCATTTTATTAATGTTGGTAATGGTATAAAAAAAAAAAAATCCAAGGCACTAAAGCTGTACTTAATTCCTAAATTACTAAATTTACTAAAGTACTAAATTTTATAATCAAGTGTTTTATTTTCTTTTAATATGAGGTTTGCTTTTGGGATTGTTTGCTAATACTAGGATTGTCTGACCGTACATAGCACCGAAAGTGCTATTTGTTTTGATTTTCATCATCTAGCAATTAAAAAAGGCAGAATCAGTAACATGGTCACTGGCTAGTTTGGAATCAAATGTTGTTATGTAGTATTGATACACACACAAAGACAGCTTTAAAAAGGATACTGACACAATGTTATTGCACAGACTGGTCCAACATAATCTTTATTTACTTAGCATAATTTTAAAACATGTCTAGTCACAGTGAGGCTGAACATGTAACGGCTTTCAGTGTTGTAGTGTGGTGTTCTGTGTTTATACTTCTGAATTGTATCTGTCATCTGTTTATCCAGAGTGGATATTCCTGTGCTTCAGAGCCCTGCCTGTGAAAGGCCACGCTTGACTGGGCAGTTAGGCTGGAGCCAGCCTCTTCTTGACTGCGCTCATGATTTACATGGCTGTCTGGACGTCACACACACCCCACAATGAGTCTGATTGCGTCAGCAGCCTTCCAGTCTTTCTCCCTGTCTCCTTACACACACACGCACACATAAACAACATCCCTCCCCCACCGTTGTCAGGCTTCAGCAATCTGCCTCCCGGAGGACTCTCTCTGACGAAGGCAGCCCTCCCCCATCTGTTCAGGTCTCGCTGATTCCCATGAGACTGGACTGGATCCTTGTGAACAAGGTTAAAGTGTTCACTATTAAACACAACACTTGGTTTGTGCTCAGGGTCTGACTGAACACGTGAGGTTTGGAGAAGCTCTACCTGCTATAACGGTAAGATATCAAGCTTCTAAATGAAATAAAACAAATCTAAAAAAAAATAAAATAAAAATCTTGGTAAAAACTGTGCAAAAAAGTGCAATGACAAATAAGTGAAATGTACGGAAGCTGCTTCTGCCACTGAATAAAAACTAAACAGTCAATTGCAACTTTTATCTCACAATTGTGTTTACATCTCACAATTCAGTTTTTTTTCCCCCCGAACTGCATCATACAAACTCACAATTTTCACTTTCTTTTTTGTCAGAATTGTGAGATAAAAATTTGCAGTTGTGAGTTATAAAGTCAGAATTGCGAGATACTGAATTGGTTATCTCGCAAATGTGACTTAAGTCATAATTGTGAGATATAAACGCAATTCTAAGAATGTACCAGTCTTTTTTTTTTTCACTCAAAATTGGACTTTAAATCTCACAATTCTGAGAAAAAAGAAAAAAAAAAAATCTCTGAATTGTGAAGGATATATAGTTTTTATCTCACAGTTCTGACTTTATTTCTCACAATTGTGAGTTTATATCACGCAATTCTGAGAAAAATAGTAAAAATTGTGAGAAACTTTTTATCTCACAATTCTGACTTTATATGTCTCAAAGTTCTGAGAAAAAGTCAGAATTGCGATATTAAAGTTTTTATCTCACTATTCTGATTTTATCTTCACAATTGCAAGTTTATTTCATGCAGTTCTGACTTTATAACTTGCAATTGTGAGTTTATATCTCACAATTTGGAGAAAAAAGTCAGAATTGTGAGATAAATGTTTTGGTAACACTTTAGAATAGGGTACACTTATACACTATTAACTATGACTTTTCCCTTAATAAATTCCTAATTTGCTGCTTATTAATAGTAAGTAGGGTAGTTGTTAAGTTTAGATATTGGGTAGGATTAGGGATGTAGAATAAGGTCATGTAGAAAAAGGCTTTTATATGTGTTTAATTATTACTAATAAATGGCTAATATTCTAGTAATATGCATGCTAATAAGCAACTAATTAAGAAACCATAAAATAAAATGTTACAAAAGTTTTTATTTCGCAATTGCTAATTTATATCTAACAATTCTGAAAAAAAGAATTGCTAACAAAAAAAAAATTGTGAGATATATAGTTTTTATTTCGCAATTCTGACTTTATTTTTCACTGTGATTTTATATCACACAGTTCTGAGAAAAAAGTCAGAATTGTGAGATATAAAGTTTTTATCTTACAATTCTGACTTTATTTCTGGCAGTTACGAGTTTATATACCACAATTCTGACTTTATTTCTGGCAGTTACGAGTTTATATACCACAATTCTGACTTTGTAACTCGCAATTGCAAGTTTATATCTCACAATTCTGAGGGAAAAGTCAGTACTGCAAGAAAAAAGTCAGAATTGCGAGATATAAAATGTTTAAGACTTTATTTTTTTACAATTGTGAGCTCATACTACGCATTTCTGACTTTACAACTTGCAGTTGCAAGCTTATATCACACTTCTGAGAAAAATGTTGTGAGATAAAAAAAAAAATAATAATTATTTTTTTTTTTTTAATTCAGTGGTGGAAATGGGCTTCCATAGAAACACCTATGACATATGACAAGTGCAATTTGATATTGGTCTAATCAAAAATCATGGTTCCAAATAGTTGGAACAAATAAACCAAAAAACAGTACATTATGTCAATTTAGGAGATGAAAGTTTTTGAGTCGTTTAGCAGAAGGAAGAAAAGCACATTCACATGAGGGTGAGTAAATAATGACAGAAATTCATACAAACTCATTTGCGTTTATGTAAAATCCAATATATCTGTCAAGACACTCTGTGCATAATTGATGAGTCGGTTCTCAGTTTTTTTTTTAATTGACTGTAATATGCCAAACTTCAATATGCAGAACAAACTGCTTTCTAACTTTAATGTTTTCAGTCAGTAACAACAAAAAAACTTCATCCTCTGACATGAAGGTGAAGGTCAAAGAATTTTCATTTCTTCATGAACTCTTCCTTTAAAATATTAACAACATGATTCCAAAACAGGAGTTTTTATGTAATACATGTGGCATCTGCAAGGAGATATGTGGGCATGTTGTTAATGTTTGAAGGTGCTGTTGTTGTTGCATGACTATTTTAGGTCAGGCTGTTTTAGGATCAGCTGATAGCATTTTCTGTCTTGACATGTCAAACTGGTGTGAACTGGATTGTTGTTTGCCTGGAACATTGAGCAGGTATGTGTGAGGAGATGTGAGAAGTCAGTGCTTGCCTGCCTGGTAAGTTTAGCCAGTCTCCTTAAAACAATTTGGGAAATTAATGTTGTACAAAGTTTCCAGAGAAACACAATCATAGACTCGCTGACTCACTGAATGTAATTTTTGCTTTTGCGTTATTCAAACTCTTCCCCTAAACTAAAATACTCAGTTAGTCAGACAGGAGGAAGTGGCTGATGTTTTGGAGAATTGAGGCGTGTGTCATTGGCTGATGCAGGCAGGGTCATTATTCACACCTTTATAGTCTTATGTAGGAGACAAAAGTCATTGATGAATGAGATCATCCGAGGGGCATAATATCTCACAATGAACACGTTTAAAATTAGAATCCAGCAAAGCACTGTTTGGCTCCTGTGTGCACAAATGCATGCTTGTGCAATTAAAGACACTAATAACAAAAATAATTAGCACAAACTACCTAAGGTGTGCTACGCTGATTTAAAAATTGCATACCAGTATTTTTACTGCTACTATTTTTTTTTAGCATATCTTTCTATGGCATAAAAGTAGTATGCTAGAATTTGGTTCTGAATTAAGTGGTAGTCTTTGTGTAAGTTTGCTATAATAACCGACCGACATGCTGTTTTAGAATCAGCTGACAGCATTTAGTAGTTTCATGTTTATGTGTATATGCTGCAGATATTTTTTTTTTCAGTGAGGTGCTTCACCTGATCTTCCATGGAACTATTACAGAACTATTAAATACACTGTTTTTTTCATAAATTACATTAAACCAGTGTTGGGCAGTAGCGTCGCTACAGGTAGTGACGCTACTAGCTTAACTACATTTCTCAGTAGCGTGGTGGTAGCGTCGCTGTTTTCTGAATCAAATAGCTTTTCAGTAGCTAAGCTCTTATTTTGATCAAGTAGCGCGGTAGCGTCAACAAAAGCTAAAAGCTACATATTTTTCTATACTTTAAGCTCAAATCGGAAATATAACTGCTACGGATCACTGATCCTGGATCAGTAAGCGACGTCACGGCCACTAAACCTCGTGACGCCATTGGCTCATTAAACTGTCAGTCAAACCGTATTAATCCTCCCGCCTCTCTCGTGAATGAAGTGCGGCGCGCAGTTTGTAGCGGTATTGAGAAAAAAACTTAGTACTTGAACTAGTGGTGGGCGCCTTGATTTTAGTCTTTGAAGCAGGCTAGTGCTCTGGGAAGATCTCAAACTCAGAAGAACGAGATGGGGAGTGGGTGGGTGTGGGTTGTCAAATTCATGGCGAAAGGCAAAATGTTTCGGTTCGTTCTTAGCAAAACAAACAAACAAACAAACAAAAAACGATCAGGTTCCATAGCGAAATAAGAATTAAACAGTGTTCTAGTCTAAACGAATTATAATAATCTTTGCTAATATTCTTGACACTTCAAACTGCTTTGGACTTTGCAGTATCGAATTATGCCTTTACTATGACCAAAATGCCGGAATATGCTATTCAGCTGTTTGATCGCGCACTATCACTGCAGCCTGTTCATTTGAAAAATAAAACACAGTCACCCAAAAGTTACACTAGTCAATTGAAATAGTGTGTGTTACGTGCAGTTCAGCGTGAACACCGGTCCCGTGGCACATTTTTGCTCATCATGATATTTTCCGTCGACGTGCATGAAGTACATGGAAACATTTGTATTTGTGGCGAGAGAGGTAGTCTACATAAGCCCAACTTTACTTTCAGTTTCGCTTTAAATTTGTTTTGGATTGTTTAGGCAAATTTATTTATTTATTTATTTTTTCATCCTCGTTCGGTTCTGAATACGGTTAAAGTTAAAGGATTTGTTGTGGAGTGAGGGAAATAATGTCGGAACATTATAACATTACGCTGTAGGCCTGTTCATTTCAGAATATAATAAAATGTGACTTATAGGCCTAGCCGCCGTGACCTGTCGGGTTTAATTTTTCCTCTCAAAGACGTACAATTTATGTTAGCATGTTTTTTTAAAAAAAACTTCGGCAAACGAAAATAGCTGCTTGATTCGGTTAAATATTCTTACTGTCAGTTAACAAATTTACAATAGAATTTAGCTTTGCTTCCAGGGTCTGGGCCAAATCTGGCTTACATTTGGCACTTGTTTTTTATTCACAGTCTTGTATTCATGAAATCAATTACTATCTTTAAAAATGGCAGTAAATTAAAGTGCTGTTTTTGTGCGGTCTGTCATCAGTAGCTAGCTATATACAGCAAAACTACAGCACTTCCATTAGGCTATTTTTTTACGAAGCTGTCAACACTGTAAACTCTGATGGCATGCAATCAGTTGACAAACACCCATTCATATATAGACTATGTTATTCAATTATATGTATAAAATTATTTTATTTAAAAATTTCGTGTTTTCCCTGTTTTATTCATTCAACATTCTGAAACAGGTGCCATTGTTTTAATGTTTTTCAAGAAAGAATTCAACCCCCCCCCAACCCCCCAAAATATGAGATAAACCCAGCCCTGTACATTATACTGATTTTTGTTGCCAAATTGGTTTGGAAGAGTGGTTGAATAAACAATTAAACTGGACTTTTATGCCTGTATGACTGACAATTTAATTGATCACTGAGAGAGCATTGACTTGGTATGATGTTGGTTCAATAGAAAAATTTAAATGTAAAAAATAGCTTAGATGTAGTAAACTACTTTTGCCATGTTGCTGTAGCTTAGCTTGCTACATTACCCAAGGCTGTAGCTTTAGTGTAGTTAAGCTTCATTTAATGAAGAGTAACTGTTAGCTTAGCTCACTACATTTTCCAAGTAGCTTGCCCAACACTGCGTTAAACTAATTAACGCTGCTCGCTGCTGTGTGGGTGTTTCTAACACAAAGGCTTAGAGAGTGATGGCATATTTGACATGTTTCTCTTTTCTGACTTTTACTATTATAAATCTCTCTGTATTTTGAAAGTCATAGAAATGCTATAGTGGATTTATTTATTTATTTATTGGAACACTTAAAACCCCTGAAATGTGAAAAAGGTGTGAGAGGACAAACAATTGAAGAAATGAGATCACTCTGGAATCCAAATGGCCATCCAAGCTTGGAAAATAGTAGGCTACTTTTTTCATCCTGTGGGTAAACACATGAACACATCTCTTTTACAAGTGCCTCAAACAAAACACTTTATTATCTTTCAGAGTTTTTAAGCCAACGGATGCCCATTTTTCACAAGTTGATATGATTCTTTAGGGTCTTACTGAAAAGTCTATAACATACTTTGGTTAAAATTTCTCAGTGGTAGTGTAAAAACAACACTACTTTTTTACCTTGTCAAAATTGTCTCTTTTTATAGCAACTTGTTTTGTTGTATGTCTCTTTAAATGCTAATGAGGTCTGCTCATCCCCCCCTCTCTCTTGAGTGATTAGCCGTCCAGGGGTGTGTTTCCTGTACAACGACGTAACTCGCTGATTAACCTCCATAGTATGATGCATTGTTGTGGAAACGAACTAGCTAGACTGTTTCCCGAACAAGGTCGCATCTCCGTCGTTTGAAGCACATTAGTTCAACAGTGTAGGGCCGTTGTTAATAACGTCACTGAGTAATAATTTATGATATTTAACTTATTAGACATCTCTAAAATGCAGCTATATTAAACATGGCACCTGGTGACTAATTTACTATTTTTTGTTCTGTGTCATTTCGCTTTATTTGATGTTTGATTCATCGTGGGTTCCCTCTTACGTCATACTCTGGGATTCCTGTAGGCATTTCTGCGCATGCGCACTATGCAAAAACGTCGCTTGCAAGGAAGCTTAAAAATACATAGATTAAAATGCATTTACATTTAGATCGAGTGAAAGATATAGATTGTACTGCATGTTAGCTTGCTTATTGTGCCCAACAGCTTAATTTATTGAGCCCATGTGTCTTACGAACAACGAACTATGCTTCTAACCACAGGTCGAGAGCTGTAGCTCCAACCACGTAAGTTTGTGACGCTGTTTAATTACGAATGTTCGTTTGAACTATGGTTTCAGCAAACACCGAATCGTTGAACTACGTTGATGACGGAACTTGCGACCATAGTTGGCTAACGGTGCTTTTGGGAAACGCAACCCTGTTTACTTTAGTTACATTTAGCCCTGAAACTTGCTAACACATTAATAAGAAAGGTATTTCGCAAAGATGCATACAAAAAAGTAATCTTACTTTTCAACAGGGTCATCGGATGCCCATTTTCCACAAGGTATGATTTTTTAGGGTCTTAATGAAAAGTATATAACGTACTTTGGTTAAAGTTTCTCAGTGGTAGTGTAAAAAAACACCCTTTTAACCTTGTCAAAAACAGCTCTGTTCACAGCGACATGTTTTGGTGCATGGCCCTTTAAATGATAATGAGCTACTGCATCACTGATTATAATGAGTTCTACAATACCGCTCTGCTCGCGTCCGGTGTAGACACAGTGTCAGACTGTTAACTTTAGCCACATTCATTGTGGAACTTGCTAACTAGTACATTATTAGAGAGCCAGTTTGCAAAGATTAATAATAATAGTAAAAAAAACAAAAAAACAAAAAAAACACACACTTACTTTTTCTGGTGGTGAAGCTTGATCACAAAAAGTTTGTACCAATCTATCCTTCAGGAACAACTTTTTTAGCAAAAACTGCTATGTACTGACCAAAGCAGTCTGGTGTAAAATGAATCGTACAAACATAAACGCGTTTAGGTAGATCGGGGGGTGCTTTCCCTTAAAAAACAAATGTAATGCTAAATCCAAAAGTCTTGAGCAGCTCAGATGTCAGGAGTAAATGACGACTGCTATGTTCATTATTGCATCCAATAACAAAACACCTCTCTGTCGCTCAGGAGACAATCTTGCCTACACCAGCTCCGGGGTCGAAACATTGGCGGACTCACTCAGAGTGGGTCAGTGCTACAAAACGGCAGTGTCCGTCAAAAGTTGTGGGAGGGGGATGTGCAAGTAGACATCACTTTGCCCAGAATCTGTGAACGGCTTTCTCTGAGAAAGTGCTTATGATTTGTGGGGATTAAAATAAAACAAAAACAAAAAAAAAACACTGGGTGGATTTTTATCATTATAGGATGTTTGTATACGCACATTGTAGACTTGTAATATTAAGTTCATTCAGCTGGCTGAACTATGTAATTTGCCCACACAACTCAAGTTTAAATTTATAATTATAAGTTGTGCAAACTATATAAACATTGGTGAAACTAAGCATTTTGTTGAATCAACATGCAGAAGGCTATTTTATTTGATTTCAAAATAGACAGTATCCTACTTAGTATTATTGTACTGCACACAATGCTGATGTTGTTAACATTAACAGTTTGAGAACAAAGTTTAACATTTGATGTGATGTAAATTAAGCGATCGTTAGATTTAATCACCGTTAGCACAATTTATTGTAAAGTTTTTTTTTAGTTGGTCAGAACAAAAGTGGCAGACATGTTACTTACTTGTTTACATGACAATATCCAGTGAAAATTATTATTTGGGTCATATTTCCAAGACGCAGAATCCATACAAGTGTGGAATCTTAAAAAAGCTACTACTTAAAAAAGTTCAACTACATGAACAGTTTGAACAAATTTGTATTATTCTGTGTGCTGTCTCTTTACAGTTAGAGAAAAAGCATTTCTGTGGAAAACAACTGCACATTTCTAAATGTGTGGGAATGGTGCACAACCTTAAGCAAGGAAGTTTGTAATACTAAAGTTTATTTAAAAATATCAAAGTAACACTTGGCCATGCTACACCATTTCTAGTTAGAAAAAGTATATACTAGACTGCTATAAAAGCTACATCATTTTCACCCACTCACTTGACTGAACTGTCTGTAGCGTGAAAAGAGTTCATTGTGAACATTCTTCAAAACTTCCCAGTTCATTTTCAATGGAAGCAGGTAATGTGGTTTTGGAACAACATGAGATTGAGTCAATGATGACTAAGTACATATTTTTTGAATCTAAATTATTAATCTTAAAAAGCGGTTGTACTGTCTGTCTGTTGTACTGGGAAAGAAAGAACAAATTGCTGACTAAAAATACCGCGTTGTGCAAGGTCAGTGTGATGATGTGATTGGAGCGCAGAAGGCTCATTACGTCAAACAGAGAACGAGCAAACACAAGAGCTGTCGTACACTGTCACGCTGACTACAGATAGATCCCTGATGCTTTCAATGTCCCTTCATATCTGCCAGTACACAGATAAAGCTTTGCTCTTTCTGTGCCGTATTTTGAGACTGTTACGCTTCAAGCTGTTTATAGAATGAACAATCCCATCATGCATTGTTTAGAAGGACTTTTTAAAATTATTTTAATGACTATTTAACATTTATAATGTTACAAAATATTTCTATTTCTATTTTTTATTTTTTTATTTTTTTTGGAAACCGTATATATATATAAACAGTTTCCATGAAAAAAATAAAGCAGCACTACTGTTTTTAACACTGATATTAATCAGAATTTTTTCTTAAGCACCAAGACTGAAAATTAAAGTTTAAACACAGGAATAGATTACAGTTTGGCATGCATGTTACAATAGAAAACAGTTATTTTAAACAATTTTTGCTATATTTTAAATCAACTAATGCATGTTTAGCTTTAGAGATTTCTTGTAAAATGATAAAAAATATATATATATATATATATATTACAGACCCCAAACTTTTTGAAAGTTGTGGATACTGTTTATAAATTGTTATTTATTAAGATTTAGATTATGCATTTTTTTCCAACATGTAAATGTTAAAATTATTTTAAATAAGAAGTTTATTTGAAAAAAAAAAAAAAAAAAGTTACATTTAAGGCGACAAAAAACACCAGTTTACAACCCATTTTACTTTCATGTGTGACATAGAGTGATTATGAGCGAGAATCAGTATTCTATTAAGAAAGAAAAAAAGTCATGATTTGGTTTATCCAATGAAAATTGATTTAATCATGAGCCTAAAGGTCAAGTTTGCCCTCAAGAGCATTTCCAGGTATTTCACTGGTATAGATTCCCAGAGAACACAGGAATATCTGAAACAACGCAAATTCAATTAGCACATCATTACGTAACGCAGTGTCAGAAGCCCAGGATATTAACACAGCCGATCCATGTGAGAGTCGAGTGGAGCGTAATGGACAACTGAGGAATTGTGGGGGAGTCCTGAAGTGCCAGCGTGACTCATTCACTGCACCCTTTCACTTCTGAGGTACAGCTCCATCCTTCCCCAGAGCACATCACCCACTCACTTGTCTGGAAGAGCGTATTAGCACACAACCCCCCTGAGGTGAATCCACACACACACACACACGAACATTCAAGTGTGTTAAAGTCCGCAGGTATTGTGCGCCGCCCACGCACTGAAGCTCTGAGTCATAACGGCGGCCAATGACAGAGCGGGGAATTTATGATGCAAGCAAGTGTGCTGACTCAGCCATGCAAATGTGTGCCTGCACTAAGTGCTCAGAGATACCAGCTGCATTCCTCATGAGACACATGTATATACATATAAACACACATATAAATACACCTCCACAGTCGACAGCACACTTCCCCATCACAACCCCCGCCACACAATCATTACAAAGACTTTCCACTAAATTATCTTGTTTTCATTTTTATTTCAAGTTAAAGGCATTTCTGTCACTAGACCTAACATATAAATCACCAAGCATTTAAGCAGTTTTGAATTCTCATTAAAAGATTGTTTGCTTGTTTAGCTGTTTGATTAGCAGTGCTAGTTTCTCTTACAATGTAGTAGATTCAGGTTTCAGTACACTGTGAAAACATTTTTTTTTTGTCCCCATAATGTAGGTGAAACAGATACACATGATACTTAGCTGTCTGAGTTGAGACGTTCTATAGACTTCTGTTGTTTTATATACAGCTGGGTATAAAAACTATAACCTATCACTAAACATCTTGGAAAAATAAAGAAAGAAATAAATAATAGTTAGAATTTTTATAAATAAGGTCATCCCCAATATATTTGTCAGATTTAGTTCATTTTGTCTATAAAATATGGTTATGTAGACACACACACACTGGTTCTGAGAGGATTCAGCTCTGTAAAACCACCTTCCTGTGTTTCTTTCTGATGTTTGTGATGCATCATGGTAAAAACAGCTTGTGGTAATTAACTGCGGTAAGAGCTGATGTGTACACAAGAAAACAATATGATGTCTACACCTCTTTTGCAAAACATGTTGTGCTGCTACCATAGTACAGCAATGATATTAGATGGTAACATAATGGCATTTTGATATATACCATGATATTGACGATTACTATGTACCATGGTATTACTAGTGTTTTATTTTATTTTATTTATTTTAGTGTTTTTTTGTAACTTTTTTTTATTTTTTTGTTTATGTTAAAAAATGTATAAACTATCAAAATAAAGTAATAGTAGTAAAAAAGTAATGACATCTAAGTGTTAATTAATTACAGACATCTAAGTAATAGTAATAATTTAAACAAATTCCCTGATTTTAACTTCTAACGTTAATGTACATGTTTCCATTCAAATCACCTTCTATAAATTCCTACAAAATAGCCACGTTGTATAATAGTTCCATTCATTACGCCTGCACTGTGGTTCTCTTTAAAGTAAGATGAATTCTGATTGGCTGTTGATGTTGTTATTGTTCATCAAAAAATCCTTAAAGTGATTCCAACTATATCATTTCTCTGTGTCACTATTGTTATAGCTGTGGTGTGGATTCTGCAATTCTTCTTCTTCTTTTTTTTAAATCAAATGTAAATAATGTCCCAGTCACATTTTCTTTGTTAAATAAACATTACTTTCTGTTTATTAAAGGGGTCATCGGATGGCCATTTTCCACAAGTTGATATGATTTTTTAGGTTCTTAATGAAAAGTCTATAACATGCTTTTGTTAAAATTTCTAGATGGTAGTGTAAAAAACGCCTTTTTTGCATTGTCAAAATCAGCTCTGCAAAAATCAACCTATTCTGTTCGATGTTGCTTTAAATGTTAATGAGCCCCTTCTCTCTGTGGAGTGATGAGCCTGTTTACTTTAGCCACATTTAGCCACGTTTATCCGCTAAACTTGTTAACTAGCACGTTATTAGGAAATGCAATTGCAAACATTCATAAAAAAAAAAAAAATAAAAATACCTTATACTCACTTCTGCTGTAAGTAAAGCTGGATCATGAATGATTTGCATGAACATGTAGATTGGGAGGCGAATTCCCTTCACAAACAAAAGTCATCCACTGCATCTTCAGCGGCTCAGATGCCGGGAGTAAATGATGACCACTATATTCATTATTACATCCAACAACACAACACCTCAATTGCTTAGGAGCCATTCTTGTCTACGTCCCTGTTTCGGTATCAAAACAATGGCGATCGGACTGTTACAGCTCATTCAAGGTGGGTCTAAGGTAAGACGCTCATGTCAATCAACTATCGTGGGAGCGGCCTCTGTTGGTGTGACGTCACACAGACAAAATGCTGAGAATGGCTTCATTTGAAAAAGGGGAAATTATTTTTACAGATTATTTAAAAACCACTGGGTGGATTTTTATTATTATATGGTGGTTGTGCGCACACACTGCCATCACACATTTATGTTCAAACATGTAAAAATGAACTTTGCATCCGATGACCCCTTTAAAGCCAAGTATGAATCTTATCAAGTTAGTGTTTTTAAACATTGTACATTTGTTCCAAAATAATAACTTAATAAGTTTAAACAATATATATATATATATATATATATATATATATATATGTGAACTCATGTTGAGCTATTCTTTTTAATAGTCACTGAAGCTCTGTAATATTGGTCACAGATGCAAAGATTTACTTTAAATTTCACCAAGCGGATTACTCACTAAAAACTCGCACAGATCATGTTTTCATGCCATTTTAAGTTTTATTTTGATGTAACAAGGGGGTTTTATCTAAATTTTAAAAAGTAAGTAAACAACTCTGTTTACTTACTTTTTAAAATTTGTCTTCCCAGTAACGTCATTATGTTCATTCAGACTGATTCGTGAACAGAGAATGCGCACAAACACAAGAGGCAAAATTTACTGCGTGAAACACTCACAGGCGAACATGACCCATTATATCCAATCATATTGCAATGGATGACTTTCCCCCATTCATTCTCAATTACCCCCAAATCTTAAGGAGCTCCAGGGAAGTGAGAAGCGGACTCACTTTGGAAAACTTTAGAAAAACAATTTTCACTTGATTCATACATTTTTAAAGTTATATTTTGTAATATTGGTGTTGTTTTATTTATGTATTTATTTATTTATTTTTGTACTGAGATTGTTTTTTTTTCTCAACCAGTATTTTAAGGAGACACTTCCTCCCTTTCCTCTTTTGAGGAAACATTCCTGATCATTATAGTTTTCGTTATAACCATTGTCCTTGGTGTGAACAGGCATAGTAACAAAGACTATGATGATACAGACCAAGATACAAACATGCAAACATATACAGCTGTGTGATTCAGTGGTGGGGGAAGGGGTTTTGAAGGTTTACTGCAAATGTTGTTAGAAAAATGGCGTAACTAAACAGAAGCGGATACAGCGTTTGACAAGAGTGACCACAAAAGGAAGCAGATAACAGTCGTGTCACTCAGACATGTCTAAATACAGCCAAATGTCTTCTCGCACATTATGGGTTACATGAATTGTGTGCTGAGTTTTGTAAATTGGCTCATTTCAGCGTTGGATTATTGTCATATTCATATCCCAGCAGTAATTTGACACCGCAACAGACAATCATAGTTACTCTGAGATCTCTATGCAATCTAAAATGTATTGAGGAAAACAATTATGCATATGAATAGATATAAACAAACAGTTCTGAATGAACATAAAATGATGCATCATGCAGATGCCAAGTTCACAGAACAGACAAAAAGTGTCAGGTAATAGAAGAGATGGTTCGGTTAAAAGCACACACAAATAGGGCCAACAAGTCAGTATCAGGCCCTTGGCAGTGTGTGAAGACACCTGGGGGTGATGTGTACCGCACCCACAAGCACACACACACACACTCCTCCATACAGTGAGTCATCTGCCTGCTGTTAATGACGGTTGGCCGTCTCTCTCTCTCCCCATCCACCTACAGAAACAGCACACATGCATGCTGGAAGAGTCATGACAAACGGAGCTTGGCTGCTCCCTGCTGGAATGCCTGTGAAGTACAGCTGGAAGCATCACGACCAGAATGGAATAGTTGCTTGTTGCTGACTGCACAAAAATAATGTGAAATAGTTCTGGGCAGCAAGTGCTTTTAAGATAAATGCAGCTATGTTGCTTTTTTGTGTAAAAATGACTAAACAAATACATATCATTAACTCATTAGCCTACCTATGGTTCAGTTAGCTGAACCATAGGTAGTTCACTGAAAATAGACATTCAAGTCAAGAAGTCAATGCACTGTGGGAAAAAGAATTCAACAAAGTGTGTTTAGGAAATATGGTAGATCATCCAGGCATTGAATGCAAGATATGTTACTTAGCTTCGTCATTTAGGGTCTGCTGATACAGTAGATGCTATAGCTACACCAGGAACTAAAGCATCTTTGCTTTGATGGCTGTTCAAAAGCATCCATGTAGTTTGACAAAATATATTATAAGGGGTCAAGCACTGAAGGTGCTTATAGGCAAGTACTGTATTCGTTAGTTTTCTTCTGCTGCTTCTTCTTCTTATTATTCTGCTCTTGAGTCTATGGAAGCCCATCACAAAAAAGTTGGCACATAGGGAACAGAATCAATATTAACCAGATCAAATTTGGAGTCTCTATCTCAAACTCTCTAGCGCCACCAGTAGGCCAAATTTGCACACATATTTCTAATATGAGTGCAGAAGCAGATCATGCATTTTGTGAAAAATACTTTTCAAACTTGTCCTAGATGTTTGTATGATTTTCACAAAAATTGGCTCAGATCCTCTTCATACAATGCTGGACAAAAGTTTTCCTAAAGTGTGTTAATGAATTTGGTAAAATCCATGCAAAAATGGTCATCAGGATACATCTTCGCAACGCTTCAGTGGATTCTAACCAAACTTGGTATGTGTTACACGAAGCATGACCTGAGGGCACTTGAGTAGTTTTGGCACAGCACTGCTGGTCAAAATCATTACATTCACAGCAATCAAACAATACCAAATTTCCATTTCAGCCACTTGGAGTGTGGACCATTTTGTAGTAAAATGTTGTATTTTTTCATTTTATTTATTTATTTTTAAATGCTTTAACGTATTGTTATCAGTCTTATGAATCGTATAGAATCACTTGTGGGAAAGTTATGAAATTTGGCACACAGATAGAGGACAGTCTTATCCAGTGTTGGGGGTAATGCATTACAAGTAACGCAAGTTACGTAATATTATTACTTTTTCCAAGTAACTAGTAAAGTAACGCATTACATTTTAATTAACAAGAAAATATCGGAGTTACTTTTTTTCAAATAAGTAACACCAGTTACTTTTCCCCCATTTATTGATTAAAAGCTCTCCTGTCCACATGTTGAGAGAAATCGGGAGTAAGATGTTAGTTCTAGAATAAATGTGAACATGCATTAATACATTCACAAAAAAAAAAAAAAAAACAGTATTCCTCAAAATGAATAAAAACAGTGAAATTCAACTCAGAATATGACACAAACCTGCAATAATTAAGTGTTAAATAATACAAATATCCTTTATGCATTTAATCCCATTTTATTAACCAATGTCTTGACCTTCGATGATCCAATTCAACCATACTAATAAGCAAAAATTACTCAAGACATTCAAACATTTGTTTTCCTTTTTTTATTGCTGAAGAGTTGACATTTTTTTCTTCTGCAGTCTACTGTACAGACGTGAGGCTTTTGGTGTGAAAAGGCTTTTACATTTGACAAAAATAGAACTTTTTATATTAAAAACAAACAAGCAAGCCCTGCCCAGATTTAAAAATTAACGCAAAAGTAAAGTAACGCATTACTTTCCATAAAAAGTAACTAAGTAACGTAATTAGTTACTTTTTTAGGGAGTAACTCAATATTGTAATGCATTACTTTTAAAAGTAACTTTTCCCAACACTGGTCTTATCATTAACCACAGCAAATTTAGTCTCTCAAACTCTCTAACGCCACCAACTCCTTCAGGTCCTAATTCAGGGGTGTCCAACCCTGTTCCTGGAGATTGACCTTCCTGCAGAGTTTAGTTCCAACCCTGATCAAACACACCTGTCTGTAATTATCAAGTGCTCCTTCAGATCCTAATTAGCTGGTTCAGGTGTGTTTGATCAGGGTTGGAGCTGAACTCTGCAGGAAAGTTGATCTCCAGGAACAGGGTTGAGCACCTCTACTCTAACTCAAACTCTCTAATGCAACCGACAGGCCAAATTTGCGCTCATTCTGGTAATAACTTTTGTACCATATAGGTCTAAAAGCAAACTTATTTTTCCTTCTGATTCCTCTGACCAGTTTGGCAAAAAAATCATAAGATTGGAAGGGCATAGCGAATCAAACAATACCTATTTTTTGGCTTTTTTTTTGAGTTTTGTAGTAAGACTCTGTATCAATAAATGTCAGGGGTCTCCAACCCTGCTCCTGGAGAGCTACCATACTGAAGAGTTCAGCTTCAACCCTAATCACATACACTTAAACCAGCAAATCAAGTGTTACTTCATTAGGATGCTTTATTGAATGGAAAGAACCTTAATTTTACTGGAAAGAAACACTGAATTCATTAAATGAATGATAATATAGAAAAGAGTGGCTGAACAAATTAATGGATTTTAATGAGTTAAAAAATAATTAGCATTTATTTTTAAATTCCATGGACCTGCATTAAAAAAGCTAATCAGTGTAAATTCATCCAGGTGCATTTTCAGAATATTTAAACAGTGAAATCGCTTTCAAACATGATAAGACACAAAAGATAACTTAATTCGGTACTGGCGCGCGTCTGTAAAGCAGCTCTCTGTGAACACAGGCATCTGATACATGCACACGGAAAGCTGCTTCAGACAGCGAATCCTCTTTCACAGACAAAAACACACAGAATTGTATCAAAATGCCCATTTTAAATAAGTTACGGTCCTAAATGACCGTAAAGAGTTGGGAGAAAATCTGATGTATGTCAGATTTGTGTCATGTGAATCAGAAGAAAAAGTTCTGCTTTCAAAGTGAAACCTAGTGCAGTCTGAGATGCTGATGAAAATTACAGAACAAAAGAAAAAGAGAAATCACTCACTGCTCTGCTCGATGATTTACTTTTGTAGCTTGAATAAAGATTCATCTATATTCAGTTCATAGTTTATGCATTTATAATTTACAGTTTATGTGAAGACTGTTTTAAGTTCACTTAAATTACAAGTTGTTATATTTTTCAAAGCCTATTAAATGTTAAAAATAATGGCTCTCAATAATATTGTAATGTTGGCTATAATTAATGGCTAAATTGAGGGAAAAAATGCATTTAATAGAGACATCAGTATAGCAGTGTTGGTATCAATGATACAGGCCTTCATTAATAATAAGCTACTTTAAAAGTTGCCATTTAACACATATTTGAAATATACCATACCATGTTGTTCCTACATAAATTTGGCGAGTCAATGTAATATTACGAAAATATAAATATACTATATTAATATGCTATTATTGGAATTAATTACAGGGAAATAGTAATTACAACATAGTAATTACCAATACTAAAAGATGGTAATCACCACCATATCTGGTATTTGTTTTAATGCTTGTTATATGATATATTTTGAACAGGTAATACCAGCTTCTTTTGAATTTCATGTCATTTTCATTCCTTTCTTTTAAAATACAATATATAATTGCAAGTATATCCTGTCTGTCACCTCAGCTCAAATTCAGGAGTTAAATACTATTACTACTACTACTACTACTATTACTACTACTAATTAATAATATTAATTATAATTACAATAAAACATCCGCCAATTTAATTTGAAATGTAAATTGTTTATGACAATCCAACAAACCAATCGATTCTTCATGATACGTTTTTGGTGCAATTTCAAAGAGCACCAGCAGGGGTGACTGTTGCTCTACTGGCAGATCAGTTCTTTGTCTGTGGTCTTGTCAATGGCCGGTTAACTCGTGTGACCAGTGGTCATATTCAGGCTCAGTCAACTGATACCCTAAAGAGAGACATAAATGCATGCAGCTTTACCATAGATGGAAAAGGAAAAAGAAAGTAATACAAATAATAGTAATAATAATAATAATAATAGAGGAAAAACAAAAAAGGTAAAGAAAAAAAACACAAGGGTAAAGATACTAAATACAGAAAGTCACTCAACCACCAAGTGTGTGGTCAAGTATAATTAAGAACTGGATCTTTGTTAGCCAACGTGAGGGGCTGAGACTCGCAGTGAGGGGCTTTAGATCTCACTCCACAGCACTATATTTCTGACTGTCGTACAGCTAGATGACTATTAAAAGTCTTTTTCTTCCTCTCGTTCTTTTGCTGTCAAACAGCGATGCTGGATATCTGCCAGTCAGAGTAAGTATAACCCACAGTAATTGTCTTTCCCAGCGTGAGTGTGTGTGTCATTGTGTGAGTGTGAATGCGCTCATAGTTATCACAGTAGTATCGAAACACACGACGCAGGTTGAGGATAAATTCGTTGTCGTTCAATCCAACTAATGATTTTTGTTCCAGAAAGGTGACAACAGAATATTGTGTGCATGTGTGCATATGTGTGTGTGTGTGTTTGCATGTGTTGGCATGCGAGTGTTGTCTTACATGAAACAACACTGCTCGCAGAAAAGAGGATTTTTTTTTTTTTCTCAACCAATTTATTTATCCTTTTAGGCAATGTTCCCTGTTCAGAAATGCAAATTGAATCAATCTGAGTCTGACTTTTAAGACTTTCAAGTGGGATTTAATTAGAAGCCGAGGCGCAGAGTTTTAATGAGAGAGGGGGAGGAGAGAGGGGGAGCAGGGAGTGAGAGAGAGAGAGCGAGAGAGAAAGAGAAAGAGAGAGAGAGGAGGAATGATGATGTTCTGATAGGGATCCTTTGGGAGAGGTGAAGGACACACAGACACACATTTCACTGTTCTCTCTGGCTCTGTGTGTTGCTTTGACCTGTGACCTTACAGGCCGTGAGACGTGTGACGTCATTAAAAAGTGTTTTAAACAAAAGTTTCCCTTTCATACTCCAGGATTGTATGAATCCCCAACTCGTGAAGTACACATCACAATCAGTGAATGTAGCATGAGCAAACAGTTAAAAACACATTTTCACACAATACGTTCTAGAATCCACTAACAATTCGATGTCTCCTCTCTCTGTCTGTCTGTGTGTGTCCAAATGAGTTTGCAAGAGCCATTTGCTTTTAGACTCATCTAAGAACATTTTGCTAATGTTCCTATTAAGTTATGAAAATGTTACTTCTGAATGTTCTCTCAACATTCAAAATTATTTATTGATCAGTATTTTGAGAGCATTAGTAGAGACCAGATAACTCTCAACAAATGTTCTATTAATGTTACAAGAAGAACATTTATTCATAACTTCCAGTGAACCTGAGAATATTCCTTGTTGGATAGATACCTTTAAAATCAGCCCTTTTAAGAGCGAGCCGTTCTGTTGGATTTATGTTGCGGTTGGACTGTTACAGCTCAGTCAGGGCGGGTCTAGGGTAAGATAGCCTTGTCAATCAACTATTGCGGGAGCAGCCTCTGTCGATGTGAAGTCACACCGACAAGAAGCTGAAAATGGCTCGATTTGAAAAAGGGGATATTACTTATAAAGATAAAAAAAAAAAATACAAAAAAATTAATTAAAGACAGATTACTCCCTAGCTAACAAAAATATGTTTTAGAAACATGTAGCTAACATTTCATTCAGTAATTAAAATGTTAATTCTGAATGTTCTTTAAACGTTTAAAATATCCGGTTTTTAAAATGTTTTAAAAAATGTTTAAAATGATAATATGAATATTAAGAAAACATGTAAATATTATGTATATGTTATTTTAAAGGGGTCACAACATCTGTTTATTTATTTATTTATTTTTTAAGTATATATATATATATATATATATATATATGAAGAGTTCAGATGCAAAACCAGCTAAAAGCCATCTTGGTCAAAAATGAGATAATGATACTGAGTGAATGCTCTCAACACATATTATGCGTCTATCAAATACTTTTTCTTCAAACTCGCTAAAATACCAGCCTCAGCCCAGTCAGAAATACCGGTACTTACATAGAAACCTATACATCTGAGCCTGATAAAAATGCATTTTTTAAAGAAAGACGTCAGATGGATTTAGCTGGTTTTGCATCTGAACTCTTCATATATATGTGAATATATGTATGCATATATAAATACACTGACCAAACTTATAAACACAACACTTTTGTTTTTGCCCCTATTTTTCATGAGATCTAATAATTTTTCTATGTACACAAAAGGCCTATATTGGGTCAAATATTGGGGTGTCTGAAAACCAGTCAGCATCTGGTGTGACCACCATTTGCCTCATGCAGTGCAACACATCGCATAGAGTTGATCAGGTTGTTGATTGTGGCCTGTGGAATGTTGGTTCACTCCTCTTCAATGTCTGTGCGAAGTTGCTGGATATTGGCAGGAACTGGAACACACTGTTGTATACGTCAATCCAGAGCATCCCAAACATGCTCAATGGGTGGCGTGTCCGGTGAGTATGCTGAATTGTGTACAGATCCTTGCAACATGGGGCCGTGCATTATCATGCTGCAACATGAGGTGATGGTATATATTGTATGATTTATATATTGTTCCAATAAATAAGTAAATAAATATGTGAAAACAAAACAAAACGAAAACAAATATTTTCAACCCTCATTCTGACCCTTTGTCTGAAATGACCTGATTTAAGGGGTGGGTCCTTTAAGGCTTATCAGTAATCGGCCACTGTTATGATTGGCTAATATCATTGCATAGGAAACGGTATTAACACCCCCTTGCTATTGCATGTGAGCTATTGCATGACAGAAAAAAGGTCAATTTCCAGACAAAGCATTATGAAATCATTTACTTACAGTTTGTGATGCAGCTGCAGTCAGATCTATTACCACTGCATCATTCAACAAAATGTTTCTCTCCATGACACTGTGCCTCGATAACAAAACAACATGCTCCAAATTCCGAACAATCCTCTGACACTTTCCGGAATGCCATTAAAAATAAACTATCCACTTGTTCCTTACTTTGGGATCCTTCTGATACCTGTAGAAAGAAATTAACAAGCTTTTTAAACCAAATGTGTCAAAGCGAACGTTCTTTCGCTCAATTTGTTCTACTGACAACAGACTCAAACGTGTCAGAAAGCAAACGTGCATCTGTATACTGTACCCCGTGTAGATAAGATAGCGGAAGCGATTGTAATTTATATTTGCTTTTGATGTGACGCCACACTCACATTTAGTGTATTCAAGTGATCAGCTGTTATGTTACTGAACGCTAGTGGGCGGGGCCTATGGTGAGAAGATGACTATTCGTCAATGTGTTGCTCTGGAGGCAGTGTTTATGCAAATGTTTATGCCGGGGTGATGTCACTTTGCACCTCATACCCAAATGAGCCATTTTTAGAGCTTGATTACGTAAATGCTTTGTTTATAATGCGAAGGACGTTTTAAGCTATGAAAGTTGCAGGATATTTTAATGGTACAAAGACCTCTTACATGCCAAAAGATCAAGGCAAATTTGATTTCTCAAATTATAGTGCTGATTATTCTTTCCTCTCTTCATTTCATTTGTACTTTCCCTGAACTAATTGATTGGGTTGAGCCAAACATACAAGGTCAGAAAAAAAAGAGGTTGTTTCTAGTATGTAGTGCATTTTCATGCATTTTAGTAATAATATTAACATTTCAAAGATGGTAAAAATAGCAGACAACTGTAACTAGAAGTTGACAGACTGATGCAAGCTACCAGTCAATTCCTCAATGAGCAAAGGCTAACTTTAGCTCTGTATTTCAATCTTAAAGTGTTAGTTCATCCCAAAAATAAAAATTCTGTCATTATTTTTTTCACCCTCATGTCACTCCAAACCCATAAGACTTGTTTTCATCTTTGAAACACAAATGAAAATATATATATATTTTTTATGAAATCTGAGAGACTTCTGTCCCTCCATTCAAAGTTCATTCTACTAAAACTTGACGCTTCAGAAAATTCATAAAATGATCTCATTTGAATTCAATAAGAAGAGGTTAAAAAAAAAGAGTCATAATTTTATACAAAGAAAAGATTTAATTTATGCTTTTATTCACATAGAAATATTCAATAGATCATCAAACTTGGTTAATTGTGTTTCGAAGATGAACAAAAGTCTTGGAACAACATGAGGCTGAATAAAAAATGCCAGAATTTTTCATTAAGTAAACTAAAACTCTTTAAATTGTATCTGAGAGCCTCTTCCTGATTGATTGATTGATTAATTGATTGATTTGTGTATGTGTGTCTGTGTGTGTGTGTGTGTGTGTAAAATAACAATAAAATCATATTTAAGTTTTAAAAGTTTCCGAGATCAAAGGGTACTGCTGAACAGGAATGACCCCGGAGCGTTGACAGACAGCAGGAATTGAGAGAGAGACGGTGGATATGGTAAGACTTCTTGAATCAGCTATGCCTAGAGGAGATTTATTGATCAGATGGGATGCAGGCCAACAATCACACTGACTGACAGAACAAGAACTCCACATCTGTCCTATAGACTTAATACCTTACTTTGATCTCTCATTATGCCACATGAAAAGAAATTCCACCTTGACACATATGTTTCTTGTAAATGCATGTTGAAGATGTCATGATGAATGATTCATTCATGTATGCTTAATTTATTATTTATTTATTGTGACCTCGTAATGTCTAACCAAAGTCTCATAATTCAATCTTTTTTTTTGGATGTTTCACTTTATAATGTAAAACATTATAAATAAAATGAAAATAAATAAAATGTTTACATTCAATGTTTGATTGACATGTGAGCACCCAACATTCTGGTTCTATCAAATTTATGAACAAACGTTCTTCCAGTAACGTTAATAAAATATTAATTTAACATTCTCTGGTCTCTAATATATTCTTTAATATATTTCTTCTTGTTTTAAATATTTTTCTTTCTTTCTTTTTTTTTTCCTGAAACTTTTTTGAACATTATTACTACTTGTTTTACCAGTATTTGGAATTTTACACTGCATAGTGTTGTGTTTTACTTCTACATTTACACTATTCCGTTTTAAAAAGGTATTTTAGTATTAAAATGATCCTTGTCCATACTGCCATTTCTGCTGCATTTCAGAAAAGATTTCCATCCACACTATGCAACCAAAAACATCAAGTGACCATAACATTAATAATATTATGAGTAATATTAATTACCTACATATACTTAATATATGGCTAGGGTTAGGCTTAGGGTTTGGTTTAGGGTTACTTGCATGTAATTATGCTTAATTAATTGTTATTATAATAGAAAGTACATGTAACGTGCCACAGACATCTTAAAATAAAGTGTTACCCAACTTTCTAATGTAAACACCCTTCTTATGAAAACTGTCAGAATTCTCATGAAAATCACATACAAATCATGTATTATCATAACTGTGTGCTTATTAGCATCATGTTTCTTGTGTAAAAACATTTCGGTAACGCTTTATTTTACGGCTTCTTAACTAGTTGCTTATTAGCATGCATATTACTAGAATGTAAGGCATTTATTAGTGTTAATTAAGCACATATTAATGCCTTATTCTACATGACCTTATTTTACATCCCTACCAAATATCTAAACTTAACAACTACCCTACTAACTGTTAATAAGCAGAAAATTAGGAACGTTTGGGGTCGTTCACAAATCATTCTTTTCTTAGTTTGAACAGCAGCTACGCTAATTATGTTCCTATTTGTTCTCTGTTTCTGCCATGGGATTGACATCCCGTGGTAACTAGGAATTCACAAGCTCCAGTCTGGATCCAGAACACTTAAGAAGAGATGATGCCAACCCCTCAGAGGACTTTAGATGATACCAACCCTGTAACAAAATACAGCACTACTGAATTCTGCTACTAATTTATAGTGTTCTTTGTCTGTTTGATTACGTCATTAATTGATCTTTACCACACATCTCTGCCATATGTACATCAAGCTACTACTACATATATTGTAAAAACATTAATTTGGTGTAAAGTTACTTTGCAACGATATGTATCATGAAAAGCGCTATACAAATAAATTTGAATTGAATTGAATTGAATTGAATTTATTAAGGGAAAAGTCGTAGTTAATAGTGTATAAGTGTTCACTATTCTAAAGTGTTACCAACATTTCTCTTTGTAGTGGACAGAACAAAACGCAGAAGTGTATACAATGGAAGTTTGTCATTAGACAAGGCAGATTATGAATTTGCAATATGAGTGACATATAAGCAATTTAGTGAAAAATGAATATAAATGATGACTCTATTTAAAGAAACAAAGTGTAAAGAGATCAAATTTTTCTCTAAACGTGCACATATTTGGACTAAAAACCATAATAAACGCTGTGATCCAGTCAGGGAGTAAATGTGGGCATCCACATTCTTCATTTTGGACAGCAAAGTCTCCGTTTGGTTCATTTACACTGAAACACCTGGAGTTTTAAAACTAAATGTAAAGGTTGCTGGACTATGTCAGAAATCAAACAGAGAATCAATTTGCCCTCTGTTTGTTTTATTCCCGCTGACCGCTTGTCATCAGGAATGGATCTTCAACCGGATCAACTTCAGATCACCCGAGATGGATCTTAATACAGAATGTATAAACGGTTTGAGCTAAACAGAAAGAGGCAGTCAGGAAACGCTCAGAGAACAAGAAAAGGTGTCAACCGTATCAATGAAAGAACAGAACATGTAAGTAAAGGAAAGCGGCAAGAGGGAAAGAGGAAATGGGTTAAGAAGGAGGGGGACTGAGAGAGGAAGAGGAAAAAGACAGGAAGGAGGGAGGGAAGAAGAGATAGACAGGCAGGGAAGGGCTTCTTTAATGAATTAATGACTGCTCTCTCTTCTCTCTCTCTCTCTCTCCATCTCCGCTCAGACACAGACGGAGGGGAGCAGGGGGCGGGGGGCGGGAGAGCAGCGCCGCCGATGAAATAATAAATAAACACATGAATAAGTGAAGAGATACACATGAGGCGCAGCACTCACGCAGGAAGATGGCTGTCTCACTCTCTCTGCCTCTCTCTATAGTTCCATCTCCTGAGTGATGGGCTCTAACTTCAAGCAGCTGGAAGTGTTGAAATATTTAGCGATCACGGGGAAAGGGTGAATGCTAATTTCGGGCAGTCCTATGCGCCCGTCTCGCTGCGCCATGCGCCGGGTCTCTGGTGACCTTGTGAAGAACTTTGGGCATGCTAACAAGACGGCACGAACCAGCGCCTACGCTACAAACGCACGCGACGCCATCTGAAAACAGGCCGCGACGGTCCTGTTATCTAGCATCTGCACCGATCACCAATGCAAAGCTGGTTTCAGAGGCTAAATAGGTCCTGTGAAGTAAACTCTTCGCTCTTCTACGGTGGCTTCCCAACACTGGCGCTATTGTTTTATGCACGCTTATATAACATCACGTGACTGTCAGGTCAACTGACTTGACACAGTTTTGGTGCATGTAACTGGCAAGCATATGAATGAGTCAATAATCTGAACATCTGAGGCGTAAAAGTGAGATTAAGCCAGATGGCATATCAGTTGTAAAAAACAATAGAATAAATGTCGCTCACAAACACATAATGGGTTATAACCGTCGAAACGGCCTACTGCAGGTGTATCACTTCAATTAAACGAATGGTTTATTCAAATGAATTCAGCGTTTACTCATCCTTATGTCGATCAAAACCACTTTTTTAAGTGTGAAGATGCCGAGTCTCATGCCAGGTTTTATGATGTCAGTGTTGCCATCGGTTGCATCTCTCATGTTCAGTCGCAGCGCAATGTGTTTTGAAGTGTGAATCAATCAAAAAATCAAGCAAAAAATCATTTTCTTCATTAGTAATGAATCAAAATAGTCCAGAAAAATATCCAAGCGTCTGTAAAACAAGATGAATTGACTTTGTTTAAGATATTAAGAGTTGCTTTTTAAATAATTAAAAATGATTAAGAATTAAATATATTTTTCTTACCCCTTGGCAAATAGTTTCTTCTTGTTTTAGGCATAAACCTCAGCTTTATGTTAATAAATCCAAAATGTAAAAGTTTATCTATGAAAACAAATCTTATCTTATGTAGTTTTGCTTCTTAAAAGGATAGTTCACCCCTCACCCTCAGAGCATTTTTTCTTCAGTTGAACAGTAAAGAAGTTTATAGAAGAAGTTTTTGGTCCTTGGTGATCCATAAAATGCAAGTCAGTAGCTGCATGTTTTTGAGAATAAAAAAGCATATCAGGAAAAGCAAAATTAATACCCATGGATCTTAACGATATATTGAGGTCTTATGAAGCAAAATAATCAGTTTGTGCAAGAAACTGAAAATTATTGCAACATTATTACCTGTAATCCTGTGCCTCAGGCAAACTGTCTGAAGTGATGTCTGGTTCACAAATGAATCATTCTTTGGAACTGGTTATTTTTGGTGAACTGGTTGAACCAAAAGTAACTCATATGAATCAAGTGATTTAATCCAAGCCTTCTGAAGAAACAAGGTTGCTTTATATGGTGAACAGACAGATTATTATTCACATGTAAAGGCTATTATTCACATATATCAAACCTCAATATTAAACCCCATAAAAGCAAGCATTTATGTTAAAATCTTCAGTTTATCATCATCCCATTTGTGAGAAAAAAAAAGAACACAAAATTAATACAGTGGCTAAAGATATATTGAGGTCCTAAGCAAACAATTGAAAAAAAAAAAAAAAAACATTATTTCCAAGATTATTACCTGAAATCCAGAGTCTCAGGCAAACAGTCCCGAGTGATATCTGGTTTGCGAACTAATCATTCTTTCGAACTGGTTCTTTCTGGTGAACTAGTTGAACCAGTTCACAAAATTGGACTAAACCATCTGACATAATTCACAGTTTGAGCAGCACAGATTAAAAAGGGCAAAAGGTCACTCTTTATTTTAAGGTCCAATTGTCACTATTAACACAATTATAAACTACAACATTTGGCTTAACAAACTCCTAATTTGCTGCTTATTAATAGTTAGAAAGGTAGTTATTAAGAATACATATTAGGTAGTATTAAGGGATCTAAAGGGATCTCATGCAGAATAAACCATTAATATGTACCTTATAAGGACTAATAGACCAATTTAGTGTTTGCAAACAATGATGATGTTTTTGTGGGTGGAGCTTATCTGGTTTTCAAGTATAGCCGTCTATAGAGCCATGGAATAAAATAATTAAAAAGTGGTAAATCTGAGTTTATATTTTGAAAATTCTGACATTATTCTCACAATTCCAAGATTAAACCTCACAGTTCTGATAAGAAAAAACAACTCGTCATTCTCTCTTTTCATCTTGGCTCTGGCTTCTTTTTCTCTGAGAACTGACAAACTTACTATTTTTGAGTTAAGTCTAGTTTTAAAATTTGAAGTAGGTGATATAAACTTCAGAATAAAAAAGTCAGAATTGTGAGATAAACTAAATAAATGTTACCTAAAATGTTAATAGTAATAGGTTTAAATATTATGTCATGCTGTAACTGTAGGATGAAAGCAATGCTTCCCCTATGAACAGCAGATGTGAATATTATGTAGACACATTGTTTAAATCAAATTTATGCTTTAAAAGCAGAGTAATCATAGTTGGTTTCATCCATTAGTCTGTCTGCATTTAACTTCAAATGGCGTCTTTGACGACAGTATTCTATAAAAAGGATTCACATTCCCATTCTGACATCAAAAGGCACTTTTTTTTCTCTCTTATTTCATGGCTTTTACCCATTTCACTCCACTTGTTACCAGTGTTTTTCTGCCAACACTATGCGCGTCCACTACGAATGTCTACTACGAATTGGTCTATAACTAACTATTGGAAATATGTGCCTCAGTATACATTTCTGCAAAACTGAAAAAATGTACCTATATGTTACGAGTCACTGCAGTTTCCAGTTGAAATGATTGCTAGAGGCAGTAAAACTCAGACTACTTTTATTCCCTTTCTCACAAATCATAATTTACAGGTACAGCCTAATTTCCACACAATTATTTGCAGAATATTATGTTTAGACATTTTTGACAATTCATTTTAACATCCTTCGTGATTTGAAAACTGATATTTCAACTGATCGTCACATATACAGCGTCATATGCATCACTTTTCTAATTCAGTAGGTTTGCTTGGTAGCTCACACAACAACGGTACGAGCCCCGTGGTACGGTTTGACAAAACAGCTCAAATCCGTGTAAGGAAGTTAAAATAGCACAGCTGCAACAACAAATGCATATTTATATCACGTTTGCATTTGTTAACACTATCGTGTAGGTTTAGGGTTGGGTTTGGTGTAGGGAATATTTCCAACGTGATAGAGCATTAACCTTTAGCAACACTCCCTGGATATTTGACTTCTAAACAGCTGCAATACGTACCTTAAGCAGTGTAATAAAAATGCAGCAATACGTGCCTGTGCCAACGTAATAAAAGTGTGCCACAGTCATGTATTCAATGTTTGCTTTAGTGCCACTCTCTGGACATTTCACTTTAAAACTGCTGCGAAACGTGCAGTAAGATACGTAATGTTATGTTGATATGTTGCAGAAATGTATATAGAGGCACATATTTTCATAAGCCTGGGTTGACTAATAAACAGCCAATATGCTAGTAATATGCATGCTAATAAGCAATTGAATTCTAAATGCAAATGAAGACCTTTTTAATTAAATGCAAGAAATGTCTGTCCCTTCAAAACTTGATGGTTCTACAAATTTATAAAGATATTGTGAAATTAATTACATTAATTACATTTAATATTGTGCTTATGTGGCACAATATTAAACCTCTTTGGTTTGTGTAAGTCAAGCAAGCATTTCTGTGTTTGATGCGCTCTATGCATGTACACTGATCGATATTTATATGTGAATATTTACATTTACGTTTACATTTATTCATTCAGCAGACGCTTTTATCCAAAGCAACTTACAAGTGGGGAATACGTCAAGCGATTTGTCCTAAAGAGGCAAAACGACTTAGGAAGTGCTCATAATACCATAAAACAGGCATATAAAATATAAGCCTAAATTAAACTTTTAAAATGAAATGGATCATACATGCATCATCTAAATTTGTGGTGATTTGTGGTGATATTTAGTACCTTTTGAAGCTGTGTGTCTTCCGTCTATGGATCAGTGTCAACATTTTTCCTTTTGTGTTCACAGAAGACAAAAAGTCATATGCGCTTGGAATGACATCAGGGTGAGCAAATGATGACAATTTTCATTTTTGTGTGAACGACTCGTTTAAAGCAAGCTTAGACTGTTCTTGCTTTGCCGCTGGCCTGAAGTGACTGTGGTTGGAGGACACGGAGGGGCAGGAAGCGCGGGGTGAGAAGAGAGGAGCAGAGGCTTGGCTTAAAGGAGGGATGGAGGCAGAGATGGAGAGGCTCACTACTATCTGACATGATTTACAGACGGGGCTGCTGGGAGACATCTAGCCGCGCTTTCCCCTGCCACTATAATCGCAGCGCTGTGACCGGCTCCGAAGAGTCTACTAGGGCTGCACTACCCCTCACACACACACACACCCAACCGAGGAATCCAGTGTCTGTCCAATTACAGGCTGCCGTTGTCAGACAGACTCCCAAGGCTAGACACGAGAGTGTGGAGGAGAGAGTGGAGAGAAAAGGAGGACCCGGGAACAATAGGAGCAGTGTGACGTGTGACGCCTTCCCATTGTTTTGGCCCTGGGTGTCCTGAGACCTACAAACACAAGTGTATTTACACACAAGCTCGCAGACACACACTCACATATATTCATGGAATCTTACGCACATGGGAACGGGATATTTTCCCCTCGCTTTTGGTTTCTGTATAATTAAGTACCAATTACAACATACACAGATCAAAATAGGGACATGGGAAGGGTCGTTATTCCAGTACTGTGGTGGTAACATGGTAGAGGGATGGTACCGGATGACACTTTGATATATTATAGGAGGATACCGAATGGCCGTCACAGGCATATATCATGGTATTTACTGTACAAGGTTCTCCAACAATGCTATTATACTATTATGGTATGTCAGACCGACTATGGCATTCCCATGGTACAATATTTATTTATTTATTTATTTATTCATTTATTTATTTAATTTTTGTTATTATTTATCTAACTAATTTCATATTTGGATATGGAAATAGGCTTCCATAAGTTAGCTAAGACTTTTATAGGTACTAAACTAAACTAAACTAAGCTAATAAAATAATAAATAAATAAATAAATAAATAAATAAAGACCGACCACACACTCAGACAAACAAACAAATAAACATTTTTAAATTAAAATATTGGCCATGGTATCATGTTCAAAAAATATGGCAGAATCTTTTTACCATTTCCAAATAAATAAATAAATAAATAAATAAATAAATAGTTAGTTAGTTATAATATATAATAATAAATTAGTTAGTTGGATGATTATCATTAACTGTGTTTGTGTATAATGCTTTGGCAGAAACCATGCATTCACATGTCCAAATTAGGTCAGTACAATTAAGTTTTAATTTTTTTTTTACTGAAGTGGAAACAGGCTTGAGGTGAGCCTCAACTTGTATTGGTGCTTCAATAAAATTAAAAAAATAAAATAAAATAAAATAAAATAAAAGTGATCTGGAAAAACCCTGATTTTCAGGAAATTTGAAAATTAGGTTGATTTTTTTTGGTCAAAATCAGGTTTTCATTAAATTATTATTCTATAACGTATTGTCTATCATCTCTAAAAATATCATGGCAAAATTCACTTTTATTGCAGAAATGACTGTCTTTCTCTTAACACAAAACACAAAAAAAAAAACAGTTAACCTATCAAAATAAACCATGTAACATATTTAATAAAAGTTTATCATACTTTTCATACTTGGTACCAAAATACAAATGTCCAAAAGGCTGTGGAAATAGCCATGGTAGCATGTTCAAAAAGATTTTCAATTGAGTCACACAAACCCTTTATTGCTGCGTGTCAGTCTGGCCAGTGGTCTCGGCAGATGTAGGACATGCTGGCACAGAAGGTGGGTTTGATCTTGACTGGAGTTTCGTGAGGTCACACTGCACTCTAAGGCCCAGATCTACTGTCACTCTACATTACCGCTGCTTCTCCTGCAGGTTTTGCGCACAAGTTCAGAAACAAGCAACGCTTGCATGAGCTCACCACACACAGCCCACCCTCCATCTCCCTCTGCTTCCCTCTCAATGTGTTTGTGGTAATGACTTACACATGTCTCCATTAAGACTCTTGGCACTTGGCATGAGCCTTTCCCACTGGCGTTAATTGATACGACTCTCTGTGCCGTTGTGTAGAGGAGTGGGTCCAGAGACCATAAGGAGTTGCTATAGTTTTGCGGTACAGAAACAGTCGTATGTAAGAAACGTATGGAATATAATGAACATTTCGAGGTTGCATCTGATTTGCATCTGTATCATGAAGTATTCTTGCGAATTCAAGTTCGGCTTGAAATCCACACAACCACTTGCAGACTAGTAAGTCTCTTCAAGGAAGAGCAAGAGACTTGCTCGACTTGCTCTTCATTTGTTTAAGTGTGCTGGAGCGCTCTTTGAAGACGCTGAGGATCTAATAATTGTGCTTGTGATTGGTGATGCTGATCAAAGGAATTAGAGTCAATCCAATGCTGAATATTTGGTCAGTGGACCGTGATGTCTTGACCTCTGAGGAGACTTGGTGCACGCGGGCAAACACACTCTTGGGTGAATGTGACAGAGTTTATTTTTGACCACACATACATACGCATATGCGTGCGCTTTCATCTCCGCGGGCCCTTTGTGAGGGCTGCTGCGGAGCCAATGGAAATGAGGTGCCCAGCTGTGTGCCAGCCGTGGCCCCCAGCTACACACAATGACCCTTGTGTGTCTGTGGAGGAAAGGCTCCCCTAGCCAGCCAGTGTGAATTTACATTTTGTGCATATGTAGAAACTTATTACGTGGCTCTTTGGAATACTTGCTGATGGTTGGCTGGTCACAGTATTCTGCAGACAGATATTTTTCTGCTGTAAAACCGACCATTGTCCCATTATCTTCCAATTTACCTTTGATTTTCTGAAAAGCTGTGCTAATTTCATGTCTCATTTTAATCCATGTTCACATAATTTAAACTTCAATCAATATTTCTTGTGCATTTATTTATTTGCTTGGAAAATCTATTTACTTCACGCCGACGTTTAATCAATGCATCTGTTTCTGTTTGCACTGTGTATGATCTTTTGCACTGTGACAATCATCCACCATTCATTTCCCAAAGTATTGTTAGCCTACTATGGTCACAAGTTTCATCCTTACCATCATAGTTCAATTATTCTCTGTTTCCTGAAAACACTGTTGAAATGAACATTCACAAATAAACAAACAAACTTGTTTGGTTGGAACTTCAGCTCTCGACTTGTGGTTAGAATCATAGTTTCTTGTATGATGTGGTTTTAAATAGATCAAGCTCTTGGGCACAATAAACAAGCTGAAATGCATTACATTCTGTATTGTTTATTCTGTATGTTTCAGTCTATATATTTTAGCATGTCAACAATCAGCACCAGCGTTTTTAAAGAGTGCATAAGGGAACTCAGGAGTATGATGTAAAAGGGAATCCATGATGAATCAAGCATCAAACAAACCAAAATCACAGAGAACAAATTATAGAGATGTAGTCATCAGATACAGTGTTCATGATTGCAGCATCTCGGAGATCCCAAATTAATGAATGACTTCACAGCTGTGTGTCATGTTATTAATGACAGTCCTATAGGCTACTCTTAAACCAACGTGGTTAAATTGACAGATGGGACCATGTTACTATAGTTTCAGGAAATGGTCATGACTGCTTAGTAAGTTTCTCCAAAGATGCATTGTACTGTGGAAGTTAATTGGTGAGTTACATCACTGTACAGGAAACACTCCCCAGAACATCTTATATACCCTTACCTATTTGCAAATGTACTGTACATAAATGTAATGTATATGACTCTATTCTCTAGAAAAAAAATGGTTCTTTAAATGTTTTTTACATTTAATAACAGTTCCATGTTATTAGAACCATGATCTTGTGAAGAACCACCAATCTATAATAGAGAATTGGATTGCTCATGATGTCATAAAAGTGATGCCACCGCGCCGTCATACTGGTATTCCCTAGTATCCATATACATTCTATTGAATGAATAGGAAATCTCATGATTTTAATGAGAAAACATCACCTAACAAGTCAGCGTTTTTATCTCTGAAGTGTCCCTGTACAGTCTTACAATGCAAATGTCCTAAGCATGTAAAGGTTATTTGTTTAATGTTGGAAATTTCCCCTGTATTTTTCCCTGCATAAAAACACTGGGTTAAAACAACCCAGTTTGGGTTATTTTGGTGACCCAACACTGGGTCAAATATGGACAAACTCAGCATTGGGTTATTTTAACCCAGCCAGCTGGTGTTAAATCTTTCACCCAACATGCTGGGTTGTTTTAATTAACTCAAATATTGATTAAAAATTACTATTGCTGGTTTAAAATGAACCAAAAATAGGTTGGAAATTAAAAAGCAGCCACAGAATTACTAGAGGCAACAGTAATAATTAAAACATGAACATTTATTAATAAGTGAAAACACCCATGGACAAAAATATAAGACAAATTGAATTATGTAGCAAAGTTTTCAAAATTACATACATTTAAACTTGTTTAACAAGCATTTTAGAAATAAAAATATAACACTGAAAAGTAATATTTTAATTCAAGTATATTAAACGGTTCTCTGTTGTCCCTTTTTTTAACCGAAATAGTGCTGATTCTCGTGCCCGTGTGTCGCTGAAATCTGAGCCGGTACTGGGCTACTGCAGACCAGACCGCCTCCTCGCGTTCACTCGTAGGTGAAAGATGCCATGACTGAATCCATCAGTGGTTACACTTTATTTTAATAGTCCACTTTAGACATTCTACTATAACTATAAGTAACTTTGCAACTACATGTCAACTAATTCTCATTAATTTGCAACTACATGTCTACTAACTCTCAGAGCAGACTGTTAGGTTAGGTTTAGGTTTAGTAGAATAAGTTGACATATAACTGCAAAGTTTGTAAGAGTGTTAGAAGATATTAAGCAGACAGTCTACTAATACTCTAATGACTAGTTGACATGCAGTTGCAAAGTTACTTACTGTTAGTAGAATGTCTAAAGTGGACTATCAAAATGAAGTGTTACCAAATCAGTATTACAACGAAATCAGTTATGCAAGACAAGGTGTTTCTGTCATGCACCATGACCATTGCTGACGCATGTAGCTGACAAACATGACATCTGGTCCCGGTATGTTGCGTTGTGCAAAATAAAATAATTTACAGCACAGTAAAGACTGCATAGATAAATAAAACATATACAACATAACATATACGTTGTAAATAAAATGTATACAAACCTTAATTTCACTGAAGAAATGCACAAAATCAGAGGCGCTGAGGGCATGCTTTCTCCTGAAGAGAATGAAAAGCCCGCGCTCCGACTATAACCCAACAGCTGGGTTGAAGTGAGTCCGCGCTAGGTTGTTTCAACGGAGGGAGGGGGAGGGGTGTATAGTTTAAGCGTTTAGTGAGATTGACCCAGCCACTAACCCACAGCTGGGTTACATAAAAACTACCCAACACTCGAAAAATCACCCAACAACATAATGACCCAACAGGCATAACCCAGCGGTTAGGTTAAAAATTAACCCAGCATTTTTTTTTTTTTTTTTTAAGTTTTACATATATGTTACTGTAGCATACATCAGATGAACATGACGAACGAGATCATCAACATATGTATTACAAATGACAAAGTGCTCATTTTAATATCAGAAAAAAAAAACAAACAAAAAAAAACATTACTTTCATTAACAGCATATATGTTGAAATAAGTAATGATTTAAACAGTGGTTAAATTAATAATTAATTCAATATATATATGCATATTTTACTCCTATGAAAACTGTAATGCTAGTAAAATGTGATAGAATTTGCACAAGTCTGAAATAGATGTTGCTCAATCAGGAGTATTAAAAATACACACATCATAACTTAGAGAGTTCTTTAGAAGTTCTTTATTCCTGCCTTTTTTCTTTTGTTTTTTTTCAAATCTGTAACTGTCAAAACACCTCATTATTGATTTTCTGGAGCTCAATCCAATTACACAACTGTTGCATGATTTTCATAGTTGACTGTCAACACACTTTCAATAGATAAATTATTTGTAAATTATAATGTAAATGTTAACTTGTTGAATTGTAGCTGGTTTTCAATATGTCTTCTCATTTTAGTTTTTTAACATCTAATTATAACCTGTTCTGTTCAGTTGAGGATACTTATCTCCTCTTCTCTACTAAGTAAGTAACAGGGATATTGAATTCATAATCTATATTGTTATGTATTGTTATAATCCATGTAGTTTGGAAGAGAATGGAACAAATGGAAGAGACACATTTTAACTCTAAACTCCGCTGTGTATTTCTACCCAGATGCTGTCACATCCCACAACCTCATCATCTGCAGAGAGAAACTGCCATTCGACAGCATCTTAGAGCATTGAGATTTCACTGGAACTTGTGCTTGTGTCTATTTTTGTGTTTTTTATTTTGCTTGATTGCTCATACCCTAATATTCATGAAAATAAATGGTTACACTTTTAGACATTCTACTAACTATAAGTAACTTTGCAACTACATGTCAACTAATTCTCATTAATTTGCAACTACATGTCTACTAACTTTCAGAGCAGACTATTAGGTTAGGTTTAGTAGAATAAGTTGACATTTACTTGCAAAGTTTAGAAGAGTGTTAGAAGATATTAAGCAGACAGTCTACTAATACTCTAATGACTAGTTGACATGCAGTTGCAAAGTTACTTACTTTTAGTAGAATGTCTAAAGTGGACTATCAAAATAAAGTGTTACCAAATAAACTATTATCAAAAAGGTTATGGCACTTTTGGATTAGGGAACACATAGTCACTATTAACTATGAGTTTTCCCTCAATAAATGCATAATCTGCTGCTTATTGATAGTAAGTAAAGTAGTTGTTGTAGTAGTTATGTTTAGGTATTGGGTAGGGTTAAGGGATCTAGAATATAGTCATGCAGAATAAGGCTATATAAAAAGTACTAATAAACAGCCAATATGGTAGTAATATGGTAGATAATAAGCAACAGGTTAATAGTGAATTTTTTAATATACTTGTTATCAATCTTATTTCTGTGAAAACAACTCCTGAAGAGTTTAGCAGTGTTAATGTGTTTGGTCTTGCCAGAATGGATCTGCTATGCTGTTGTGGCAGAGCAAGTACTGAGACATGCTACTGTCAATACATTACAGATCTAGACAGGTGGAGCTCGGGAAGGTGGAGGATTCCTGAAGTGCCAGTTATTTAAATTTTAAGTTGCAAGCTCATTGGCTGCTGATGCAAAAGAAACCAATCAAGCTCCAATGTGTGAATACTGATGTAATTATATTAGATTGAGTTAGAGCCCATAGGCCTGCGTCGCCTAGAGTTTCATGACAGAACTGTATTCATAACACCATTCATTTCCTATATAGCGCTTTCAATGCATAGTTATTTATAGAAACGTATTAAAAGAGTTCTATTTAGTACCAAAAAAGCCTTAATCAGGTACTGTTTAGAAGATTTTTTTTTTCTTAAGAGTACACATTATTATGACTGCAAACCTACAATTGATTTAAATTATGATACAACAAAGCACAAGAAAAAATTGGGGATATATTTAATAACCATGTAATTTTAACCATCACATAATGAATCTAATAGCGATATATAAACATGTACATTAGGACTCAATCCTGCACACTGTAATAATCAGTTTTTCTTAAAACATCTCTTTTTCTCCAAACTCCAGCGCTGATGTCCAGTCTCCCGCTGCTGCGGCCTGTGATGATTGCCGCACGCGGACCACCCGCAGCCCCTCGCAGCGCGAAACACACGGCGTTCATCTCGCAGAATTCAGCACAAGGCCTCCACCGCTACCACTGCCTTGGCCGCTGCCTCGTTTTACGCTAAATTAACCAACATAAATTGGCCGAACAGAGCAAAAAAATGGTTTAATGGCTAGGGGTGTCTGCTGGAAAACAGAGAGTGGGTAGAGAGAGAAAGTTTCGGAGAGGAAAACAAGACCAAACCAGAACGAAAGATCGCTCGTAAAGTTAAAACCAAAGCCAGACGGAGCTGAATGCTCGGGGTTTCAGATATTCCCTTTGAACAGAGAAATTCTTTCATAACTAGAGACTTTTTGGACTATTTTTAGGGCCTGAGAGCAGCGCAGGGAAGAAATAAAGCCACATGCACAAGAATAGAAGGAAGTTGTAAAAACGCAAAACAGAGTTTAACTTGTGGCAAATAGTTAGTTTGGAGGCTGGAGGAGTGGGCAGCTACAATGAAAGATGAAAGATGTTGGATTCTTTGGAGTATCGTCACCAACACCATGCAACTGAAGAGTTTAGGGAAAAAAAGGAGAGGAGAGGTTAGTCTTAGGAGAGGTTTGCTGAGTTGTGTGTTGGTTTTGTTTAGATAATGCAGAAGGTTTTGTGATTCACACACCTGATTTCTCTATGAGAGCGGTTTTCTTTTCAGCAGATCTTACACTCAGCTGGTCGTCACCTTATGTGTTAGTAACCTGTTTAAGCATTAAGAAGCCAAACTAAAGGGTAACGGCAATGCAGCCCTTTTATGACACCTTTAAACACCTTTGTTTCTGCTTAAAGGTTTATTTCACAAAAAATGGTCAATTCTGTCATTAATTAATCACTGTTGTGCCTTTCAAAACTCGTAAGACTTTTGTTCAAAATATTTGATCATCAAAATATCAAATGAAAATATTTGTAATGAAACCTGAGAGATTTCTGTCTCTCCATTAAAAGTCCACTCCATCAAAAATATGCAAAGAAATCCATGTGATCTGAGCCTATTCATAAGTTTAAGTTTCTTGAAGTGATACAATCACTTTATATAATGAGCTGGTTTAATTTAGACATTTATTCACATGTAAACATTGATCAATGCACAATTGCACATAGAGCAATCAAATGGCAAATGGAAGCTCAAACAAGCTGGTTTGATGCAAAGAATCAGCTAGGTTTGTTCTCATGTGACAAGCAATATGGTTGACCTTCTGTTTATATTGATTTTAGGCTTTTTGCCTTTTTTGATGTTTGGTATCAAGATCTAGATCTTGTTCAGAAAACATACTGCATTTGAAATGATGTTCTTGCATGTCTACTGATGCTGACCGAATACTGAGTAACACTTTAGTTGATGGACCAATTCTCACTATTAACTAGCTGCTTATTAGCATGCATATTACTAGCATATTGGCTGTTTATTAATACTTATAAAGCACATAGTAATACTTTATTCTACATGACCATATTTTAGATCCCTGATGAAATACTGTACTAAAATATTCTGAATGTGTATTCATGTCATTCTTATGTATGATTTTTATTAGCTGATTCTTTTTTTTTACATCAGAATCACAACCAGTTTAGTCAAATTCCTGAACAAATGACTTCAGTGAATTGGTTCCTTTCAGTGAATCAAAAACATACACAGCCAACAGCTTTTCAGCACTCTCTAAGTAATTAGTAACTATTTTACATTTGGCTATTTTGTGTGGGTTCATACAATTGTAGTTTCCACATTTTCACAGCTTAGGGGTGGAAATAATGCTTATTGATTGATTGATTGATTGATTGAAAAATTGTGCAAATCACATTGCACAAATTCATAAATTCAGAAATGTTAATGAATTAAATAAGCAGAAGCTAGCACCGTTTTTGTTTACTTAATGGGGTCATTTTCCACAAGTTTGGAAACTTGGATACTTTGGTTAAATTCTCAATGGTTTTGTAAAACAACACCTTTTTACCTTGTCAAAATGAGCTCTGCAAAAATCATCCCATTCTGAGGGATTGTTCCTTTAAATGCAAATGAGCTCTGTTCGCCCTGCCCCTCTCTTCTCTCTGCTGCTCTGAGAGATTGTTTACTTCAGCCACATTTCAGCCACAAAAAAAAAACAAAAAAAACCTTATACTCACTTCTGCTGTAGGTGAAGCTGGATCACGAAATGATTTGCGTGAACAAAGACGGATATATGTAGATCGGGAGGAGCATTCCCTTCACAAAAAAATGTAATCCACTGCATCTTCAGCGGCTCAGATGTCAAGAGTAAATGACGACCACTATGTTCATTATTACATCCAGCAACACAACACCTCAAACGCTCAATCAGAGATATTCTTGTCTAATTTACATCCCTGCTCCGACATCAAACAATGGAGGTCGGACTTTTATGTGTGCCATTGTCACCTCACACTGACCACGCCACATCAATTTGGTAATGACGCCACCTACTGGTCAGAAGTAATACACCATTCATTAAACATTAATAATGAAATTTCCAAAAATGCTAATAACTTCTGATTGCATTAGCCTATTGTAATTAAACTGGTCAAAATATTACTTGGATCATGCCGAAAACATACATACCAATTATACCACACGTCGCTGAACTTTCTTTTCCGCCATTTTGATTAATGTACAAAACCTACTTTTTCGAACTCCTTCTAGACCGCTGGTCCGATTTTCACCAAATTTGGCTCAAATCATCTACAGAAGGTGCTGACTCATAGTTATGGATTTTGTGTTGATAGACAAAACCATTTTCGTACAGCACCGCTACATATTTGAGGCATAATGCGAAAATGACTCTGAGGCTGTATCTCAGGAAAGATTTGACATAATGAAACCAAACTGTGTGTGTGTCATTGTCACCACACACAGAACACGTCACATCAATTTTACAACAGCACCACCTATTGGCCACAAGTAATTAACCATTAATTTGTTTCATTGTTTGTATTTATGATTTTTCAGCCATTTCAACTGATATCATCCTAAAATGGCTTTAATTACTCATTGTTGTAGTCTGTCTGTTGCTCCTTGTCTTGCTTAGTGCCTCATTCTGCTTCTTTTGTGCTTGGCCCCGTAATTGTTGCTTGCAGCTATATTTATTATTATTATTATTATTTAATTGCATTTATTCCATTTATCCCTGCTGATTAATAGTTACGAAGGTATAGCTGTTAAGTTTAGGTATAGGATGGATTAAGGGATTTAAAATATGGTCATGCAGAATAAGACATTAATATGTGCTTTATAAGTACTAATAAGTACTAAGTACTTGCTATGTATAACCAAATATATGCATGCTAATAAGCATCTATTTAATAGCGAAAATCGGTCCTTAAAATAAAGTGTTACCACTTTTTTTTTTCTTTCTAAACGTTTATTCCTTTAAAGTACTAAAAATGCCTTAAGCAACTGGAATCATTAAGAAGAACTGTGACTGGAATGCTTCACGATTCCCAGTCCTATTTTTGCCCTCTGGTTTTAGGGTTAAAGCTATGGTCGGCTGATCATTATGTCTTGTTTCAGGGTTATATTTAGGGCTGTGATTGTCTGATATCAATGTTGTCCTAGAAACTACAAAGAATGTTCTGCCAAGAACACGTTCTGCTTGAGTAAATCACTCAGCTGTGTATGAAAGGTTTATACATTCTAGTGAATGACCAAACATAAGTCTGTTTAAGTCCATGGTGCATCCGTGATTGAAGCTGGTGTACTTGCTGTGTGTTAGCCCATGTGCATGACCATCACAAACACATGCTAGCTTGTGTTCGACTGACAGCCCCCTTCGCCGACTGTCTGTATGCCAGTCATGTTCAGAGAGTGAGTGAGGGGGTGGCAGCTCCTTTAAAAATGTGGGAATGAGGGCACACACACACAGAGAAAGAGCCTGGGCCTCTGCTTTCACACATTCCAGTTGAGGGCATATTGAGCTCATTAACATTACTAACTAACAATGCCTCTTTGTACTGGCAAATGGGGTTCGAGAAGGCGCCAAATTGCCTCAAGTGTCTTAGTGTGTGTGAGAATGCTTGGGTGTGTGGTGTCTTCATTTGTGTGTGTGTTTCTGTTAAGGGGGAGGGGTGGTAATATGTATATCATGTTACACAGACATGCATTAGCAAGCGGGTTATGATACTGCCATGGTTAATGTCTGAACATCTCAGCAGCCTATGTGATTTGAAAAATTGCAGCTTCTTTATACACTGTATCAGAGACATGTATGGTGACATACAGAAACTGCAATTACAGTTATAGGAATCATACACCCAAAATGTAAAAATTTGGTCAATATTTACTCTGATGTTGTTGAATGTATGCCATTATTCACTGCATCTCACAAACTGGCAGGAAGCATGTATACGATTTGGGAGCTACAGCAAAGTGGATGATTTTAATTAAATAATGACCTAAATTTCTCGAAATCTGTTGAGAAAAATAATAGTAGCTATAGAAGCTTGAGGGTGAGTAAATAATGACTGCTGTTTATTTTTTAGGTGCTATTCCTTTAGAGGCATTCACTTGTTCTCTTAGCAAGCGCTGTTTTTAATGTGGACTACTTTGGTGTTTATGTTTTATTTAAAGAGAGACGTATTATACCTCTTTTCACAAGATGTGAAATAAGTCTCTGATGTCCCCAGAGTGTGTATGTGAAGTTTTACCTCAAAATACCCAACAGCTTGCTAAAATTGACACTTTTAGGCTATGAGCCAAAACACGCCATTTTTGTCCCTTTAAATGCAAATGAGCTGATGCTCCTGGCCCCCTTTTCTGAAGAGGGCGGAGCTTCAAGAGCCGGCAAAAACAAAACAAGACAATCTCACGCACTGAAAATGTCTCTTAGTAGCAGTGTTCAGCCTTGTATGTTTGAACCAGAATCGGTTTAAAAGTCAGTCTCCTGATTGTACTGTGCATAATAAATGTGTGTTTATGAATTACACAGACAGGAAGCACAGCGCAATAAAAATAACGACATAGCTGGTCTCATGATGCCATCACAACCTTTATAAGTCCCACTTGTGATTATAAGCTTGGCAAATTGAAGCAGTCGGCTTCACATTGCATTCATATGCAATTTTTAACAACCACATTTCCTGTCTCCGATCATTCTGGTAGTATGTGAAGGCAGCATCAGTGAAAACAGGCAGAAACAATGGTAGCTTTAGCAACATTAGCCTTACAGAGTGCCAAGACACGCTTTCAGAAAGGCAATTTGAAAAACAAACGTGTGATACTTACTTTGTCTGGAGCAGACGTTTACACACAAAGCATTAATATTGACCCTTAAACATATAGGAGGCTTTGCCGATTGTTTCTGGGACATTTCCTTCAAAAATTAAAATTAGCCACAGTGTCCTCAGTGGTTCAGATGAAGGGAGTCTATGAAGACTCCTATGTTTGTTGGTGCATTCCAAAATACAAGACTTATAATGCCTCTTTGGCGCTGACATTGTATATCTCCAGTAATGGTGGACTGCTGCTTCTCACTCAGAGTTGTGTCTATGCTGATAGGGCAGTGATTGTTACAAATGGGCGAGATCTTCCTTCGATTACATGTGCGTAGGGAAAAATCTGGAATCGTGTATTCACAGAGACGGTTTATGATTTATTGGGATTATAAAAAAAAATGAGTGGGTGCATTTTTACCATTATAGGCTGGTTGTTTTCATATACTGTGGGCACACAACTGTGTTCAAACACCTTATAAAAGTGATTTTTGTAGTAATAGGTCCCCTTTAAATAATACATACAAATTGTACATGTTGATGTTTATACTTGTTTTTATCTTGGTCTGTCTTTCCTTGGTGTCAGACTTTTTTAGCCGTGCAGGTACTGATCTCTGTGGATGTTTTAATGTATCCACTGTCTAATTCATTTTTGCTCTTCACGTCAGCAAACTACACTATGCTATGCTACTAGCATATCTACAGAGGCGGCTGCCATTGAGCACGAGGATTATCTCAGACGTTACTGAAACAACACGAGGCAACAGAGTGTTTTCACGACACATCATCAATCTGCCATATTGGTGGCACTGAATGTAAACAATGCCACTGAACCGAACAAAACATGTATATTTAGCTGATTATTGCTGCTGAAAATGGTCAATTATTGTCATGTTTTGGGCTGTACTAATCGGTCGGACCGAGAAAAACATTTGGAGTACTATAGGCTGCCAAAAGTTATAACAAATCAAAGAGAAGAGGAAAAAACTGACTGAGGAACAAAAGGCATTTGTGGTTGGCCAAACTGAACTCTGACAGCATCCGTGTTTGTTCTTATCATTTCCAGTCAGGTAGGTAAAATATTAACCTAATATCTTAATTAATACTGCTCGTATGTATCTTTACCACCTGTTAACTTCAGTTTGTCAAAATATTGCACCCTTTCCTGCTTACTAAGTCCTTCTCTATATGATTTAGCAACTTCCATACATTTTTCCCATGGTAAGAGCGACCCTATTTTTTTCTTTTTTAAATTGATGCGACCCTATATATATATATATATATATATATATATATATATATAATCACTCAGTCTTTGCAATTTTGAGAGATTTCCAGAAACCAACGGATATTGGTTACAATGTTCAAAAACAAAGCGCAAACACAAGTTTTTTTTTTTTTTTAATGTTTATTTAGTTAATAAAGTTACGTTTGCTGCTTCCCGATTCCTTCTTCCCTGAATCTTGAACTTTGTTACATACATATGTGCATTTTTCTTAAATCTTCTGGCACCCCATTTCATGAGACTCGCAACCCACCCGAGGGTCGCAACCCAGGGTTTGAAAACCACTGGTTTAGACAGCATAAATTAGCAGAACAACATTCAGTAGTAACCGTGCAATCCATGCTGTTGTTTACATCTGAGTATCGTCAATATGGCCTACGGTTAATTGACCAAATTGTGATGTAAGTGCAAACCCTCTACACTGAAGGTGGTGGCCCATTATCATACATAATTAAAACTTTTTTATAGTTTTATAGAGTCTTTACCTCATGTAAGTGCACAAAACCTACTGCTGAATAGCACCAAACTACTGAATACAACTGTAATATCAACAACATTGCGATTAAAGCTGAAATTTTGACAGCTACTGTCACTTAAAGGACATACTGCCCTCCAACATACTTGCACAAGGTTTAAAGCAATGATGTGAATGAACAAGGGATGAGTAAAACTACAGGCATTCATAATTTACTAGTTGGTAGGTTGCCTGAATGACTACCCTGTTGGAAAAAACAGCATATGCGGTTAGGTATGTTTTGAAACAATGCTGCTGGGTTGAGCTGGTTTAAGCTCCTGCTCAGGACCAGCTTAGGACCAGCAACAGACAAGCTTAAACCAGCTCATGACCATCTAAGGACCAGCTTAAACCAGCTCAAACCAGCAGCCATGCTTCAAAACATACCTAACCTTTTTTTTTTTTTCAACTGGGTGATCAAGAAGAAAAAATCTGTTAACATTTACTCACCCTTATTCCAAACTTGTCTTTCTTTCTTTTTGAAACATTAAAAGAGATATTTTTAGAATTTAAAGTCAATGACATTCTTCAAAAAAAAACACATACAGGTTTGGAATGACATAAGGATGTACTTTTTAAGGAAGCACTTATTTAGAGTTAATTTTATGAACATAATCCAGTTAGATGAATTTAGCCTAAAAATGAGTAAAAAATGTAGATTAAATGTAGAACTAGTCAGCCTCACTAATTGACTCACTACTTGACCCATTCCTAAAATGTGCCATTTTCTATCTTCATCCATCCTCAGGTCGCTTTTCATTTGCTCTCGCCAACGCTTCCTCTACTTCCCTACACGCTTCCCCCCGGCTCATACTTGCATCTCTCCCTGGTCCTGAGAGAGAGACAGACCGAGTGTGGAAGGAAAAGGTTAAAACAGGCCGTCTTTCAAACGTTCTTCATCGGCTGCTGGCCTGCATAATTTATGGGCTTGTTACTGTAATCAAAAATTCTTATTTATTTGGAAGGGTTGTTGGGGTAGGGGGTAGAGAGAGGAGAAAGAAAGAGGGAGACAGTACACCACACACACACACGCACGCTTCCCTGCGAGCCTCCAGCTTTTCATGTGAAACGAGGTGCTGCTTTGTTGTCCCCTGGGTGGGTCCTACAGCGCACTCCGACACACACAAACACAAAGACGCATGCATTCCCAATAAACTCTGTCTCTCACACACACACATGCATATTAAAACTGCTTCTTTAAAAATCTTGAAAAAACTTTATGATGGATGCAATGCAGTGCGATGTCTGTCCCTCAGGGCGGGGTCCGACCGCACGCTTGCAAACACACATGCACACGCATAAACACAAACTTAGTGATTAGTCTTACTTCAACCACATGTGTAGACGCATAAGCAATGCCACAGAGAGCTCGCACGATCAGAAGCGGCGTCCGTAAGTATACTGGGTGTGCTTTCTCAATCCTTATCATTAAGAAAGACAGGATACACTCAGTATTTCAAATTCACAAACGTGGATGAGATCTTATGCACAGTTCTGAAGGAAAAAGTTTCCCTGTAAGCCTGGGAAACTCCGGCAGAGAGGTTTGGTTGGCTGGATCTCTGGCCACCATGGGTTTTGAAAAGTGTCTGCCATCCAGTGTGGTTTTGTGAGTGCAGACTGTCAAGAGAGGCTCAGAGAGAAAGAGGAAATAAAAAAGTGAGATTGATGTGTTCTGAGAAGGTGAGAATCCTGCAGTGACTCTGAGAAATAAATATCTCTAAATGAATGTGTTAAAAGACTCATAGTGTGAGAGATCTCATTGTTCTAAATCATTTGAAATAAAGACATTGATGTGCTATGAAATAAACTGCAACTTTTTTTTTGGAATTCAACACTTCCTTCTCGCTCCAAAAAATACTAGTAAACTAAATGCCACAAACGACTTCTGAAACCCTTCAAAACCCGGAATAATTTGCACATCAGTGATGCCTGTGCAGTGGTCAGAAACTTAGCCCGGCCAGTCATAGTGAGGTGATCATGAGAGTATTAAATAGATAGTATTATTTTTAAATAAAAGGGCCAGTTTCACCAGCTGTTCTTAAGTTACAATCCAAGTTAGGGTTAGGGTTAGGGTTCACTGGGAACGCTGGTTTGAAATGTTTCTAAAATGTCCACTTTTCTTGTCATGGTTATAATGTTACTTAAAGATTATGAAAATGTTTCTTATAATGTTCTACTAAGTTTATTTTTACTCAAAATATAACATTATTTGAACACTTATGTTTAATATTTTACTGTCATGCCGATTATGAATGGAATTTGGTCTTGACCACGAATCGTGCCTAGTCAGACATGGTCTGTTCCAGTCGGACTCATTCGCTGTTTGCAGTTGGTACAAAAAGTTGCATAATGTGTGGTGTCTAAAGACTATAGTCGAAGACAACGATGTCCTACACAGACAATGAACTCATACGTGATTCGTATTAGTGAGGGGAAGTTTGGATTACTTTACAAACTCTGACTTTTGAGTCTCGTTCAGCAAAATGAACGAATATTTTTTCGAGTCATTTTAGCAAAATATAATTAAAATGTTACGTATTACTTCCCTAACACATATAAGACGCTATAAGAAACAGAAAAGATTAATTCATTGTTTACCTGGGTCTTTAGTCTATGATTAGCTCACCTCACCTCTTATCTGACAAGTTTTCGGGTTTGAGTCGTTCGTTCATCTTACGGGGCTGTCACGTGATGAACGAACGACTCAAACCAAATGACTCGAAAAACCCGAAGACTCGAAACAGGTGAACTAATTCCAGTACAGAACCTAGTAGGATGTTGCACATGCACGACCGAACGAATCACTCCTCGAGACGACGCGTTCTTCCCCAGTCACATTAAAGATGCGTTCAAAATGAAAGAATCGTTCAAGAACGACCCATCACTAATTTGTAGCATTGTGGACGCGCATCCCAGAACCTGTGCTACACAAGCTTTTGTGCTTAAAAAGTATACAGATTTTTATTTTTCGAAAAAATTGACCGACCGTTTCGCTAGATAAGACCCTTCTTCCTTGGCTGGGATCGTTTAGAGCCCTTTGAAGCTGCATTTAAACTACATTTTAGATGTTCAAATTTGGGGCACCAATGAAGTCCATTATATGGAGAAAAATCCTCAAAAAACATAATTTCTTTATGACTGAAGACAGAAAGACATGAGACATTGTTCTGTAAGTGGAGTTCTCCTTTAAGTAATGTTTTATTTTGTTCTCAGGAAATGTAAAAAAAGCCTACCGTTTTTACTTAGAACCAATTAATTTTTAGTCCCTGATTTTAGACATAAGCCTACATGAGATAACTGAGATATTATTGCTTGAATAAATGTTTAAATATAGCGCTAGAAATATAATTAAGAAAATTAAACATAGACCTAGGAATTTGAATGAAAAAAACATAATGAAATGTGTCTAATAGCCTAACTCCAAAATGAAAGAGAAGCATCCGACTTAATCAAAACATATGCAAGACTGTGACATTTATAAGGAACACCAACATAGCAGGAAATAAAAAAAAGCTAAAATGTCCAGTTTTCTTGGGATAAAAACATTTCATAAAGCTTACAACAACATTTCTTACTATATTATACTAACTTTTTCACCCAAAATATAATGTTATTTGAACATTTATTTTTTAATATTCTAAGAAGTTTCCTTTCAGCTTTATGAGAACTTTCATCCATTCTGAGAATGTCGTTCTTAGAATGTTCTTTTTTCTTGATGTTATGAGAATGTATATGAAATATTGATAATGTTCCAGAAACATTACTTTTAGAATTAGTCCTAACATGTATATGACATAAAAAAAAAATAAAATAAATAATAATAATAATAATAATAATAATAATAATAAAATTATATATATATATATATATATATATTCTTCTTGTTAGCTGGGAACTTAGCCTAGATGACATAATGACATAAAGAGGCACTAAGTTACAACACACTACTAAACATTTTTGCATTACACCATTAAACTTTAGTGGAAATCTAACTCCACAAATAAAACATACACATATGAAATAACTAGTAGATCTACTAACCTTCTAATGAGGACTTTACATTCCAATTAAAATAAGAGCTCATGAACAGTTTATCAGATTCTGAGAGATGGAAGATAAATATGAAAATTAACCTTTTTTTTTGTTTGTTTGTTTTGTTTTGCCACAAAAAAAAAAAAAAAAAAAAAAAAAAAAAAAAAAACATAACTAACATCACAAATGTAGAAAAAGCAAATGATAAAACTTTTATGATATAACTTTAAACATGGGTGTATCAGCACCATGCTATCCATCAACCTGCAATGTGTTTGGAGGGCGTTTAGTGTGTTTGTGTGTGTTTGTGTGTGTGTGTGAAGTGTCCCGCCCGGACTGTGGTGGCTTCCCCAGAGATGAGTATATGGAGCATCTCACATAGTTGGAATCTTGTAAAGCGCTGCGGTTCAAACCAGCGTCTCAAGCTCCGACCTCAGAGCCATGACAGTCAGAACACACTTATCACTTCCCGAAAGCCTGTCCAACCCCAGAAGCAGAAACATTATGACCAATGACATTTGTATCCCAAGCCCTCTCAACACAAAGACAGCTTCAGACACAGGTCCAGCACATCATTATGGATGAATCTCATTTCAACTATTTTTAGTGAAACCACTTTGGAGGTGTTTATTATTGTGTGTTAAGGAATGTTCTGGGCTAAAGGCAACTTAAAGTGATAGTTACCCAAATATTTGGCTATCATTTGCTCACCCTGGTGTTATTCCAAACCTGTAGGCTGATACCTTTTCCATGAAACACAAAAAGTAGACTTTTTTTTTTTTTTTTTTTTTTCATATTTCATATTTCATATTACATTTTAACATATCAACCTGATAGTGACCATTTCTAAAACAACTTTAGGCCAGTGCTTAAGCTTGCACTTGCTAACTTAATATTCAATTCACATTAATAGAAAGTGTCATTTGTACTACTTGCACAACTCTTGTAACTTGCCAGGACCCCATAATATATATTCCACTTCAAGTAGTGCTTTAAAATATATATATATATATATATATATATATATATTAAATTGTGAATAAGGTGCATTCAGTAGTTATTTAGCCTGTTAACGCTAGCATTGCTGGTCTTTGTGATATTAGTGAGTTTTATAAAGCAAAAAACACTATCATCTCTGCAGTGTATAATGTTCAATCAGTCTACATAATACATTTCATTACCTGTCCTAAAAAAAAATACTTTTATGTTTATTATTTTGTCTTTGTCGTTCTTTCTGTCTTTAGATCTTTTCTGCTTTTTTGACCAGACAGGTACTGATTCTCCCATTGTTTCAACTGGTAAAGCACAATGATAAATGTGCTCCATTGTATAATTTTTGTCACTTAATCTTTGGTTTTATGTTGCGAACCAACTTAATAAGTATGTGCCACAACCTATTGTGATGAAGTGTCCACAGAGAATCTTTATATGTAAAATTATTCCTTAAATCCTATAGAACATTGATCCTAATTAATTTCATTATTGCATTATTTATTTATTTGTTTGTTTTAATTTAGACTGTTGTCTAAAATGCTAATGCTCGTGAATTCTTGCCACCCTAATGTTTGTAATTATTTACTAAGATTTCTCCTTTCGCTTTCATATACGACATGCATTATTGCATATTCTAATGTTCCTTCTATGTGACAAACGATTAAAAAAATATCCTTACCCATAATGTGTAGTTTAAAGATTCAAATGTCCCATCCTCAGATGTATAAAAAATAATTTGTATGAGTGATTTTACTTTTTTTTTTTTTCTTTGTATCTAATGATAAAATTGCTCTGTACTTTTTCCACTATTTTCCGTTGCATGCTTCTAATATTAAATGCTTTCCTTCTGTTCTACTGAGTTTAATATTGCTTTCTGGATCTTCCAGCCTTAATGATTTTGGGTCATTTTGTCTGCTTCTTCATTTCCCTGAATTCCAGCATGAGTTTTTACCCACATAAAATAAGTTAATATTCCAAGCTGCCTTAAAGTATAATATAATCATAATTTCTGTTAAGACTTTGCTTCGATTTGTCTGAAATTATTTTAAACTCCACCACTGAATCAGAACATATTATAACTTTATTTGGCCTCAGTTTATGAACACAACCACGCAACATTTGAAATGCTCTCATCTCTGCCCTATATAATGTTCCTTCTGTAATTCTCCCAGATTTTCCTTTTAGAAATTCTGGAACAATCACCAAAACACACAACGCTACAGAAGCGTCAGCCAATGATCGAGATGATTCTCTCTGACATTTAGTGGAACACAGCAGGTTACATCATTTCCACAATGGGAAACACTTTGAGTGAAATGACCCTTTATCTGAAGATAAAATCCATTCTCTGTTCTTTTGGCAGAAAATACTTGATTAGCTAGAAACTATAGTAACTGGGATGGTTGGACACCACTGTCCATCAATGAGCATTACTTTGAAGAGAATGAACGTTAGAAGGTTACTCTGAACAGCCTTTACAGTCCAAAATGTGCTCTAATGACTAAATGTATTTAGTAGTACGACAGAGTGTGATTGTTTCTTATGGTCAATCAGTCAATCCATAAACAAACAAATCAACCAGAAGGTAATATAATTGGAAATTTCAATAATAATATTGATGATGAACTAGAAATGAGATCAATTGCTGGAACTGTCTGCCTTAACTTTTGTCCATTTAATTTGTTTCTCAGACTTTGCTCAGGTATTTTTGAAGTGGTGGGTGTGAGAATGACTCTGACCTGTTTGATGGATAGTTTGAACATTGTGTTTAAGATCAGGTGAGAGACACCTTGCTCAGCCTCTTAGACCTGATTTCTGTGCTTAGACCTGATTTCTGTGTTGCTGGGGACGTGTGTGTGTGTGTGTGTGTGGCAAAGACATTTGAAACCCAAAGGCTTTATGCTTCACATCAAAAGCCAAAGCATTTGAAGTTCTCAAACAGGAATCTTTCAGCTGATTTTTTTTTTTTTTTTTTTTCCCAGCCTCTTTCTCCTTTTCTTTCTCGGGCACACACACACACACACTGTTAAACCAGACCTAAACATACAGGTTCAACAACTACTGTACACATCTGGTACATGCATGGTTAAAAGTTTTGTTTTTTTTAACACAACATCGATACCATGTCTGATAATGTGGTAACAAAACCTTGTTATTTTGTTTTGGTAACAAAAAAGAAAAAAAAACATAGATGTTATAAGACATGTTATGACATGGTTAACACATCACTTTGAGATGTTATACACATCTCATTTTCACATTTATCCTGCTACTACATACGTTGCTGTCTAAATGTTTTTGCCACGTACATCTTTGAAAGTGTAACAATAACACAATAAATATAAGTGCAGTTAGAGAAAGTAAGAGAGAGAAATCAAATATCAAACTTTGCATTTTATCATTGTTGTCTATATTGATGTCCTTTTGAATTGAAGGGATGTCATACATTATTCATGTAAATCTGAATAACTGGCATAATACCAGTGTGCCGGTCATATTTAATTTATTTATTTTAATAAACAAAACAAAAATATTATTGGAGCATATTTTACAAAGAGAGAGAGAGAGAAACAAAAAAAAACATAACTCTTTCAACTTTAAACTATATATATATATATATATATATAACACCATTATATCACCATTTATCTCAGTAAATATATTTCTAAAGGTGCTGTTGACTTGAGATTTTCATCATATGTTGGTAACAACCCAAGTAATCCATACGTAGAAAGAAAAGAAAACAAAAAAAGTTCAGAAATTAAGTTACGCATGATAAAATGGAATGACACCGAGAAAAAAAAGTATTGAACACATGAAGAAAGAGAGGTGCAAAAAGGCATGGAAAGTCAAGACACAAAGTGCAGATGAAGATGAAACAACATTTCAGGAAGACTATGATCCTATAAGACTATTTTAGAAAAAGAAAATAAGGCAGCTAGGATTCCCCAGCCAATCACCTGACTTGAATCCAATTGAAAATAGGAACTAAAGATCTGAGTTCACAGAAGAGGCCCACAGAACCTTAAAGATTTGTTAACTCTGTGGAAGAATGGGCCGAAATGATTTTTGGCAAAATCACACATAAGCAATGCATGCAACAAGTTTTTCCATTCAGGAGCCATCTTGAAGCTGTCATTATCAACAAAGACTTCTGTACAATGTATTAAATAAATTTCAGTAGCTTGATACTTTTTCCCTGTGTCATTCCATTTTATTACACATAACTTAATTTCTGAAATTATATGTCTTGTTTTATTTGAATGAATGGATTGTTTGGGTTGTTATGGACATTTCATGTCAACAGCACCTTATATATACCAGCACCATACAGATATACAGTCTTACCAAAATATACCAAAAATATCGGCACCCTTGCAATTCTGTCAGAAAATGCAGCACTTCTCTCAGAAAATTGTTCCAATTGCAAATGTTTTGGTATTCACATACTTATTGTTTTTGTTTGCACTGCAACGTGATGCTCCTGTAATTTGTATTTAGACACAGCTGTGGCAAGTAACAGGTGTGGGCAATATAGTAATCACACTTGCAACCAGTTAAAATGGAGAAAAGTTGACTCAACCTTTGTGTTGTGTGTCACACTGAGCATGGAGAAAAGAAAGAAGTGTAAAGAGTTGTCTGTGGATTTGAGAGAAAAAATTGTGGAAAAACATGGACAATCTCAAGGCTACAAGTCCATCTCCAGAGATCTTAATGTTCCTGTGTCCACTGTGCACAATATCATCAAGAGGTTTACAGCCCATGACACTGCAGCTAACCTCCCTGGACGTGGATGGAAGAACAAAATTAAACTTACAACGAAGGATTCGAATGTTGGATAAAGAACCAAACTTCCAAACAAATTCATGCTGATCTGCAGACACAGGCTACAACAGTGTTAGCTCGCACTATCTGTCACCATCTAAATGAAAAGGGACGCTATGGTAGGAGACCCAGGAGGACACCACTGCTGACACAAAGGCATAAAAAAGCAAAACTGGAGTTTGCCAAAACTTATGTGACAAAACCACAATCCTTCTGGAAGAACGTACTGTGGACAGATGAGACAAAAGTAGAGCTTTTTGGTAAAGGACATCATGGCACTGTTTACAGAAAAAGAAATGAGGCCCTCAAAGAAAAGAACACAGTCCCTACAGTCAAATACAGTGGAGGTTCAAAGATGTTTTGGGGTTGCTTTGTTGCTTCTGGCACTGGATGCCTGGATCTGATGATTACCAAAGAATTTTGGGGCGCAACATAGTGGCCAGTGTCAGAAATCTGCATCTCCACCAGAGGTCATGGGTCTTCCAGCAGGCCAATGCCCCGAAACACACAAAGCGCTGGAGAGTTCCAGCAATGAGTCCAGATCTGAATCCCATAGAACACCTGTGGAGAGATCTCAAAATAGCAGTTGGGAGAAGGCATCCTTCAAATCTAAATGACCTGGAGCAATTTGCAAAAGAAGAGCAGTCCAAAATCCCATTAGAAACTCATTCATGGTTATAGGAAGCGAGTGATGTCAGTTATTTTTTCCAAAGGGGGTGCTACCAAATATTAAGTTAAGGGTGCCGATAATATATATATATTTATATATATATATATATATATACACTAAATAAACTCACGACGAATAGTATTTAGTCTGTACTTGAAAACATGTTCTGTATTTACTTGCAATTTTTGTGTGAAAATTGTTTTTTGAAAAGCTTTTTTAAGGAATTCCCACTCCATTTGTTTTATGCATGTTTCAATGCAATTTTATTTTGATTGTATAACATTAATTTTCTCAGTTGCAGTTTCAGTAATTTTCACTAATTCAAATATGCAAACTGCTTTGCTTTGGCATTTCGGTCTCAGTCTCATGGCAGTGAGTGCACATCCTGTTATCGGTTGGCTGTGCATAAGAATCAGCAATCAACTTTCAAGTGTGTGATACATTGTTGCCAATGTTCCTGTGTAAATACATTAATGCAGCATTAACAATGTGTAAACACACCTTTGCGTGATAATACTTCTGAAACAATGCATCATAAAATGGTCCACACCTTCTTCCGCTAAGGCCAATTTCACAGATTTCACAAGTTAGCATGCTCATATAATCTTGAGATAAGGATAAACAGAGGGTCTCAAGTGCGAGACTTAACTCACACTCACCCACGTGTACATATTCTGTCACAGCATGAAGACGGGCTTTGCAAATGGCATTTTAAGGTTCCTTCCATATTTTACTTACACATCTTAAGCAATTACATTGTCATTGCCACCTTTGGGATTGTACAGCTTTAGAACGCTATGTACTGTAAAAAGTGCTATAAATATGCATAATTTAAGTTTGTATTGTGAAATAAAGGACACTTTGCTCATCCAAGACTCTCTCTTTCTAATGCAAGGGTGTGTCTTCTGTATCTCTGGTTTGTTTGGAATGCCCTTTGAGGCGAACGGCGTCCCACAAGGCTTGATGACGAAACCGCATCGGAACGAGGAGGGACACGTTTGCATTTCAGGTGTGTAAGTGTATTTGTAAGTGTGCAGTCTCTCTTCCTCTCAAGGGCAAACGTTCCAGAAATACCCCATCAAATACACCTGGGTGGAACTGCCAGACATTTCTTTGGCTCTTAATTGCCAAACTTCCACTGAGGTGCGACTTCTAGGCCAGTACATCTGAAATGAACCTAGCAGCGGTGTGTGTGTGTGTGTGTAGGCGGCGAGGACAGTGTGTAGTATGTTACACCCATCACAGACCCCCGCCTCCCCTCACTCCCCCAACTGCCATCGCACCAGCGTGGGGTGGTAATTGATTCTCCTCATGCCATTAGTCTTTGAGACAGAGATGCACCAACAAGGGAGGGTGTTGTCACTTAGAGCCGAGAACGGTGGCCAGTTTACACACACACATTCTCACGCAATACAAAACTAACCCACACACACATACACACATATTACTTTTGTCCGCCAAGGTCTGGGAAATCAAGGGCAAAGTATAGACACACATGCAAAATGAATACATGTACAAACACAATTTTATAAAAGAGAAAATTGGAATATTCATCTTTTTAATGCAACAAGAGCTTGAAGGGTGGCTTGTCTGCTGAGCTGACATTACCAGCAGCCACTGTGACCCATTTTTTTCCAACATGTATGTATGTACTGTATATATATACATATGCAGTGTACATCTGCCTGACATACATGTTGACTTGGTATGTAAATATCTCAGCCTCAGACAGCACACCAGAGATTCACTGACAGTCTGATGCATATTGCAGAAAAGTTGGAAAGCACTTGTGAAAATCATAAGCTCCAATCAGATCGATTTTGTTGCACAAGTCTGATGGGTAAATGCTAACACTTTACAGTGAGGTTACATTTGTTAACAATAGTTATCTACATTAGATAACATGAACTACCAATGAACAGTTGTCTTTTAAAGAATTAACATTAACAGATTATTAAATACTGTAACAAATATGTTGTCCATTGTTATTTAATGTTAGTTAATGCACAAACTTTAATTAATGGATTCATTAAAAGGGAAATTTTACAGTTTGTGGTCTCTAATCTTCAACATTCAGCACTGAGGAATTGGATTTATTTCATGAATTGAACTGGAATTAAAAAGTAATTCTCAGCTCATATCTAAATGATGTTGCTTTTAGAGATATTAAGAGTTTTGTTTGAGCCATTCAGTAGTACTACATATATGCAAGGATGAATAGATGGACAAACAGGCAGACAGCAGTTGGATGTATGGATGTTAACTAATGATGAGTACTAATCAAAAACTCAACTTAACTACAACACGAGTCATGAATTAATGTGAGAATAATCACCTCCTTGACTAAATGGTACTTTTATGGTACTTGGGATGGATGGATGGATGGATGACCGGACAGGAAGATGGATGGATGGACGGATGGATGGATGACCTGGCAGGCAGATGGATGGATGTTGAATGGACAGCCAGATGGATGGATGGATGGATGGATGGATGACTGGACAGGGCACATGGATGGATAGATACTTGGATGGATGGATAGATGGATGATCAGACAGGCATATGGATGGATGGACAGACAGGCAGGTGAATGGAGAGATGCATGGATGGATGGATGGATATGCGGATGGCCAGCCAGATGGATGGATGGATGGATGGGCCGGACGAAAGGCAGATGGATGGATGGATGAAAGATGAATGAATGAATAGATGGATGGATGGATGGATGGATGGGCGGACAGGCAGATGGATGGATGATGGATGAATGGATGATCAGGACAGAGCATATGGATGGATGGACAGACAGGCAGGTGAATGGAGATACCATGGATGGATGGATGGACAGATGGAGCAGCCAGATGGATGGATGGGCCAGACGGACAGGCAGGTGAATGGAAGATACATGGATGGATGGATGGATGGATGAACAGACAGACAGATGGATAGATGGATGGATGGATGAATAGATGAATGAATGAATGAATGGATGGATGGATAAGCGGACAAGGCAGATGGATGGATGGATGGATGATGAGACATGAGCATATGGATGGATGGACAGACAGAGCAGAGTGAATGGAGAGATACATGGATGGATAGATGGATGGATGGATGGACAGAGCAGATGGATGGATGGATGAATGGATGACTGGACAGAGCACATGGATGGATAGATATACTTGGATGGATGGATGGATTAGATACTTGGATGGATGGATGGATGGATGGATATGGATGGATGGATAGATGGATGGATGATCGGACAGAGCATGGATGGATGGACAGACAGACAAGACATAGATTAAGGATGGATGGAGACAAGCGGAGTGAATGGAGAAGATACATGGATGGATGGATGGTGGAGCCAGACGGACAGCCAGATGGATAGATGTATAGATGAATGGATGATAGGACATGCAGATGGAGTGGATAGATGTTTGGATGGATGGATGGACAAACAGGCGGACTGCAGTTGGATGTATGGATGTTAACTAATGATTAGTACTAATCAAGAACTCACCTTAACTTCAACGTCATGAATTTATGTGAGAATAATCACCTCCTTGACTAAATGGTACTTTTATGGTACTTGGGATGGATGGATGGATGGATGGATGACCTAGCAGGCAGATGGATGGATGGGCAGGCGGACAGCCAGATGGATGGACAGACAGGCAGATACATGGATAGATGCCTGATGGATGGATGGATGAATGATGGACATACAGATGGATGGATAGATATTTGGATGGACAAACAGGCAGACAGCAGTTGGATGTATGGATGTTAACTAATAATTGAGTACTAATCAAGAACTCACCTTAACTTCAACGTCACTTGAATTTATGTGTGGATAATCACCTCCTTGACTAAATGGTACTTTATGGTACTTGGAATACGATGGATGGATGGATGACCTGACAGGCAGATGGATGGAGCGGACAGACGGACAGGCAAATGTATGGATGGATGGATGGATGATCAGACAGGCAGATAGATGTTTGGATAGATGAATTGATAGATGCTTGGAAGGATGTATGGATAGATGGACGAATTTATGGGTGGATGATCAGACAGGCAGATAGATGGACAGACACTTGGATAGATGGATAGATTAATAGATACTTGAATGGATGGATGGATGGATGGATGGATGGAGAGCGGATGGGCAGAGGGACAGGCAAGATGGATGAATGGATGGATAGACAGCAGATAGATGAGATGGGCAGAACGGACAAAATGGATGGATGGAGGACGGACAGGCAAATAGATGGATGAGACAGAAACAGATGGATGACGGATGGATAGATGGATATGGTGGATGGATGGAATGGATAGATGGATGGATGGATGGATGGACGGACTAATTTATGGATAGGTGGATGGATGGATGGATGGATGATCAGACAGAGCAGATAGATGCTTGGATAGATGAATTAATAGATGCTTGGATGGATGGATGGATGTATGGATAGATAAATAGATGAATTTATGGGTGGATGATCGGACAGGCAGATAGATGGACAGATGCTTGGATAGATGGATTAATAGATGCTTGGATGGATGGAAGGATGGGTGACCGGACAGGCAGATGGATGGATGGATGGACGGATGGATGGACAGACGGATGGACAGACAGCCAGATGGATGCATGGATGGATAAATGGATTTGTTTAGAACTGTCAAAAACAGTCAAATATGTCCGTGAATTTTGATGTGAGAGGACAACACTTTTTCACTGGAGGAAGCGTTATTATGAATATGTAGAATGTAAGGTATAATGGATAATTATTTTGGCCAGAACCGATGGTTTAAAGTTGAAATGTTTCAATGATGGTTTCAATTTCTTACAAACATGCAGCTTTTCTCTTCACAAGATGTTAATTGATGGTCTGGAGTGGTGTGGATTATTGTGATGTTTTAATCAGCTGTTTGGACTCTCATTCTGATGACACCCATTCACTGCAGAAGATCCATTGGTGAGCATGTGATTAAATGCTACATTTTGGCCAAAATTTGTTCAGATGAAGAAACAAACTCATTTACATCCTGAATGACCTGAGGGTGAGTACGTTTTTTGACTGTTAGAAAATTACCTCTGACAACCATTACCAAACTGACACAGTATCTGATAAAGAATATTAACACAAAACAGACATACAATACACAAAGTAGATCTGGAATTGCACATCTAAATACAGCAGATTACTAACATACTGGCTGCTAGTACTTACAAAGCAGATATTAATGCCTTATTCTGCATAACCATATTTCAGATCCCTTAATCCACCCTATAATCAGCAATGCCCTAAACGATGAGTTCCACATACCTCATGTTTCCTTCAAAATGTATGTATGTTTAGTAATGTATGCTTAGTTCTGTGGTGCAGCTTGAGACACACAAATTGCATGCTTCACCTTAATGTATATAATATATGCTCAAATATCCATTGGCGGTGTTCACAGGGCCACATATTCTCCACACCACCTTCCAGACTCCTTATTGCGTGTTCACTTATGTTCTGGTCCTCTGAAGTTGTGTATGCATATGTGTGTGTCAAGTTGGGAGAGGCTCTATATGTGATATGCACTTTTAATGAGCCCTATTAAATCAAGTGGCAGTTCCCCACAAGACAAAAAAAGAGAGTTGCTTAGTATTTAATAGTTCCACCACAAGCTTACATAAGCCTTTTAATTTCGCCGTGCTCTCGCACTCATTTTTCCGGGCAGCAACAGGAGAGAAGTTTCCCTCGTTTCACGGAGAGGCACGCAACAGCAATTAGCGGCTCTCTGGAGTCTTAATTAGTCGACCCAGAGACGCGGGCAATCGAGGACCACGCTCACGTTGGTCAACAGCCAAACAAAAATAGATAAAGAAAAGAGTAGCGCCTCCAATTAATGGGCAACTTCAAATGATCTATGCGAGAATGTGTGAAGGACTTCATGTGCGAACCTGATGGGTGATATCAGAGCAGCAACAACATGACAGACAGCGACTGCAGTCACTACGGCTGCTGTAGTTACAGAGATTGTGCCCCTGATTGTTATGGTGATGACAGTCACCATACAGACGGTTGCGCTAATGACAATGTGTCGTCATGGAAACAGTAATGTTAATGACTGATTGTGAGATTGCTGGTGGTGAGGATGGGCATAACCTGCTCAGTATTGTCTTTGTTGTATACAGCAGTGGCTCTTGAACCTTTAATGTTTAGGCCTGTTAGCCTCTGCTGGTAGATGCTATAATGACATCATTTCTGGGGGTGAAGTCCACTGATGAAATATGGAAATATGTTGTGATGAAACATGGAAAAAATGGATTTTCCAGCTGTCTTTGACGTCACAGCTTAGGGTAACCAATAGTCAATGGTTTGTGATAGTGTCATCAACCAATCAGTGTTGCATGATGTCATTTTCCTGCAGCTCCAGAGTGCTGCAGGAATGAGTCCTAAAACCCAGAAACAAATTAGAATTTTGAACACTTCTGCTTTTTGGTCCGTGGACTAAAAATGTTTTGTACATTTTCACATTTTCTACAACATAAAATACATCAGTAGCACCCTATTCATGTTTTATGTATTACGCGTAAAAAAAAGGTGGTTGAATAAAATTGGTTAAATGGTCACATTAACTATCACCACGTTGAACTGGTAAACTCATCGACTTCATAAGATCATTTTAAAAGCCTCATTGTGTTTAGAATTTATAACTGCACTTTTGCCTTTTGGCCTGTTTGATCACCCATCCACCTATGCATCCATCCGTCCAAGTCTCTATCCATCCATCTGCCTATCTGATCATCCATCCATCCATCCATTCAAACATCTATCCATTCACCTGCCTGACTGTCCATCCATCCATCCATCCATCCACCTGACTGTCCGATCATCCATCCATCCAAGCATCTATCCACCCATCTGCCTGTCTGTCTGTCCATCCATCCATCCGTCTGTCCATCTGTCCATCCATCCATCCATCCAAGCATCTATCCACCCATCTGCCTGTCCATCCTTCCGCCTGTCCATCTGTCCATCCATCCATCCATCCATCCATCCAGCCATCCAAGCATATCTCTATCCATGTGCCTGTCCCTCTGTGCATCCATGCATGCATCCACCCATCCATCCATCTATCTAGCTGTCCGTCTGTCCGTCCATCCATCTGTCCATCCATCTCCCCCAATGGATAGTTTTTCCTTCTGGAGCATCAGTAAGCATTGGAACCTTTTGTAATAGTTGCATATGAGTCCCTCAGGTGTCCTCAGTGTGAAAAGATGGATCTCAAAATCACCCAGTCATTGTTGGGAAGGGTTCAAATACACAAAAAAATGCTGGAAAACCAAAGAATTTGTGGGACCTGAAGGATTTTTCAGCAGGCAGTCAAAATGTTCAGGACAAACAAGGGACTCATGAACAGCTATCACTAAACAAAAAAACACAGCTGTGGATCATTCAGGTAACAACACAGTATTAAAAATCAAGCATATGTAAACTGTTGAACAGGGTCATTTTCATAATTCAACTAATATTTTCTCTTGTGGACTATGTGCAAACATCTTTAATGTGAAATATATTATTCAGGTCAGTAGTAAATAAACAATAACATGCATTTTGTATGATCCCTCTTTTTCTGGCTAAAATAATTAACATTTTTAATGATTCTGAAAGGGGGATGTGAACATAACAATGATATAAAAAGGGCTTGACTTTATTTATTTATTCATATAGACATTATTTAAGTTGCTCCTGTTGTATGAACACAACAATATAATGTAGCCCATGATATTCTGATCCCTATATGTGTTGTGCCCTTTTCATTTAAAATCTATGGTACTTTTCCATGCGTTACTTACTACTGATGAGTGTTTTCAAACAGATTTCTTGGACAAACAGACAGTCCCACAGCAATTCAGAGCCATTGATTAAGTCAATGTTGAGTGAATCCACAGCTGGTCGAAAAAACACAGCAATGTTTTAAAAGTGCCACAGTGGCACAAGCCACCAATGTTTTAGTTATAGTTGTCTCTGCAAATTAAGCTGGAATAGGAGAACATATTTTAATATTAAAAAAAAAAAAAAATTGGACACACCAGCTTTAAAGACTGTAAACATATTAATTTATAAACCGCTGGACCTGGAAAAAAGCAAGAAAAAGACAGCCATAAAACGCTGGATGTGTGAAAAAAGAAAAAGAAAAAAAAATAGTTGTGAGACACAATTAAGTTATGAACAGGAATCAGACCATTACCAGAACAGGCACATAGGCAGATATCCTTGAAAAACGGCTACACTTCAAACGCTGTACTTATGATGCTCAGTAAAAGGACCCCGAAAGAAATCGAAGGAACGAGAAACAAAACAAAAAAGGGGGAAAAAATCAGGAAGGGCTGGAAATGAGTCCAACTCATGCATAACTTCAAACACGCAGTCTTCAAAGTTGCATAACATTAAAAGGCAAGCGTTTCTCTCACTCTTTCTCTGTGCATGCTCAACATCAACATCAAAACACACACAGAGGGCGAAGCCTCGCGTCTCATCACACCAACTCACTCACACACTCTTAGTCCTTCTCAAACTACTTCTGACACACACACACACACACACACAGTCTCTGGTTTTAGCTTCCTCTGGCCCTACAGTCTTATAGATTCCTCCTGGGGAGGGTGTCTTGTCTCCTCTCATCCCTTTGGTCCGTCCGTTTCGTCCCACTCCATTGTTTTGACTGTGGAAAAGTGTCTTTAGAGGTTCTGAGGCTCAGAATGCGTAATTGTTGGACCAGATTCATCAAAGACTCAAATGAACGTTTAAATTGTTAACACATGCCATTTCAGTGGCATGATTGATGATGAGGCCATGACAGATGCCGCAACCAATAATGGCTGATCTTTCACATTTTGCACCCAAAAACTCTCTAAATATGCAATTGACTGTTAATCCTGCTGAGTGTGAGTGTAACAGACAACTGTTCCAAAACTCCAAGAATATGTAAATAAATAAATAAATACATTCATTTCAAAAATATTTCAAGAATATTAAAAATAAATTAATACAACATGCATACATGCATGAGTGAGTGAGTGAGTGAATGAATGAATGCATGAATGAATGAATGAAATGCATACATGTAAACAAAGAACAAAGAATATTTGTAAATATATGTATGCATATATACATTAAGTGATTTGAAGGAAAAACAAGAAAACAAACAAACAAACAACTAAATGAGTGAGTGAGTGAGTGAGTGAATAAATAAATGTAAAATTCAAAAAAATCATAAGAACATTTTAAGAGTATTTATAAACACATATGTGAGTGAGTGAGTGAATGAATGAATTTTAAGAAAAAAGTCATTTTAAGAAAAAAGAAGAATATTTGTAAATACATACATATACATTAAGTCATATCATCAAGAAAATATAATATTTTCATAAATAAATAAATGAACAATGAAAGAATGAATGAATTTAGAAAGTAATTTCAAGAAAAAAATAATTTGAATAATATTTAAAACTTGATTTTCTGTGAACAGTGACTTACATTTGTGTCTGTTTCTTCCCATAAAGCTTCAAAAGACCTGGAATATCATATGATGTGTATGTGTGTGTGTGTTTGTGTGTGTGTGTGTGTGTGTGTGTGTTTTATTAACTTAACTAAACTGGGGGAGACATTTGTACAAACAAAGCCAAAATGTAAAGTCGCATGGAGCTCTACAATAGGCAAGAAAAGATTATTGCAATTTCCACTTCATTCTGACTCTACGAAAAACAAGAGCACAAAATGATAAAACATGGACACAAAGTAATCAGCCATTTGCGCTAATTCTTAATTTGTGACAACAATATTTATTTTTTATTATGTACGTCTTGTGCAGGGAAAAATTGCTTCACAGAAGAAAACAAATAACACTTTTTTTTTTCCTTTTTCTAGTAAGAATACTGTCAGTTCTATTTTTAATATACTAAAGGCAGTAACGACTAAATGTAGTAATGATGTAAGACGTGAAACATAATGAAGAAAGACATGTTTAAGTGAGGCACTTAAGGACGAGGGCTCTGATTGGTTGACGTGTTGTCTTAGCGTGACCTCATACTGGATATATGGGGGTCACGCTAACTTACACTAGCTGTTTCACCCACACAAACAGCATCTCTGCATGCATATGCACATGTGAGCTCACACGCACTGTCACATGCACATCAATGCAGCATTTAGTGCCTGCTCAATTAAACATAAAAACACTTCAGAAAAACACCCATCCACCCACACAGGTCGTCTTACAATCACACACAAACCCACATACAAACACACTCATGCTGAAATGAAAGTGAGGCATTTAAAGACAGTCACACTTTGATGTGTGTGCACTCATATCACACTGTCGCTGCTCCCATTAAACATGCTAACGGTCATGACTGATTCAGTCACACACTTCATACGTGGCACACATACTTGTTACTGCTACGAGTATTAACATGCATATATGTGTGCTTATGAGCGATTGCTTATTTTAGGCTTTGTTATGGTTTTCACTTGTTTTTATTACTGATGAGAATTTATCTACATGCATCTATACACTGCTAGTATATATATATATATATATATATATATATATGAATGTCAGATGTGTATTTAAAGAGCAGGTCATATGGGTTTTCGAAAAATATCTCTTTTTTGCAGTAACATAGCTATCCTTCAATGTAAACAGTCTGCAAAGTTGTTAATCAAAAAAGTGCATCATTAATGAAGATACTGTCTTTCAAAAGAGAGACTCGATGCTAACCCATCTTAACAAGTCATCGTATTTTTAAATCTTTTGCCTGTTACCAATATACGTCACTTGGTAACACATTAGCATAATCCCCACCTGCCTGTGAAATACGAAGTGTCCGGCCTGCCCACAAGCACTTCTGCTAGTTTGTGTGTTTACATCATGTCAAGAAGACACTGTGTCCTGCGCTGTCAAAACGAGTTTGTTTTGTTCTGTTTTTTTATTGCCGAAAGTTGGTCATGTGGAGAATCAATAGTTAAAATTCATTTTTGCCACGATACCACAGCTCATTTTAAAAGTTGTGTATTGACATAAAATATGTTATTCATGTTCATTTCATGGTTTAATGAAATATGAAGAAACGATCGGTTCATGTGTGCTGCTTGAACTGAGGCCATCCAGCGATCTATCATGACACATTAAAGAGCCACAAAACAGTGTTTGTTTAAATTTCTTAAAAAAAGACAAAATTTAAATCTGAGACATTGTTTTATACCAGAAGTAACCTGCTCTGTCTTGTCTGTTGGCGTGTTGTCAGTTTCCTCTTTGCTCTGCAATGTTTTTTTTTCTTTTTTTCTTTTTTTTTTTTTTGTGAGAACATGGTGTGTAGTGTGAGAGCGGCATTGTTTGTCAGTGCAGCTTTAGGTTTCCAGTTAAACCATGATGTCACTGTCTTACTGAAAAAGTTCTGATAATTCGCTGTGAACCCACTATTTTCTAAGAATGCGTCAATTAAATGTGGACTGCCGTTGTTTTTAATTACTTCACTTACTAATAATGAATGTAGTGTTGCACAGATACTTTATAATCATTGTGAAATTACTGTTTATTTTGCTGTACCGGTACTTATAGGGTTAATGTGGGGAGTAAAAGACCCAGAACAGAGAGTCTAGCAAGTTAGTTAGGCTGGTGTGCCTGTCATACAGCTGTTCTGTGTTTTGATTAAAAGTTAAGACACGGAGCATCTTTTGTCTGTCATTCTTTAGACATTACAGTAGACATGTTTTGGTTTACAAACATGTTTCATAATTTAGTCACGTTAGCACTTGGCTAACGTATTCTCCATTATTGTTTTGTGAAGCGTTTACAGTTTAGCAGCTAAACTTTAGCTGTGGGCACAATTTGCTTACATTGTATATGGAAAGACCAATCACAACAGACTTGGCCAACTGACCAATCAGAGCAGAGTAGGCTTATGGATTGGAGGGGTTTACAGACCTTAATCGCAGAACTGAATAAGAACAGACCATTTCGAAATAATTGAGAAATAATTAAATGTATTTTCTGAGAAAACTGCAATGTTTTGTGACCTAAGATGCATTTAAACCTGTTGTAGGGGACCCCAACACATTACAAGGACACTTTAAAAATGCCATATGACCTGCTCTTAATAAAAAAATAAATAAATAAATGAATAAATAACATATATAAACATAAACATTCTGTATATTTGTTGTTTTAATAAAGTTGCATATATAAATAAAATATATACTGTTGCCAAATACAGTATGGTCGTTACATATAATACCATATAAAAACATATAGATATTATTCTACATATATTGTACATATACAGATTTTACTATGGGTATTTTTATATATGTTTTGAATTTTTATTTTCATCTATCTAGAGAATTACAGAAAATTACATATCACTGTATATAAGACTCTATATGTCGTATATTGCATAGACACATATTACTGTATGGGACAAGGTTTTATTTATTGTTTTATTAGATTTATTTTATTATTTATTTATTTATTTTAGTTAAAGTTTTAGTAAGTTTAGTAAAGTTTCAGCTTAAACTAAATAATAAATAATAATAAAATAATAAATCTAAAATAAAATAAATAAGTTTTATTTATTTATTTTTTTAATATTTAATTTTATCACAGTTAACATTTATTTAATTCACTTTCATTCTGTCTTTCATCCCTGCTCCTTTGTACTTTTCATAAAGTTTTTTTTTCTATTTTTTTAAACAAGTGTGGATGAAGAATGTATTCAGAAACTAAAAATGTAGCCAAAGTGGGTCAAAATTTCAGATATATATATATATATATATATATATATATATATATATACAGTCTTTTTTCAGAAATGTTGCATCCTTTTTTATCTGTGCATTTTCTTTAGATTGTTTTAAATTCCTCATTAGATTTTCTAATACAAACACTGACAACAGTCTGATGTCAGTATATGCACACACACACACACAGCCCAGAGGACACTCTGGAATGCAGACTCCTCTCATGGTGAATAATATTAAGTGTCATATCATGAATAAATCAGCAGACGTACATCAGCAAAGTGACAAATACGCAGCAGAATGAGAGAGAGACTTTTCAAAGCCCGTTGGCAAATGTTACAGTGAGGGCAGTTAAAGCAGCAGAAAGGTCGATGGGCAGAATGAGGTCAGGATGGGCGACGAGAGGAAAGGACAAGCGCAAAAAGAAAAAAAAACAAGAAAAAAAAAAACAAGCAGCAAGCAGCATTAAAGTGAGAACAGAATACTATGAGATGGACACATTTCAAGGACAGTTTTCAATGACTACGTGTGCATATGAAATGAAATGTGTTCAAAACAGTCAGTGTTGGCGAAGAGACTTTGAAACTGTAGTTTGTCAGTCTACTCATAATTTAAAATTAGTTCAGTCAAGCTACACTTCTGATAAAATAGCCTAGTTAGAGTGCCTATAGAAAGTCATCATACACCTGTGAAATAGTTACTTTATTTGTCATGCAGCTGGAAATCAAGCCCCATTCCAAATAACTTTTTCCAGCTTTATTTACAATTTTAGTCTTACAGTATCAAATCAATTAAAAAAAAAAAACTAGAATAACAGGGTTGGAAAAGTCATCAGTCCCTTGATTTAATACTTCAGAGAGCCACCTTTTGCTTTAATTACAGCCATCAGTCTATTTGAATATGTACTAAATTTGCAAACCTATTGTGGAAAATATTTGCCCATTCTTCCTTGCAGAATTGCAAATTGCTCAAGGTCAGTCAAATTCTGTGGTGAGTGGCAATGGACTGCTCCCTTCAAATCCATCCACAGATTTTTGAATGGATTTAAATCAGGGCTCTGACTTGGCCACTCAAGGACATTCACCTTCTTATCCTTAAGCCATTTTGTTGTTGTTTTGGCAGTATGTTTAGGGTCATTGTTATGTTGAAAGGTGAATGACCTGCCCATCTTCATCTGTCTAGCAGAGGGATGCATTCCTCAAGAATTTGGATGTACTTGGCAGCATCCATTTTCCCTTCAATTCTGACCAATCGCCCAGTCCCAGCTGAGGAGAAACACCCCCACAATATAATGCTGCCATAAACATGCTTCACAGTAGGTATGGTGTGTTTTGGGTGGGGTGCTGTGTAATTTTGGTCTCATTAGACCATAGCACATTTTGCCAGAAGGTATCAGACTCTTCCAAATGTGTTTTTGCATAGTGCAAGCAAGACTGAGTGTGACACTTTTTTAGAAAAGATTTCTTTCGTTTTGTGAGAGATATTTGTCACATGTATAGACTGACCAGACCCAGCCATCAAGCCTTGTAAGTCCTTCAAAGTTGTCGTTGGCCTCCTGGCAGTTTCTCTTATCAATGTCCTCCTGGCTCGGTAACCCACTTTGGAAGAACGACCTGATCTAGTTAATGTGCTGGTGGTGCCATGCGCTTTCCACTTCTTAATGATGCTCTGAACAGTACTCCAAGCCTTTGAAATGTTTTTGTAACCTTCTCCTAATTTGTGCCTTTATCCTGAGGTCATTTGAAAGCACTTTCCCAAATATGGTGAATTCTTTGCCGTACCATGCACTACTAACAGTGGAATCTTCAAATCAGGCACTTCACTGATTTATTTTTAATATTCCTTTTTAGTATAGTTTTACTTTAATGATGAAGGTTATAATGTGTACATACAGCTAAAAAAAGTAGACTTAATTTATTGTATTTTCCAGGGTGTAATGTGACAAAATGGCTTTCACAGGGTCATCATTTTAAATAGGCACTGTATGTACACTATAGACTACTAACCTTGAGTGTGATTTTGTGATGTGTGTATTTTTATTTATTTATTTATTTTAATACTTTCTTCTATCCCAGTTGTGACATTATAACTATGAGTGATTTCCTGAGATGGTGCTTTTTCTTGTGAGGATTATTTGAGCATCTGACCAGACCAACACAGCAGCAATGAATCAACCAATAGCGTGGGTTTGGGGCGGGACTCTCTGTTTGTCCAACCAATGGCAGATGAAGGGGTGTTTGAGAGTGGTGGTAAGTCATTAACAGCCATTATTTTTGCAATTAGCTGTGCAAAAATGACTTAAGTATATATATATATATATATGTATATATAAACACATTTCATCGTGCTGTGTTTTAGAGTTGGATGAAATGTTGGTAACAGTTTAGTTTAGGGACTAGTAGGGACTAGTTATTATCATGCATTTTACTAGCATATTGGCTGTTTATTTTATAATACATATAGCACATATTAATGCCTAATTCCGCATGACCATATTTTAGATCCCTATTTTACTCCATACCCATACCACCATACCTAAACTTAATAACAACCTTACTAACTATTAATAAGCAGAAAATTAGGAGTTCATTGAGGCAAAAGGCATAGTTAATAGTTTATTAATAGTGAATTTATTCCCAAACTAAAGTGTGATCAATGTCTTTGTTACAGTGTAACTATCATTTGATATACTTTAAGCACAATTGCACTGGGTTTTGAAAGAAAGAAAGAAAGAAAAAAAGAAAGTTGCCTTGAATTAGATATATGAAAATATGAAATATGAAAACAAGAGGCACACTTCATAAAATAAAAAGTGAGAGCTTATGAGAGTTTGAGACTCCATACTGTACATCCACTGAAATCTCCGAAACACTGTTGATTAAAAGCCATGGCTTAGAAAAGTGAAGTTAGTTCAGAGAAAAGCTCAAGAAGCATTTGTATAAATCTGAAAAACGAACTGAGCTGAAGTGAATTTGACTGAACTAAAGGATCAAAAATGATATTCAGTCGAGACCCTGGATGAAAATGTGTAAATAAATGATAAAAACATGGGTTTTTGAACAGCAGGTGCATTCTCAATGAGGGCCACAGGGTGTAGATAGAGCTTCTGTGGATGAGCACCAAGATGGTAGTGATACGACCGGGTCGGCTGTGTCTGCGTGTGTGTGTGTGTGTGTGCGACAGACAGACTGCAGGTTAATCCCGCCTGCAGGCAAAAGCATCAAACTTTCAGAGCCGCCAATCAATTATTCAGCCCAGAGCTCATCAGAGGCGATCACAGCTCCAGAAGAGAGTACACACAACAGAGACAACACACACACACACACACACACTGTCCCACACACAGACAGATCACACACACACAAGCACGACAGGATAATTAAAAGTCAGCTTCCATTCAGATTCAGCATTCATAGACTGGCTTTAATTGAAAGTATTTGTATACGGTGTGTGAATTCAGAGGAGGACTGAAACCTCAGCTCACTTCACACACTCTTACACACCTCCTCGCCCACCCACTAACACACACGAACATGCAAATATCATCGCACAAAACTCCACAAATCCTCGTTCACACACACACACACTGGCAAATCACAAATTATTTTTCTTCATATTCATGATGGCAAACAAGGCTACAAGATTTGTAGCACAACAAAACCATTTACCTTGCTAATTATCTGCCTGAGGATGAAGACTTTTATTGTTTTGTTTTATTATTATTATTTTTTAATGCTAATAACTATTATGGCAAACTGTTTTTAAACAAGTTTCCTGAACACTCCCCCTGTCTGCCAGTGGTCAACCCAAAGATAGTCCCACCCCCAACGGACAAAAATGAGCAAATGTTGCTTTGTTGAGATGCTTAAAAATATACTAATATGTATGTAACATATCCATCTTTTCCTTCAATGTGGAAGTAAGCCTATGTGTAAGATGTCCAGTTCCTTAGCCACTATAGGGAAATAATGGGAAGAATAACATTATGCAGTAAACGGTAAAACTGTTTGCACTACAAACTAGTGTGTTCATAATTAAATTGTAAACTGATTTCTAACAGAAATGTGTCTATGTAGTGTGTAACATTACCGTTTAAAAATTTTGGGTTAGTAATTTTTTTTTTTTTTTTAACAGAATTTAATACTTTTTTGCCATTTTTTTTAAATTATTATTTTATTTTATTTTATTTATTAAGGACACATTATATTGATCAAAAATGACAGAAAAAAGCATTATAATGTTACAAAATTTTCAATTTCAAATTTTTAAATTTCTTTTCAATTAATTAATTAAATAAATAAATAAATAAAACAGCTTTTATTATTATTATTATTATTATTATTATTATTATTTAGCTTTGATCATGGGAATTTTAAAATATATCTCAATAAAAAAAAAAAAATACTTTCATCCTAATCAAATCAAATGCATCATTGTGCCCTAAGTATAAAAGACTTCTTTCAAAAAACATTAAGACATCTTAACAACCTCAAACGTTTAAAAGGTACTGATATACACACTGCATAGAGACAGTATTTATACTATTTATGCTTTAATTTATTTGTTTATAGCTGCATATTAAATCTATAGTTGCATGTTATGCATAAAACAGATCATTTTATTTTATTTTATTTTATTTTTAGGGGGTTCCCGCAAACAAATATTTTTTTAGTCAGATTTGTCAGATAATCCACAAATCAATAATAGTAAAGTAATAAATACGTAAATCCCCATGTGCATGACCTTAAGAATGTAATAGCCTGCTAATGCGTGTGTGTGCGTGTGTAGGGGCCATCTAAAAGCTGAATTTGCTGACGTTGTGGGGATGTGGTCTTGGGACCCTGTAAACTCACAGCCTGAGTAACTGATGTAGTGTGGCAGATGAGTGGAGGTGAGGATACACCTCCCTCATCCCCCTATCTCTCTCTCTCTCTCTCTGTCTCTCTCTCTCTGTCTCTCTCTCTCTCTTACAAGCCTCCAGCAAGTGGGGGGTCTGATTCTACCGTCTCCTCAAACCTCCCGCAGGGCACCGCATGTGCGTGTCTGCTCATGTCTCCGTGATATCTTGCACAAGAAAGGCAGCTTTTACTTTTCAATGTATCATGAATGGTAAGCGCCTCCCCATAAGAGAGAAAAATCACAAATGATCTCTTTAATAGCTAAAAAGTGTCTCATATAAATCTTTGAGATTAAACGGGGAGCAGATTGAGACTTGTGAGTCGACATGAAATGATGGCATTTACTTCCATTACGCCATATACCTACAAATAAAATAGTCAATGAGAAAAATGTAGGCTGTGATTTGATTTTATCTAGTCAGAATGGATTGGATTGTGAAAGTGGGAGTTAGGAAGCCGAACAGGAATGTTGCTTCAGAGCTGGAACAAGTTATTACATTTTGATGAAAGAACACCAAGACAATGGAATGTGCATCAATTAAACATTCACAATAAGACACTAAATGTGTTTTAAGAACGTAAATAAGGCCTTTTTATGTTAACCTCTCTTTTTATGCTTCTCAGATGTTTCTCCTCAGAAAAAAAGACCCCATGATTTAACATATGTCTTCTCTAGAGTTTTGGATGAAACGTCAGCAACATCTTAATTTTTTTTCTCAGATCCTGTCTGCAGTCAAAGTTAAAAATGTTTATTTTTTAAAACATAATGATCTGTGCTATTGGTAACACTTTATTTTACAGTCTCTTAACTACTTGATTATTAGCATGCATATTACTAGAATATTAGCCATTTATACTAATTAAGCACATATTAAAGCCCTATTCTACGTGATCTTATTCTACATCCCTAATCCTACCCAATACCTAAACTTAAAGGGGTCCTATTATGCTTTTTCACTTTTTGAACTTTAGTCTTTGTGTGATGTGTATCTTTGAGCATAAAAAAGATCTACAAAGTTACAAATCTCAAAGTCCACTCCAAAGGGAGATATTTCGTTTTAAAAACATCCCTTTTTAAGACTTACAACAAACGGCTCCTTTGGACTACAATGTTTGTTTTTCACATGCAATGACGTCAAAACGCCGTCCATTAGAATTTCATTAAATTAAATCCCGCCCACGGAAATTTGAATTGTTGGGGGGAGGGTAGGGACGAGGTGGGGGATTAGACTAACTTTAACGATGCAGTGTGGAGAACCGTTTCAATGAGCCGCAGCGCGGCAGATATAAACACAAGTGGCCTCTTTAGAGCAGTAACGCGCCGCAGATGTGTGCAGTATACAGGGGGTCAAAATACATGTCGAAGACGCGATCTGCTTCGGTTGCCATGTTGGAGCCATAACATGTCGCAGACGTGTGCAGTGTGCAGATTTGTTCATCATACAGTGTAGATAGCTTCACTTATAACACAAGTGTTTTTTTTTAAATGCATAAACTTGCACTAGAATAGGCTAGGCTAATCAGTGATGATGTTCTTTAATAATGTTAGGCTGCTTTTAGCCTTATGCTGGAGCTGGTTCAGGGCAATGAAACTAAGTATGTAAATAATTAAATGCATTAGCACGGTAATATCATGTATTGGTGATCTCGCAGGCTGACGATACGACCCAACTACTGTAGCGTATTATTTACTTACCCTCCATGCATCCTAGGTGTATATGACTTCCTTCTTTCAGATGAATGCAATCAGAGTTATATTAAAATTTATCCTGGCACTCTCAAGCTTTAGAACGGCATAGACGGGTGTTTCTCCTCATCAGTCCAAAACAAGTCCAATAAAGTGCATACATCCTTAATAAAAAGTGTCTCACACAGCTCCAGGGGGTTAATAAAGGCCTCCTGTGGTGAATTGATGCATTTTTGTAAGAAAAATATTCATATTTAAAACGTAAGAATCACTTTAATCTAGCTTGCGCTTACAGTCATACACGGACCTTGGTTCTTTGACAAGGGGCGTGACGATACTGAAACACCGTCTAAGCTGTTCACCAATCACAACGCAGTGGGACAGTTAACCAATCACAACACATTTTGATTTTCGGAAGGCGGGCCTTCATTAAACCCGGAACTAATCGAGCCTTATGTGCCAGGCTGGGACAAATGTATTGTAATAATGTAAATTATGTTCAAAATAATGCGTTTTTCGAACCACCAAGCATGAAAGCATGTTCTAATACACCCCCAAAACAAAATCAAGAGTTTGTAAAAGAACATAACAGGAGCCCTTTAACAACTACATTTTAATTTTAATAAGCAGCAAATTAGAAATTTGGAACTTGTAGTGAATAAGTGTTCTCTGTTCTAAAGTTTTACCATACTATTCAATGTCCCTTTACAGCTCATTTGCATGTTGCTTTAAATAAAAATGCCTGTCAAATGAATAAATGTAAATAGATTATCTTATTGGATGTCAACCATTTTGTCTTTTGTCTATTTAATTTCTATATAAATAAAGTATGCAGAGCTGGGTAGCAACTGATTACATGTAATCTGAATTATGTAATCAGATTCCAAAAAGTAAGCACTTGTATTTAGTTTATATTAGTTTTTAAAATGCCTGTAATCAGATTACTACCGTTATTATAGATTATTCATATTCATACTGATTTTCATACAATGGCGGTGAATTATTCATGATTTATTGATTCTCCCTAATTCATTTTTATCTTTTAAATTTTCCTTTCTGACAAAAGTCAACTGCGTGATCGTTAGCTTTAATTAGAAATTGTGACTATATACAGAAAGGACATGTGAATCTAAATAAATCTGTGATCCAGGTTTCTACATTTGGGGACAAAAGCACCTCTCAGTCCATCAGACAACGTATGTGTCACGAATCTGGTCGGTGTCCCGTTATCCGCTCACCACCAGATGTCACTCTCACCTCACCTACACACTCTGACTGTTGCACCACACTCCGGACTGCATCTCCCATCCTCCACCGCACTGATTGCGTCAGCCCCTGTGACCAATCAGGCGTTCTATAAAAGCCCCGGTCCTTCCCAGTGCACTTCACGGATTGTTGAATTGTTGTATTGTTAGTGTTTTTCCTTTGTTTAGCGTTTCCTCTGGTTTCCTAGTTCCTAGTTTTTGATCTCCCGCCTGGTTTTCTCGTTTTCGTCTGTCTAGCCACCTGCCTTGTGGATTATCGCTTGTTTAAGAATTATTTCTCTACGTTTTGCCTGCGTCTCACCTTTTGCCCCTGTTTGACCCTGCCTGCTCGACCATGTATCTGTCCCGTTTGATGAATAAAAGCTCGCACATGGATCCGCTCGCCTCTCGTCATTCACTCCTGGTTACAGAACAATCCGTCACAACAGGATCCAGCAGCTTCACCCCCGGACATTCAGATACAGACACTGACAGGATTCTATGCCGGATAAAGCAAGGACAACGTTCACTCGAGCAGTACACCCGTGAGTTTCTTTCAATCGCCAACTATTCCACTCTCCCGGACTGTACAAAAATTGAGATTTTTTGTGACGGCGTGAACCAGCCCCTCCGTGCGCGACTGAGACGCGAGGGCCCGCGCTCCTCACTGGAGGCGTTTCTGAACTTTGCGCTGTTGTGTGTGGGTTCGCCGTGCACCGTGGGGGTCGCGCAGAGGGAACGCGACAACGCGGTAATGGCGCCCGCGCGTCCCACTCGCAAATTGGCGGTCATGCCGGAGCACAATCCCACAAACACGTTTGCCGCCTGGATGGCTCGTGAAATGGCGGCCGTGCAGGAGCGTGCTCAAGCTATGGCGGCGACAGCGGTGCCCGTTCACAAAATGGCGGCGACTGCGGTGCCCGTTCACAAGATGGCGGCAGCGCCGGCGCGCGCTCACACAATGGCGGCGACGGCGGAGCCCGTTCACAAGATGGCGCCGGAAACAGAGCTCCGTCACGTCACAGCTGCCATACCAGAGCTATATGGAGTTGCAGCTGTGTTTCCTGAGTCAAGTCAAGTTTCCAAGTCAAGTCAAGTTGCAGCTGTGTTTCCTGAGTCAAGTCAAGTTTCCGAGTCCAGTCCAGTTGCGGCTGCATTTCCTGAGTCAAGTCAAATTTCCAAGTCAAGTCAAGTTGCAGCTGTGTTTCCTGAGTCTAGTCAAGTTCCCAAGTCAAGTCAAATTGCAGCTGTGTTTCCTGTGTCAGGTCAAGTCTAATATCTATTGCCCCTGTCGCAAGTCAAATTACAGCCATCTTTCCTGAGCCACTGCACAAGATGGCTGCCACGCCAGAGCCACTGCACAAGATGGCTGCCACGCCAGAGCCACTGCACAAGATGGCCGCCGTCTCCAAGCAACTGCATAAGATGGCCGCCGTCTCCAAGCCACTCCACAATATGGACGCCATTACAGAACCTGTGGTCAGCACCCGGACGCCGCCTGTGGTCATGATGGCCCACGTGCTGGACACACCTCTAGTGACGGTATGGGCAGCTAAAGTGGCGCTCCTTCATGCCGCGGCGGCTACCCCAGAGTCAAGTCAAGACACAGAGTCAAGTCAAGACACAGCTGTCGTTCTCCACGAGTCAAGTCACGTTACGGCTGTGGTTCATGAGCCAAGTCAAATTGCTGCTGTTATTCCAGAGCCAAGCCAAGCTTCAGCCGCTGCTCCAGAGTCAATTCAGGCCAAAGCTGTAGCTTCCGAGTCCAGTCAAGCTTCCAAGTCCAGTCAAGCTTCCAGGTCCAACAACGTTAAGGCGGTCGTTCCTGCGTCAAGCAACGTCAAGGCCGTGGTTCCTGAGTCAAGTAAAGTCATTGATCTTCACAAGCCAGTTCAAGTCACCGCTGGTCTTCACGTGTCAAATCAAGTCACAGCTGTTCCCCACGAGTCAAGTCACGTTACAGCTGTTGTTCCTGGATCAAGCCAAGTTACAGCAGGTCTCCAAGAGCCCAGCCAAGTCACAGTTGGTCACCACAAACCAAGTCAACCCACTACTGAACTTCACAAACCAAGTCACGCCTCATCTGTCCGTCCTGAGCAACGTCACGTCTCGTCTGACCACCCAGAGCCTTACCATGCCCCGTCCGACGGCCCAGAGTCAGGTCATGCCCCGTCCGACGGCCCAGAGTCAGGTCATGCCCCGTCTGACGACCCTAAGTTAAGTCACATCTCGTCAGACATCCCAAGATCACGGCCTATCATGATAGCCAGCATACTGGACCCACCACAACCTCCCGCTGCTGCTCTTCCTTTAATGGCGGTTGCCATTTGGTGTGTGTGGGCTGCACACTGTGCCCCTGAGGCCACGTCTGTTCACAAGTCAGCTTCTGAGGCCACGTCTGTTCACAAGTCAGCTCCTGAGGTCACATCTGTTCCCAAGTCAATCCCTGAGGCCACGTCTGGTCACAAGCCTGCTCCAGAACTCCCCTCGGTCGGAGAAGCTGCGCCAATGCCTCCAGAAGTGTCAGCCTTGGCGGTGGAACCTCCCATGGAGGCGGCGTCCCCCTATAACCTCTCTGCTTCTCCCCTTGTTCTGTCAGCCTCCTCTGTCTCTGCTTTTCCCAGGTCCCAGACCATAACGCGGTTTCCTGCTCCGTCCCAGCTCCCGCCTGGCCACAAGCCAGCTCCAGAGCTCCCGCCTGATCTCAAGCCTGCTCCAAAGCTTCCGTCTGATCTCAAGCCTGCTCCAGAGCTCCCGTCTGATCTCAAGTCTGCTCCAGAGGTCCCGTCTGGTCTCGAGTCTGCCCCAGAGGCCTTCCCCGTCGGAGAAGCTGCGCCAATGCCTCCAGAGGTGTCAGCGTCAGCTGTAGAACCTCTTATGGAGGGGGCGTTAACCTCAAAACTCTCTGCTTCTCCCTTTCTTCTGTCTGTCTCCTCTGTCCCTGTTCTCCCCAGGTCCCAGATCATGACGCAGGTTCCAGTTCCGCCCCGGAGGGCTGCGGCGCCCCCTGTTCCACCCCGGAGGGCTGCGGCGCCTCCTGTTCCGCCCCGGAGGGCTGCGGCGCCTCCTGTTCCGCCCCGGAGGGCTGCTGCACCTCCTCGTTCACTCGGGAGGGCTGCTGCGCCTCCTGTTCCACCCCGGAGGGCTGCGGCACCTCCTGCTCCGTCTCCTGTTCCGCCCTGGAGGGCTGCTGCGCCTTCTCCCCCTATTCTGTCTGCCTCCTCTGTCCCTGCTTTCCCCAGGTCCCAGACCGTGACGCAGATTCCTGTTTCACCCGGGAGGGCTGCTCCGCCTCCTGCTCCGCCTCCTGTTCCGCCCTGGAGGGCTGCTCTGCCTCCTGTTCCGCCTCGGAGGGCTCCTGCGCCTCCTGCTCCACCCTGGAGGGCGCCCGCGCCTCACGATCTGCCTCCGGCTCCGCCCTGGAGGGCTCTTGCGTCGCCTGTCCCGCCTCCGGCTCCGCCCTGGAGGGCTCTTGCGTCGCCTGCTCCGCCTTGGAGGGCTCCTGCGCCTCCTGCTCCGCCTCCGGCCCTGCCCTGGAGGGTACCTGCTCTGTCGGTCCTGCCTCAATCACCGGGCCCCCCACATGGACCTGGCCCTCCAGCCCTCGCCCTGTCTCGCTCCCACCCCACCGCTCCCCTGGACTGTTGTTCCCTTCGAGCGGCTGGAAGCCGCTCCTTGGGGGGGGGCTATGTCACGAATCTGGTCGGTGTCCCGTTGTCCGCTCACCACCAGATGTCACTCTCACCTCACCTACACACTCTGACTGTTGCACCACACTCCGGACTGCATCTCCCATCCTCCACCGCACTGATTGCGTCAGCCCCTGTGACCAATCAGGCGTTCTATAAAAGCCCCGGTCCTTCCCAGTGCACTTTACGGACTGTTGAATTGTTGTATTGTTAGTGTTTTTCCTTTGTTTAGCGTTTCCTCTGGTTTCCTAGTTCCTAGTTTTTGATCTCCCGCCTGGTTTTCTGGTTTTCGTTTGTCTAGCCGCCTGCCTTGTGGATTATCGCTTGTTTAAGGATTATTTCTCTACGTTTTGCCTGCGTCTCACCTTTTGCCCCTGTTTAACCCTGCCTGCTCGACCATGTATCTGTCTCGTTTGATGAATAAAAGCTCGCACATGGATCCGCTCGCCTCTCGTCATTCACTCCTGGTTACAGTATGAGACAAATAACCAGGTAAGTTGTAAAACAAACACTTTCTTTATCACATCCAATGACCTTCACTAATTATTGATCTGGACCAGTGGTTTTCAAACCGGTCCTGCGAGCACCTTCAACACAGCATATTTTGTAGGTCTCTCTTATCTGACACATCCATTTCAGGTCTTGCTGTCTCTACTAATGAGCTGATGAGTTGAATCAGGTGTGATAGATGACAGAGACACAGAAAAGGTGAATAGTTGGGGGTGCTTGCAGGACCGGTTTGAAAACCACTGATCTAGACTAAAAAAAAAAAACCCTGGAAATCCTTGGATGTGTAATGTCATTGCTGTTTTTATGTTTATTAACCCTTTAACTGTCACTCCCATTTTTGAACACAGACATAAAAATGCACTATACAGACTTAAATTTTTATAAATCATGAATGAAAACATTTTGTAATATATTCTGATGTACATTTTCCGTGGTAATGCAATGTCTGATTTTAAAATGCCTTTCAAAGGATGAATTTTGAGATTTTAAGTTTTTAACTGATATATAATTTCTTATGATTTCTAAAGTGTGATAGGGAAAAAGGCAATGAAGAAAGTCTTTTGTGACAAAGGTCAGAACTCATGTTATGATGTAGATTTTTTAAGTTGCACTCTAGACATATATTAATCTATTACTTTTCCTACATAATTTGTAACACAAAACTATGGTAAAATATCTATTTAGGAGTCTTAGACCTTTAGGATTTATTTGTTATATGGTGACGTAAACTTAGGCTTCCCACTGAGGGGACGGTGGCGGGTAAAGGGTTAATGTTTCTTAACCCCTTCGACTTCAAGCCCCCCCTGAGATTTCAAGTTATTATTATAATGATTTAACAACGCATTTAGATTTTGGTTAAAGATCACACTGACATGCAAACAAATAAAATATTTTTATTTTTATTCTTCAATTATTTTATATGGACTGTTTTTATTTTCAAATAATGTATACATTTTAATTTTACAATTTTATGGTTTAATTAATCATTAGCTTTTCATTAACTCACAAACTCCCTGCAGTTCTTTCATTAATGGCAGTTTGGGAAAATGTATAGCACAATGTAATGTTTAATGCATATCTTGTTGTTGATAATAAATAATTAAATGTGTTTTCTTTATATATATATATATATGTAGCGAATTTAGCTCAAAGGGAAATGTATATAAATAATTACAATTAATTATGATTAATTACAATTACTTATATCAGCTGCCAGTAGTAACTGTAGCAGAATCAATTTTCCATCAACTAATCTGTTCGCTCAGCGAACATTCAGTATAATCTTTATATCAACTCTAAGAAATGATATTTTCTTGGCCACAGAAAATAACTTTCTTAAAGTACCATTGCATTAGAGCATGTAGCTTGAATCGGAATCGTAAAGGGACATTAATTTGCAAAGCAGAATCAGAATCAAAACTCATGTAATTTGTGCACAATAGTTTATTAACGAAGGACTAACACATAACTAATCTAAACAAACAAACATGAAATCACTCATACATGGGGGAATGGTCAGTGAGAAGCAGTTAGAGAGAGACAAGAGAATGAAGCTATGGAAAGAGTCAGTTAACCACCTGCTGTGAAACCATCAGTGCTGTCTACAGCTTATACTAAACCTCTGTTTGTTTAGTTAAATGTACGATACTTGCATTGCCTTGGTCGTTGAACAAGTGTCCAAATGCAGTCTCTGGTGAAGGTCTTGATGGTTGGAGCAGTGGTGGTTTTGGAATCGTGATCACGTTCTTCTGGGTCCGAAGAGTGATGAACTCCAAAGATGTTCTGACTCGATGGTGACTGGGAGTTTCATCCCATGTGAAAAGTGAAGAAGAACCAAGAGCTGAGAGGGACCCAGCTGAAGTCCTGTGATCTTTGGGGAATGGAAAGACAAGGCCGCAAGGCCTGGCGCACGCTTAGGGAAGTCCTGAAGAGTTCTAGCTCATCTTCTTAGGTTCTCCAAGAACCACTGACTGACTGAGGCGAGTCATGAAGCTGAATTCCAGGGTTAAGTCGAACTGTCTGGTTCTTTGTGGTCGAGAGCCACAGCTCTGTATGTTGGGCCTGTCGGGCCCGCTGGGCACGCCCTGTGCCGGCTCCGGCTCCCCGTGGGTTCCTCCACACGGGCAGCAACCGGAAGATGTTGCAGACGAGTGAAGAAGAGAGAAGAGAGGGAAGAACAGAGAGGGGTCGATGCCTTTAAACTCTCTGGAGGCTGTGCCTCCAGGAGGTCCATGAACCAATGGTAACTTTCACCTTTGGAGAGAAAGTTTACGACTCTTTGTCTGTGAGCATGGTAATTTGCATATGTAATTTGATTGGGTGTTGATGCAAAAAACTACTAAGGTTTCTTAAAACACTAACATGTTGCAAAGGTATCAACATTTAATTTACACCATCTTTTAGATCATTAAAATACGAACTTAAAGAGTCCAAGCATGACATAGGTGGGTTATACTACTAGTCATCTATCATAACGCATGCATAAAACAGTAGAAAGACAAATACGAATACAACAGACAAAAATTAAAATACAATGCAGTAATACTGTACACAATAACCTGTGCTATGTGTGATAGGAAGGTCAAAGAAAGGTTTGTCTGTGAATAAATAGGAAAGAGTCTATGTCTATAGGCATTGTGTCTTTCCTATGGCAAATGTAGCATGGGCAGATGTGCATTCCTTGAAGCAATAAAACCTCTTATCAGATAGTCACCGTGGCAACTAAGCCCTTTTGGGGTGTTATTTGCTTTGGGGGGTTGTCTTCAAACTCCAGCATGTAGCTGGGTTGTTGGTTTTAAAGATTATTTGTTAAATGTAACAAATAACTGTATGTCTGATTGGTCCAGATGCTACATATTCCCCCCCTTTCGAACGTTGTTGTCTGTCCAACAGACAACAGCGAGCGATGTCCGAGGTGCAGAACAATCAGACATGCACCTGTCACTCATGGCTGGGAGAGAGCGGTGGCTCTCTGGTTGTTGGTGTCACTAGGAGTGGTTGGGGTGCTGTCAGGTGGTGTGCTGTGATGGTGTAGGCAGTAGCAAGGCGCAGGTCCTTGAGCTTGTGCAGCAGGTGTCATGGCAGTGTCACCTGTCGTCCTGAGGTGATTTGGCCTTAGTCAAATGGTTGCTTTAGGTGTTGTTTTGAACAACTGGTTGACTCTCACTTGTGAGAGGGCAGGTGATTCCGGGGGTCACAGGGAATCGTAACGGAGATGGTAGTGTGAAGAGAGTTTCAGACTGACCTAGTGATGATGGCAGGAGGGCAGCAGGTGGTTGTTAGCCCTCTGTTCTGCTTGAACGTCACTAAAAGTCTGATGTTGGCAGTGTTGCTTTGCTTTGGTGGCAACACTGGTTTAAGCTTGCCTGAGTTGTGTTGGTAGAGGTTTGGCTGTTGGGCCTGTGGGCCCGTTGCTCTATCCAACGTAGTCTGGCTGCTCCTGGGGTGTCGGCTGGTTTTGCAGGATGCTCCTCCTCTTGAGGAGTCTGATGCTATGTTATGTTTGACAAGTCTGTCCTTTCCGGTACTTCTCAGTGGAGTTTTGTTCAAGGAGCTCTTTTGCTAGTGTCAGCAGCTCCTGTAACTCAAAAGTGGGTGTGTCCGGCTGTCGTTGTGCACCCTCCATTTAGCACCTGTGTGAAAGGTGTGGAGGAGGATGTGGTTGACTGCTGTTGGACATACCGTGGTGCTTGCAGGCTGAGGATGCCCTTTTCCATGGCTCCTCCCAGTGGTTGGTCTGGAACCTGGGTCTGTTGCCATGGCGATGGTTATGTCCTCTGCTGGCTAGTGTCTTTCTGTAGAAGGGCCTGGCATTGTGGCAATGCTGGGTGCCTTCTGGTGCCTGCTTTGAATTCTGGGTTGTGCAGTCCAGAATCAGTGGGTTCTTACAAACACCTTTGGAGGAGGCCTTGTGCTTGTTAAAGGCCTTGTGTGTCAGGTCACGCAGTTGTTGAATAGGCATTGATTGAGGGCAGGCTAGAATGCCTAAATGGTGACTCACAATAGGATGCAGGTTTTGGAGGAAGAGGCTCTTGAAGCTGGTGTCCTCCTCCATCCCGGGTTCATTGCGAGCTCCGAAGTAAGCTCGTCGAAGTCTGTGGTAGTACACATGTGGAGTTTCATACCGGCCCTGTTTGGTGTCCAGGGCAGCGATCAGTCCGTGTTCAGACTCTGGGTCTGAGAATTCCTTAATGATGGCTTGTCTTAGCTGCTGGTAGTCCGATTGGATGTGTCCTGGCTGTCGAGCCAGGAAGTGTCGTACCTCTGGGCTAGAGGTGATCCAGAGCAGATAAAGTCTATCTTGGTAGTTCACACATTTCCAAGACTGAAGGAAAAATTCAATGTCTCTCATGTAAGCGTGGACGTCATGGTCACCTGCAAGTTCTGGTGTGAATGCAGGGATGTTTCTGGCCATTCGATTGAGTTCTTTGGGTGTCACTTCATGTATCACTTCAGAGTTCGTCTGAATGAATTCTGTTCCTTCTGCAGCTGCAGAGGTTTCCTGGAAACTGACTTGTGAAGTGTTAAGCAGAAGGTCTTGGCCCCCCCCTTTGTATCTGTGTACAGGGGCATGGGGGTTTGCACTGCTGACTGTGTGACGTGCAGCAGGGGGTCTTTTACTTGAGCCCATGCATAGTAGGTAAGACTGTTTCAGTTCTCTCTGAACCATGTCAAGCTCCCCTTTAATGTTGCCGAATTGCTGAGTCAGGATTTGGACTTCAGCTCTGGCTGCATGCAGATGGCCTTCTAAGGCCTTAACTCTAGTGTCTCTCTCATTAAGTTCTACGTATGCTGTTCTTAACAGCGACTTTGTGTGAAACAGTTCTCTTTCCAAATCTTGTCTGGTGGCCTTTTCAAGCTGCTCTCTGTGTCTGGCAGCTGTCAGAGCCTCCTGAAGACTGGTGATTTCCTTCTGTTGTGCCGTTCTGTCAGGTTCCTCGTGCCTGTCCTGTTCCTTCTCTTGCTGAGCAGGTGTTGGTTCCCTTTGGAACTCTGTGACTTGCAGTTTCAGTTCATTTACCTCCTGTCTGAGGTCCTTGAGGGTGTGGGCCAAGGAGAAAATGATGCTGGTCAGCTCCTGGTTGTCCAGGCTGGGTGTGAGGTGTCCCCTGGTGTCGCAGTCCCGCTGTTCCTTTCTCTGCCATTGCAGGTTGTTGGCTGCTTTCGGCTGAAGGATGTCCACCACAGTGCTCTGCAGGGTCTCCAGGTGTTCCTGGTGGGTGGCAGGGCTGGATGTCTGAGGCATGCTGGTTCACTTGTGGGAACACGAGAGAGAAATGCAGACGGCAAATGCAAGTACGTACAGAGGTGTTAGCTATCTGTATAGGGAACGGCTCCCTAGGCCGTGTAAGGTGTGAATAGCTGGTTAGAGCAGCTAGTGAGGTGGGGGTGCTAAGATTTTGTGCGGGTCAGCACAAAGAGAGGGTTTGAGTAACTTTGATGGGCTGTAAGCAAGGGGGTCAGCTACTGACCAGGCTTTACCTGTAGTCAAATTATTACTCAAAACACTGATGGTTCACAGGTTTGGTCACTATGAAGGTACCAAATACACAAACTGAAATAAAATCAGAAAGAGACAGAGGGAGAAGGAAGGGCTTTCCTTATTTAGTTTAAGATAGGAGGTATGACTACGCAGTTGTTCCTTGTTCAAAGGCATGCTGCAGTAGGGTCATAAATCTAGGGAGACTGTTAGCTAAGCTAGCAGGGACACATCAAACATCTCAAGGTAAATAAGCAGAAACACTAGGAAGTGTTTCTAGTCTTCTCAGGGCCTATGGCTCATGTAGCAGGCCTGACTGCTAAGGAGTAAGGAGAGACAGGATTTAGTCTACTAATGACCTGTACGGTTCATTAAGGGGACATCAGTTGCTAGAACTGCTATAATCCTATACCGAGAGGGAAGATAGTGATGGTCAGATAAACTAAAATAAGGGAAGAAAAATGAAAATATCCTAATGGCTTTAGGAAACTAAAGGAAAAGTAAGTAACTTGATTTAATTAAATTGGTGACTTAATTAAAATCAATTTAGCTGAACGGGTACATTCAAGCTAAACAAAGGTTAAAAAAAAAAATAATAAAAATAAAATAATAAAATCCAAGCGAGGTAGACCAAAGTCAGAATAAATTAACACAGTTAAAACCCAAGTATGTGAGGAGGGCCAACCTAACTGAGTCTAAACAGAAAGCGATAGCACAAACGGGAGGTGAAACCAAGAGAAAGGGGGAGAGAGAGGAGAGGAGTGGCTTGAACATTACACTTTACACTCACACGTCTAAGCATTAGTCGAATGCTAACAGCTAACTGTTGAGGTAAAGGGCTTAGCTTAAATGCCTGTATGGCTGCTAAAGAGTTAGCCTTGGCTACACTCAGTTCTACTCAGTTTACACAAGGGTCTGTGATGTGTATGCTGTTATCAGATTGAACCGGAAGAGGCTGCTCTCAACTTCCGGGGTGAGACGTTGCTAAGAGACCGATGGATGTTCACAACAACGAACAAGCTGAGCAGAACTTGTGCTGCTGTGAAACAGGCATGGGAATCTTACACGCAGTCAGTTATGACTTTTTGCATACAACTTCATTCACAAATCAGATCAGCACATTCACTTCACAGACAATGGCAAATTCCTAGTTAGCTAAGCTAGAATTACACCATTAATTCGCTATTCATTTGCATAATCTTCATGATTACAATGATATGCGATAGTTACAAGAAGGCCTTAATTCGGAGAAATGAGGAACATCGCTCAAATCACCATTACAATAACAATACTGTAGCAAGATTTCTTCGTCGCTCAGTTTTAATATCAATGCAAGTGGGATTTCTTCGCCATGCAGATTATTTAATGCCGCTAATCTGAAATTTCCTTGTCAGACAAGACTTATGCATTTAAAGCTAAAAGTGGGGATTTCTTCGCCCAAATTTAGATGAATTTATTCATTTATGTGGTCTGCTAATCTGAGATTTCTTCGTCAGAGAAGACTTACTTCCACATTTAAAGCTAAAAGTGGGGATTTCTTCGCCCAAATTTAGATTAATTCATTCTGGTACCATTTATACGGGCTGCTAAACTGAGATTTCTTCGTCAGAGAAGGCTTACGCTCTACTAACAACAGAAATTAGGATTTCTTCGCTAATATCAGGTTAGTTTCTTATCGTACGATTTAAAAATGTGTTATAGCATTGAACAAGTTTCTACTGCTCGTGGTAGGGCACATTCAAGCTATAGTCTATCTGATGTTATCAGAAGCTGCATGTGTAAGACGTTAATAAAATTTATGGGACAAACACAAAAGTTTGATATTGAATCTGCTTGCAAATAATGTTTAAACGATGCCCGCGTCCTCCACCATTATGTTGCGAATTTAGCTCAAAGGGAAATGTATATAAATAATTACAATTAATTATGATTAATTACAATTACTTATATCAGCTGCCAGTAGTAACTGTAGCAGAATCAATTTTCCATCAACTAATCTGTTCGCTCAGCGAACATTCAGTATAATCTTTATATCAACTCTAAGAAATGATATTTTCTTGGCCACAGAAAATAACTTTCTTAAAGTACCATTGCATTAGAGCAAGTAGCTCGAATCGGAATCGTAAAGGGACATTAATTTGCAAGGCAGAATCAGAATCAAAACTCATGTAATTTGTGCACAATAGTTTATTAACGAAGGACTAACACATAACTAATCTAAACAAACAAACATGAAATCACTCATACATGGGGAAGGGTCAGTGAGAAGCAGTTAGAGAGAGAGAAGGAGCATGAAGCTATGGAAAAAAAAGTCAGTTAACCACCTGCTGTGAAACCATCAGTGCTGTCTACAACTTATACTAAACCTCTGTATTGTTTAGTTAAATGTACGATACTTGCATTGCCTTGGTCGTTGAACAAGTGTCCAAATGCAGTCTCTGGTGAAGGTCTTGATGGTTGGAGCAGTGGTGGTTTTGGAATCGTGATCACGTTCTTCTGGGTCCGAAGAGTGATGAACTCCAAAGATGTTCTGACTCGATGGTGACTGGGAGTTTCATCCCATGTGACAAGTGAAGAAGAACCAAGAGCTGAGAGGGACTCAGCTGAAGTCCTGTGATCCTTGGGGAATGGAAAGACAAGGCCGCAAGGCCTGGCGCGTGCTTAGGGAAGTCCTGAAGAGTTCTAGCTCATCTTCTTAGGTTCTAAAAGAACCACTGACTGACTGAGGCGAGTCATGAAAATGAATTCAGGAGTTGAGTGGAAGTGTCTGGCTCTTAGTGGTCGAGAGCCAGTGTTGGGCCTGTCGGGCCTGCCAGGCACGCCCTGTGCCGGCTCAGGCTCCCCGTGGGTTCCTCCACACGGGCAGCAATCGGTAGATGTTGCAGACGAGTGAAGAGAGTGAAGAGAGGGAAGAACTAGGGAGGCGGTCAACCGTTTGCCTTTAAGCTCTCTGGAGGCTGCGCCTCCAGGAGGTCCATGAACCAATGGTAACTTTCACCTTCGGAGAGAAAGTTTATGACTCTTTGTCCGTGAGCATGGTATTTTGCATATGTAATTCGACTGGGTGTTGATGCAAAAACTACTAGGTTTCTTAAAACACTAATATGTTGCATAGGTATCAACATCTAATTTACACCATCTTTTAGATCATCAACATACGAATTAAAAGAGACCAAACATGACATAGGTGCTTTATACAACTAGTCATCTATCATAACGCATGCATAAAACAGTAGAAAGACAAATAAAAATACAACAGACAAAATTAAAATACAATGCAGTAATACTGTACACAATGACCTGGGCTGTGTGTGATAGGAAGGTCAAAGAAAGGTTTGTCTGGGAATGAATAGGAAAGAGTCTATAGGCATTGTGTCTTTCCTATGGCAAATGTAGCATGGGCAGATGTGCATTCCTTGAAGCAATAAAACCTCTTATCAGATAGTCACCGTGGCAACTAAGCCCTTTTGGGGTGTTCGTTGCTTTGGGGGGTTGTCTTCAAAACTCCAGCATATAGCTGGGTTGTTGGTTTTAAAGATTATTTGTTAAATGTAACAAATAACTGTATGTCTGATTGGTCCAGATGCTACATCATCCTGTCTGAATTAGGAGAGAAAAAATGCACACATCAAGCACTGTTTACCAGCTAAAACAGTCTGAGGACAACAAGGGATGGACTTTTTCACTGGAGGAAGCATTATTATGAATTGTGGACTCATACTTTGACCAATAGCAACGTGAAAACGCCTTAACAAGATGTTAATTGATGGACTGGAGTGGTGTGGATAGCTTGTGGATTATTGTGATGTTTTCATCAGCTGTTTGGACTCTCATTCTGACGGCACCCATTCAGTGCAGAGGATCAGTGATGTAATGCTAAATTTCTTCAAATCTATTCTGATGAATAAACAAACTCATCTACCTTTTAGATGGTTTGAGGGTGAGTAAATGTTTAGGAAATTTACATTTTTGGGTGAACTGTTCCTTTAACCTTTCCCATGCTCCTTTGCAGGTTTAGCCAATCAAAACCTCACATTTGATGATGGGATTATTATGATCAACTACACAAGTGGGGAAAAGTGCCACAAGATCTACGAGCGATCCACGGCAATTCTCTTCTCCTGCGACCACGGCAAGAATCCCGTAAGTTTATTTTAACCAGTGAACGAGTTTAGTAAGAAATTAAATTAATTTCCTAAATGTTCCCATTCCTTTCTTTGTTTCTCAGGGCAAGCCAGAGTTCATCAAGGAGACTGCAGACTGCACATACCTGTTTGAATGGCACACAGCTTTGGCCTGTCCATCCTTCAAAACCACAACTTGCTCCTACAAGTAAGAGCAACCTATTTTGCTTGTGTATTTGCTTGTATATATGAACTGTTTAAATGACCCATAACCTCCTCTCTGTCTGGCAGTGATGGCAATGGCCACTCCTACGATTTGTCCTCACTGGCCCTGCACAAATCTAATTGGGTGATCGTGCCAGATGCGACCAATCAGAAGCAGCGTTACTATATCAATGTGTGCAAGTCTCTTGTGCCTCAGACCGGTAAGTTGTAGCAATGCAGCTGGAGTGTATTGACCAGTCAGCACAGGTGTTTTAACTGGTGTTTGTCTCAGGTTTGTGGAGCTGCCCATCTAGTGCTGCGGCTTGTCTGAAGGACGGAGATGAGTATGTGAATCTGGGGGAGGCAGAGGCAGGTCCACAGTGGGATAAAAACAACCTGATTCTGAAGTACACCAACGGACAAGCCTGTCCTGATAAGAAGAGAAACCGGACCACCATTATTACTTTCAAATGCGACCCTGACAAAGTGGTCTGTGATTATTTATGCTTTTCTCTATACACCCACACATGCATGTCCTAAAGTAAATATAATTACTAGGGATGTAATGATATCAAAATTTCACAATACGATAATGTCATGATATGAAGTCCACGAAGCAATATAATTGCATTATTTAAACAATTAAGGCTTGGAAAAAAATTAAAATGACATTGTACAATTACATGTACATTTTTAAAGTTAAATTATTCTATCTAATGCACTTATGAGAGTTTAAAATGAAGAGCTCCAACCCGTGTTCTTCACTAGGAAAACTTAAGTCAGAAAAAAGTCAGGAAATCGACTTGTACTTGAATTTTAAAGGGGACTCAACCCTCTTTTTATTTGTGGTATACTGTCTCAGTCTAAATTACGTTCACACTGGTGTTTTATGAAGCCAAACTAATTAGAATAAAATAGAAATAACAGCTATTTTATATTATTGTTATTCCTATGACAGTAATAGACATATATTGTAAAACAATTGCACTGTAAAATAAATGAAAATGAATAAATGAATAATACTATTTCATGAATAAATACTGTGCCAAAGCATAATGGCCCAAAACACAACTTTAAAGACATAGAATAAGAAGTTTAAATATATTTTAAAAACTACACTTTTGCCCTAAATACTTATAATTTGATATCGTCATGTGACCACGATAATATTGAGACCGTTTTGCTATCACAATACCATGATATTGATACCATGATATATCCCTAAAAATTGTTTATTTTTTTATATATATATATTTTTTAAAAAGTACTTTTATTCAGCAAGGATGCATTAAAATTGATCAACAGTGACAGTGAAGACATTTATAATGTTATGAAAGATTTCTATTTCAAATAAATGCTGTTTATCAAATGTTTATCAAATGATCCTTAAAAGAAAAAAATGTATCATGGTTTCCACAAACATATTGAGCAGTACGACTGTTTTCAACGTTGATAATATTAAGTCATATTAGTTTTTCTTGACCATCAAATCAGCATTTTAGAATGATTTCTGAATGATCATGTGACACTGCAGACTGAAGTAATGATGCTGAAAATTCAGCTTTACATTACCGTCATAAATTACATTTTACAATATATTTAAATAAAAAACAGTTGTTTCAAATTTTAATAATATTTTACAATATTACTGATTTTACTGTATTTAAGTCAAATAAATGCAGCCTCCTATATATATATATATATATATATATATACATCACATACTGTACAGTGTGAGCATAATGACACTTTCTTTCTGTCTTTCTGCAGGACTCTGAACCCACTCGGATCACAGCTCTGGAGAACTGTGTCTATAGCTTTGTGTGGTCCACTGCTGCAGCCTGTCCTCTCAACAGCACTGCACATGGCGATTGTAAAGTCACAAATCCAGCCACAGGTGAGTCACCCGCATGAGTGTTAGTCAAACAGAATACACAGTTATTCACAACAAGAACAACTGAATCATCTTATCCAGACACTTCCTGTCTGCTCAGAACAGCGTCACGTAGGTGTCTGTTGCATACAAATGTGACAAAAAAATAGTCATAAGTAGCATGGGTATATTTCTAACAATAGCCAACAATACATCGTATGGGTCAAAAATGGGTTGTTTTTTCTTTTATGCCAAAGATCATGTTCCATGAAGATATTTTGTAAATTTCCTACCGTAAACGTATCAAAAATTAATTTTTGATTAGTAATATGCATTGCTACGCACTTAATTTGGACAACTTTAAAGGTGATTTTCTCAATATTTTGACTTTTTTGCATCGTGAGATTCCAGATTTTCAAATATATTAATTGATGAATTTCAAAATTTTTGTAGTCCAGGTTCACAAGTATCCTGAATAATAGTGACACGCACTAATCAGTTGAAAGTTCTAGCATTTACTGTATGTTTGTCCATAAATCAACCTGAGATGTACTGTGTTTGTGCTTGGTCTCCACAGGTCATCTCTTTGACCTTAATGCCCTCAGTCGGACAGGTGGCTATACGGTCTATGATCCCTCGGCCCATAGGAAGATGTTCAGACTGAACGTGTGTGGAGAAGTAGCCAATGCTGGTTGTGCCGCTGGAACAGGTATTTTTCCCTTTGTACTTTATTGTTGGATGACTATAGTCAATTGATATGAAAAAAAATGACAATTTCCTAGAGACCTCAGTAATTTAGATATCAGTGATACTCAACTTAAGTCATAAAAACAAACATTAAAAATATACTGTCTAAATGTTGTTTCTACATTAATTTGAAGATTGTATCACTATGAAAAATGTGTAATTATTGCAATATAAAAATATATTTAAAAAAATGTGCGATTAATTTTTTTTTTAATTGACTGACAGCACTAATTTTTAATAAAATGTAATACATTATAGGGTTTCTCTCTATCTATATGTATCTGACAGTATATAGCTATATGTTTTTTTCACTCAAGTTTATTCAGTTAATTTTCACTTTTAGACACTATTTTTTATACATAGGCATTTGTGTTTTTTTGTGTGTGTATTTTTCCTAAGAATGTAGAAGTAGTTTTGTTTGTGCTTTGTTTTGCTCAGCATTTCTGTTTCAGTGAGGATGAAAAAACTATTTGTCTTGTTTTAAGACATTTAGGCCCTGAGCAAAAAAAGACTTTGTATGGTAATGTTGAGATGTGGTGTTTTTTTTTTTTTGCAGCTGTGTGCATCAAAGACACTCAGAAGGCCATAAGTGGTGGGAAAGCCTCAAGGAGGCTAGTGTATAGGAATCAGGTGGTAGAGCTCACCTATGAGGATGGAGACGCGTGTCCCGCCAACCCTGCCCTCAAACACACAAGCATCTTCAGCTTCGTCTGCAAGTCTGAGGGAGGAGGTACGGATGAACCCGTGCTGGTGTACTCGGATGACACCACTTGCACTCACTTCTTCTCCTGGCACACTCCTCTTGTCTGCGAACAACAGGTAACAAGTAGTCTTAAAGGCTTTTGAATCTCCTAACCTGCTTCAGGTGAACCTTCAACAAATTTGGAGTCTGTTCTCTGCAGGTGAAGTGCTCCGTTTGGAATGGTACCAACCAGATCGACCTCAGTCCTCTGATCCATCTCACCGGTTACTACACAGCTATCAATGAGGATGTAGATAGAGACAAGTCTCCTGATTTCTACATCAACATCTGCCAGCCTCTCAACCCCATTCCAAGGGTCAACTGTCCTCCAGGGGCCGCTGTGTGCATGGATCCTGTTAATGGAGATCCAATTGTAAGTAAAAGCATCAGTACTCCATCTCCACTTTCCTTGATCTACAGACCTACTCTATGCTAAAATCCTTTGTTGAAGCATATTTTATTAGATTGTGCTGGTTTTAACCCTGTTAAATTGTAAAAGCCTGATATAATTTAGCCATAATTTTTTCTTGCCATGAAAATGGCCACAGTAGCTAGACAACAAACAATAGTATGAATGGTTTAACATTTGAAAATTTGCAAATGAAGAAATTAAAACAGCCATTAATTAGTATTGAAATTTTACTGTATTGTACTGTAAAATGCTACTAGTACTAATTTTTTTAAAGTAAAATATTAGTAATTTTTTTTTATTTGTTTAATATTTTTTTTTAGTAGAACTACTACTAGCTCTAATACTACTAGCATTTATTTAGTACTAACACTAGCAATAAAAATAATAATAATAATAATAATCTTTATTCTTATAATTCTTATTATTTATTCTTTATTCTTATTCATTATTCATATCATTATTATTACTATTATATTTTTCTTAAATACATTTTGTTATTTTATAGTTAAGTATAGTAATATCTTATTTTATTGTTTATTTTGGAATAATAAAAATAATTATTAGTAGTAGAAGTATTTTGTTTTTCTTATACGATTTTTTTTTTTTTTTTTGACAAATGTTGTCTTATTTTGTTTAGAAGTAGTAATAATAATCATGTTTTTATTTTTGTTACTGCTGTTATTTTATAATCATATTGATGTATAATCTCTCTTTCTCTTTTTTTTTTTTTTGCCAAATTGTGCAGTCGTGTATTATCTTTTATTTATTTATTTATTTATTTATTTATTTATTAGATCACATTCTAAATCAGAATTTTTAACAGAAAAATCACAAGTACAGTTTATTCCCCAAATTGTGTACCCCAATGGTACAGCAATGATTATGGAATTTAATGTTGTTGTTGTTGTTATAATAATAACCAATATTGGACGCTGTCTTAGACTACATGCACACCTGGTCACACTTCAGATGAAGAAAGTAAATACTACTACTAGCAATAATAATAATAATAATAATAATAATCTATTATTATTATTATTATTATTATTATATTTTTCTAAAATAATTTTTTCTTTTACAGTGCAATTATAGTGATTTCTTATTTAATGCTTATTTAGGAATAATAAAAATAATTAGCAGTAGTAGAAGAAGTATATTTTTCTTGTACAATTTTTTTTTTGTGAAATTATAGTATATTATAGTTTATCTTGTTTAGTAGTAGTAGTACTAATAATAATTGTATTTTTATATATTAAAATAATACAATATATTATATGGTTATATTATAGTTATAATATATTATAGTATAATATTTATCTTATTTTTTTGTTTAGTAGTAGCAATAAATAATGCAAATTTTTATTGTTGCTGTTATTTGATATATATATATATATATATGTGTATATAATATACAGTACTGTGCAAAAGTCTTAGGCCACTAGTATTTTCATCAGCTAAAAAATGGTTTAAAGTCAGTTAAAGTCGGTCTTTTGCTGTAGTGTGTCAGTAGGAAATATCAGATTACATTTCTAAACATTCTGTTTGCCATTAATCGTAATAATCCAGTGAGATTTTTGTTTGCACAAGGAGTCTGACAACAGCGAGTGCTCTGCACAGAGATCTGATCTCATCATTATTCAGTCTGTCTGGAATGACATGAAGAAACAGAACAAACTCAAAGTCTCCAGGATGCTTCAAGAAACCTACCTGCAAAGCTGCAGCACTGTTAAAAGTTTTAGGCGCTTGTGTAAAAATGCTGTAAAATGAGGATGCTAAATAGATTTTCTTTATCAATTACCTTCTATTAACTAAATGAAATCAACATTTGGTACGACCATTCTTTGCGTTTACAGCAGCTTTTGCCCTAGGTGCACTTGCGCAAAATTTTTCAGGTAGCTTTGCAGGTAGGTCTCTTGAAGCATCTTGGAGATGTTGCCACAGTTCTTCTGGATTTACTCTGTTTCAGTTTGTTCTGTGTCTTCATGTCATTCCAGATGTGATGATGAGATTAGATCAGTGTGGAGCACTGGCTGTTGTCAGACTCCTTGTGCAAACAAAAATCTCACTAGATAATTACAATTAATGGCAAACAGAATGTTTGGAAATGTAAACTGACACACTGCAGCAAAAGACAGAAATAGCTTACTTTAAACCATTTTTTAGCTGGTGAAAATACTAGTGGCCTAAAACTTTTGCACAGTACTGTGTGTGTATATGTGTGTGTGTATATGTATATATATATATAATTTTTTTTAATATTATATTATTTTTTATATTTTATATTAATAATTTTTTTTTTTGCCAAAATGTGCACTTGTGTAAGCAATTTTCACATTTTAAATAAAAATTTTTAGCAGAAAAATCACAATCAAATGATATCCCCCAAATTGTGCAGCTAAGCATTGATGATGGAATCTAATAATATGTTATTGTTATTATAATAATAACAAATATTTGAGGCTGTCTTAGACTATATGCACACATTTTAGATGAACAGAAATGCATACTGTCTGTTTTGCATTTGTGATATTAGTCATATTATTCTATTTACTAATCATACCATGGCACTGGGGGTTGATAGTAAATCATGTCAGATTTTTCTCCTTTTTTTTTTGCAGGACATTGGACGAATCACCTCCCCTCCATACTATAACACCAACACCAACGAGGTGGAAATCACCTTTAGCAGCACAACCGTCTGCCCCTCTGACCCCACCTCCAACTACTCCTCCAAAATCATTTTCACCTGCCAGAAAGGAGCAGAGCTGGTAGGAGATCAACCCAAAACCTTCATAAATTTTGTCAAGTGTAACCAAGTGGTTGTTGATTCAATAATTTTCTCAGTCATCTCTGATGTACCTGAGTTCAAGTGCTGGTTTTGCACAAACAGGGTTCTCCCCAGATGATCCGGGCACAGGACTGCATGTATGTGTTTGAGTGGGCCACTCCTGTGGTTTGCCCAGAGACCATCACATCGCAGGGCTGCAATCTGACCGTCTCCCAGCTGCGCTACACATTTGACCTCTCAAAGCTGTCAAGGAGCGTTAAGGTAATGAAGAAAACCTTTGAACGGTAGTGTGTGTATATATGCCAACTATCTTAATTAGTCAACTTATATGAGCATGGTAACAACGGGATGATTGTAAAGCTTAGATTGTTGTTTGTTTGTTTTTTTTAGGTTCCTGGGAGCGACTTTAATATCAACGTGTGTGGGACTGTGGCAGACACAAAATGTAAAGACAGTGCAGTTTGTCTGATCTCAGAGGGTTTGGCGACTTCATACGGGAACAGCAAAGTCATGACCCTAGACTACAAGAGAGAAGAGCAAGCTGTGCTCATGCAATATAGCGGAGGAGACACCTGTCCTGAAGGTTAGACAAACACTCTGAATTGCTCTAAAAACCTAGTGAGCTGCTTACCTAGACAACATTTTAAGGCCGCATGGGCACGCTTTTGACAGATGGTCTTGTTCTAAAAGTTAACAATTGTAAGATACCTCATTTATGCCAAATTGTATGGCAACACTGCACGTACAATTTAAGTAAATGTTAAATGTTAAATATTTTGCAAAATGTTAAATATTTTACCAAAATAAGAGGGATCTTACCAAAATGTATGTTATTTTTCATTTGATACTGACCTGAGTAAGATATTTCACATAAAAGACGTTTACATGTAGTCCACAAGAGAAAATAATGACCCTGTTCTGAAGTTTACTCACACTTGATTGTTAATACTGTGTTGTTACCTGAATGATCCACAGCTGTGTTTTTTTTTTGTTTAGTGATAGTTGTTCATGACTCATGAGTCCCTTGTTTGTCCTGAACAGTAAAACTGCCCACTGTTCTTCAGAAAAATTCTTCAATAACTGTATAATTTTGAGATCCAGCTTTTCACACTGATGACAATTGAGGGACTCGTATGCAACCATTACAGAACGTTCAAAAGCTCACTGATGCTCCAGAAGGAAACAATGCGTTTGAAGATCAGGGAAAATTTATCTTATTTGTCTTCTGGGAAACATGTATTTTCTGTAGCTTCTGAATGGCAGTACTGAATGGCAAAATAAGAAAAATGTACACATTTGCATTCTGTTCAAAAGTTTACACCTCTGGCTCTTAATGCATCCTTTTTCCTTCAGGAGCATCAGTGAGCATTTGAACCTTCTGTAATAGTTGCATATGTGTCCCTCAGTTGTCCTCAGTGTGAAAAGATGGATCTCAAAATCATACACTCATTGTTGGAAAGGGTTCAAATAAACAAAAATACTGAAAAACCAAAGAATTTGTGGGACCTGAAGGATTTTTCTGAAGAACAGCAGAGTTTAACTGTTCAGAACAAAAAAGGCACTCAAGAAACAAAAAAAAAAAACAGCTGTGGATCATTCAGGTAACAACACAGTATTAAGAATCAAGTGTATGTAAACTTTTGAACACAGGGTCATTTTTATAAATTCAACTATTATTTTCTCTAGTGGGCTATGTGCAAAGATATTTTATGTGAAATATCTTAATCAGGTCAGTACTAAATAAAAAAAAACATGCATTGTTGATGCATTTTGCAGATTCTGCAAAGTGTATGTAAACTTTTGACCTCAACTGTATGTTTCATAGTGAATGAAGTCCCCTAATGCATTGCAGGCAACCAAGCTCAACACCGAAGGTGGAATCTAATGATGGAATCTAATGATAGAATCTAGTCAAACCTTTTTCCTAAATGATTAAAATGTTTTTTTTTTTTTTTGTTTTTTTTTGTCTTTCAGTTACAGATAAAAATGAAGTGTGCATTTTCCCCTTTAAGTTCATGAAAAAGACTTATACTGAGTGCACGAATGATGGCAAGACTGATGGCAGGAAGTGGTGTGCCACTACAAGCGACTATAACAAAGATCAGAAATGGGGCTTTTGCTCTGGCGGTACGAATCCTTTATGACCTAAAAAGTTGTGAAGTACATGTACTTTTTTGGGATAAAGCAGCAGGACAAGCTATATTTATTTACTTAAAAAGAGCTTTGAATCAGTTTTTAATGGTTTTAGTTCGTTATTAAAGAAAACTAAACAGACTGGTTTAATTGTGAAGTAAATTAATTAATTACATTTAATTGATTTAAGTAAAATGTAAATAATTACATTTACAAAATGTACAGTTTTTAAATTATAATTTTAAATGTTTAAATTTTAAATAATTTTACATTAGTTTTGAGGCTGTGTATTTTTTATTTTTTTTTCTCAGCACTAAGAGGGAAACGGCAGTCGTCCATTTTGTTCTTGTGTGACAGAGCGGCGGGTTTTGGAAGTCCTCAGCTGATTAGCGAAACCCAAAGATGTTCTGCCACCTTCCAGTGGCGAACAAATGTGGTGTGCCCACCCAGAAAGATGGAGTGCAAGCTTGCAGGACAACACCAGACCTACGACCTGCGCACACTCTCGTCTCTAACAGAGCCGTGGAAATTTAGCAACGGGGATGATTCGTGAGTTTCACACCTGTTGTTCTGTTCAATTTTATTTAAGCATTTTTTTTTATGTGAAAGTCAGTAAATGTTTCTTTTATATAGTGATAGTAGTGAGATATATATATATATATATATATATATATATATATATATATATATATATATATATATATATATATATATATATATAGATAGTGATAAGAAATAAGAAATAAAAAAATGTTTTACTTGTTTTTTTAGTTTTTGTTTTTTTTGAAGGATTAGTTCACTTCCAGAATAAAAATTTATTTTTATTTACTCACCCCATGTCATTTACTCACCCCATGTATTTCTTTCTTCAGTTTTTTGAAGGTTTTTGAGGAAAACATTCCAGGATTTTTCTCCATATAGTGGACTTCAATGTGAGCCAATGGGTTGAAGGTCTAAATTGCATTTTCAGTGCAGCTTCAAAGGGCTCTGCACGATCCCAGTCAAGGAGTAAGGGTCTTATCTAGCAAAATGATTGGTCATTTAAAGGAACACTCCAAGCTCATTTTCCAACTCCCCCATCTCCGATCTCTGGATCATTGAATCTGTTTAGACCGATAGCATCTCACTCAAAAATGACCATATATAATGACAATATTTTTCCTATTTAAAACTTGACACTGCTGTAGTTACGTTGTGTACAAAGACGGACGAAAAATAAAAAGTTGCCATTTTCTAGGTCGCTATGGCTAGGAACTATATGGCATGGGTGCAGCAGGTGCAATTACGCAGCCGTCAACTTGCGTCTACACAAACTTAGTGCCGGTCACTTTCAGGCACTGTGTAATATCATTGCGCCTGCTGCACCCATGGTACGGCAGCAAAGTTCCTTGATTATTATGCCAAAATGAGAGTATAGTTCCTCACCATATCAGCCTAGAAAATTGCAACTTTTCATTTTCCGTCAGTCTTAGTCCACGATGTAACTACAGAAAAGTCAAGTTTTAAATAGGTAAAATATCGTCATTATATATGGTCATATTTGAGCGAGATGCTATCGGTCTAAACAGATTCAATGATCTATGCTAAGCTGTGACAATGACAATGTGACAATGAGCCTATTTTCAAAAAAAGTGGAGTGTTCCTTTAAAAAATAATAATAATAAATAAATACATTTCTATAATTTTTAGAATAGAAACTTTCAAAGAAAGTCAAATGCCCTTAAAAAAAGGTAAAGCAACGTTGTCGGATGATTTTGAAGTCGGGGGAGAAAATCAGATAACTAACAATGCGTGACCTTTTCAGCATGATTACATAATGTGTGAAGTCATAGATGCGCATCACAGAGTTAGTGCAAGACTTTGACTGCATGTGTGGTTAAAAAGTATATACATTCTTATTCTTATTCTTTTGTTTTTTAAAGAAATGACTAATCATTTTGCTAGATAAGACCCTTATTTCTTGGCTGGGATCTTGTAGAGCCCTTAGAAGATGCACTGAAACTGCAATTTGGACCTTTAACCCACTGGCTCATATTTAAGTCCACTATATGTAGAAAAACCTGGAATGTTTTCCTTAAAAACCTTCATTTCTTTTTGACTGAAGAAAGAAATACATGAATATCTTGGATGACATGGGGATGAGTACATTATATAGTACATTTTTGAAGTACTTTTTGTAATCAAGACTGAATTTTGGACACATTGCATTTAATCAGAAATAACACAGGTGGAATATTGCACATGCATCTGTTCAGTGTTTATGAACTTGTACTGTCATAATTTGTTTTCACAGGTACTACTTCAATCTCTGCCAGGCCATTCATGGAGGCCAGCCAGGTTGTGCGGCAGAAGCCGCCGTGTGTCGCAGACGCGCCGGCGGGAAGACCGAGACTCTGGGCCGTGTTCACACGCAGACCATGGAGTTAATCGGTAAGCATTTTTAAACCTTCTCTGATGTAATTACAGTTTTGTTGGTTTATCATCAGTATGTGTCTCCACCAGATGGAAAAATCCTCGTCAACTATTCCATGGGTGATGAGGTGTGTGGAAACAAGAAACCGGCCAGAACAATCTTGCAGCTGAAGTGTGGCAGCACAGTGGGCCATCCAAAATTATTAAAGTAAGTTAACAGTAACTTGGCATGAATATTCTAAACTTGTGATGGTGGTTTAGCATCTGTTAAAGATGTTGGTTTTTACATGATTTCACAGCATATATAATACTGGTCATATCAAATCAAGATTTTTCAAATTAAGAAGTCTCTTTTGGTCACAAACGCTGCATTTATTTGATCAAAAATACATTAAAGGCAGTGATTTTGTGAAATATTATTGCAATTTAAAATAACAGTTTACTAGTTTAATACATTTCAAAATGTAATTTATTCCTGTGGTCAAAGCTGAATTTTCAGCATCATTTTCAGCTTCAGTGTCACATGACCCTTCAGAAATCATTCTAATATGCTTATCAGTTTTGAAAATACAGTATATTGAATGGAAATGGTTTATTATTTTTGCCTGTGTGTTTTAGGGAGGATAAAACAGCTTGTGAGTTCTGGGTGGAGTGGGAGACTCGATCCGCATGTGCTGTAAAGCAGGAAGAAGTGGAGATGATCAATGGAACCATCAAAGTACCCGAGACGGGAGCCATTTTCAACCTGGGAGAGCTTTATTACCGGTGAGTACCTCTCGCCCTCAACAAAGAGCTTACAATTACACACTAGTTATGTGCATGAGATAAACAGTGATTTATCTGTTCTCAGTTTCCACAACGCCACGGGAGACATTCGTCCCAATGGAGATCGCTATATCTACCACATCCAGCTGTCAGGCATCACTGACAGGTCCATTTCCAGTTGTCTGGGTGCCAATATCTGTCAAGTCAAGATTAATGACAGTTACCGTAGAAAAATTGGTTCTTCCAGCAAAGCCAAGTATTATATCGAAGGTGAGAGAAATTTTGTAAGTGACCATATTGGTGTGATCAGTGCTCAAATATGTCATTGTGCATGTTGGGATTGATAAAAGGCAAAGAGGGATTTGTTTTATTTTATAAAAATATGCAAATGCCAAAATATTCTATTTAAAATATTTGCAAAGATTTCCTCAGTTTATTTGTTATATATATATATATATATATATTAAATAATTCATAAATTCTATTTGTAACAACACAAAACAGCAAAATATTTTGTTTAAAATACATTTTGTTTGTTTATTTTATTTAGTGCTGTGCAATGGTTAATCGCATCCAAAATAAGTTTGTTTACATAATATGTGTGTGTGTATTTATTATGTATTTATTATGTATGTATATATATATATATATATATATATATATGTGTGTCCCCACAAGGATAGTAATATCAGTAAATTTTGACCTTGTGGGGACATTTGTGAGGTCCCCATGAGGAAACAGACTTATAAATCATGCACAATGAGTTTTTTTGAGAAAGTAAAAGTGTGCACAGTCTCCTGTGAGGGCTAGGTTTAGGTGTAGGGTAGGTGTATGGTGATAGAAAATACGGTTTGTACAGTATAAAAATCATTACGCCTATGGAATGTCCCCATAAAACATGTAAACCCAACATGTGTGTGTGTGTGTGTGTGTATATGTGTGTGTGTATATATATATATATATATATATATATATATATATATATATATACACACACATGCATGGATATATTTAAGACCCTTGTGTTGTATTTTGTCAGGTGGAAATCTTGACGTCTCTGTACCATCTGAATCTGTATGTGGACGAGACAAAACCAAAACTGTGTCTTCGACCATCCTGTTCCACTGTAGCCCTACGGCAGGAGAAGGTATCCCAGAATTCCTTCTGGAGACGGATGGCTGCCAGTATCTGTTTGTTTGGCACACCTCCACCGTTTGTGAATTTTTGTGAGTATCACTTGAGGCTAAACATACTTTTTTTTAGACCATTATTTGGCAATTCTACAACATAGATTTGTTAGCCAAGTAAGTCTGAGTGTAATACATTGGTTTTCCCATAGTTCATCCAACTCAGTAGACCCACACAGCACTGATGGAGGGGAGGAGCATGCTGGATTGTCTGGGCGGAGTCAGGCATTAGGGGCGGTGCTTAGCTTGCTGTTGGTTGTGCTGACAATCTGTTTGCTTGTTCTTCTGCTGCACAAACGAGACAGGAGGTAAATGCCACTTACATTTATGTGTCATTAAAAATGTATTTTTAAATTAATACTAAGTTTGTGACAAGTACTTTTTTTTTTTTTAAAGAAATTAATACTTTGGATGCATTAAGTCGTTCAAAGATGAGAGTAAAAACATTTATAATATTAGAAAGGATTTCTGTTTCAAATAAATGTTCTTTTGAGCTCACTATTTATCACAGAATCCCTAAAAAAGTTAATTATGACAACTGTTGTCAGCTCTTAATGACAACTACACCGCCAAAAGTCTGGCATTAGTGAGATTTTAGATGTTCTTTAAAGAAGTCTTTTCTGCCTCAAGGCTGCATTTATTTAATTAAAAATGCTGAAAAAACGGTAATATTGTGAAATATTATTGCAATTTAAAATAGCGGTTTTCAATTTTAATATACTTGAAAATAGAATTTATTTCTGTGATGCAAAGCTGAATTTTCAGCATCATTACTCCAGTCTTCAGTGTCACATGATCTTTCAGAAATCATTCTAATATGCTGATTTATTGTCAATGTTGAAAATGGTTATGCTGCTTAATATTTTTTTGGAACCTGTGATACTTTTTTCAGAATTCCTCGATGAATAAAACGTTAAAAAGAACAGTATTTATTTGAAATTAAAAAAAAAAAAATATTTTTTTGTAACAGTATACACTACCGTTCAAAGTTTGGGGTCGGTAAATTTTCTTTTCCATTCTTTCTTTGAAAAAAGCAAAGATGTATTAAATTGATAGAAAGTTATAATAAAGACTTTGTTAGAAAAAGATTTATATTTTAAATAGATGCTGTTCTTTTTAAATTATTATTCATCAAAGGATCCTGAAAAAGTATCACAGTTTCCAAAAAAATATTAAGCAGCACAACTGTTTCCAATGTTGATAATAAATTAGCATATTAGAATGATTTCTGAAAATTGAATTCTGAAAATGTAGCTTTGCCATCACAGGAATAAATCTTATTTTAAATTGAAATAGAAAAGTTTTTTTTAAATTGTAATAATATTTTGATATATATTTATATTTTATTTATATATATATATATATATATATATATAATATTATTATTATTATTATTATTATTATTATTATTATTATTTTATTTTATTTTTATTTTTTTAAACCAACCACAAAACTTTTTAATGGTAGTGTAAATATAGAATTATGTTAGTTATAAAACCAATTTATTATTAATAATATAGGAATTCTGTTGGAGCTGCACTGTAAAGAATATACATTTCAACGCTGTAAATAAAACTGATTATTTTATGACTTTAAAATGTAATGTTTAGTTTAATTATTATTTGTAAAATTAACCAGAAAATTAAAAAAAAAACACTTTACAATAAGGTTAATTAAAATTAGTTAACTACTTTAGTTAACATGAACTTTTACAGCATTTAATAATCTTAGTTAATGTCAGCATTTACTAATGCATTATTAAAATCACAAGTTGTGTTTAACATTAGTAATGCACTGTGAACTAACATGAACAAACAATGAAAAACTGTATTTTTATTAACTAACATTAACAAAGATTAATAAATAGTGTAATAAATGTATTGTTCATTGTTCATTCGTGTTAGTTGACACATAAACTAATGTTAACAAATGATTGTAAAGTGTTACTGAAAATTGTTTCTACACCATTTTTGGACAGTGTGCTTATTATGAATTTATGTATTTTTAGGCAACTTGTAATACAGAAAGTGTCAAGCTGCTGCAGGAAAGGAAATCCAGTATCCTACAAATACTCCAGGGTAACGTTTTATCTTTATTTGGATGTTTTACAAGAAGTAAAAAATGAGCAGAGTGAGAATAAACACACAACTCTTTTATTATTTTTCTGTTCGTCTCTCCATATAGGTGAACACAGATGAGGACGGATGTGAAGATGAGATGGAATGGCTAATGGAAGAGACCGGGACGCCCACACGGGAGCCTCAAGAAAACGGTCACATCACCACCAAACCGGTCAGCACAGACGCCCTGCGCTCCTTCTCCCTGGACGAGCAGGACAGCGAGGACGAGGTGCTCACAGTCCCAGGGGTGCGAATCGCCCCGTCTTCATCCACTTCCTCAAGGCTGCAATCAGCTTTGCTGAAAGCAGAGAGCGATGAGGATCTGGTTGGGCTCCTGGTGGACACACGGAGCAGAAATAAGACCAGATACAGCGATAGAAACCAGAGGAAACCTCAGCCGGACCCTGATGACAGCGATGAGGACCTGCTTAAAGTCTGAGGGCGCCGAGCGGCCCGAACTGAACTTTTGAATGTCTCTGCCACCACGTTCCAAGTGTTTATTTGCTCCATTTTGGGTTTCCTAAAGGGAAATCTCTCTGTGAGCTGTTTACCTAACAGCTTTCAAGAGCAAGTTGGACAACTTGTCCACTAAATAGACTCGATGCCTTTTTGACAAAAGAGGTTTTTGTCATTTGATCGTTTATTTGTTCGTGTGTTCGGTTTTCCATTGATTTAAGATGAATTGTGTACAGCATCATGTGTATGTGAATTCGGTCTCCCACAAACTGGACTATAGAATTTTTTTTTTATTGTTATTTAAAGATTTTGGGGTACAGTTGTTTTTTTTTGTTAATTCACCAGCTCACTGGAAAAAATACACTGTTCTTTGAAATAATTAAGGATGATTGTGGCAGATACAGTCAAAGATCTTTTCTAAACTACAATCTTAAGCAGTATTCCACATATCTTGAGCCATGTAGCACAGAGAGGAGATTGATCCGCTTTGTCAAGTTCATATTTAAATCACAAACCTTTGAATATCATGCTTCACATTTGCGTTACGCATTGACATTCACCTTTTAGCTTTAGCTGCGTTCATCTAAACCATAACATCCACCTGTTGGGTGTTTTGTGCAATGCTTTTTCCCTCTTATTCTGATAAAAAGCATGTTCTAATTGCCCTAATAGAACACAGAGCACATACAGAGATTTAGTGCCATGAAGGAATGACATTGCATGTGTGACTGTTGCAGGCTTCCTTTAGAATCATAATTTCTTATCGCAATCAGAAGGAAAATTATTGCAATTCACTGTGTGGGTTTTATTTGCGTTATTGTTTAGTAACACTTTACGATAAGGTTCAGTTCATTAATGTGGCATTGTGATGGTAAAAGATAATGAGATGGGAGGAAAAATTGTTTCAGTTCTTTTGCATTCACTCATAAAACGTTTGAGTTCCCTAAAGAAACTTGCTTTGATCACAAAACTATTGCAGTTGATAGAAACGTTTTGTTCATTCTCAAAACTTTTGTTAGTTTGCAAAACGTTTGCATTTAAGCATAAAATGTTTGCGTTCCCCAGAAAAACTTTTGCATTCCCTCACAAAACTATTGCATTTGATTGTAAAACTTTTGCAGTTCAGTTTTGTTTGATTGTGATTTTGTTTTGTTCACTCTCAAAACTTTTGATTGCATAACTTTTCTTCTCCCTTGAAAAACGTTGCGTTCATTAGCAAAACTTTTACATTTAAGCGTAAAACTACGGCATTCCCCAGAAAAACGTTTGCATTCCCTCGCAAAACTATTGTGTTTGATTGTAAAACTTTTGCTGTTGTTTTGTTTGTGAACATGTGGTCTTTCCTGAGGAACGTGTTATTTCACAAAACTTTGCATTTAAGTGTAAAACCTTTGGGTTCCTCTGAGAAACGTTCGCGTTACCTCAATACATTTTTGCGTTCACAGATTTTAGCAAAATTTGTTTTTGATCATAAAACTTTTGCATCACTAAAACTATTTGATCATAAAAATTCCCTGATACTTTTTTGGTTCATTTTTATTTTAGTGTTCTGCTGAGAAACATTTGCAAAACTCGAGCATTTGCTTGCAAAACATTAGTGTTTCCTCAAGAAATTTTGTAATTTGCTCACAAAACTTTTGTGATGGAAGTAATGTGAGTAATATGAGTACGTTTGAGTTCCCCCAAGAAACTTGGTTTGCTTGGTTTGCTCGGTTTGCAAAACTATTGCATTTGATTGGTTCTCAAAGAAATGATTTGTTCATTCTCAAAACTTTAGTTTGTTCACAGTACGTTTGCATTTAAGCATAAAAATTTGCATTCCCCAGAGAAACTTCTGCATTCTTAGCAAAATTATTGCATTTGATCGTAAAACTTTTGCGGTTCTCCAAAAAACGTTTCGTTTACTCTAAAAAAAAAAAAACTTTTGTTTAATTGCGTAGCTTTTACTGAGAAACATTTGAGTTTGTTTGCAAAACATTTGCTTTACCTCGATAAACTTTTGTGATCACTTACAAAACATTTTTTTATTATAGAACTTTTGCATTGGTCTGAGAAACTTTGTTTGCTCACAAAAACGATTTCATTGTAAAAAAAATTTAGCATTCCCTGATATTTTTTCGCTCTTTTTTTTTTTTTTTTCCGTAGCGTAAAAATTGTATTGTTTCACGGAGAAACATTTGCAAAACTCGGGCATTTGCTTGCGAAACATTTGCGTTTCCTCAAAAAATTGTCATTTACTCACAAAAGTTTTGTGACGGAAATAATGTGAGTAATAAAACATTTGAGTTCCCTTAAAATTGGTTTGCTCACAAAACTATTGCTGATTTGATTGGTTCTCAAAGAAACGCTTTGTTCACTCTCAAAATTTGTGTTCGTCTGCAAAACTTTTTCAGTTAAGCGTAAAACGTTCATGTTCCCCAAAGAAACATTTGCATTCCCTCGCAAAACTATTGCAGTTGATCGTAAAACTGTTGCAGTTCTCTAGGAAACGTTTTGTTCACTTTCAAAGCTTTTGTTTTATAACGTTGTGTTTGTCTGCAAAACTTTTGCATTTGAATTTTAAAACTTTTGCATTCTCCTGAGAAACGTTTGCGTTACCTCAAAACGTTTGTTTTTGATCATAAAACTTGTTCTGAGAACCTGTTTGCTCACAAAACTTTTTGATCGTAAAACTTTTACATTCCCAGATTTTTTTTTTCCGTTTGTTTTTTATTTGTAGCATAAAAATGTTAGAGTTTCCCTGAGAAACATTTGCAAAACCATTTGCTTGCAAAACATTCGCGTTTCCTCAAGAAATTTACTCGCAAGACGTTTGTGATGGAAGTAATATGAGGTTGGAGGAAAAACTACATGTTAGTGCTTTTTTAAAGCGAGTGCAAAATTTTCTCAGGGGAACACAATAGTTTTGCAAGGGAACAAATGTTTTGTGGGCAAATGCAAGTTTACAAATAAAAAGGATTGTGAGAGAATGCAAATACTGTTTACTAAGAGAACAATTTTTAACAGAATTTATTAATATTTTAATTTTATAAATATTATTTCATGTTTGTTCATAATGCATTAACTAATGTTTATTTATACAACGTGAAATGTTGCAAATGCATTAGAATTTGTGAATTACATTTACCTAGATTAATAAATTCTGTAAAAGTATTGTTCATTGTAAGTTGGTGACATCTAATGCACTAATTGAACAAATTGAACGTTATTGTAAAGTGTTACCTATTATTTAATCATTTTTCTGTTATTTTAATTTACGTTTTGCACAGGAAAATTCGGTGCCTATGAAAGAAGCCACAAGTAAAGCAAGTGTCAGAAAGCCTTTTACAAAGCACTTTTCCCGTTAGTGTGAATTGTTTTGTTTCCAGCTGCATTAACTGAATACAACACCCTGATGTTTTATTTGCTGAATCAGTTTGGGCTCACGTTGTTCTGCTGACGTTGAGAAAGATGCATATGGTGACACAAGTTGTGTTGCTCTCCAGAAATGATTTACCAAAATGTTTTGTTTTTTTTTCACATGGCAGTGAAGGTACAACAGGACAACAGGACAGCATGTGTACAGTGTTTTTCACTCTGGCTCAATGCTCTTTGCTCTAATATTTTGTCTCATAGGCTCGTATTACCATCTGTCAGTGTATTCCTCACATATATGGTTGCCAAATAAAGCCACACCAGTTCTGTATATCTGTCATAACTCACTGTTCCCGAGACGGTACATCAGGATGCATTAAGGCATGCCTGGGTGTCTATTTTAGTACTTTGCACTTTGGTGGACAGTTTTTTCCTGTCCTTTAGGGCAGAAGGTGGACGGTGCACTCGATAGCTGTTGGTCATCACGTGTTCCTCCTCTCCTTACTGAAAAAATGTCTGCACCTGCTGTTTGGCATATTGTACAGTACAATTCTCTCAAATACTTAAAGAAAAGGCCCTGAGATGGTCTTTTTTTTCCTTATAGAGGCTTTAGCTCTTCTCAGACTGTACAGCATCTTGTTTTGGGATTCTAATAGTTTATGCTGAGATATTATGGCATTATTTCAATAAAACTATCAGCTCCTCGGCATGCATTTTTATTAGGAGTTATTGTGGTTCATCATCTCCCAAATAGTCTGAGGGCTCGCTCGACCAATTGAATCAAACCACTGTTTTAGTTTTTATTAATAATTTTGTTTATTTATTTTTTGCGATGTGGTTTTGTCATTTTTATTTAAAAAAATGTATTTAAATTTTGCAATTTAGATTTAATTTATTTTTCATTTAGTATTAGTTTTAGTTTAGTTTTAGTTTCAATTTATTTCATTTAGAAATGTTAACAAACTAAATGACCATTACAACTTAAATAATCAAATTTGTTTGGACTAATAAATGGAAAAAGAACATCAGAGGTTACTTAATATTAAGTATTTTTTAAGGGGTTTTTTTGGTACAGTTTTAGCATTTGTTTGTTTGTTTGTTTGTTTATTTTTTAATTTATAATTTGAATGCTTCATAATTATTTGTTAGTTGTCAAGAAACCATTTTTAATGTTCATTTAGCCTTTATTTTGCCTTTCATCTTATATTTTATTTTATTTTATTTTATTTTATTTTCTCCATTAAAGTCTAGACAAAAAGTCTACCCAGAGTGTTCCAGGGTTTATTCAGGGTTTATTTAAATTAATTTTATTTTATTTTATTCATTAAAGTCTAGACAAAAAAGTCTACCCAGAGTGTTTCAGAGTTCCTTCAGGGTTTATTTTATTTCATTTATTTATTTATTTATTTATTTATTTTTTAAATTTATTTTATTCTATTCTATTCTATTCTAATGCATTAAAGTCTAGACAAAAAAAGTCTACCCAGAATGTTCCAGGGTTCATTCAGGGCTTATTTTATTTTATTTTATTTTATTCATTTAAAGTCTAGACAAAATAAGTCTCCCCAGAGTGTTTCAGAGTTCAATCAGATTTTATTTTATTTTATTTTATTTTACAAAAAGTCTACCCAGAGTGTTTCAGGGTTCATTCAGAGTTCATTCAGGTTTTATTTTATTTTATTCATTAAAGTCTAGACAAAAAGTCTACCCAGAGTGTTTCAGGGTTCAATTAGTAATGGTTTAGTAAGCAATCTTTGACAATGTCTGTTGATAAACTTACTGAACCGTTTTCATACAACACCTGCTAAACAGAAATTACACAGATTACGTAACAGGCTTCAGATGTCACTGGGGTTAAAATGTAACTTGGTGGCCCCTGTCCCATCCCAGCGTGTAATTGGTCAACCACAGCATGAATATATCAAATTTCAACCTCCTCTGGACTTTTGGTCAGCCAGCTGTGGGTAAATACCCTGTGCCTCATCTTAGCAGACCTCTTTTTACAGCTGCGGATGCCTTCAGGTCCTCCACCACCAGGTGTACAGTGACCATGACCACTTTCGAAGACATCTTAGAGGAGGCCGGCAAATTCGGTCGGAGCCAGATGCGAATTGTCTCCATATTCTGTTTGGTCTCCGTACCGTTTTCTTTCATATATGTGGGGATTGTATTCCAGGGCTTCACACCCGAACATTGGTGCCGTGACCCGGCCGTTACTGAGATTCGGGAGAGATGCGGCTGGAGTCTTCAAGACGCACGGAGGGCGACTGTACCCTTGATGAACAGCTCCACAGGGCCGATGTACAGTCAGTGTCAGAGATTGGATGTGGATTGGAATGCCACCGGTCTAACCTGCGATAATCCAGAAAATGAGCTCATCCAGGCCCAGCTGTCTACTCTACCGATGACGGGCTGTACAGAGGGCTGGGAGTACGACTATGAAGGGAGACAGTCGTTTGTCACTGAGGTGAGTGGTGGAATCACAAAACAAACTCTAATGCTAATAACAGTGTGAAGTTCAATGAGAGAACAAAATGTCTGATGTATGACCTCTGTTGTTGCAGTTTGACCTAGTGTGCACAGACGCCTGGTATGTTGACATGTTCCAGGCCACGCTCAGTGTTGGTTTCTTAGTGGGCAGTATTGCAATCGGATACTTCGCAGACAAGTATGACTGATGCTTACTACGGGGTTTCCCAATTCCCCTTCTCTTATTTTTTTAATCATTTCAATTTAATTCATTAATTAATTTACATTTCATATGGATGCATTTTTTTAAATCTAAAAATCCTTAAAATTGATAAGTAGCACTTAAACGTGGCCAAAAAAAAAAAAAAAATGCCAGTGCAGGAAGACAAAATGTGTTGAAGACACTCTGCCAGTCAAAAGTTTTCGAACAGTAAATTTGTAATATTTTTAAAGAAGTCTCTTCTGCTCACCAAGCCTGCATTTATTTGATCCAAAGTACAGCAAAAACAGTAAAAAAAAAAAAAATCATAATTTTTTTTTTACTATTTAAAATAACTGCTTTCTATCTGAATATATTTTAAAATATATTTTATTCCTGTGATCAAAGCTAAATTTTCATCATTACTCCAGTCTTCAGTGTCACACGATCCTTCAGAAATCATTCTAATATGCTGATTTGCTGTTCAAGAAACATTTATCATTATTATTATTGTTGTTGTTGTCAATATTTAAAATAGTTGAGTTGTGAAATTATACACTATACCATTAAAAATCTTGGAGTCAGTATAATTTTTGGGGGGGGAAGAAATTATAGAAATTAATACTTTTATTTAGCATGGATGCTTTAGATTGATCAGAAGTGGTGATAATTAGATCAATAGATGATTATTAGACATTAATAATGTTACAAATTTATAATGTTATAAATGCTGTCCTTCTGAACTGTCTGTTTATCAAAGAAACCTGAGAAAAAAAATTCTACTCAGCTGTTTTCAACATAATAATAATAATAATAATAATAATAATAACATGTTTTTTGAGCAGCAAATCAGAATATTAGAATGATTTCTGAAGGATCATGTGACTGGAGTAATGATGCTAAAAATTCAGCTTTGAAATCACAGGAATAAATTACATTTTTAAAATACTTTGGATCAAATAAGTGCAGGTGAGCAGAAGAGACTTCTTTACAAAACATTAAAAATCTTACTGTTTAAAAACGTTTGACTGGTAGTGTATATTCAAATAGAAAACAGCTATTTTAAATTGTAATAATATTGCACAATATTACTGCTTTTACTGCATTTTTTTAAATTAAATTAATGCGATTTTGAAAACATAAAAATCCCTAAACAGTAGTGTACATTTTATCAAGCAGTGTACAAAATAAAAGCCAAGACCGTTTTCGCAAACTGCTTGATTGACAGGCGATCTGACCATTCTGCCCAACAAACAAATCAAACAGAGCAGATTCATTTGTGGATATTCACATCTTTCCACAATTGAAATAAAATATGTTCTGATGTTCATTCGTAGTTTTTTTCGTGCTTTAAGTAAAGAAGAAAAGACAATCGGTTCACGTGTCAATTGATCTATCAGGAAACATTAAAGAGCCACAAAACGGTATTGATTGTTTGAATTTCTTAAAGGGCTCATCGAACGCCCATTTTCCACAAGTTGATATGATTTTTAGGATCTTAATGAAAAGTCTATAATATACTTTGGTTAAAAATTCTCAATGGTAGTGTAAAACAACACCCTTTTTTACCTTGCCAAAATCAGCTCTGCAAAAATCATCCCACTCTGGTCGAGGCTGCTTTAAATGCAAATGAGCTCTGCTCGCCCCGCCCCTCTCTTCTCTCTGTGGATTGACGAGCCTGTTTACTTTAGCCGCATTTAGCCGCGTTTAGCCGCTAAACTTGCTAACTAGCGCATTATTAGTAAAGATGATTGCAAAGATTCATAAAAAAAACCTTATACTCACTTCTGCTGTAGGTTAAGCTGGATCACGAATGATTTGCGCGAACATAGACGGATATATGTAGATCGTTAGGCGCATTCTCTTCACAAACAAGCGTAATCCACTGCATCTTCAGCAGCTCAGATGTCGGGAGTAAATGACGACCACTATGTTCATTATTACATCCAGCAACACAACACCTCAATCGCTCAATCGGAGATATTCTTGTCTAATTTACATCACTGCTCCTGCATTGAAACAAAGAGGTTGGACTGTGACAGCTGATCTGAGGTAAGACGCTCATGTCAATCAGCTATCATGGGAGCGGCCTCTGTCGGTGTGACGCCACAACGACAGGCATCTGAGAATGGCTCGATTTGAAAAAGGGGATATTATTTTTACAGATTAATTAAAAACCACTGCATGGATTTTTAGCATTATAGGGTAGATTTGTACATACACTGCCAACACACATTAATGTTCAAACAACATGTAAAAGTGGACTTAGCATCCTGATAACTGATTTACATTTGTTCTCATGTTTTCTTTCAGATACGGCAGAATGAAGAGTTTCCTAATGACCAACTTCTTCATCGGAGTAACAGGGATTCTAGTGGCAACGTCCCCTAATTACATCGCCCTGCTGGTGTTCAGAGCTCTCTTTGGCTTTGGCACGAAGGGCGGCTGGATGGTTGGATACGTGCTAAGTAACAAAACAATTTCAATTTATTCAAATACACTTAAATAAGTTGTTGTTTCAGTTCAGGTGCAGTGGTATTGCATTAAAAGTTTACTAGGATCCTTGATAGTTCAGATATCCTCATGTTTCAATCTCTTGTTTTCCTGGCTGCAGTCACAGAGCTGGTTGGGGTGGAGTACAGGAGGATGGTGGGAGTCACCTATCAGATGTTCTTCAGCTTGGGCATTCTCATCCTCCCTCTCTTAGCTTACTTCATACCAAACTGGCGCTGGCTACAGGTGGTCTTCACCATACCTTACATATGCTTCCTGACATACTACTGGTAAGAGCCTGTACATAGTGCATTACTGTTAGATATTGCAGTTCAGATATTCAGAGTCTTCAGAAGGCTGCATTTAAAGGGATAGTTCAAACAAATAATGATATTTCTGACCCTGCTTAGACAGCAACGCAACTACGTTCAAGGTCTAGAAAGGTAATAACGTTAATTGTAATGTTATGAAGCTACGAGAATACTTTTTCTGCGCAAAATAAAACAAAAATTATGACATTAATTAACAATTTTCTCGTTCACGAGAGTACCATGATGCATACATGTGTATTCCTGTTCTCGTTGTTTCATAAAATTACAGTTGAACCACTGATGTCACATGCACTACTTTAACAACGTCCTTACTACATTTCTGGGCCTTGAACAGGTCACTTGCGTTGCTGTCTATGTAGGGTCAGAAAGCTCTCAGATTTAATAAAAAATATCTTAATTTGTGTTCCGAAGATGAATGAAGGCCTTATGGGTTTCAAGATTTATTTACTTGTTTGTGTGAAAATTTCTATTGAAATATTGTGTCCCTCTATAATCCCCAACCCACCTTATAAATCTAGTTTTCTATCTAATTCTTATAAAATTTAAATAAAAAGATTAGATTATATAAATTAACATACAAATACTGTTGTATTTTGCCCAGAAAGACCTTTAATATCACATGTGCATTTTCAAGATTAACTATTTTTTAAAAGAAAACAATGCTTTTTATTCAGCAAAAATGAATTATAAATGAAATTGAATTATAATAATATGAAATTAGATATCTCTATAATATAATTATTGTATCTCGGGTGAAAATTGCCATTTTGAAATTGGCCCTCTACAAAACAGTGGATTACCCAGTAAATATTCATCCATATCTTTCTTCAGAAAAAAATATTAGCAAAATCCAAAATTTGAGCTGGGGAAGTTTTTGAAATTTTGCTGATTTGACACAAAATGACCCAGTTAAAAGGTTTTTTGTAAACTTTTGAGTTACACTATGATTGATAAATGTAGTACAAATGTAGTACATTTTGCATAATTTAAATACAATGTGAATTTCAGGTTTATCCCTGAATCACCAAGATGGCTCCTAAGCCAAAACAAGAGAAAGGAAGCACTGGAGGTCACAAAAGCGATAGCCAAAGAGAACGGAAAGACACTGTCCAAGAAAATTGAGGTACAGAGTTTACATTAAAATGATGAGCATAAAATAACGCTGAATGTCCAGATGTCTCTTAATGTCCAGATTTATCCGTCAGACTCTGACTGATGACAACACAGACTCAGCCTCAACTGCGTCTTTCATGGACCTGTTCAAGACTTCCAAACTGAGAAAATTCACATTCATCCTGAGCTTCAACTGGTACACCAGATCTTAAACGCCACGTTAAGTACAGTGAACGTGCATTTGTAACCGTTTGTCCGTTGTGTCCCCAGGTTCACCAGTGCTGTGGTTTACCAGGGTCTCATTATGAGGCTGGGAATTCTCGGAGGAAACGTATACGTGGACTTCCTCATATCTGGAATCGTGGAGTTGCCAGCAGCTTTTCTCATCCTCCTTACTATTGAGCGGATTGGCCGACGGCTTCCTTTTGCAACTGCGAATATCGTGGCAGGGGCGGCCTGCTTAATCACAGCGTTCATCCCTGACAGTGGGTTACCATTTAAATTTGATTGGAAACTGGTGATTATATGTATATTAATGTAAAATATTATTTCTGTCACAGGTATGTTCTGGTTAAAAAGTGCTGTTGCTTGTGTTGGACGGCTGGGCATCACTGTGGCTTTTGAAATGGTAGTGTTTGTGAATGCTGAACTATATCCCACTGTTATCAGGTAAGTAAATATATATGATTTCTACAGTTTCGTACTGTAAGTAAATGGTTGTTTTTGGTCACGTTGGTCAGTAATGCTACTATCTGATGTTGTTTGACTCAGAAATCTGGGTGTTTCAGTCTGCTCTACGTTGTGTGACATTGGCGGGATTATAGCACCGTTCCTGCTCTACAGGCTTGCTGTCATCTGGCTGGAACTACCTCTCATAATTTTCGGTATACAGTTGGATACAGTTTGTATACAGTTGAACTGAGTTGTTTGTGTTGTGAGGTAGACCACCAAACATAACTGATTAACCATGAGATGCAGGAAAATTACATCCTGAAACCTGATTGTCTGATGGTACACACATAGTCTCAAACACTTCACTAGAAACTATCCTGAGGTGTGACAGTAAAGGCTGCAGGACATATATATATATATATATATTTCAAGCTTTAACAGACCTACAAAAATGGATGCTAACAAAACGTATGATGACATTAAAAAAAAAAATAATAATAATAACAGTAATACACAAAATAACTACATTTAATATAATAATATATACACTACCACTCAAGTTGTTGAACAGTAAGATTTTTAATGTTTTTAAAGTTTCTTCTCCTCACCAAGCCTACATTTATTTGATCCAAAGTACAACAAAAACAGTAAGATTTTGAAATATTTTTACTATTTAAAATAACTGTTTTCTGTTTAAATATACTTTAAAATGTAATTTATTCATGTGATTTCAAAGCTGAATTCATTACTCCAGTCACAAGATCCTTCAGAAATTATTCTAATATTCTGATTTACTGCTCAAAAATGTATTATTATTATTATGTTGAAAACAGCCGATTACAATTTTGTCAGGTTTCTTTGATGAATAGAAAGTTCAGAAGAACAGCATCTGAAGTAGAAATCTTTTGTAACGTTTCTTTATCGTCACTTTTGTTCAATTTAAAGCATCCTTGCTAAATAAAAGTATTAATTTCTATAATTTCTTAAAAAAAAAAAAAAAGAAGTAGAAATCATACTGACTCCAAACTTTTAAATGGTATAGTGAGAACTGGAGTAATGATGCTGAAAATTTAGCTTTGATCGCAGGAATAATTTACAGAAATGACTACATAAATGACAAAAAAACTGTTATTTTAAATAGTAAAAATATTTCAGAATTGTATTGTTTTTGCTGTACTTTGGATCAAATAAATGCAGGCTTGGTGAGCAGAAGAGACTTATTTAAAAAAAAAAAAAACATTAAAAATCTTACTGTTCAAAAACTTTTGACTGGTAGTTGTTTATTATATTAATACATAATATATTAATATAAATGTAAACATTTTTATATATCTGATTTGGTATAACTGTGAACTGGTAAATGTACTATTACAATTTTTTATGAATATATAAATAAATATACATATAACAAAAGTATAACAAAAATAAATACATTATAGTTAATATATATAATAAATCTGCGATTTATGTTACTTAAAAACTTGGGAAAAGCATGTATTTACTAATTATTTATAGCTTATATGAAAATGCACTATAATATTAAATGATATAGAAATTATATATTTTTTAAAGTATATATCATTTATAATATATAATATATATTAAATTTGTTGCTTGTTTAAAAAGTTACAAAAATCGTCAGCAAAAAGTGGCCTCTGGCAAAGTGAATTTTGTATTATATATTGTATTATATGTATAGATATATTAATACTAGATATACAATTTTATTTATTTATTTAAATATGGTTTAAAATGGTTTTTGCTTTCTGAATGGTGCAGTTACAGAATCTACAACTAGGGGCTAGCAGGGTCACTCTTGACCATGATATTGAGTATGTTTTTAGTTTCAGTGTGAGGCTGTTAAAGTGAACGTTGTCTCTCACAGGTGCACTCGCGTTTGTTGCCGGTGGACTGGTTCTGCTGTTACCTGAAACCAAAGGTATGCCTCTTCCAGAAACCATTGATGACATCGAATGTCCAAACAGGTGAGGTTTTACTGCACATGTTGGCCATGGTAACCTTTGTCACCTTAAACCTTTCTTTACAAATGTGAACTGTACATGCAGAAACAAAGAAAACCAGCTGAAGAGTCAACAGCTAGAGAATTTGCTGCCTTCAGATGTAACAACGAACAAAGAAGTTACAGCAGTCTGAATGAGCCGAGACAGGAAACAACAACCTCCCCTTAACCCCCTTTTTTAATAAGTAATGCTGCTTATCCCTTCTCAAATACATATACAAACTGAAATCACCTTCTCATTAATCAACTTTTGCCATTCCAATAAAAGTTAATGAACAGTTTGAATATTTTCAGCTTTAAAATATGAGTTTGATTTGGTAATCAAGCCAAAAAAAGGACCATTAATATATGTAAAGCTGTAATTATTGTTCCCAAGCTTAAATTTGTCATCATCTTTAGTTACTGTATTTTTTTCTCTTAGTTATTGTTTTAATTTTACATTTTAAAATACGTTTTTTGACCAAAATGTTTATTTAAAAAAAGTCAAATAACTCTATGTATGTTTTAAAATGTTGGATTAAATTATTCATGCTAATAATACATGTTATTGTACTTATTTGTTCTGTCACTTCTGTTTGAACAAAACTGGAGCACAAATAAAGAGACTTTCTCTAAAGATGTTTACCATGCCTTTAATGTAGGAAAACATTTGTATATTAGATCTGATTATATTTTAAGGTTCTGTATTAAACATGGTCACTTGGAATTAATATAACTATACAGACTGACAATGAACAGGGTGTGTTGCTTAACTTTAAAACAGCTTATGAATCAATAATGTTTCATTATTACATTCTTATTTGTGCACTAAAATTCCACATATCATTTGCTTATGTTTGGACTAATCCATTCTCAGTTGTCTTTCATGCTGCGTTCTATCCAGCTGACAAACTTGGAGACGCGGGTGTACACTCCAGGTTTCATGGCATTTGCACAGCCGAGACCCCATGACGTCACTCCCTGAAGTACGAAGGTGTTCTGTGCGTAGCAGACGAGAGGCCCACCGCTGTCACCCTAAATGAGTGTGAGGAATAGGTCACAGTTTAGGTTGTTATTCACTTAAAATCTGTCACTCTGCCGCAGTGGTGTGTGGTGGTGTTCTGAAAGTCCTCAAAGTTTTTTTTTTAATCAAATGTAAATTCATTGTTCAGACACATTTTCTTAGTTAAATAATATATATATATATATATATATTACATTAACAGTGTGATCAACAGAGTGTTTTCATGATGCAACATCAATCGGCCATATCGGCGGCACTGAACGTAAAAGCCACTGAACCGAACGATAGCGTATATTGTTGATTACTGTGGCTGAAATGGTCAATTATTGTCATGTCTTGGGCTGTACTAATCGGTCAGACCAAGAAAAACATTTGGAGTACTATAGACTGCCAAAAGTTATAACAAGTCAAGGAAAAGAATGCAAAAAACTGAGGAACAGAAGGCGTTTATGGTTGGCCAAACTGAACCAGGATTTCCAGTGCAAGAATCTTGACAACATTCATGTTTGTTCTTATCATTTCCAGTCAGGTAGAAGAAATATTAGGCTAATATCTTAATTAATACTACTTGTACACATCTTAACCTTAGTTTGTCAAAATATTGCGCCTTTTCTTCCTTACTAAGTTCTGCTCTATATGATTTAGTAACTTCCACATGTTTTTCCATGGTTTAGACAGCATAAATAAGAGCAACGTATTCGGTAGTACATTAACCGTGCTGTTGTTTACATCTAAGTATGGCCAATATGGCCGCGCATGACCAGATCGTGACCTAAGTGCTAACTCTCTATTTTTTTTATTAAAGCCAAGTATGAAGCTCATCAAGTTAGTGTTTTTAAGCATTTTACAAGTATTCCAAAATAATAACTTACTAGTATTAAAACAGTAACAATTTAAACAATTCATTTTATTTGTAAACTTATGTTTACTTATTCTTTTAAATAGTTAACCTTAATTATTCTTATTTTTTCAGATCGTCATCAAAGCTTGGTAAATATTGGTAATTTCATTAGGCTCATTACTCACTAAAACTTCCACAGATAATGTTTTTATGCCATTTTAAGTCGTATTTTGACGTAACATAGCTGTTATATCTAAGCGTGTGAGTCGTCAACTTATTATTTTATTAACATATTGTCTACTTGCGTGTTATTTACTATTAAACTTTTTAAAACTAAAAAAATTTGCTTACACTGCCGTCTTAAATCATATTTCTATCAGTGACGAAAAATATTTTGTATTACATCAAAATAAAGACAAATTTAATCCGTCTATTAGTTCATTCAGACTGTTTCGTGAACGCGGCACGATCACAAGAAGCGGGATTTATCGCATGAACCAATTACAGCCGAACGTAACCAGTCATATCCAATCATATCGCGATGGAGGCACTGCCTCCTCTCACGTGACTTTCCCGCCCGCCACCAAACCCAATGGAATCAGGAGAGGCGAGAGAGACGCGGACTCCCGCTGTAACTTTACCTGGTGGTGTCGCTGTTGGACAGTGTTTCTTTAGAAAAACGAGTCGTTTATACTCCTTTAATGCTATATTTTGTAATATTGGCGTTGTTTTATTTTTGTACTACGTTTTTTTCTCATGCAATATTTTGAGGAGGCACCGCCTCCCTTGCCTCCTCGGAGGAAACGCCCCTGCTCTGCTGTAGATTTGAAATCTCATATACAGGTGTGGACCAACAAGGGTGAGTAAATAACTGTAGTGTAAAATTAGTTTTTTAGGGTGTTTTTTTTTTTTTTTAAATAAATGGCTCTGTTCCAAACCTCAAGCATCCCACACAAATAGCGCTCCTCACATGAAGTACTTAAAGGAGAAGTCCACTTCCGAAACAAAGATTCACATATAATGTACTCCCCCCCCCTGTCATCCAAGATGTTCATGTATTTCTTTCTTCAGTCGTAAATAAATTATGTTTTTTGAGGAAAACGTTTCAGCATTTTTCTCCATATACTGGACTTCCGTGGTGCCCCGATTTTGAGCTTCCAAAATGCAGTTTAAATGCAGCTTCAAACGATCCCAAATGCGGTTGTAAACGATCCCAGCTGAGGAAGAAAGGTCTTATCTAGCGTAACGATCCGTTATTTTCCTAAAAATAATACAATTTATATACTTTTTAATGTCAAACGCTCGTCTTGTCTTACTCTGCCAGGACTGTTTTTTTCCCGGTTCATGATAGTTAGGGTATGTCGAAAAACTCCCATCTCATGTTCTCCCTCAACTTCAAAATTGTCCTATATCGCTGTTTTACCTTTTTTGTTAAGGGTGTTTGATCCTCTTTGCATGTTCACTTTGCAAAGACTGGGTTGGTACTTCTGCAGTGATGTAGGATGATTTTGAAATTATTTTTGAAGTTGAGGTAGAAAATACGATCAGAGTTTTTCTACATACTCTAACTGTCCTGAGTCAGAATACACAGAGTTCAGGGAGAGCAAGACAAGATGAGTGTTTGAGATTAAAAAGTATTTAAAATGTATTTTTTTTAATGAAAATAATTGATCGTTTCGCTAGATAAGACCCTTCTTCCTCAGCTGGGATCGTTTGAAGCTGCATTTGGAATTGGACTTCTCCTTTAAGACTCAAAACTCTAATAGCATATGGAAACATTTGCTTATTTTTGTATAGGATGGAACTATTGATTAGTATTGAATGAAACATAGTCTGATGAAATGCATTCTGTTTGTTTAAGTGACAAACATATGCAACAGAGGGTTGGCACTTGCATCACGATTTGGTCAGTTACCTGGATGTAAACTACAGCATGGATTGCCCAGTTAATGTACTACTGAATAATTTTGTACTGCTAATTTATGCTGTCTAGACCACAAAAAAAAAAAAAAATGTGTGGAAATTGTTAAATCATATACAGAAGGACTAAGCGGGAAAGGGTGCAATATGTTGACAAACTAAAGTTAATAGGTGGTAAAGATATGTACAAGTATTAATTTAGATAGAAGCATAATATTTCACCTACCTTACTGGAAATGAAAAGCACAAACACGAATGTTGTCAAGATTCATGCCCTGGAAATCCTGGTTCTGTTTGGCCAACCACAAATGCTTTTTAATCCTCAAACAGTTTTTTGCACTCTACTCCTTGATTTTGAATGTTTTTCCCGGTCCGACTGATTAGTACAGCCCAAAACACGACAGTAACTGACCATTTTTAGCAGCAATAATCAGTGAAATATGCAAGTTTCATTCGGTTCAGTGGCTTTATTTACATTCATTGCCAATATAGCAGATCAATGACACGTCATGAAAACATTCTTGATTGCAATTTGTCCTTTTTAATGTTTGTATGCATGATTATGCCTAAAAATGGTGGGTATCTAGGTATGCAGGTAACTAGGGTTTGAAACCGAGCCAATGTCACTGAATCTAGTCATTTTTTCCTAATATGGCTGTAGTGCATGCCCCCCCTTACCTGACAACTGTCCGTTCCACCTTCTATGTTTCCTGCACACATCTCATGCTCCTTCACACGGCCGTTCAAAAATGATGCGCGATTGCAGACTTTGTTTTCAATTACAGGGAAGCCGGTTTCTTTTAAGTAACCTTCTCCACCAGTTCCTAGGAAACAGAAAGGATTAAAACTATGAAATCTTTAATATTTGTTGATTATACTAGTCAAAAATTGTAAACAGTAAAGATAAAGAATCCATTTGGCTATATGTCTTTATTAAAGTGACTTACCCTGTGTCTCCCCCCAGCCTGTTACATAACATTCAGTATTGCTTGGTACAATGTAGTCTTTTTCTGGTAGGCAAGCAGGCAATACCTTATCGTTTATTAATGCTGGCCTAAAATCAGATAGAAACATGAGTTTGCTGTCCTAAAGTCATTATAAATAAAATGAGGTTGATATATTGGACTGGACTACAGTTTCAAGAGTCAGAACTGCATTTAATTTAAGTGTTAAGGTCAAATAATACTTAGTTAGGATAGTTCACCCAAAAATGAAAATTCTGTCATTAATTACTCAGCCTCATGTAAAACCTGTAATACCTTGATTCATCTTCAGAGCACATTTTAAGATATTTTTTATGAAATCCGAGAGCTTTCTGATCCTGCATAGACAGCAATGCAACTACCACGTTCAAGGCCACAGTGAAAGATTGCTGTCTATGCAGGGTCAGAAAATTCTTGGATTTAATCTAAAATGTGTAGGTCTTATGGGTTTGGAACAACAAGAGGATGAGTAATTAATTACAAAATTTTCATTTTTGCGTGAACTATCCCTTAGAGAAGTGTACATTTTACACCACTAGAATCATTGATTGGAATTGCAAAGACAGTGACTATTTTCATCTGCCATTGGTCAAACAAACAAAAAGTCCTACCTAAAACTCATGCCAGTCAGTGTTGGGGAATTAACTGTTGTATTTAAACATCTAAAGCGTTACAGACTTCACCAGATTCATGGTGTGTTATTTGAATCACAATTGCAAAGCAATAGTTACAGACATGAATGTGGACAATAGAAACTTACCTGTCCAGCTTGAGAAGAGCTATGTCAGTTCCAGCTGGTCCCTTAATAATCTTAGAAACATCTCGCTCCTGTTTTGATTGTTCGGTTGCACGTTCTGTGTGAATTCCAAGAAAGATCTTGTAGGCAGATGGACTTTCAGACCTGCATAATGGTACGTTCATTTAGATGTATGAAAATCCCAGTACTGGCCTGAATAAGATGTTTTGCAGAAAAGACATTTGCATATAGTCCACAAGAGAAAATATTAGTTGAATTCATAAAAATTACCCCATTCAAAAGTTTACATACACTTGATTCTTAATAGTGTGTTGATACCTGAATGATCCACAGCTGTGTGTGTGTGTGTGTGTGTGTGTGTGTTTTTTTCTCTTAATGCATCATGTTTCCTTTTGAAGCTCAGATGTCCACAGTGTGAAAAGGTGGATCTCAAAATCATACAGTCATTGTTGTAAAGGGTTCAAATACACAAAAACGCTGAAAAACCCAAGAATTTGTGGAACCTGAAGGATTTTCTGGAGAACAGCGGGCAATTTAACTGCAAACAAGGAACTCATGAACAACTATCTCTAAACAAAAAATGCAGCTGTGGGTCATTCAGGTAACAACACAGTATTAAGAATCAAGTATATGTAAACTTTTAAACGGTAAACGTCTTTTATGTGAAATATCTTAATCGGGTCAGTACTAAATTAAAAATAACATGCATTTTGTATGATCCCTCTTATTGTGGTAAAATAATTAACATTTTGCAGATTCTGCAAGGTGTATATAAACTTTTGACTTCAACTGTACTAGGTTGTGCAGTGCATGAACTCCAGATCATAAGTCCACAGACAAACAAAATGTACAGGGTTGTGGATTCCCAGAAGCAAGGTGAGAACAACTGCACTTTTGTACTCCTAAATATTGACAAAATTCCATTTTTGCATCATATAACCCTTTTATTTTCCCTTTTTTTAAAAAAAAAAAAAAAAAAAAAACAAGCACTTACCTCTCTAGGCAGTGAGCTGCTGTTAAGACCCACTGGGCATCAATTAGCGTTCCACCACAGAAATGAATTTTGGTTCTGGTATGACAGGAAATGATGATTTATAATTACAATTTCACATCGGCAATTTCACATTCTAGTAGTTTATTTGTATACCTGGTCCTAAGACTGATCTGCCAAGGCCACGAGTGTGGTTTGGAAACACATCCCCCAACGATCCTCCCAAAACAACGCTTTGGTTTTGTTGCTGGTTGTCCACATTTCAGGCCATCTGGTTAGAAAGTAAAAAGCCCAGTATCAGCAATTAGCATTCAGGAATTCCCCTTGCCACTGGAGTCAATCATTCCCAAGGGGAATATTAAGAATTATTACCGCAGTCTGGGATCTGACAGTAATCCCACTTTTTACTTCGATCGGTTGTATAGCACCAAGGTCCATTCACATCACTGTCTGGGTTTCTGCATTGCTAACAGGGTAACCAAGTAAAAACGGTGTTAAAATTTCAGTTGTTTTCCTCAAAAATGCTTATAATTTTGCATAGACCTACATTTGACTCTAGACCCTTGTCTGGATGTGTTTCAGGGGTAAAACTGGCATGCTGATGGGGGCTCATAGAACTCCACGCTTGGCAGGTCACTCCCATTATAGTCGTGGATGTGGGACCACGGTAAGTTGCTCCATTGCCAACCTTACAATCTTGCAAAACGCATCAAAGCACATTGTAACTCACACCCTCCCTAAGGCAATACTATGGAACTCTTGACATTTAACTTGTTAGCTTGTAGATGGATAAACCTGTTTCCTGAGGAGTTGATGTTTGGACTGGTACTGTTGGACTGGTAAGGGGTTCCTGTGTAATGGGCTTGCTGTCACACCGCTCGATATTGCAGTACTCCCACCGAACTGAAGGATCTGTGGTGTAACACCAAGGGGCTCGGTCACCATCTGGGTTCCTGCACAAGTTCCTCCTCAGATCTCTGCATGATGGGTGAAATCATGAGGTGAAATGAGTGGAGCTAAAGCGACTGTTTAAGATGATGGAATTTGGTTTAATGTCTTACGCTGCCGGGAAACTCTGAGGTGTTTTGGAATGTCGATGAGGTTCCATGGATGTCCAGAACTGGCATTTCTTTCCACTGACAGTCTCTGACATGGCACCACGGTAGGAGCTTCCATCACCTTTGTAACATTCCTCACCCACAGGGATCACCGGCTCCTCTGCAGATCACATATCTATGTCATACTCGGCTCTTTTACCAGTTCTAGGAGCATATTAAGTAAACAACAAAGAAAGGACACCAAAATCTACATTAATGACATATGGATTTGTAATGGCTTCTTCAACACAGACCAGGTCTAGGCTGATCTCCACAGCTAGGTACACTGCAGTACTCCCAGCGGGTCTCAGGATCGGTGGTGTAACACCATGGACTTCTCTCATTATCAGGGTTTCTGCAGTAGTTCTTATCAAGGCCTCTAGAATGGAAACAAATTTTAGTTGGGTTCTGGGGCAAGACAGATTTCATCGTTTTACCCTGAAGGATAATTCAGACTTCGAAGAGTCTGTCTCTTTGGTTCTTCAACTGTCAAACCCTGCTCCTGGAGCAAGGATAGGCAGCGTTGGTCCTGGAGTGCCGCTGTCCTGCAGAGTTTAGCTCCAACCCTAATCAAACACATCTGAACAAGCTAAGCAAGGTCTTCATGATCACTAGGGCTACAGGCAGGTGAGTCTTTTTTCAACTGATGTTGCCTATCCCTGTCCTGGAGGCTTCTGTCCTGCGTAATCCTGCATAATTCTAGTAATCCTGAAGACCTTGATTAACTGGTTCAGGCTAAAATGGGGTGGGAGCTCAACTCTGCAGGACAGTGGCCCTCCAGGAGCAGAAATGGATACTCCTGTTCTAGTTCAAGTGTGCCATATTGCTCTTACACCTGCTTGTAATTTTCAAGTAATCTGGAACACCTTGATTAGTTACACAAAGGTGGTCCTCCATGTGTAAGGTTTGAAACCTCAAACAAAACCCATGTTTCCCTCAAAACCATAATGTTGATGCTTACTTGCATGGGTAGTTCTCTGGAGTTCTAGAATGCTTCTGGGGACTTTGGGATGACCATTCCTGGCAAGTTTTTCCTGAGACTGTCACCGCAATGGTGCCCCTGTAGGAGCTACCTTCTCCAGTTGCACAGGTAAGCTCCGGTAAAATTGTGGGTGGTTCAGTTGCTACAAGAAAACAATGTCCAGTTAATGATGAACTAATTGCTTGTGTTTCAGACTGACAAAAACGTTGCTTACTGCATCTAGGAATGTCGCAAGCTTCCCAGCGTTTAGACGGACTAGTGGTAAAGCACCAGGGCTTAGGCTCTCCATCAGGGTTCCTGCAATAGTTTTCTTCCAAGTACTTATCAGGAAGGCTACAAAAGACAGACAGTCAAAATATGCACAAAATAGACCACATCCTATTTGTGCTATGAAGGTTAATGTCTCACGCTGAAGGGATGTAACCATGGTTGTGGGGTTTCTGAGAGTCCCAGCGTTGGCAGGTAAATCCACTAGCAGTGGTGGAGATCTTGCCTCTGTAGTTTTCTCCACTGCACTGCATACATTCCTCTGCAGATATTTAAGAGCAGATTCAAGGGTCAATTCCAAATTGTGTTTTTGCACCCTTGTACTTCATTTAAAAGCGTGGCTCTGAATGAAAGTGAGCAACTAAATCTCTTCATGAAAGGCTTATCCACCAAGTCGTTAGATATTATTATTAATGTTGTGACTAAGAGAATTAAATTCAGGGTTATTTACCAAGCACTGCACAAAGTCTATACTATATTCAAGTTTAACTGCTGTAATTTAAATGTAAACATGTTCACAGGATATAGTTGGATAAAGGAGAAAGGATAAAGTGGCAGTGGTGCCAGTAATACCCTCCTTTATTCAGAGTACTCACTTTCAGTGCTCTTCAGAATGAGCAGGATAGTGAAAATAACTTTTGCATGAGATTCGCCCATCAGTATGATATCCAACCACTATTTAGCAGTTTGTTTTCAAAATGTACCTGTGCAATCTTGGATATCGCAGTTCTCCCATCGTTTCGCTGGATCTGTGGTGTAGCACCAGGGACCCCCTTGATCTCCATCTGGGTTTCGGCAAAAGTTTGACTCCAGGTCAGCTTTTGGATGTGTCTTTGGTGTTATGCTGTAGAAAGTTACGGTTAATTAGCTGACAACTGTAGTTTTTGTATTTCCTATATCTATTTTTTCTTTTTTGCATCATGAATGAAAAAGTCAAATTAAGACAAATACTTTGGCACATGGGGGAAGGTTCCCTCCCATCGCTGACATGTTTTTCCTGATTTTGTCTTGGATTTTGTCCCTCTGTAGTCTGTGCCAATGCCATTCACGCACTCCAGTAAGTACTCTGTATGAAGGAATTCAGTGCATTCATTACAACATACTTAAAAACATATTCAGCGTTCTAACCTGGTACTCTCATTTCATTTACTAATGACACTGATATATGATATATATCCATATGATAATGTAGCAGTTTTCTTATTGGTAGTTACTGTACATTCAATGGCCCACTACAGGCATTGGTTCTCAAATGGTTTGTGGTCTGTTACATAAAAATGGAAGAGATGCTAATTGCTAATATTGAAATGTGATCAAATAAGCATACATAAAGAGGGCAAAAATGCTTCCTATATCTAATGATGTCAACATCAGAGGCAGTAAGGCCAAACAAACTCAGTATTTTGGCCCAGTGTTTCTTCTTCCTTATAAATTTATGAATCTATTTTTGTTGTGTTCATAGTTTTCTACATTGGATGTTTTTATGCAGTTTTACAATATAAAAAAAAATCTATTTTTTAATGATAATTTTGGTAGTGTTGTTGGATCACTACATGATTTTATATGTGAAATCTGGGTCGTGAAGCACCAGTGGAGAATCACTGGTCTACAAAGTGCTTGTTAAGACAACATCCATAAGGCAAATTTAAAGCCATTTCATTGTTTAACCTAGACATTACTTGATTCCTTTGCACTTAAAAAAAACAACCCCTCATTGGATGATAGATTTTTAGATAATGCTCTTCACTTTGTTTACTGACATGGACCAAACTACACTTTGGTAAATCTGGATTATATATTAACTCAGACTTTTCAAAAAAGCATAGCCAGTTTCTTAAAATTCATAATGTACTTAAAGCTAATTTAACAGATTTTAGGGGATCCTTCATAGCATCATCTGCTATAAACCTTCAAATCCGTAAAGTAATAAAATAGTCTATAGACTTAGGCTATAAAATCTTACCCTTTTTCTCATAGAGGGCAGTACTCATTGTTCGCAGTATTTGATCAGTTTTTGAGTTGGCAGGTAATGTTACACAATCCTGATCTTTTTCGATATACAAAAAGGACCTGCAAAAGAACATATATACAAATGTATACACACATATTTCATAATTATAGATTGGAAAAAAGCATCACCTGTTAACATTAGATCAGTCTAGTACAGCACAGTAGTTTGAGAATTTTGTTATGGTCTAACTTGCACCTGCATGTAAAGGAAGTCTCTTTGTTACATTTGACGGCACAGTCTTCCACTGTTTTCACAGTGTATTGACCTTTAGGCAGTTTCACTATCCAGGCCCCATCTGTTTTTATATATGCTTCCAAAACATCTGTAGAATGTGAAAAGATGGAAAAAAGGATAAGCTGAGTTTGAAGTCACAAACACATGATTTATCAATGTTGATCAAGTAAGACTCAAAGGAAAAAGTGTGAAGTGTGCTACTATATCTACCTAAACCGACAAGGCCAAAACATCTTAAACTAGAGCCCATGTCAGCCCATGTAAAAATGTTTCTAAAATACAAAGATCTCAAAGACATTTGCTTTACATTTGCAGATGAACAGATCTTCTTACCTGTGCTTTGGCTGTGGCAACTGAGGAAACCTGAAGGTAAGATGATCACATCAGTCACATACAGATAAATAAATACGATTAGTTATAGGTTTTAGTCAGTTAATTTGATTAGTTATAGCATAGAAGAAATAGCCTTATAATTAAGTGCTATGAATAAATATTTGTCGACTTACCTGTAAAAAGGAAGAGACAAAGTAAAAGAACTGCTTTGTGAACCTCCATGTCGGAGCACTGACAAGCAGGGACTTTGAGAGGTTTTCAATCAAACATGTCAGTACAACAAACATCATAGGGCCGTCACACATCGGTCAATCATTGTCGTAACAAGGACATGGACCAGGTCAAGATGTGTTTGTCGATCAGTATGTTTGAACCCACCATTACTGTTTCTGATCACATGATTTATCAGAGCTGGACTTTTTATTTGATTAACCTTTGTGGTCTTACTTTGCATTAAGATTTTTTGGTACTGAAATTGCATTGAAAAACAGTGAGATATAGAGAACAAAGGACAGGCAGATGAAGTCTTTAATTATAAAGCAACTGATTAAACAAACTGCAGTTTCTTGAGACCCAGAAAACTCAGTAGTGTAATGTCATACAGCATTTAAAATAATAAAATTAATTGCATAACATATCAAACCAGTCCTTTTAAAAAGTATATTCTCATCATTGTCACAAATCAACAAGTTAATTATCAACTGAGAAAACAAGAGCCGTCCTACGCTAACTCAGTACACAAACAGAACAGCCTAATTTTGCAATTGTGAATACTGAGCCAAGCAACCATGAGAAAAACTAGTGCAATCAAGATTTAAGCTGCAAGGAAAATGGAGGAATTGACAACAACATAAGCCAATAGTGCAATGGGGGGAAAAACATGCAGTCTTGGAAAAATACACTAGTTAAGCTTGTTTTCTCCACTCTAACCCCCATTCAGGAAAACAGTAGAAAGCAATCAAAGTTTGGCTTTTTAATCTGGTATCAACACTGAACAAGCCTATTCATGTGTATGCTTACTTTAATCAGATTAAAGAACTGAACAAGGTAAGTTGTAGTTTTGTTGACTTTAAATTACACAGATTACGTTGCATTATTCATTTTAATTTGTTATTGGTTACGGCTTTGTGTTTACATGAAGTTGTATTCAGTTGTACAAAGCCGTGCAATCTTAAGATTTGTTAGGATTATATTGATTCCACTTTGATTTATTTGTCCCTAACTGGTGCTGTAATTTTAACTGATAGTGATACAATCATACCGAACTGTGGAAGAAACCAGTTTGAGTCCGAAGACAGTCATATATACTTGCAAAGATCATATCTCATAAAAACAGGGCAGTACAATAGTGGAGCGTGTTGAATTCACTGTGCAAGTGATAACAAATGTACACAAAAAAAACGTCCCAGGTTACGTATGTAACCATGGTTCCCCGAGGGAACGAGACGCTGCGTCCGAAACGCTAGGGGAACGCCCTTGGCGGAAACACGCTCTGAACACATGTGTAATCTGACCAATGAGAAAGCGGGACGTCACGGGCGAGTGACGTCACCGACCAGGAAGCATAAAAGCACGTGCGAAGCCGGCCGGCGTCAGCTTCGAGAATGAAGCGAGCGCTCGGCAGGGATGCCAGAAGGATGGACCGAGACGCAGCGTCTCGTTCCCTCGGGGAACCATGGTTACATACGTAACCTGGGACGTTCCCCTTCGGGAACTCGAGCTGCGTCCGAAACGCTAGGGGAACGAGATGCCCACGCCACCAGACTTCGAAGTCCCTGCCTAGTGAATTTGCTAGGGCACAAGGACAGAAGAGCCAGGAGTGGCTCGGGTGTCTAGGTTATAAAACCTGACAAAGGTGAGTGGGGTGGACCACCCCGCAGCATTACAGATGTCCTGGATAGGGACACCTAACATGAGTGCTTTGGAAGCAGCCGTAGCACGAGTGGAATGGGCTTGAAGACCCATAGGTGAAGGAAGGTCCGAAGACTCATAAGAAGTAGAAATGGCATCAACGATCCACCTACTAATAGTTTGCTTGGAAGCAGGACTCCCCTTCTTAGGGGGGCCATAGCAGACGAACAGCTGTTCCGATTTACGCCACAGGGCAGCTCTGTGGACATAGGCATCCAGGGCACGTACTGGGCAGACACAATTTTGCTTCTGTTGGTCGGGCTCCCGAAAGGGAGGAGGACAGAAAGCCTGGAGCACGACCGGCTGAGGTGTGCTGGTGGGGACCTTAGGTACATACCCCGGTCTGGGGTACAGAAATGCCTTGGTCATACCAGGAGCAAACTCTAAATGAGAAGGGGCCACCGAAAGGGCCTGCAGGTCCCCTACCCGCTTGAGGGAAGTAAGAGCGAGCAACAAAGCTGTCTTAATAGTGAGAAGACGATCAGATATCTCTTCTATAGGTTCAAATGGAGGCCTACAGAGAGCCTCAAGCACCACAGCCAGATCCCAAGTAGGGATATGAGGTCGCGTCGGAGGCCTCAGCCTCAGTGCACCGCGGAGGAAACGTGTAACCAGGGGGTTCCTACCCACTGACATGCCACCAAGAGGGGCGTGGTAGGCCGAAATTGCCGCCACGTAGACCTTCAAGGTGGAGTGGGCTAACCCTGTGGAGAGACGGGCCTGCAGAAACTCCAGTACTGTACCAACTGGGCAGTTAGCTGGGTCTTGCTGGCGTTCTCCACACCATGAAGTGAAAAGCTTCCACTTCAGGGCGTACAGTTTCCTCGTCGAGGGAGCTCTGGATTGGAGGATGGTCTCAACAACCTCGGTTGAGAGACCGGAAGCTATGAGTTGTGCCCCCTCAGAGGCCACACCCACAGCTTCCATAGCTCCGGGCGGGGGTGCAAGATGGTACCCCCCCCCCTGTGAGAGGAGATCCCTCCTGACGGGAATCTCCCATGGAGAGCCGTCGAGGAGAGATATCAGGTCCGAGAACCATACTCGGCCCGGCCAGTGCGGGGCTACTAACAGTAGACTGACTCCGTCCCGGCGCACTCTCTCCAGAACTCCTGGGAGCAGAGCAATCGGGGGAAAAGCGTACAGACGTAGCCTCGGCCACGTCTGTGTCATAGCATCCAGTCCCAGGGAGCTGGATGAACTAGAGAGAACCAGAGGGGACATTGAGCATTCTCCCTCGTGGCGAAGAGATCTACTTGGGCTGAACCAAAGATTCTCCAGATCTGCTTCACCACCTCCGGGTGAAGCATCCATTCCCCGGGCCTCGGCCCCTGCCTCGACAGGATGTCTGCTCCCACATTTAGATACCCAGGAATATGAACTGCTCGAAGTGAGAGGAGTTTGTCCTGGGACCACACAAGGATCTGGTGCGCCAGCTTGTATAAGGGGCGCGAACGCAGGCCTCCCTGGTGGTTGATGTAGTAGACCACGGCTGTGCTGTCGGTGCGTACTAGCACATGGCGATCTTTCAGGTCTGGAAGAAAGTACTTCAGAGCTCGAAATACGGCCAGCATCTCGAGGCAGTTGATGTGCCAACTGAGATGGCGACCACTCCACAGACCCCGGGCGGAGCGGCCACTCATGACCGCCCCCCAACCGGTGAGGGATGCATCCGTCGCTAGTGAGACACGGCGGCAAGGAGCTCCCAACACCGGGCCCTGATTTAGGAACCAAGGTTTCCTCCACATATCTAAGGTACGTAGCCCTCAGCGCGTGACCTTGATCATGCGAAGCGGGTTTCCCCTCGGGGAGAACCCCTTGGTTTTGAGCCACCACTGAAGGGGTCTCATGTACAGCAGGCCAAAAGGTATCACGTTGGACGCAGCTGCCATCAAACCCAGCAGTTGTAGGAACTGCTTGACAGTGAGTGACCGGCCTTCTTTGACTCTCCTGACTGCGGCAAGGATCGACTCGATCCGAGCAGGGGACAGACGTGCCTGCATCGTGGTCGAATCCCACACCACGCCCAGATAAGTGGTCCTCTGTGATGGAGAAAGCACACTTTTCTTGGCGTTTAGCCTTAACCCCAACGCTTTCATGTGTGCGAGAACAACATCTCGATGTTGAACCGCTAAACTCTCGGACGCTGCTAAGATCAGCCAGTCGTCGATGTAGTTTAATATGCGAATGCCCTGGAGCCGAAGAGGGACCAGGGCAGCGTCTACGCATTTCGTAAACGTGCGGGGGGAGAGTGCTAGGCCGAACGGAAGAACCCGAAACTGATAAGCTTCGCCCCTGAAAGCAAATCTCAGGAACTTCCGATGTTGAGGAAGGATGGAGACATGAAAGTAAGCGTCTTTCAGGTCTATCGTCACAAACCAGTCCTCGGACCTGATCTGTGAGACGACTTGCTTGATTGTAAGCATTTTGAACTTCAGTTTCATTACTGAACGATTGAGACGACGAAGGTCTAAGATGGGACGCAACCCTCCATCCTTCTTTGGAACAATGAAGTACCGGCTGTAAACCCGGATTCCCTGACGTGAGGAGGGACCACCTCGATGGCCTCCTTCCTCAGAAGGGTGACTACTTCTTGCTCCATAACCAGAGCCTGCTCGGGGCCCACCACTGTGGGAAAAACCCCGTCGAAGGGCGGCGGCGGAGCGCCGAACTGAATAGAATAGCCTTTTTCTACTGTACGCAGGACCCATGCAGACACGTTTGGCAGTAGCTTCCACGCTGCCAGATAGTCTACTAAGGGAACCAGCCGCTCGAGGCTGGCCTCTGGTGTTGACTGAACTGCTAGCTCGGAGACCTGTAACGGCGGACCGGCAGGAGACTGCCGAACTAACTGTTCTAGAGACCCCCGTGGGGGTGACAAGCGTCCTGGCTCCGCTACGAGACCGGGCGGAAAGACCCAGGGCATGCGCTCGTCGGAGGCCGCTGAGTTCTGTAACCTTGGCAGAAACGTCAGACTGACCCCCCGAGGGCACCGAGGAGAGGTGGGTACCGTGTAATGCGGTAAAACCCACCTTTCCCCGGCAGGGGCTACCCTCGGCGGTCCTGGGTTGGCGTCAGGACCGCTTTTGGGCCGGGGCCCTCTTCGCCTGAAGCACGACCCGCAGGTCGGGCCTCGCCTTAGAGGACCCCGGTCTAGAGTGCCGCGAGTCTCGGCCCCGGGACGGGGGAGCACGAGAGGCAACACTCAACTTCTGCACCTCACGGTACGAGGAGCTGGTACACGGTTGTGGCTGCTCACGCCCAGCAGCCACATGAGCTAGCGAACGGCGAGGGAGGAACTTCTGGAACGCCGCCGCTTGTTTGCGTGCCTCCTGGTACCTGTTGACGACAGAATCTACTGCGTCGCCAAACAGGCCAGAAGACTCAAGCGGGGCGTCCAGGAGGAAGACCCTGTCCTTCTCTTTCATATCGGACAGGGTCAACCACAGATGCCTCTCCGCCGCCACCATGGCTGCCATAGACCGCCCCACTGCACGGGCGGTCTCCTTGGTGGCGCGGAGGGCTAAATCTGCTGTCTTTCTAAGTTCCTCCAAATCTACTTTATCGCCTTCTGCTAGCTCTTTCAGCAGGTCGGCCTGATAGGCTTGGAGCAGTGACATGGTGTGAAGACACGCTCCGGCCTGACCTGCTGACGTGTACCCCTTACCCAGAAGCGCTGATGTAGTGCGTAGCGGCTTCGAGGGTAAGGTAGGAGCCTTCAATGACGATGCCTCGCCGGGGGACAGATAGCTTGCAAGCGTCTGTTCCACCCGGGGCATCGCCTTATAGGCTCGCTCATCGAGCCCCACCACATTTCCATAATAGTCAGAGGCGGGGACGAAGAGACGAGCCGAAAATGGTCTACCCCACGACCTCGAGATCTCATCGTGGAGGTCGGGGAAGAAAGGAAGGCTCCTTCTTGGAGGTGGATTCTTACTCCGCAGAAAGCGCTCATCCAACTTGCTTCTCTGCGGAGTTGATTCTTCCTTGGCGGGCCAACTGATATTTAATTTGGCTACCGCACGAGTAACCACCTCCAAGAGCTCCTCGTACTGTGGGGATTGAGGGAGTGGCTCGCAAACACTCTCCAAGTCACCCTCGCCAGAGGATGACAACAGGAGAGAGGAGCCCGCCCCCTGGGAGGAAGTAGCTGCAGAGCGGGCTTCCGAACCCACGGAACGGGCTGCGGATCTGCTGGGTGAGGAGGGAGATAGGGGGTTACCCGTCTCCATTCCCTCCAACAGATCCAACTGCGAACCCCAGGAATGCAGTGCCCGCTCCGCCTCGGCGGAAGCGGGACCCGCACCCTGAGGAACGCTGATGAAGGATCTCTCCTCGAAGAGATCCTTCCGGGAGCGGAGCGTCCGCAAAGGAAGCTCTTCACAATGCGGGCAATCAGCCCCCTCAAGGGCTGACGATGCATGCTCCGCTCCCAAGCAGACCACGCACATGCTGTGTGTATCCCCGCTAGTGATGTATCGTTTGCAGGGAGGAACACACAGCCTGTAACGCGGTCCGCTTTTACCACTCGAGCCACTCTTAACAATCGCTTTCTTCGACATTGCCCTCAAAAGAAAGTAGTGCAAACTAGCACAGAAAAACAGGGTCAATGTTACAGACAGACAAATTCACACACAGAGCGCTCCGCTGAAAGACAGAAGCTGACGCCGGCCGGCTTCGCACGTGCTTTTATGCTTCCTGGTCGGTGACGTCACTCGCCCGTGACGTCCCGCTTTCTCATTGGTCAGATTACACATGTGTTCAGAGCGTGTTTCCGCCAAGGGCGTTCCCCTAGCGTTTCGGACGCAGCTCGAGTTCCCGAAGGGGAACTGATGGTCTTCTGTCTTCATCACCCTAGTTTGTATATTAGGACTGTTTAATGGCTTGTCCAGACAGGCCTGAGTAAACTGAAGGGTTTTTGTGAGGAAATTTAGCTGAGGGGCAAGTATTGCCCATTTTCCGAATCCGAAGACAGACTATTTTCGGACCCTTCAATCTGTCTCCTCTGTTAACCAGCATTATGAGGAAAACCAGCCTCGGATGAGTGAATCTGAACCTGGTTTCCCATCTCAGTCTGTGAATCAGGAGGCGCTTGAGGAACAGCAGAGATCTGAAATGGGCAGAGCTGCCTGTCAACCTGCCCAGGTTAGTCTTAAGACATTGCTTTTTTTTTCTTCTTCTTTTTTTTTAATTAGTTATTAATTAGTTAGCATGATTATTGCTGAATGTGTCCTTTAGCATCTAAATATTGTGCAGATTGAAATTTGCAGGTGTCAGTGTAAGATTAAGGCTGGTTTACAAAGTAATCAGTTGTCTTAAGATGCCTTTAGATGGTGTGGTTACTTATAGACATAGACATTGGAGACATTACAGGTACCAATAAAGTAATCTTTTGATATTTAATGGTCCTGACTTTGACTCTGAAAAACACAAATTTTATGATAAACAATAAACCGAGAAAATGTCTTAGAAAAACTTTTGGCATTTGAGTTTTTGTTGGTATTGATTTTTATTAGTGGTTTGTAAATGGTATTGCATTTTTTCTTTTCATTTTTTTTTTACATTAGTTATTTGTTTACACCTTGCCCCCCCCCCCTCCTTTTCATTATTATTATTTGAATTTTTAAATTTTTAAATTTTTAAAATTTGAATTTTTAAATTCCAAATTTAAATCTGATTTTGGGCTCAAAAATCCTGAATTCTAAGCTTACAGTATGTAGTTAAATTGTCGGTTACATTTTCTGACACCATTAGAAGTTTTGTTATATTACATAGTTGTAAATTATTAAAACCTGAAAGTACAAATACATCTCTGTTCATGTTTAAGACTAATAATTGTATTTATTACACTCTCAGAAATTAAGGTACAAAAGCTGTCACTTGGGCGGTACCTTTTCAAAAGGTACACTTTTGTACTTTTTGAGTACTAATATGTACTCTTTAGGTACTAATATGTACATTTAAGGTACCAGCATGGACCCTTTAGGTACAACTGTGTACCTTTTGAAGCTGATCCCCTCAACCCTACTGGGAATTTAGATGCCTTCAAGGAATGCTTTTAGGTCTGACATGTTGTAGTTTTCAAATTATATTTACAGGAAGATATAAAATGACAGTTTTAATCTGTGATTAGACCTGTGACATGTGCATTACACTTTCTGAGTTTTACCCACTACAAATGTAATTTATTTATTTATATATAATATAAATGCACCGCTCTTTTTCTTCATTACAGAACTTTACTTCCTCTTTCAGGACAGAATTAATCTCCCATATTCTTAGCACACTGGCAAGTTCAGACACCTCTGAGCTTTTCAGAAGCTGATCCCCTCAACCCTACTGGGAATTTAGATGCCTTCAAGGAATGCCCAACATGCCCAACATGCCCAATATTCTGGTGAGGTTGAGAATGAGTCAGAGATTCTGGCAACTAAAAACACCAATGGTAAGAATCAAAAATACCATGTTCTATACATATCAGTAATCAAATCATAACTACACATGCAAAACAAAATAGTTTCCAGTTTCCAGACAACAAATCATAAATCAACATAAGCAAGACACGTAAACAGGAGGTGAATTAAAAAATGAATTGACATGCTACTTCATCTAAAAATATTTTTAAAGGCATATGGCTAATATTTTTGTCATTATTGTGCATGCATTCAGCTTTCATGACCTCATATCATTTATTGTTAAGTACTAAAATAATATAGGTAATGCGCTGAATTTTATAATGACTACACAGATTATTTGTACATCTGTCACACTGCAGCGTAATTTAAAATAAACTACTAAAGGCAGAAAACAAATGTGATTTAAAATGGTGACAGTGCCTATATATGTATGTAACAAAACATGGTCTGGTCAAAGTGTCAAATCAAATTTTTGGTTCCAATTTTTTTTTTATCAATTTTACTGGTACTTCACTGTAAGAATAATTTTTGGTTATAATATGTCACAGTTAACTTTTATTTTGCTATCCTCACCTACATAAATGAACATATAGTGTCCTGCACCCACTAGTAAAAAAAATATCAAGAATTATATCTGGTTGTTAGATCGCTGTCTCCATGCCTAGACTATTAGGATCCAGCTCTGGATGCCAGATCCCATCAGAAAATATCAGTTTGTCCAGTATCAGAACAGCTCGTAAGCAGAGTAGTCTAATACCCAAACCCTGTTAACAGGAGGTTTTGTCTGGTACCCAAAATACCCAAAACACTATTAACAGTCTTCTATCAGCCAAGAAGTTGACTGAGGAAAAAGCCAATGAAAGTGAAGAGCAGAAGCAGGAGACGAAGTAATGATGATAAAAAGGAGCAGTGTTTATTGAATAGTCTTGTTGCGTATGTCTCAATGCTCAGACTTCGTCTGAAGAACACAAATTCAACAAGTATTGTTATACCAAACTGATTCACAACAACATCCCATAAACCTTGAGTTTCTATAAACATTCCCTTGTATCTCTTATTCATGAAGACAAACAGCACTTGAAGCTACACAGTCATAAGACTAAACGACAATGGAAAAACTATATAAAAAACAACTATAATATAATATAATATAATATAAATGACTAATCAATTAATGAATCAATAAAATGAATATATAAATGACTATAATGATTATTATAAATGATTATATGATGAAATGGAATAATAAAATGATGAAATGATTAATGATTATAAATGAATGAAGAATAAATGAAGAATATATAAAAAGAAAGCAAGACACAACACAAATGTATTGTTGCTCTGAGGCAAAATACACACAGTTTGCATTTGAGGATTGTCGGATCCTTCAGGTGTCTGAATAAATTTTGGTTTGACTATATACATACCTATAAATTGTAAAATTAAGAAAAAAAAATTAAATTCCTAAAATCTAAAATCCAGACTCTGATTAAAAAAAAAAAAAAAAAAAAAAATCTTTGACACGATACTGTGTCAACTACCCATTTACTATTCAAAATGACTTAAAAAAGCAAATTGCAAGCAATTCTCCCAACATCCTTTTCAAAGCATGTTCTTTTTTACTTAGTTCAGTCATCTGCAGTGTCTTCTGAACTTTCCGGTTGTTGCTCCTCCAGCAAGAAGGGAAGATACATTGATATGTATAACTTCTTAAATTTACTGCTGCTCAGGCAGTACAAGATCGGATCCAGCAGACAGTTCAGATAAGAGAGACAAATAAGCCCATCGTACAGTTCAACGACAGTAACTTTTTCCTCTGTCATCACGGGCCCATTGGTTTTTAACTGCACCGCTCTTGTAATGGCATACGGCAAGAAGCAGATAGCAAAGACGAGAACCATCGAAGTGACAAGGAACGCTTTCCGGAGTTTAGTCTTGTCGCCCACCGACTTCTGTTTGAGTCTTCTGATAATCCGTATCGAGCAGTACACAAGAACAAAAAAGGGGATGAAAATCTGAGTAAAAAACACAATTTCCCTCAGTAGAACAATGGTGCTTAGTTCCTCATCTTTTTCGCTGCTGTTGCATCGGATAAAACTTTGCAACATGGCTGGAATGGTCAAAATTCCCAACAGCACCCAGATGAATACAGAAATCTGGGGCGATTTTTTCAGAATCCTCAGGTCTTTCCTCTTCTCCGGATGGACTACGCTAAAATAGCGATAAATAAAGATGACCGTCAAGAAGGCGATGCTGGCTCCTCGGTTGAGAAACTGCAGAAAGAGCTGTACTTTGCATACCACCTTCTGTTCGCTGCATTGCTGAAAGTTATAAGCCTTTACGGGCAATCCAATCAGCAGCAAAATGTCAGCTAGGACCAGATTGAACCGAAAAATGTCAATGGTTTTAGACTTCCAGAACTTGAGCTTGAAGACGAAGAGATGGATGACTGTAATGTTCAGTAGGAGTCCCAAGATAAACTCCACCACTACCACAGAAGAGTAGAAAATATACAGCGCTCGGTTTTGGTCAATGTGGACCTGACAGTACTCCATATTTTGATTCATGGTCCAAAACGATTTCTAATGTAAGTAGACGACACACTTTTGAATGTCCGTTTTACCAAAGCAGAGCATTTTAAAGCTGCTCAGACTTGAAGGCAAAGCACCTCCTCTGCTGGAGTGTTCAAGTCTCTACTTGTTGAGAATTTACATGCCTGATGTCATGAACTGCAGTGAAAAAGACAAAAAACGAGCCGTCATCAAAGACAACTAATGTTTAAATCTTTTATAGAGCACTCAGTGAGCGTCACTGATAAGATCAAGTGTCAGGAAGGCCCAACATAATAAACAAAGTGAATGCACACTTTAAAAAAAGTAGCCAAGGACATACAAGTATTGCCCATTTTTTTACAGTAGTTCAGTTTTCTTAAAAATAAAGACGTTTACTTTTAAAGGGGTCATCGGATGCCCATTTTCCACAAGCTGATATGATTCTTTAGGGTCTTAATGAAAAGTCTATAATATACTTTGGTTCAAAATTCTCAATGTTAGTGTAAAACAACACCCTTTTTACCTTGCCAAAATCAGCGCTGCAAAAATCATCCTGTTCTGGTCGAGGCTGCTTTAAATGTTAATGAGCTCTACTCACCCCGCCCCTCTCTTCTCTCTCTGGAGTGACAAGCCTGTTTACTTTAGCCGCATTTATCTGAGTTTAGCCGCTAAACTTTCTAACTAGCACATTATTAGGAAAGGCGATTACCAAGATTCATAAAAAAACGTTATACTCACTTCTGCTGTAAGTGAATCTGGATCGAATGATTCACACAAACATAAACGGATATATGTAGATCAGGAGGCGCATTCACTTCACAAACAACCGTAATCCACTGCATCTTCAGCGGTTCAGATGTCGGGAGTAAAAGACGACCACTATGTTCATTATTACATCCAGCAACACAACACCTCAATCGCTCATTTGGAGATATTCTTGTCTAACTTATATCCCTGCTCCGGCATCCAAACAATGGAGGTCGGATTGTTACAGCTGATTTAAGGCGGATCTGAGGTAAGACGCTCATGTCAATCAACTATTGTGGGAGCGGCCTCTGTCGGTATGACGCCACATCGACAGGCATCTGATAATGGCTCAATTTAAAAAGGGGGATATTATTTTAATAGATTAATTAAAACCACTGCATGGATTTTTATCATTATAGGGTAGATGTGTACATACACTGCCAACACACATTAATGTTCAAACAACATGTAAAAGTGAACTTTGCATCCAATGACCCCTTTAAGACTATGTTGCATAGTGTTGGAAAAATTTGTTTACATTTGTTTCACAAAGTTCAGGTTACCTGGCTTGTCAGTTATGCTGGGTAATAATTTTCAGCAGAGCTCAGACACTTATTTCCTATTAAAGTAGTGTCTTCAGAACCTGCACAAGAAAACTGTCCTCTTAGCTCTTTTGGATCAAGGCCAAGGCCAAGTCTCACACCAAACACAAAAGAAAGGTATAATGCAAAAATATATTTAGAAAACAGACATATTGAGATTCTAAACTCTAATTGGATGATGCATGTTTGAAGTTGTTGTCAAATGCTATATCAAGTTTTTTGTATTATGATCAAATAAATGTCACTTTAATGAGCATAAGAGGCTTCTTTCAAAAACTTTCATATCTTACAGACCACAAACTTATGAACATTAGTGTAAATAAAAAAAGTTGTAAGAGTAACATCTCAAAACAGACCACGCTATTCTCCAACATGAGATTCAGGTGTGAGTAGTATTCAAAATGTAACTCATACACAGTTTAATTGTGTTCTAAGCATTATCCTCTTTATTTTACAGACTAATGCACAAATCAGAGGTACAGAGAAGAGGAATTTCCTTCTGAAAAGTAAAGGAACATCTAGAATTTCGAAGGGTAAGGACTGCCATAAGGAGACGTTCTATTGGTCCACAAATGATAAACATGAAGCTTGGTCAGCAGACGGTATGTACAAACTGAATTTCATCAGCAAAAGACCTGGCCTGGAAGATTCTCTAAAGAAGACTGTTGCACTACAAGCTTTACAGGCTTTTTAATCTGGTATCAACATCCACTGTTGACAGTTACTATAACTACTGCAGTTGGCTGTAGGGTGTGCACTGCTGCACAAGTCTACAAATGTGTATGATTACTTTAACCAGATTAAAGAATTGATCAAGGTAAGTTTTAGTTTTTTATTATTATTATTTAAATTGCACAGATTTGGTTGCATTATAAATTTAGTTATTTGTTTCTGTTTTGTTTACATGAAGTCAGTTGTTCAAAGCTGTGACATCTTAACATTCGTTAGGATTTCATTGTGATTTATTTGTCCCTAAATGCTGCTGTAATGATAACTCAAAGTGATTTCGTATCAACAATCAAAGAAAAACCTCTTCCCCCAAAGTTCTACAGTCAAATTTGAGGGCAATGTCTGCAGAAATACCCCAAAACCGAACTGTGGTAGAAACCAGTTTGAGTCCGAAGACAGACTATTTGGGGACCCTTCAATCTGTCTCCTCTGTTGTCCAGCATCATGAGGAAAACCAGCCTCAGATGAGTGAATCTGAACCTGGTTTCCCATCTCAGTCTGTGAATCAGGAGGCGCTTGAGGAACAGCAGAGATCTGAAATGGGCAGAGCTGCCTGTCAACCTGCCCAACATATAATGTCTCAAAGATCCCCTCAGGAGGTTAGTCTTAAGACTTTGCTTTATTTTTTATTTTTTTAAATTAGTTATTAATTAGTTAGCATGATTATTGCTGAATGTGTCCTTTAGCATCTAAATATTGCGCAGATTGAAATTTGCAGGTGTCAGTGTAAGATTAAGGCAGGTTTACAAAGTAATCAGTTGTCTTAAGATGCCTTTAGATGGTGTGGTTACGTATAGAGACATTACAGGTACCAATAAAGTAATCTTTTGACAGATTACTTTTATTATTATTATTATTGAGAATTTTAGGCACAAATTACTCTTCTGGCAAAAATCCTGAATTCTAAGCTTACAGTATGTAGTTAAATTGTCGGTTACATTTTCTGACACCATTAGAAGTTTTGTTATATTACATAGTTGTAAATTATTAAAACCTAAAAGTACAAATACATCTCTGTACATGTTTAAGACTAATAATTGTATTTATTACACTCTTAGAAATTAAGGTACAAAAGCTGTCACTTGGGCGGTACCTTTTCAAAAGGTACACTTTTGTACTTTTTAGGTACTAATATGAACCTTTAAGGTACCAGCATGGACCCTTTAGGTACAACGGTGTACCTTTTGAAGCTGATCCCCTCAACCCTACTGGGAATTTAGATGCCTTCAAGGAATGCCCAACCAAAGCCACATATTCTGGTGAGGTTGAGAATGAGTCAGAGATTCTGGCAACTAAAAACACCAATGGTAGGAATCAAGAAGTCTTTTATCTTTATGGCCTTTAGACAAATGTACATTTACAATAGTGTGGAAATAAAATTCAATTTGAGATACAATGTTCTATACATATCAGTAGTCAGTGACAGCTTTCGTACCTTTATTTTTGAGAGTGTACAGAAATATGGACACGTTTCCTAGCATGTTTTTGCCAATGTGAAGTACCTTAGACACACTACTTTTTTCAGTTCAGCTGAGTAAGTAATTTACACTGGAACTGCTCTGGAGTGCGTTTCCCAAGAGCATTGTTAGCCAACTATGGTCATTAGTTCCACTGAACTCTATTGGTAATGACGGAACTTACGACCATAGTTGCTTTTCACTAGCAAAAACCAGATCAAAAGAACCATTCATTTTTGAATTTCGACATCACTTGTAAAGATTTTAAAAAGCACGTAGTGATGGGTAAAACAGAACTTTTCGAAACTCCAAATCAGTTAAATCATTGCATCACAAAATGATTCACTATTTTGAAGCATGCCAATTGGATTGCGTATATCAAATTATTTGATTCAGATCTGGACTTCAAAACATGCATCGTGAATCATTTGGAACTTTGGAACTTCGGAAATGGTTCGCAAATCATTTGATTCAGATCGGGACTTCGGAGCATGAATCATGAATCATTTGCTTTAGATTGGAACTTCGGAGCGGGCTCATGAGTCTTTTGATTCAAATCAGAACTTTGGAGTGCATATCGCGAATCATTTGTTTCAGATCAGGACTTCAAAGTGCATATCGCAAATCATTTGAATTAGACTGGAATTTTGGAGCAGGTTTGTGAATCTTTTGTTTCAAATCGGAATTTTGGAGCTCATATCCTGAATCATTTGAATTATATCGGAACTTCAGAGCGGGTTCGCAAATAATTTGATTCAGATCGGGAAGACTGAAAGATTTGTGGTACGCACTCAGAAGTCCTGATCTGAAATGATGGTTCACGAATCGCTTGATTTAGATTGGAATTGAGAGAATTCACTAATCATTTGATTCAGAGCAGGTTTGTGAATTACTTGATTCAGATCAGGACTTCAGGAGCATGTATCGCGAATCATTTGATTTAGTCAGAACTTCAGAGCGGGTTTGTGAATCTTTTGATTCAGATTGGAACTTCGAAGCGGGTTCTGGAATCTTTTGTTTTAGATCAGGACTTCAGAGTGGGTTTGCAAATCTTTTGATTCAGATCAGGACTTCAAAGTGCACATCGTGAATCATTTAAATTAGATGGGAACTTTGGAGCAGGTTTGTGAATCTTTTGATTCAGATCAGAACGTTGGAGTACGTAGATACAGTTTTTTAGAATGAACAGAGCTTTGGATAATTTGCATATAATGGCCTTGATCAACTCTGAAAAAGAAAAGAGGTGTTTAGAGCCAGATTTTTGTTTATGTATGTAAAATTTAGTTAGCAGGAAACACAATTAATTCAATTAGATTTTCCTATATTCCCTTTGAGTACTTAAACAATCCAAAGAAAACATCTTTTTAAAACTGCTGCTGTAATGTTGTTGGTTTTACATAATCAAAATTGTGCAATTATTGTCTGATGAATATGCAAACATAAATCATCTCTTTATGAATTTTAAGTATGTTAGCTACCATAGCTATAGATAAAGAGTTCAGATGACATGAAACTGTGGTGAAAAGGCGATCATAAATGCAAACAGATTGTAAAGATTATAAGGTACAGAAAAGTATATAAGTATAGAACCTTTAATGTTTTTTTTCTTTCTGAACAGAATCCAGGACAAAATGAGAAAATTATCCTTCAGCTTCAGGTGAAGCAGTTGCAGAGGGTTTTACAGGAACAGAATGCATTGCTCTCTCTTATCAGTCCAGGTACATCAGGACAAACTCTTATATAACAGGGATTTAAGATGTTAAATGATGTTGTTTATGATGGTTATGTTATTGAGAAAAACATTTCATGCTTTCAGGTCTGAAATGTTGTAGTTTTCAAATTATATTTACAGGAAGATATCAAATGACAGTTTTAATCTGTGATTAGACCTGTGACATGTGCATTACACTTTCTGAGTTTTACCCACTACAAATGTAATATATAAATGCACTGCTCTTTCTTCATTACAGAACTTTACTTTCTTTCAGGACAGATTTTATCTCCCACATTCTTAGCACACTGGCAAGTTCAGACACCTCTGAGCTTTTCAGAAGCTGATCCCCTCAACCCTATTGGGAATTTAGATGCCTTCAAGGAATGCCCAACCAAAGCCACATATTCTGGTGAGGTTGAGAATGCGTCAGAGATTCTGGCAACTAAAAACACCAATGGTAAGAATCAAAAAGTCCTTTATCTTTATGGTCTTTAGACAGATGTACATTTACAATAGTGTGGAAAAAACATGATCAGGAGATACCATGTTCTATACATATCAGTAGTCAAATCTACACATGCAAAAAAAAATACAAAATGCAATTAAAAAATTAAATCTTGCACATTTCATTCTCTGTGCCTGACAGAGAAGTTCCATAAATCGTAAGTTTCCAGTTTCCAGACAACAAATCATAAATCAACATAAGCAAGACACGTAAACAGGTGAATTAAAAAATGAATTGACATGCTACTTCATCTAAAACTATTTTTAAAGGCATATGGCTAATATTTTTGTCATTATTGTGCATGCATTCGGCTTTCATGACTTTATATCATTTATTGTTAAGTACTAAAATAATATAGGTAATGCGCTGAATTTGTGATTTAAAAATGTGATTTAAAATGGTCACAGTGCCCCATATATATATATACGTTTCTGCAATTTACAGTAAAACCAAAATGTATTCAGACACCTTCAACATTTCTGACATTATCACAGTTTATTTGCTGTCGTTTAGAAAATGGTAATAAAATATGACAAGAATTTAAGAGTTAAACTGTGAAAACTGTGAAAATTATATATGGTGTCTGAATAATTTTTGGTTTGACTATATACATTCTTATAAATTTTAAAATTAAAAAAAAAAAAATTTAATTCCTAAAATCTAAAATACAGACTTTGATTACAAAAAACATTTAAAAAATAAATAAATCTTTGACACGATACTGTGTCAGCTACCCATTTACTATTCAAAATGGCTTAAAAAAGCAAATTGCAAGCAATTCTCCCAACGTCCTTTTCAAAGCATGTTCTTTTTTACTTAGTTCAGTCATCTGCAGTGTTTTCTGAACTTTCCGGTTGTTGCTTCTCCAGCAAGAAGGGAAGATACATTGATATGTATAACTTCTTAAATTTACTGCTGCTCAGGCAGTACAAGATCGGATCCAGCAGACAGTTCAGATAAGAGAGACAAATAAGCCCATCGTACAGTTTAACGACAGTAACTTTTTCCTCTGTCATCACGGGCCCAATGGTTTTTAACTGCACCGCTCTTGTAATGGCATACGGCAAGAAGCAGACAGCAAAGACGAGAACCACCGTAGTGACGAGGAACATCGCTTTCCGGAGTTTAGTCTTGTCGCCCACCGACTTCTGTTTGAGTCTTCTGATAATCAGTATCGAGCAGTACACAAGAATAAAAAAGGGGATGAAAATCTGAGTAAAAAACACAATTTCCCTCAGTAGAACATTGGTGTTTAGTTCCTCATCTTTTTCGCTGCTGTTGCATCGGATAAAACTTTGCAACATGGCTGGAATGGTCAAAATTCCCAACAGCACCCAGATGAATACAGAAATCTGAGGCGATTTTTTCAGAATCCTCAGGACTTTCCTCTTCTCCGGATGGACTACGCTAAAATAGCGATAAATGGAGATGACTGTCAAGAAGGCGATGCTGGCTCCTCGGTTGAGAAACTGCAGAAAGAGCTGTACTTTGCATACCACCTTCTGTTCGCTGCATTGCTGAAAGTTATAAGCCTTTACGGGCAATCCAATCAGCAGCAAAATGTCAGCCAGGACCAGATTGAACAGGAAAATGTCAATGGTTTTAGACTTCCAGAACTTGAGCTTGAAGACGAAGAGATGGATGACTGTAATGTTCAGTAGGAGTCCCAAGATAAACTCCACCACTACCACAGAAGAGTAGAAAATATACAGCGCTCGGTTTTGGTCAGTGTGGACCTGACAGTACTCCATATTTTGATTCATGGTCCAAAACGATTTCTAATGTAAGTAGACGACACACTTTTGAATGTCCATTTTACCAAAGCAGAGCATTTTAAAGCTGCTCAGACTTGAAGGCAAAGCACCTCCTCTGCTGGAGTGTTCAAGTCTCTACTTGTTGAGAATTTACATGCCTGATGTCACGAACTGCAGTGAAAAAGACAAAAAACGAGCCGTCATCAAAGACAACTAATGTTTAAATCTTTTATAGAGCACTCAGTGAGCGTCACTGATAAGATCAAATGTCAGGAAGGCCTGACATAATAAACAAAGCGAATGCACACTTTAAAAAAAAGTAGCTAAGGACATACAGTCATGTGTATTTGCAAAGATCATATCTCATAAGGACAGAGCATATTATAGCAGTACAATAGTGGGGTGTGTTGACTTCACTATGCAAGTTATAACAAATGCATGTTAAAAAATGTGATGGTTATTGATCTTCTGATTTAAACACCTTCATTTGACTATTGGTGGCTTGTCCAGACAGGCCTGAGTAAAATTAGCTGAGGGGCAAGTACTGTCTTTTTTAGCAAAAGAACATGACCTGTTTAAAAGATTTGCCATGCCTTCCTTTTACATAATAAGCCAATTGTACAGTAGTTCAGTACACTTAACAAAGTAGCTGTTCGCTTTTAAAAAAAAGAAAAACTATATCTTGCATAATGTTGAACTGCATTTGTTTCTCGAAATTCGGGTTACCTCCATTATGTTGGGTAATAATACTGAATGAGATTTTAATTTGCATTGCAGATGTTGCACCATCAGCAGAGTTCAAACGCTTGTCTCCTATTAAAGAAGAGGCTTCAGAACCTGCACAGGAAGACTGTCCTGTTAGCCCTTTTGGATCAAGGCAAAGTCTCCCACCAAACCCAGAGGAAAGGTATACTACCAAGATTTTTAATGTTTTTTTTAAAGTCTCTTCTGCTCACCAAGCCTGCATTAATTTGATCCAAAGTGCAAACTGTTTTTTGTATTTAAAATAACTGTTTTCTATTTGAATATATTTTAAAATGTAATTTATTCCTGAGATTTCAAAGCTGAATTTTTAGCATTATTACTCCTGTCACATGATCCTTCAGAAATCATTTAATCTAATCTAATATTCTGGTTTGCTGCTCAAAAACACATTTATTAATATTATTATGTTGAAAACAGCTGAGTATAATTTTTTCAAGCTTCTTTGATGAATAGAAAGTTCAGAAGAACAGCATTTAACTGAAATAGAAATCTTTTGTAACATTATAAATGTCTTTATCATCACTTTTGATCAATTTAAAGCATCCTTGCTAAATAAAAGTATTCATTTCAGATAAATGCTGATCTTTGGATCATTCTATTCATCAAAGAATCCTGAAAAAATGTACTTAACTGTTTTAAATATTGCTAATAACGATAATAAAAAGTGTTTCTTGAACAGCAAATCAACATATTAGAATGATTTCTGAAGGATCATGTGACACTGAAGACTAAAGTAATGATGCTGAAAATGTAGATTTGATCACAGGAATAAATTACATTTTAAAATATATTCAAACAGAAAGTAGTTATTTTAAATAGTAAAAATATTTCACAATTTTACTGTTTGTGCTGTACTTTGGATCAAATAAATGCAGGCTTGGTAAGCAGAAGAGACTTTTTTAAAAAACAAAAAATCTTACTGTTCAAAAACTTTTGACTAGTAGTGTATTATATGATGCAAAACATTTATTTAAAAACAGACATATTGAGACTCTATGCTCTGACTGGATGAACCATGTTTAAAGTTGAAGTCAAATGCACATATTCAAATAAAAAACAGCTCATTTAATTTGATGCAGCTTTGGTGAGCATAAGAGAGCAAAAGCATTTATATTTTACAGACCACAAACTTGTATGCTAGTATAAATAAAATAAATTTGTTACATTTATACTATTAGAGCTGTACAGTTTAAAAAATAATATCATTTAACACAGGCCTATTCGACCAGGACTGAAAGAAGAGCAAAAAACATTTGAAGATTTTGTTGAAGAACATCTCAAAACAGACTATAAACAAGCTATTCTCCAACGTGAGATTCAGGTATGAGCAGTATCCAAAAAGTAACTCACACACAGTTAAAGTATGTTCTAAGCTTTATCCTCTCTATTTTATAGACTAATGCACAAATCAGAGGAGCAGAGAAGAGAAATTTTCTTCGTAAAGGAGAAGGAACGTCTAGAATTTCAAAGGTTAAGGACTGCTCACAAAGACTCCAGAGGAGATGCTCTGTTAGTCCACAAATGGTGAACATGAAGCTTAGTCAACAGACGGTACATCCCACTGAATTTCATCAGAAAGAGATGCCAAATAGGACCAGTCCTGGGCTGAAGAGCATCAGAAACCTCAATGAACAAAGATCTGGTGTAGAAGACTCTTTAAAGAAGACCGTTGCTTTACAAGATGATGATTTATCATCAAACGACAAAGGGAAAGTCAAAGCTTTAACTACTAACAACAATGCAGCCTCAGTTAAAACTAAGCACAGTGTAGGAGTCGTGAGGAATTATGGTAAAACCAATGGTAGCAAGTCAAGTGGATCCGCTCTGGCACAAAGCAAAGAAAGTGTTGGCTTTAAAAAAATCAATGACCACATAGTCAAAATCTCTGAGAAAAATTGTACAAACTACAGCCAGAAAGGGGAAATGCTTAAAGATGTCAATCTAACTGACGAAGTGATGGAGTCACTGGCTCTTAACGATTCTCCAGGCAGCACTAGTAGTGAGGACGGACCCAACTCTCAGTCTCACCAGCCGTCACCTCATTATCTCTTAAGGCACACAGATCACAAAGATCAGAGTCTGGATTTGTCAGATGGCGACTACGCTAGTGACGCTCCGAGTGAGACTCGCTTCAGTGAAGAACATCGGACATCTACTCCTACGTCCAGTTCTTCAAGCTTCAGCAGTGATTCTGAACTCAAAAGCTTACAGGGGTCTATGGCTAACCGCAAAAAAACACATGTAAGGAGGACCGACAGTGACTTTAGACAACCTTCTTCTCACCTCTCAAAGATGTTCCCAAAAGTCAAAGTTACTCTAGAAGACACCACTCATAGCATGGGACAAGAGCAACCACATACTCCAATCAGGTTTGTAAAAAGATTATGATTTTTACATAATTTTGGTGTATTTTGAAAAATCTGATCTCTGATTGAACATATTCATGCAATTGACTAGGGAAGAGATGGGAGTGCATGGTTTTAATGGTGAAGATGTCTGCAGACCTTCGTTCAGGATTAAGAAAGAACTTCATGAACCTCAGGTAGAATCAGCACGTCTCCATGTGTGAAACACCACTTTATTTCTTATATATTAAAAATGAAGGTTCAAACCCTGTTGCAAAAACAGCACATGCTGGTTAAGTATATTTTGAAGCATGACAGCTGGTTTAAGCTGGTCATGTGCTGGTTCTTAGCTGGTCATGAGCTGGTTTAAGCTGGTCCTAAACTGGTCTTAAGCAATTGCTCCTGTTCAGGACCAGTTTAAACCAGCTCAAACCAACTGCCATGCTTCAAAACATACCTAACCAGCTTAGGCTGTTCTTTTAACAGGGAAAAGAGGTTTTTTTTTACAATGATTCCATAAAAGAACCAATTTGGATTCCCCAAAGAACCTTTCACTAAATAGTTCTAAAAAGTGTGAAAAACAGTTTGATAATCCGAAGAACCATTTTCTCACTTTAAAGAACTTTTGGTTCAAGGTTTTATAGATGTTAAAGTTTATTCATGGAACCATTAATGACGTTTCAATAGTGAATGTGACCAGAAAATACTTACAGGGGTAGTTCACCCAAAAATGAAGTTCCAAACCCGTAAGACCTTCTTTCATCTTTGAAACACAAATTAAGATATTTTTGATGAAATCCGAGAGCTTTCTGACTCTGCATAGACAGCAATGCAACTGAAATGTTCCCAGGCCCTGAAACATAGTTAGGACTATGATGGTGGGATGATAATGGTGGAAGATGTCATTTAGAGGGGAAGAACTGTTAAACAAAGTCATTATTTTTGTTTTCTTTGCTTACAAAAAGTATTCTCGTAGCTTTGTAAAACTGCGGTTGAACCACTGTTGTCACATGGACTAATTTACCGATGTCCGATGGGAACATTTCAGTTGCGTTGCTGTCTTTGCAAGGTCTGAAAACTCTCAGATGTCATCCAAAAATATCTTAATTTGTGTTCGGAAGATGAATGAAGGTTTTATGGGTTTGGAACAACATGAGGGTGAATAATTAATTTTTCATTTTTGGGTGAACTAATCCTTTAAAATGTTATGTTTAAATGACTGTGCATGTAGGATCTGAGACAGCAGATCTCATCTCTGAAGCAGCAGTTGATGGAAAGGGAGTCTCACTGGTCAAAGGCCCACAGTCTCCTCCAGAGCCATGTTAAAGCCCTCACCCGCGAAAACCAGGAGCTTCACAGCAGGCTCAATGTGAACAAGAGATCGCACCACAGCGCTGGTTCCTCTGCTCTTCAGCCTGGATCATACAACACAGTGAGAGCAATTTCAAACTACTATTTTTGCACTAAAAATATCTAAACGTCATTAAAATGTAAGAATATGTGCATATACACATATTTATTGTGTGTGATCTATATTGTATTTAATCTATTAAAAGACCTTGTGATTTTAATACTGTGCCTCAGTGAATAATATATGCTGTACTTCACTTTGAGAAGAGAAGAGAGGAACCACAGCAGACCCCTCATGTAAGAAGCGCAACTCCGGCCTTTAACAAACCCTCCATCCATAGGACACAACAGGACAATGTTAGTATGCCAACATCATTAATGTGCATTAATTGTTTTTCGATCCGTAAAACAATTTGTATAGCTTTAAAGTAAATATTTGTTAGATAAGGACCCATAAAACTAGTTGAGCTCGTTTTCTGTAAACCCGTTGAGGTGTGTAATATGTTCTCAAGTGCCTTTAAGCTCGTCAGAAATAATTCATGGTGACTCTCAAAGCCCAGTGTCAGATAATTGACTCGGTTCCCTATAATTAATTAATGTATGTGCAATGCATCTACCCATCTCCATTTCATACAGTGTAAGTGTTAAATCCTGATTTTATATTGTAATTGTTTGCCCTGTTCATAATTTATGATCACATGGAGCTATTTAAAATTAATTGGTGCCTTTAGCCAGACCAGTGTATAGCATCATTTTCATGTAATATATTTATGCAATCACTGTGCCTGTTTTTGACACACAAAAGTATATAGAACAAATGCTTGCCAAAAAAAAGCATATGTTTAACTCAAATTTTGTTCGATTTATAAACTAAAATGAATTTCCTTTTTTATATGTTTACTGGAAAACAGAACAAAAATATTGATACATTTTTTGCAGTGATACTGTTGCATTTTATTGAAAGAATCTGATTTTTCTTAACCTTTAATGGACAGGCAAATGGACGCTCTGTTAGCAAAGCTAACAGGCTAACAGAATGCACAGCCAACTCTTTAAGTAAGTACAGTATGTTCTCTTGTGATCTATTTCCTATAAACAGATGTTTATACAAGTTGTCACCACATGTTAGATGTACTGTGTACAACTTGCCATGTCTTGTGTGTTTTGTTTTTCCAAAAGGAAAAAATCCTGCACTTTCCATTGACAGTCCATTGAACAATGCCATGATTACACAAGGCGGAAAGGTATTTACATTTCAGGGATAGTTCACCTGATGCAGTCAGCCAACATCAGTACACTCAGAATTAGAGCATGAAATAATGACACACACTTCTGTATCATAATTCTGTCACTCATTATGACGGAACAGAATGACCCAGTTTCTATTATGAAATATACAATGCCTCATAGTATCACAACAACATTTTTTTCCACAGGGAAGTTTGTTTTATCATCATACTGAACACAGTGATACACAAATGGGATCAGACACAGTACGAGAGGAAACCTGCTATCCGGATGGAAGGGTAATGAGAATTTGTAATTAGAAATTGTAATTGCACAAAGCATTACAATGCTTAAAATGCTCTTTTTTTTATTTAGGTAGAGCGTCTTTTTTGGAACGGATGTCGTGTCATCACATTCCGCAATGGAACAAAGAAAGAGGTCGGGGATGATAAGTCAGTCACTGTTACGTTCTTCAATGGAGATGTTAAACGCACGCTGGCTGACGGGACTGTGGTGTGTGTCACGAGTGAATAAGGAAGTCTTATTAAGTCTGTTCCCACAGTTAGTGGCGTATTGCAACATTTCAAAATTCACATTATTTTGTGGTCATCCAACAGAACACTAACATGTTCGTACAGGCCCGAAACTTAGTTTTTTGTGTGTCATGACTCCACAGGTGTGTCAGTTCCTGCATTTGTGTTCTTTAAATAAGTCATCAAATCAGGGTTATTACACTTTTTTTTTATTTCATTTCATGTTTTGGTTTCCAGTTTCAGTTTCTCCTTTTTTCAGTTCTTTTTTAGCAGTTATACCAAAGCATCACAAATTACAAAAAGTAGTTTTTCTTAGTGCTTCAAATGCACTAAATCCAGGCAGTCTTTTGCTCATTTCTTAAATGATTTTTGTTTTTTGATTGTTTGGATTCAGTCTTTTTTATCAATATGTTTTCTTTCAATTAGCACAAGGACATGGATAATTTTGGCAGTGTTGACTAATGAACTAATAATGGGCCTATGATCAGTCAGTTCCAAAAATAAATACAAGACGTGTACTAATCGAAAGAAAAGTTGATAGAAAGATTAAATTTAGTATTTGGTATGAAAATAAATTTTGTCATTTTTAATCAGGAACACCACAAGCGTAATAAACATACAGAAACGTACAGAAATTTAATATATATATATAGGGATCAGTGAGACTTGTGTTTTAAAAACGTCTCTTATGTTCAAGGGCGCATTTATTTTATCAAAAATACAGAAAAAACAAAAAATGGTTTCTATTTTTATTATATTTGAAAATATAATTTATTCCTGTGATGCAAAGCTGAATTTTAAAATTTTGAAAATTAGAATTTTTGAATTACTCCAGTATCACATGATCCTCCAGAAATCATTCTAAAATGCTGGTTTATTATTAGAATGTTCTACGTTGGCAACAGTTGTGCTGCCAGATATTTTTTGGAACCTGTGATACTTTTTTTAGGATTCTTTGATTAAAACGTTAAAAAGAACAGCATTTGTTCAGAATACAAATATTTTCAATATTTTCATATTTTCAATATAACAATATACGTCTTTGCTATTCATTTTTTATCAATTTAACACATCCTTGCGAAATAATTTCTAATGATTTAAATAATTATTTTAATGTATATCAATTATTTTTAATCAAATAAATGCAGCCTTGATGAGCATAAGAAAATTCTTAAAAAAAAAAAAAAAACCATTAAAAATCTTACTGATCACAAACTTTTGCACAGTAGTATATTCGTATGAGATGATGTTATAACCATCTGTAAGCAAAGTCAGTAAGTTTTAACCCAATGCATTAACTAGGTCAAAATGACAGAAAACAACATATGAGGGTTAAATTAACAATTAAACAGCTTAAATTTCTCAGTTAACAATTTTACCTCTTTACATTTAGATATACCACTATTGTGATGCTCAGACAACACACTCAACGTATCCATCTGGGTTGGAGGTGGTACAGTTTCCAAACAACCAAAGAGGTTAGGAAAAAATAACACGAAAGATGTTCTCTCATTGACATACACTTCAAGAATTATTTAAGTTTTAAATAAAACATAGATTGTAGCTTTCTTTAGTGTAGTTTCAGTATAATTTTACTGTAATTTGGAATTTTAGATGTATTTTTAATGTTACATTTCCCATAGAAAAACACCATCCTGATGGTACAAGGGAAATATCCTTCCCCAATGGGACGGTTAAGATTCTCTACGCCGATGGTCGAGAGGAGAGCATTTTTCCAGATGGAACTGTTGTCAAGATATCACAGTAAGATTAATGTCTGGCTTTCCTGTTTGATTATTTCTTTGGTTCACCTTATTTACTCCCTTACACACCGTTTCCACAGACATGGAGAAAAGGTGGTGGAGTTTACTAATGGGCAGAGAGAGATCCATACTTCACAGTACAAGCGAAGGATGTACCCGGATGGAACGGTTAAGACTGTCTACACAAATGGGAGGCAAGAAACAAAGTTCTCATCTGGGAGGGTTCGCATTAAGAACAATGAAGGCATCATTATAATGGACAAAAAATGAACTTCAAAAAAAAAATGTATTTGTTGCTTTTTATATTGATAAAGAATTTAGTAACTATTGTTTTGCATCTTTCACTGACACGCTGAAGAAGAAAAAAGACTTTTTGGAGTTTCAGGTGTTGTTTTGTACTTGATTTATGGTAAGTACTATAGTGTAGTATAGACACAAATCTACAGAAGCCATCAAAAAGCATTAGTGCAACTTTTTATTCTGATTTCAACTGGTTAAAATAATTTCAATCTATACTCTATGTTCTAAGTTATCAATAAACCGTATGACAATTGGATGAACTAAGCCTGTTTATTTGTACTGTCAGCAGGTGTCTTGTGTTGCTGAGAGTTCCTCTCAGCATGAACACATCTGATACAGTATGCAGGTGAAGACTTGTGACCCTCTGACCTAGTGCTGACATTGTACTACATTGCAACACTCTGGTTTCAGTAGAAGAACATTAATAACTTAAAACCTAGGAACATTTCAGGGAAACAGTTTTTGGAGTTCAGTTCTTTATGTAATTTTTGGTCTTTATTTACAAGAAGCCATACATTATTATTTAACAATACATTGTTTTAATCAATTACATTGTTTTTATCAATTGCTCGGAAGTTACATTTGATTTCATATTCTTTTCTGATTTTGTCACAATATTATTCCGTCTTACAGAAATTGGCACATAGAGAGAAATTTGTCTAAAATGAGAGACAAGCTTTTGAGGTCAAAAAGTATATAAATTGTCAATTTGTTTAGAAAATGACCTGTCGTTTTGCTAGATAAGACCGTTCTTCCTATGCTGGGATCATTTAGAGCCCTTTGAAGCTGCATCTAAACTACATTTTGGAAGTTCAAACTCGCGGGCACCATAGAAATCCATCATATGGAGAGAAATCCTTAAATGTTTTCCTCAAAACACATAACACTTATCGACTGAAGAAAGAAAGACATGAACATCGTTGATGACAATGGGGTGAGTAAATTATATGTACATTTTTGTTCTGGAAGTGAACTTCTCCTTTAATTGCTGTTTACAGATTGAATCTAAGCATTAAATCTAAGCATGTGTTTTGTGGTTGTAGATGTCTTTATATTGATTGTAGTATGTATATGTAAAATATACTCTACCATTAAAAAGCTTGTGGTTAGGAAGTTTAGAAAGAAATTAACACGTTTACTAAAGGATAAGTTCTATTTCAGAATAGAAATTTCCTGATAATTTACTTACCTACCTTATCTTTCTGTTTTTAGTCATAAAGAAATTAAGGTTTTTGAGGAAAACATGCAGGATTATTGGTTTGGACTTCAATGGTGGCCAATGGGTTGAAGGTCCAAATTGCAGTTTTAGTGCAGCTTCAAAAAGCTCCACACAATCCCAGCCAAGGAATAAGGGTCTCATCTAGTGAAATGATTGGTAATTTTTCTTAAAACAATAAAAATGTATTTTTTAACCACAAATGCTTGTCTCGCACCAGCCCGACCTCATGCATTATGGAATCACATTGGAAAGGTTAGAAGTATAGGCAGAAGTGCTGACTAGGTGTTTACAAAGTGAACGTGCATAGAAAGTCAACTGCCTTTACAAAATAATAAATAACAATTTTAAAGTTGGAGGTGAACATGAGATAAGAGTTTTTCGACCTACCCTATGTTTTTGAACCGGAGAGCACAGACAAAGAACTAACCACACGATACCTTTCCAAATTACGTAATGCGTGTTTTTTTTTGTTAGAAAATGACCAATCGTTTCACTAGATAAGAACCTTATTCCTCAGCTGGGAAACTGCAATTTGGACCTTCAACACCAACACCATTTAAGTCCACTATATTGAAGTCCACTATATATATATATATATCCTGGAATGTTTTTCTTTGCGACTGAGGACAGAAAGACATAAACATCTTGGATCACATGGTGGTGAGTAAATTATCAGGAAATTTTTATTCTGGAAGTGAACTTCTCTTTTATGCAAACATGATTTCTGAAGGATCGTGTGACACTGAAGACTGAAGAAATGGCTGCTGAAAATTCAGCGTTGCATTACAGGAATAAATTACATTAAATATATTTTTTAAAAATCTAATATATTAAAACTATATTAAAATATTGAGTCTTAGAAAAACTGGGCCAACTTAAACTATTTTACTTGGCTGAATTTAAGGAGAAGCATTCGCTGAGAAGAGGTGGATCTTTCGGCCCCCAAAGCAGAGGCTCAAATTTGTCCCCGACACCAACGCTCTGGCTGCTTTCCATCTTCATCCTCTCTTTTTCATTGAAGGAAGATGCCAGGCGGGTTGTAAGTTTCTGAACCTCGTTCACAATAGCCTTAACATCCGCTTGATCCTGAGAGGCTTTCCACGTAGCCTCATTAAAGGGAAACGTCAATATGAAGTCGCCAACGCGACAAGGAGGGACACTTTTGTCTTGAGTTGTGCTGTTCAACTGGATGGCTGTAGACTTGAGTTTACATACATGAAGAGATGGTAACTTGAATACGGTAGATGTTGTATTTCTGTGCGACTGCCTCATGCTGTCAATTTCCTCAAACTTTTGAGGAGCCTTTTCATCTCCAGTGGATTTTGAATTGGCGTGAAATGGGCAATTAGCATTATTTACAGAACACAACAGAGTGTCTTGAGAACTTGAAGAGCTTGAGATAGAATGATTCCTGCTTTTGCAGCCTGATGGAGTTGCATGCAAACTCTTCGGCAGCAGAAACCCTTTTGGCTGTAAATACCGTCTACTTGATCTCTTCATGTGGTATCCCTTCTGTCTGAAACTGTCAATCATCCTGTAGTTCATCAGGTCAATGATATCACTGATTAGCCCTTTCTTAACCGTTACATCAACAGGGCAATCCAATGAAAGTGCCGGACTGTAGTTGACCTCTAGAAGCCACGGTTTGTAGCTGGCGTCGATGAGGATGTCAAACCCCAACAGTTCCAGACAGTTGGGGCTGGAGGGAACGCAAGGAACGGCTGTGAGCAAAGTCAACGTAACGATATTGCTGATCCTGTGCCACAGGAGAAGTTCATTAACATCTTGTTTATGAAGAAAACTCCGGAATCTGCTCATGGTCCACTTGCATCCTCGACCCACTCGCTCTTTGTCCGTATCATAGCGCATTCCGAATTTATTAATGCTGGTGTTTGTCAAATGAGTGTACAGGCTGTCTAAAGAAGCAAGGTTGAACTTTTCTGTCGCAAAGCGCACTAGGCCTTCCTGGTGCATGTAAATCACAAGAGGGGAGAAACTTTTTACGCAAACATAAATGCGCAGATCAAACTTGTAGCCCGAAATGAGAAGCGGATTCCTGATGTACCTCTGTACAATCACTGAAGAGTCGTAGACTAAGTCCTTGATATCTTCAAACAGGAATATACCTCTTCCTCTCGACAGGTCGACTGGCTTACATATCCAGTAGTGTGACTTCCCTCTGTCAGCTGTGCGATTCTTAGTGTACACACCGAGAAATTTGGTGTGTTCGTTAGGCAATATGAAAGCAGCAGGGCTGAAGTCGTACAGGGCTGCGCCAAAAGCGATCTTCATTCTTCTCATGTGTCGTGCTAGACAGTCCTTGCGTGTAATCTGGCTCATTTTGGGATGGTGGTTCAGTCTCTGCCAGGGCAGGATGTTTTCATAGTCTGACTTTCGGAAGCCAGAGGATCTCCAGTAGAGGTTCCAGTCTCCTTCCTCCTGCTCTTCTTCATTATACTCCTCCCAGCCGCGCTCCAACAGGACCTCACGTACCACCTGCGGAGCTCCTCCATGCAGTCTGAACACCAGGGGAGCAAAACCACCTTCCCTTTCAGCCATAGAGAAGATCCCAGTGTCTAAGAAATCATGTAAGTCAGTTCTCTGAATTCTGCATGGAATAGGGGAAATCACATTGGTTTCATTTTCAAGTGGATCCTGCTGTTCTCGTCTGGAAATACTGGAAATGCTTGCCTTTGCTACTTATTATGCAGATGAATTAGTATTTAATAGCTTATAATTGATATGTCATGTGAATACAATGCATGTCTACTTTTCTTTTAAATAAATACATAGTAAAATAAATGTATTAATATCTATTTATTTTAACTTATTATTTTTTTCAAATTATTCTTTTTCTTAATCTTATTTTTATTGTCTATTTATTTGTACTTTTTTCACATTTCACATTGAAAACTCTTGGTCTAGAGGCTCCTAGAAACTGGAATATTGGCTTAATTTACTTACAGCAGTCATGATAATAAATTTACTCATTGACCAGATCATTCTCGTGCATCTAAACACCGTCATTGTACTCTAATGACTCAAAAGCAAGACACCTACTTGCTAAACAAGAAATAAAGCACAGACTTGTACTGCCAGCATGGTTTTAAACAGTTTTAATGCATCTGGTTATATACACTACCAGTCAAAAGTTTTTGAACAGTAAGATTTTTAATGTTTTTTAAATTTGTCTCTTCTGCTTACCAAGCCTGCATTTTTTTTATCCAAAGTACAGCAAAAGCAGTAATATTGTGAAATATTTTTACTATTTAAAATAACTGCTTTCTATTTGAATATATTTAAAAATTTAAATGATTCCTGTGATCAAAGCTCAATTTTCAACATCATTACTCCAGTCTTCAGTGTCACATGATCCTTCAGAAATCATTCTAATATAATGATTTGCTGTTCAAGAAACATTATTATCAACATTTAAAACAGTTGAGTATATTTTTTAATAGAAATTATAGAAATTAATACTTTTATTTAGCAATGACGCTTTAAATTGATCAAAAGTGATGATAAAGGCATTTATAATGTTACAAAAAACTTCTATTTCAGGTAAATGCTGTTCTTCTGAACTTTCTATTCATCAAAAAAACCTGAAAAATTCTACTCAGCTGTTTTTAACATGATGTTTAATGTCAAAGTTTTTGAGCAGCAAATCAGAATATTAGAATGATTTTTGAAGGATTATGTGACTGGAGTAATGATGCTAAAAAAACACCTTTGAAATCACAGAAATAAATTAGATTTTAAAATATATTCAATTAGAAAACAGTTATTTTAGTTAGTAAAAAATATATTTTTAAATTGTACTGTTTTGCTGTACTTTGGATCAAATAAATGCAGGCAGTGAGTAGTAGAGACTTCTTTAAAAAAAACAAAAACAATAATCTTACTGTTCAAAACGTTTGACTGGTAGCGTATATAGGTTTAATTTCACACTTTTTTCGATTTCAAAGAGTATATTTGCATAAATCACTCTTACCTGGCCGAGCTCTGTTACCTGGTAGTCTGTACACAGAGTTCCTGTCAGACAGGTTGTGTCTGCTTTTGTGTCCTCTGCTCTGGTCATCTTTCGTTGCTAGGAAACGTTTGAATAAAAGCGCGCCATGTGAGCTGCTTACGGTTACGTTGCGCGGTCGGAGCAGGTGACGTCACCATGCGTGCGTGAACCAGCGGTTTGTCAATTGTACAAAATATTGCATTTTTAAAACATTACGTATTACATATAATTTATCCGTCCAAAAATGTTTAGAGTGTATCTAAACTAAATATATTATAGGTACAATAATGAAAAAAAAAGAAAAAGAGTTTACCTTTGCCTCAAGATTGGTCTGGATTTTCTAAATGATTTCTGAGGGAAATTGGGACAAGTGTAGAGATTAGTGTATTTTATAAGATATTTTATTTTAAGTATGTTATTAACTGACAAAACGTTATCACGTAAATGAAATGGACAACCATATTTCACTCATTTTAGAAGTAGAATCATGAAGACCTCATGTTTCATAATGGCAAATCATTTTCTCTGTGAATGTTATTGTTGTATTATTGTTCTCTCTCTATCCTAACACAAGATAGATGAACATAATAGACAAGAAGAAAACACTGCCACCCACTGGAGATCAAAATAGAAAGGTAAGGACCGGTTTACTTGCTTTGAAAATGCTGCCATTTACTGGTGACAAGGGCAAACCATTGTAGAGGCTGTAGTGTAGTAGATCTGTAATATTATACATATATTTTGTATTAATGCACAGGCTCTAAAGCATTAACACATATGGGTGATTCTACAGATTTGGTCCAAAGTCAGAGTTGGAAACAGACAAAAGTTACACATTTCTAGTAATTGTGTAGTTAATTCTCATATTGTATTTTCAGAAAGTTTTGAAATATTTGTCCTCTCCCCAAATTTGTCAGTACCGAAACACAGTAATATAATTTAATTAGAAGGGTTATATTGACCTATTAATATTTTGCTTTGAATCCAATTTTTCTTTGTAAAAGGCAAAAAGTTGATCATTCTGATATTGAATTTAAGGATTTTAAAGTTAAGGAGTTTGAAAATACAGTGAACCAAAAACTATCATAACATCCTAGTTGTTAATTCAGTATAGTTTATTTTTAACAAAACATACCATGTTTCAGTAGTGACTGCGCATTTTCGGCAGTGACAGTAATGCTTTGGTTACCACCACATCACGTTACAGAATTTTAACTTGCATACTAAAACACTTCTAAAACATACTGAAATACAAAAAAATGTACATAACTGTAATAAACTTTTGTTAATTTCCCCAAAATATTATGAATATGTGTTCCCTTTTGTCACTACCAAAACAATGATGACATGTTTTGGTCTTAACTGTTTCGGTAGTGACACTTTTGTGGAATAACACCCAAAAAAACAAAGATGTTGCTACCAAAACTTCACCAAATGTTTTGGTCATGACTATGGCAATTTTAGATACTTTTGAACATAGGTCAAAGATGCTACTGAACGCATGGTTAGCTAGCACAGTTCTGAACAGTTGTACACATATAAAAACTAGATGTTATGAAATAACTCCCAAAGAAGTGTGCTTAATTGCAGAAAAACGGCAGTGACATTCCTTTAAGATTTTTCATACTTTTGAACACATTGACCTCAAAATGATAAGACCTATCTATCCACACCTTAGCTATGAGAGAGAGGGACACATAAATATTTCCAGATCATAAATGTAGGTGTTGTTAAAGTCAGTCTCAGCCATGGACTAAAATGTACACTATTTCTGCAGTGACATGAAAATGCCGGACATTTTTTTTTTTTTACTACATAAAGTTTCAGCATTTAGGAAAAAATAAAAAATAATATATATATATATAACTTCACTTTTTAAAAGAATCAAAAAGATATTTTTAAAAATAACAATGAAATAAAATACAAAAATTATTTCAGTATCATTTTCATAAGCTGAAATTTAGGGTTCGGACAGCCACCTCCCAATTGAAAGTACCCAATAAATGATGATTTTAAATATATTAAGCTTACTGATTTGTTTAAAAAAATTTAATACTTAAATGCTTTTTAAATGTGTTTTTTGGTTGTGGGACAGCAGTTTGCACCGATTCTGTGGAATGGCCCATATATAACATTACATGAGAAAGCAGAAGGAATCCAGTGAGTTACACTGCAGTCTTCATAGCAGCATGCAGGTGGCGTACAGAGACAGGAAATTTAATAGTCCAGCTGTTAGTATTATATTAGGGAATGAATTCATTTCTGTCATAGTTACCAAAATTGGAGATTTGTCATGTAAAATACTCACTGCTTCAAGTAAAGGAGTACAGATCATAATTTCACAGCATTATTAGCCCATTATGCGTTTTTGTTGCTGATTTTAAGTTTAGATGCTTCTTTAGATTTCTTATTTATTTTAAATCATGAAATTTGATTAAAAAAATTCTAAAACTAAAAATATCCTAAAACTCTTTGACTTTTGGAATATACAGTTAATATTTAAACACTGTAATCCAAGCACGTTGTTGTTTTAAAGTTGTCATAAAAATATTTCTTGTTAGCTGTCAATGTGTTAGTCACATATTTATTACTTTAATTCAGAGGTGTTTAACCAGAGTTATTGCCTGCACAGAGTGCAATTTAATTACTTTATTTTGATTCTCTGTTGCATTGCTACTTCAAATTTCTTACATAACAACAGTAAAAACCATTGCTTCAGGAAGAGTGTAATCTGCAAATGACTTTTTTATGTGAAAAGGCTTCATAATGACTTAAACTATCTATATGAGTATCTCAGAAAGATCTTGTAAAATTCAGAAATGCCCTTTAGACATTGCTGATAAAGATTATAATATGTGCAGAATCTTTTTTATTACTTATATTATTTAAAAATTCTGGCAATATTTATATTTCCTGCAATATTGTCTAGATTAAGTATTATGTAATTTCATAAATATATATTTTTAAATGTGTTCAGTTAGACATGTTATTATTATCTTGATCTCATCCTGTGATTTTCATATTGTAGATTTGGTATGTGATCTTTGACTCAGCACAATGGTGCAACAGGAATGCATGTCTTGTTTGGGAAAAACAGCTGATTAACTACACAGACTTCAGTCTCAAAATGATACAAGCCTGCTTTATGATCATATTTTTTTAATACAGCGATTTGTAAACGTTAACCTGATACATTCACATTTAACATAGCATTTATTCTGCTGCACTTACTGTAAATATGATGTAAATGCAATAAACATATTAAAAGAAAAGGGTATTTAAATGCATATATTAAAATTATTTGTGGGTTTGTACAGAAATTGAACACAACAATAAAGAAGATGATCTAAACATTTACATGGTACATAAAAAAACAATAGTTTCTAAACACTTTGTAAAAAATACTGTAAAAAATAATCTTTGAATAACAAATAAAATCAACATTTTACATACTAAGATACATACTAAGGCAGAAATATAATGTATAATCTCAAAATCCATTTACAGTTGTGTCTGGGCAACAACATTTTTCTCATTCAATTCTTTCTCATTCATCTCCTTGAAGTCTGCCTTTTCTGGTTTTTCCAAGTTGTAATTCACTTGTGAAGTTGGATTCTTGTACTCGTTGTACTCAACATAAAGGTAAGTTACCATGGTAAGGGCAAGAACACTCAAACAAATGTAGATTTTGATGGACAGGCAGATGTATGTGCTGTAAGCAAAGGCTATAACAAAACCAAGTGACTCCCACATGCGGTAGTTGGCAAATGCTGCTTCTTTGTGTTTAGCAAAGAGAATGCCATAAAGTGCTGCAAATAAAATAAATGCACAGAATAATGTGAGGCCTGATTTTTGGCTGTTTGTGATTGTCTGTAAGCTGTTTGTCAGACTTTTGCACCCAAAACTATTCATCTTATATTCATAATAATGACTTAACTGTATAGGTAACTAAATAGTATGCAGTATGAAGCACTCACCATTGGTTTGTGTTTGCCACACAGCGTCTGCCATACCCCAGAGGGCCGGAAACACGAAGAACACGGCCATCTGTTCTGGGTGAGGCTTCCAGTACAAAAGGGCCACAAAACAGCCCAGGTTTGTCACCGCAGCTGTGAAAGTGCAGTAAGACAGAATGAACATAAATTCTAGCCAACATATTTAACCTTAAAACCATATGTCAACCTGTTCATTTATTACCCAAGCAAAAGAGAGCAACTCTTCCGGTGTATTGAGCCAGTCTACCAAACGTGAATGAGCATAGGGAGTTAGCGGCACCAAAGCAGATCATCACAAAGCCAACGTTGTGTATTCCTATCGCACAAGTCACATAATTCTGCAGGGGAATAAGGGTCACAAGCACATTAGACTCATATTTCATTAGGACAAATTGGTATTCCTTTATTCCAGTCTGTATAGTACGGTGACACATACAAATTGCTGCCAAACACATATTATTTTTTCCACTTTTTCAACGTTTTTCTCATTAAAACGACATCTTTTCTTGTAGTAATGAGTTATGTTGTTAAAATTACATCTTTTCTCGTAATAAAGCGATGTTATGTATGTAATATATCTTCTATAACAGGAAAAACATATTTTTATGACATATGTCGTTATTACGAGAAAAAATAAGTAGTTGTACATGACATTTTAATGACATAACATCTCGTTATTGCAAGAAAAGATGTTTTAACAAGATAATTATGACATTTTAATAACGTAACATCTTGTTATGAGAAAAGATGACGCTTTAACGAGAAAAGATGTCATTTAAACAAGGTAATTATGATCTGTTAATGACATTACGAGAAACGATGTCGTTTCAACGACATAACATCGCATTATTACGGGAAAAGATGCCGTTTTAACTATGTTGTTTTAACGACAAAAGAAAAGATGTAATTTTAACAAAATAGTTATGTTGTTTAACGACAGCTCTTGTTATTATGAGACGTTTTAACAAGAAAAATATGTTGTTTTATTGACATAACATCTCGTTATTGAAGAAAATATGCTGCTTCAAAGGCATTACATCTTGTTACATAAAAAGATGTTTAAACTAGAAAAAGATGTTGTTTTATTGACATATCTCGTTATTGCTAGAAAGATGACATTTTAACAAGAAAAAATGTTATTTTAACAAGATAATTATGACGTTTTAACAACATACGAGAAAATATGTTGTTTCAATGACATTATCCCATTATTACAGAAAAAGATGTCATTTTGACAAGATAATTATGTCATTTAATGACATTGTTATGACAAAAGATGTAATTTAACAAGAAAAAAATATGTTTTATTGACAATCTCGTTATTACAGAAAAAGTAATAATGAAATGATTGTGTTGTTTAATGACATAACGTTATTACAGAAAAAATGTCATTTTAACAAGAAAAAGATGTTGTTTTAACAAGATAATTATGACATTTTAACAACATAACATCTCATTATTACAGGAAAAGATGTAACTTTAATAAGATAATTGTCGTTTTAACAGAATAACATCTCGATATTACGAGAAAAGATGACGTTTTAACAAGATAATTACATCATTATTATGAGAAAAGATGTTTTAATGACATAACATCTTGTTATTAAAGGAAAAGATGTCATTATAACAAGATGATTATGTAATTTAACTACATAACAATATTGTTATTATGAGAAAATATGTTGTTTTAATGACAAAACATCTCATTATTACGAAAAAAGATGTCATTGTAATGACTTAGCATCTTGTTATTAGGGGTAAAGATATAGTTTTAACAAGATAATTATGTTGTTTAACTACATAACATCTCATTATTACGAGAGAAGATGTTTTAAGGACATAACATCTTGTTATTACAAGTAAAAATGTTGTTTTAATGACATAACATTTTGTTAGTAGGAGAAAAGATTCTAGAGAGCATTTGATTGGACAGAAGTTTTGATGAGAAGCTGGAGTGCAGGGTGATGCAAATATTAATTTTGTTATTGTTTTGAAACACAATAGCTTATAGATAACTTTAAGACTAACATATTCATACTACAAGCCAAAAAAATTCAGTTTTGAATTAATGTGGTTCTTTAAGGACTTGGCAAGCTAGCAACACTCATCAATGTCAAAATGACCGAGAGGGCCAATCAAAGCTAAGTAGGCAAGGTTTACTGTTCAGAGAAGCAGAGTGTGAGTTTCGGATCGAAGCTAAGTTTTGACGTTGAAAGACTGCAAGGTAAGAATAAAGTAACAAAACATAATATTTGACAGTTTAATAATAGTAATGTTAAACTAACGACAGTAATATACTATGATGCAAACTACTCTTCTACGACTTCTTTCTCAAAGGTGTATGACTTGGTGTACCTTTGTGTATTCTCCAGCGAGGAAACTTTGCTCAAACCCACTGTACATTGTCAATGGGATTAGCAGCAGCAATTTAGGATTTCTCAGGAGCCTGAAGGTAGCCAGAAAGGTGCTGCAAAATAGTTGGTTGCCCTTGGTCCTACGAAATTCTTTGGCCAGATCTCGGTCGATGTTGTCCAGGAACACTGCCACAAAAATTATGGCAAAAATCCCCACGCCTGCATGAACCAGGAAACAATACATTAGACAGTCCTAATGGAAATTCCTAGATTAATAAAAACTGGAAGTGTATATTTTCTGAAAGAAATGTGAATGGTGCTTCTAGGTAGTTCTAGGCTGTTATGAATAGTTCTAGTTCATTGCCTACACAAAATGCTGGATGACTTACATATTGAAGTTAAATCTTTGTATTGTTGTGTTTACTGTTATACAGAAGGAGTCATCTGTACATTCAAAGCTAGATATTTTTCATGAATTTATGTATTCAACAGTTCACTAAACTAGTTTTTGGACACAAATATGAATGATTGTTACCCACCAATGTAGCAGCCTAGTAGTGTGTTTACTAGACTTCTTGCTGGAAGGGTTGAGTTTGTGACGGTGAAATTTTCAACGCATGAGGTCGCACCACAGTACTGCAGGTTCTCCTCTGGGATTTCTGCAAACAAATAAATGGTCAGTGTATGTACAGTCACCAAAAAAAAAAAAGAATAGATAAAGTATTTAATCTAACTGTACCTATGCTGGTATCCTGGCCGAATATCAGAGATGACATGAGGTTTCCCCATACTGTCGATGACTGAAAAATGAAGAAAAAGATGCCAAAGTATTGGTTGATGAGATCCTGGCCTTTCTTGTTGATTTTCTGGCCTCGCTCGTTTCCACTTATTGTGAGATAGGTGCATTTCGCCGACCACAGCGGTGAACCTCCCAAACCCAGAATGGCCGAGGTGGTCATCAGACTTGGCCTGCAGGCAAAAATTATTTAGAGAGGTGCTAAAAAGCATTGCTGATTTCTATCTAACTTAACTGAACTAACAGAACCTTCAGCTGTTAAATGTCGAAATTAAATGTTTGGGGTCAGTAAGTAGCAGCACAACTGTTTTCAACATGATATTAATAAGAAATGTTTCCTGAGCAACAAATCAGCGTTTTAGGATTTCTGAAGGATCATGGGACACTGAAAACTGGAGTAATGATGCTGAGAATTCAGCAGTTAATTTAAATTATAATATTACACTGTAATTTTATACTGTCAGTAGCTTGCATTGTTTAACAAATCAGTAAGTATAAAAAGCCAAGAAATGCACGGACCAGCCTGGCACAAGGTTTCCAAAGGAATATGCCACGTAACAACCCATAGAAATGACGATGGTCCATTTACAGCCCAGATTTTTGATCATTATTGGAGGCAGAAACATAGAGGACAAAATGATGGTCCCATAGATGACACTGAGCGAAATAACGCCCATTCCATCCTCAGCATTGAGACTGCTCTGTAACATACAAACATGTTTCCGTCAACATAAATACACGCACAAACCAACACCTGTAACAAACTAATTTCTGTAACAAATCAGTGTAAGAGTGTTTCCTCATTTAAATAACAGTTTTCTCTTTCAGGACTATTTAAAAGACAAAATGCTTGACATAAATCATTATGGTTTTAGAAGACTTTAATAAGATTTTAATAGCTTTAATTGCAATCTTGCCTCCCACCCAAAATTGTTTAACTTTCTTTTAATAGCAAATTTGTTAACATGAGTGATATGCTTTGCATATTTTCTGAGCAAAATACAAAGAATCATGTTTTAGTATATTTGTGTTGATATTTATGTGTGCAGTTTGTACATTTTGCCATGACTGATAATGCTGTCATTTACCATCATGCTACACAATTTATAGATCAATTTTTATTTGCACATCTATGCAAGAATATTATATCAAATATTATATTTTACTGAACATGCATTATCAATATAAAGATTTCGCAATTATTTCACAAGCCATCAGTATCAAACTTTCTCCAAAGCAATATACAAATGAGAAACATCTCTAATTTCTATTTGTTACCTGTAAACTCTGCAACCCTCCATATGCTGTGAATAAGAACAAAAATCCAAATGAAACCACCAGGATATTTTTGGTGGTTCGGCTCATAAATTTCATCATCCTGAAATCCTGTCAAAGGGAGGAATTCCTTCTGTAAAAGTTTCCTGTTAAAACAAAACAGACTCTAGATTGACTTGAAGTCACACTGAGTTAATATAGCAAGACTGGACACGCTCTAGGACAAAGTTCAGAGTAATGCAGTCATAAAAGCATCCAGTTTTTAGATGACCAAACCGGGGTCAATGAAGGAAACTGCTGATTTCTTATCAGTGACTAAAAGTGTTTTTAACAGAAGTTTTCTTCTGCTTTTTCCCATGGAACCGAACACATGTTGCTGTTCTCATAACGGTGAATTCAAAACATCGACCAAATTAAAAAATATATAAAACAAGTCTAGCATTTGTCTAGATTGTGCTAGTAGTCTTTAAAGTGGAATGTTTTTATGATGTCATTTTGTTAATTGTTTTATGGTCCCGTTGTTCAAGTGTATTCTGAGTAAATGTAGTCACGTCAGCCAAGACGTGCTGCACAGTTCAACAATAATATATTACGACCTCTAAAAACTGCAGATGCCAAGAGACTGTTGACTAGTTTTGTTGTTGGTGAGCATAAGAAACATTAAAAATCTCACCAAATAAATATAATTTTTGAATGAATATAATTTTTTTTTTAAATCAATTAGGTTCCATAACCCTTCTGTAATAATATATATACCAAATACATTTATCAGAAATTTATTGGGGGACCTTCCAGGAATCGTTGGGGATTTGAACTGATTAAAAACTTATCACCCTTTCATAGTTTGAACCTATTACAGTAGTAGTCCAGATCTGTATCTAATAAGTTACACCACTGCCTTGAGACCTGGAAGCTCAACACAATGAACATACTGTTAAAATTCAAAAACAATGTAAAATTGAACCATTTTTCTTCATGTGAACATATATATGCTTTAGTTGCAAAATTCTCTCTTTTTACACCCTTTTGTATTGTGTAATGAAATCTCATTCATTTATATATGAGGCTGTATTCTTTATTTGCCATGTACAAACCTTGGACTTTTGTTGCTATCGTAAAAAAATGTTGTTGGATTGTTGAAGATACTAGAGGTCGTGCAATAATGTGAATGTAATAACATTCATCATTTGCCATGACACATGGTGTGCAGCTTTAGCTTGCAATATTTATGCAGTAGCATGCCTCACATGCCTAATTGGTTTTATTCAAGGAGAACAGTGCAACCAAAAATTAAAACTTACTGAAAATGTACTCACCCTCAGACTTAGGGTATGTAGATGAGTTTTTCTTCATTGGAACAGTTTTGGAGAAATTTAGCATTACTTGCGCACCAATGGATCCTTTGCAGTGAATGGGTGTCGTCAGAATGAAAGTCCATAGAGCTGTTAAAAGCATAATATTAAACAAGTAATCACACAAATCTGATTCCAAATCAGTTAACACCTTGGGAAGTGAAAAATTGTGTGTTTGTAAGAAACAGATGCATCATAAAGATTGCTTCTATCCGTCTATCACTGCTTTCTCAAGTGAAAAAGTCACAAGGCATGAAATGATAAACTGGAGTCTTGTGCATTATTGTCATTTCAAACTATTTTCATTGAAGAAATACAAATATTTATTAAACAAAAATACAATATATGCACAATATATGACTCTGTACATAAATGATTCTTGTAATGACTTATTGTAATGAAATAAAATTTCCAATGAGAATTTACCAATGGGTTATTTACCATCAGTGTTTTGCATAAAACATTACAAATAACGTGAGTTATGTAATCAGATTACTTTTTTTTCCAAGTAACCAGTAATGCATTACTTTTTTATTTACAAGAAAATATCTGAGTTACTTTTTTCAAATAATTAACTCTAGTTATACTTTTTTCCCCCATTTATTGATTGAAAGCTCTCTTGTTGAGAAAAATCAGGAGTAAGATGTTACTTTAGTTCTAGGATAAATGTAAGCATGCATTAATTAAGCTCAATCATCTCACAAAAAAAAAATCAGTATTTCTCAAACTGATTAAGAACAGTGAAATGCCACTCAGAATTTGATGCAATCCTGCAATAATTAAATATGTTAAAAATATACAAATATCATTTGGCCATGTTCACACTGTCAGTTTTTGGGATTGACAACCGCATTTACTTACAGGTGTGAGTCTCGAAATGCCCCGTTCACACAGCAGCTTACAGTCGCTTTTTGAATATTGTCTGTATGAACGTGCAACAGGAGTCAAGCCTGTATTCCTTACCAGTAACCAGTATTTGAATTGTGTCAAAGCTCTTGGGGGGCCCCCTAACCAGACCCCCGAATTTTGGGAAAATGCATTTTATTAGACTGAATCACACACTGAAAGAACGATTCTAGCTAGTGTTTAAGCACTTACACCTCTTCTTATAATCACTGAAGCTGTCCATACACTGTATGATAAATGAATCTCTAACTTACATAGTTCGTACATCTGCACTTTGTTGCTTATGAGGGAATTCATGAGCTTCAGTCAGGAATGACTATTCTGAACACCTCTGATTGGTCACTGCATTCTAAACTCAACAGAGTCGTGTGTGATTGGTTATAATGCGCAACGCTGTAAAAACGCGTAAAAAATAAAATATGATTGAATGTGAGCAGGTCTAAATTTAACACAGCAATCGAATCTTTTCATTTAATTTTCATTAGTTTTATGTTTAAGTATTATAGTTTTATCAAAAAACCAGGGGACCCCCCAAGTATATCTTTTTGGGTGTTATGGGGGGTCCCTTAATGCTTATGGGAGGAAGAATACGGTTGTCACACCCGTAAATAACTGTACTGTGTGTGAACTTAACCGTATGGACTCAAATACGGTATTGACAACCGTATTCTGCTGCTGTGTGAACATGCCCTGTTGTAATCCAATTTTATTAACGTGTCTTTGCTGCTGACCTTCGATGGTCCAATTCAACCATACTAATAGCAAAAAATACTAATACTTTATACTTTTTTTTTATTGCTAAAGGATGTTGAACTTTCTTCTGTGTTGTTCTGTACAGATGTGAATTTCCTTTTTTTTCAGCCTGAGGATTTTGGTTTTTATATTGAAAACAAATAAACCACCAAGTAACGCTAATACAATTACATTGCATGAAAGTAACAAAGTAATGCAATTAGTTTCTTTTTTAGGGAGTAATGCAATATTGTAATACGTTAATTTTAAAAGTAACTTTTCCCAACCTCATTTACCATGACCTAAATATTGTTAGATATAAGTCTGATAATTTATGAGGAATTTATGCCTGATATGATAATCACCCTATATCTTATTTATCTTAATTTTTTATTAACCTTTGCACATGTAGGAAACATATTCATCATGGCAACATATGGATGTGTTCATTTATGTAAGATTTATAATTTGATTTACTGAGTGATATCAGGTGGATTTTTTTAATTCACTTTTATTGTGACTCACCTTTTACAGTCCACACTCTCAGATAGTGTTTTTCAGAAACTGATTTTGTCTCTGATTGTGAAATAAATATTGTTTTACAGCTGTGGGAGGTGGAAGTCACAACTGCACATCATTGACACCACCTAGCCATTATCTGTGCATTTCACTCCTGTCCTCAACATTCATTTGAGGTCTTATCATTTACAGTAAGTAATCACTTTACCTCAAATGACTTACAATACACTTAAGGTTATGTGGAGTTACTGTAAGTGTTTTGCTCTGGAGCACAGTGGTTGTTCTTATTATGCTGATTTAATTAGAGGCTAACCCTGAAACTTTACCAAATATACCTTAAGTCGCACTGGTATGTTTGTAGCAACAGCCAAAAATACATTGTACGGGTCAAAATGATCTATTTTTCTTTTATGCCAAAAATCATTAGGATATTAAGTAAAGATCATGTTCCATGAAGATATTTTGTAAATTTCCTACCGTAAAAATATCAAAACTTAATTTTTGATTATTAATATGCATTGCTTAGAACTTCATTTTAGACAACATCATAGGTGATTTTCTCAATTTTTTTTTTTTTTGCACCCTCAGATTCTAGTTTTTTAAATAGTTGTATCTTTGCCAAATGCTGTCCTATCATAGCAAACCATACATCAATGAAAAGCTTATTTATTCAGCATTTAAAAACTGACAATTCTGTTCCAGGGTCACAAATCATAATCTCCAGTCCTGACCTCTTGCTACTTTGCTTTGGATACTGAAAACTAATCCTATAAGCAAAATAGTATACCTATGAAATATTGATTTTCATCTATTTTACAGTGCCATTGTTTTACAATATATGGCTATTGCTGTATAACAATATTATAAAAGTGTTGTTATTATTATTATTCTATTCTCATTTGTTTGGCTTCCTAAAACACCAGTGTGAATGTAATTTAGACTGAGACAGTATGCCACAAAAAAGAGGGTTTAAAGTTTAGAGTCCTCTTTAAGGTTCAGGTACAAGTAAATTATTTTTTTCTAACTTAAGTTTTCTTAGTTAAGAACATGGGTTGGAGCTCTTAATTTGTCTTTTTTTTTAAATGTCGCAATAATTTTTTTGTTTTTTTTTTGTCTGTTTTTGCAACCTCAGATTCCAGGTTTTCAAATAGTTGTATCTCGGCCAAATATTGTCCTATCCTAAAAAATCATACAGTACATCAGCGGAAAGCTTATTTATTCAGCTTTCAGATGATGTATAAATCTGGAAATATAGCCAACAATACATTGTATTAGTCAAAATTATAGATTTTCTTTTACGCCAAAAATTATCAGAATATTAGTAAAGATCATGTTCCATGAACATATTTTGTAAATTTCCTACCATAAATTTATAAGAACTTAATTTTTGATCAGTAATATGAATCGCTAAGAACTTTTGATTTTTTTGCACCCTCAGATTCCAGATATTTAAATAGTTGTATCTCGACCAAATATTGTCCTATCCTAACAAACCATACATCAATGGAAAGCTTATTTATTCGTTTATTATGATGTTTAAATCTCTATTTAAAAAAAAAATGACCTATGACTGGTTTTGTGGTCCAGGAAATAGATGTTAAATAGATGTTATTTAGTCTCTTAATAACGCTGTTTTTTTTGTCCTGTTGTGTCCATAAAATATAATATATTTGTGTATTGTAAATATTTTATAATATTTCTTATTAATACATTTTTTCAATTGATTAATTCATTTAATATTTAATTTGATTCCACCTTTTTTTTCCGTAAGAGCGGGCACAGCTGTTTATAAATGTAATGTGTTGTTATTCTTCTCGTTATTTCCTATATAGCGGCTAATGAACCGTAAGTCTCGCCCATTAAAAAACGAATTACTTCCGAGTTGAAAAACAAGACATTACTTTAATGTTAGTGATTTTGGCACTTAAACTTAAAATTATTTTCATTTAGTTGCCAAGGTAAGTCCTGTAAGATAATTAGGGTAAGGTAATGGTTGTAATTGTTTTAGTTAATGACAACAGCACGTCCTCTCTTGTTTTGTACTCTAGTGATAAGATAAACACTTTGTCTCTAGGTTCATCCAGAGAATGTTAATAACATACCTTCTGACCTCCTGTTCCCTCTGCTTTACTGACATGGCCTGATAATGCACAATATATAATTTATATATCTTTTCTTTATTATTTTTGTTAATTTTAACAAAAAGCTATAATATTTCAATTTGAATACAGTTCATATAAAGTATATAAATATACTGTGCATAATATATTCTAATATATAATATATATTCAAATAATATATTCGAGTTCTGTATACTTAAAGTTCTTTGTTGTTGTTGTCATCACAAAGACGTTTCGACAGCTGAACAATCTGTAGCTATGTTGTTAAAGCATAATCCATTGATCGCGCTGTACTTGACAACTCACATCCTCGTTTTATTTCCTGTCAAATATATATATTATATATATATATATACATATATATATATATATATCTCTCTCTAGGGCGCTACCCGACATAAAGACGTCCTGGATATTGCTTCTACGAGTTCTACCACTAGAGGTCAGTGTTGAACAAATCTTGAGGCGATTTAACGTAAAGTGGTGTTTTGGCGTCTTTTACTGGTTGTATGAAGTCAGTTCCTCTCAGGTTCACACAGGTTTCTTAGTGAGTTCATCATATTAACTACCCTATGATCAAATTCCAATAGCCTAGAAAGACTCAAAATAATTACTTTTGAACATCATCTATTGTTTTATCATTTAAAAACTAACTTTTTTTATTTGTGACTCTGGACCACAAAACCAGTCACAATGGTAGTTTTTTTTTTTTATTTAGATTTATACATCATCTGAAAGCTGAATAAATAATCTTTCCATTTATGTATGTTTTTTTTTTAAAGATAGGACACTATTTGGTTGAGATACAGCTATTAATTTATCTGGAATCTGAGGGTGCAAAAAAAATAAAATAAATAAAAAATAAAAATATTGAGAACAGTGCCTTTAAAGTTGTCTAAATGAAGATCTTAGCAATGCATATTTCTAATCACAAAATTAAGTTTTGACATATTTACAGTAGGAAATTTACTAAATATCTTCATGGAACATGATCTTTGCTTAATATCATAATGATTTTTGGCATGAAAGAAAAATCTTTCATTTTGATCATTAAAATGTATATTTGGCTATTGCCCGTGCTACTTAAGACTGGTTTTGTGGGCCAGGGTCACATTTGTGAAAGTTTTTGCATAAATAACAGCTAAAGTCATGGGTTTAATTCCAGGTAATGCATGAACTGATCAAATGTATAGCCTATATCTTGAATGCAATGTTGGATAAACCAAATGCATGAATACATGAATGTAAATGCATGCTGAAGTTCTCGAACCAGGTTAAAACATACCTGCAGGAGATACTGTCTACACACAGCTTTGCAGTGCCTTTATAAGAGTTTGTCCAGTTTTCCCCCTTTCTCAACCCCCCTGTTCTTGTGCAAATCCCTTAAGGAATGCCAGACATTCATGCTGCAGTGGAAGTCTAATCTTCCAGGAAGTTAAATCACTCTGCATGGGCCGAACACCTGAGAGACTGAAATATAAATATATAAAACAGCCAAGCAGAACTGCAACCATGCACAGTTTGCATACCCGGAGGACACTTTTACTGTTTAAGCAGCTCATTCACAACTTTCAGAAACGTCCTACTGGAGGCATTCGTAGCCGTTCATCCAAATGCATGTACTAAGAGTAAGTGCATGATGTCATTCTAATGCTAGGAGGCGCTGGTGCTCAATACATTCAGGCATTTGCCACCAGGTTTCCATGACCCACACAAGTTCATTTGTTTTCTTTTGTATATGTGTGGTTCAGCAGGCGAGACGGGTTTTTCCTGCTGATAGCTGCCGATGACAGGCGTGAGTCACTCGCAGAGTGCCCATTGTTTGCTGTTTGCTGATGTGGATGTAGATCTGGAGGGCATTTTCTGTTGCTGGTCCCAGCACAATGCACAATGGCACAGAGATGCTGACACCCTACAAAAATGTCTTTATTTAGCAAAATTGAAACGGCTCACGATGACATGTGTGTGCTTCACCACTACTCCTCCCTGTTTCCCCTCAACTCATCCTCCCAAACGAGAGAAAGACAGGAAGGGAGAGGATGAGGGCTTTCCATTTGGTGGGTTAAACCAGACTTCCAGTCTCAAAAGTTTTGTGAAGTTCCAGTAGTTTTTACAGATTATAGGCCTATTTAATACCTGTTTCTTATATGATACTAAAACTTTAAGAATACTTCACTTGTCTGCTTTTAAGGTTTTTTGTTTCATTGGGATAGTGCTCTGGTGTCTATATTTTAGCTGCAAAGGTATAGGCATGGTCATATGGGCCCTTTTTACATTTCTGAGGTTCTCAGAAGTAAAAGTTGTGTAAACTTCTTTAGTGGTGGATGAGAGATTTCATCAAATAGTGAAAGGTCAAAAGGTCAAGGGCCAGTCCACCGAATGGGTGCCATTTCTGTCCCCAAGACATAACATGTACAAATATGCATAAAAATTAACTATAAAATACATCTTATTATTAAGCAAAGTGTCCTGCACATTAATCTGACTGCGAATTTAAAATATTTAATAAAAAAATATTAAAAACGACCTAAAATGAAAATATAGCATTTATGCATGTCCCCAGTGTCTAATACTACATTTTAATTAGGGCTGTAGCTATCGATTATTTTAGTAATTGAGTATTCTACCATTGATAAATCGAGTAATCGGATAAGAAGTTTTTCTTTATTAAAGAGCAATACTAAATATACAAGAGAAAGTAAGATAGGTCTCTTAAAATAAACAACTAATTTGTTTTCATTTTATAAAAATTAACATTTTTATTGCTGAAATTGCATACATTAATAACCATAAAAACTAAACCTATTTAATGCATTTGCCAAACTACATTCAAAATGCAAATACAAATATATCAATAAAAAAATCAGAGGGACATGAATGCATTTAACTTGCAGTTACAAATGCATAAATAATATTTAGTTATTTTAAACAAAACATTGAATACTTATATTTACATATATTTTTAAAATGAAGATACTTTAAATGTGAAATCAAAACCGCCAGTAGGTGTCAGCAAGTCACTGTTAAGTAAGTGAGTCATTGCCATTGAACTGAATCATTTAACGGGCGATTCATTCAAGAACGAAACACCGTCATGTTGTTCAAAGATGCAAAACACTGCTGTAACTGTTTGGAATGGTTATTTGTTGATGAAATAGAGCAAAAACAGGCAACATGCTGTCTAAAATGTAAGTCTCTTAATATTAACTTCATGTTTATTGATGAACTGTTGCATAAAATCAGTATCACATTTATAACCATGCTGAGGCACTCTTCGTTTGATACTGACTAACTTTCTAAATTTCTAACTTTCTGTGTGTAACAGAGAGAAAATGAGACAATCAGCATAAATGGCACTTAGTTTTTCACAAAACATAGCTAACTTAGGGACATCATAACCATTGATTTACGGGCTTAAATATGTCCAGCGTTTATCGGTTTGTGCGTCAGTAATAATTGGTCCGTGGGGAAACACAGTGTTCCGTGTGTAGTTACAGTAAATGGACTGAACGAAGCCACGAGGCAATTTTTTTGTATTCGAGTTACTCGAGGAATCGTTTCAGCCCTAATTTTAACAAGAAATATAATGTTTAAAATCCTTCAAAAAATTATTTTGCATTTTTGTGTACCTTCATATCCCATCTGCGATTTAAATATATTTATTTCAAAACAAATTTATAATATTTTAGATAAAATACACATTTTAGTCATGGTTTTCACTCAGTCCTGTTACCCTAACACATTCCTCCCTCTAAAAAACTGGGAAAATTCCACAAGACACATTTTCAACATAATATTGCAACATCTGGATCTTCTGAATGCAATGAAATGACCGCGCATGTGGTATTATTTTCTTTTCTGTACATTTTATGATATTGTAACTGTGGCAGGAAGCGTCATTATAAATATACCATCCTGTTATCTAAATGAATTTTTATATGTTACTTGTTTATATTAAAAATGCAAATCTTTGATGAATCACTATAATTTGCTGAGTATCCTTATAATATTAGTATGTATTTCACATGGCTATATTTTATGTATTTGCTCATTTTATCCTAAAATCTCAATCCTGTTACTTTCAGTCCTGTTACTCATATACTCATATATTCTATACTCATTTATAGTAACTGAGTAAAAGTAACAGGAATGTTTTATTAATGTAAATATTAGGCTACATCTATATTAATTTAGATAAATTTGAAAATGCATCTTTTTCTCAACATTTTGGCCTTTTATCCACAATAAAACAATGTATTTGCCCGGTGCAAGCATTAATACCTCACATGTGCAGTCAGACTTATATACTAATATAGTAGAAATTCATTCCTGTTACTAAATATTTTTTTCTTAAAAAAAAAAAAAAGTTAAACCACTATTTTTTAAATGAAGTTTGGTCCATCATTTGTCCCATTGTTTAATAGACTGCATCACACAAAATTGATAAGCTTGAGGTTTGAGTCACCTTTAAAATGAAAAAATAGGTTTGTGTACTTTAGAAAAATACACCTTGTGTAGATAAATAGTGATTTTTTTTTTAATGATAAATATTATTATTTTTGACCATGAAACCAACTATTTCTTTAAAATAAACACCTGCCTGAGGGGAAAATAAAGGAATTTGTTGACATATTTTTAAACATGCTTTTTAAAAGACATAAGAGTTTTGGTAACAGGACTGAGAAAAATCCATCCATCTTCCACTTCCACTTTAATTCTGTAAAAAATTAAATAAAGTTACCTGAGATGGACCAGTACAGACTTTAAATAGTTAAATATGTGTATTAATAGTTTCCATCTGAAAAAAAAAGCTAGAAAATACTTTTTTTTTGGAATAGTTTTGGAAGCAAATGGCACCCCTTCGGTGGAATGGCTCTCAAATGGTTTGTGAAACAGGTCTGTTAGTGAGATTTTGGCTACATTTTGCACGCCAAAGTCGGGCCATGGTGTAGCACTGCATGAAGCACTGCTTACTTAGAGGTCACTTCCAAGCCAAGCAGCTTTATATTGGTAAACCTGCCAGTTGGCGTGTTTAACAAAAGTTTAACAAATATGGAGAAAATATTTGTCACATGCCCTCAGCAAAATCCCAGGTGTGTCCGAAATCGCATACTGAGTACGTACTACATTTGAATATGAACTTACTTAGCGATCGTTAAAAAAGTAAGTTCTAAACAGTGTGAATATGGGTAGCAACTCATTAAAATTCAGATGTATTGCAATGACAATGTTGATATGGTCATGTGGCCTACAGCATTAGTTGCATCACTTTACCTCCATTCACAAATCCTCTCCCATAGCCTTATGGGACAGTAAACTGTCCATCAGTTGCACGCTTCAGAATCTCCCTAGAAGCAGTAGGTCATCCTGGTACTTTTTGCCTAATGTTTTTCGAATATTATGTTTTCGGACATACTATTTTTTGGTGTACTGCTTTTCGTGTACTGTATAGTATAGATGTATTTAATTTAGAACACAACTTATTTTCCAGCATGGAAGGAATCAATTTTCTGTGAATGCGCAAGACTTCAGATTCAGTGACCGCAATAGGAAAGTAACTAATAACTTGCATTAAAAACGCAAGAGCCGCTCTAATTGATTCAAACTCCATTCATTAGCAAAAGAACCATTCATTTTCAAATTTCAACATTGCTTGTAATGATTTTAAAAAGCACATAGTGATGGGTGAAATGAAGCTTTTCGAAAATCTGAATCAGTTAAACCACTGCATGGCAAAATGATTCACTTCAAAGCCTTCCAGTCGGATTGTGTATCACTAATTATTTGATTCAGATTGGGACTTCAAAGCGAGTATCAGGAAACATTTGAATTAGATCAGGACTTCGAAGCGCTTATTGTGAATCATTTGATTCAAATCAGGACTTCGGAGTGGGTTTGTGAATCTTTTGATTCAGATTCTTTCGTTCTTTTTTATTAAACGGTACAAAACATCAAATTATTAGGCAGTACATAAAAACAAATAAAAGAAATATACAGAAAGAAAGATACAAATCCCTTAAGAAAATCAACCATGGTTTAATTATAGTAATTAAAAATGGTAGCACGGATCTGGAATCATTTAATTTAGATCGAAACTATAGGAGCGTGTTCGCGAATCTTTTGATTCAGAATGGATCTTTGAAGCGTGTATCACGAATCATTTGATCGGAACCTCAGAGTGGATTCTTGAATCTTTTGATTCAGATCAGAACTTAACTGAACAAAGCGACCAGCTAAAATAACTGGAACCGGATGACACCGGAAACCTGACCTCACCAACTCTTAAATGGACGAATATTAATAGTGCATTGCGGTATTACGTTAACACAGGTATTGTCCAACACAGGGGCGTTTCTAGGATTTGAAAACATCTGGGGCTAGTAGTGGTGGATGGGAGCTCACATCATAATTACGTAAGATTTTGTAAGACACAGGTGGGTGAACATGGATCCTCCTAGGGAGGTCTGGGGGGCATGCCCCCCAGGAAGAAATTGATATATTTTAAAGTTAAATTCATTAATCTGGTGCACTTTGAGAGTTCAAAAATAAGAGCTATAAGTTAACCCATGTACAGTATGCAAATTGAACAAAGAAAAAAGGTTGATGACCTGACTCACCCCTCTTCTGATACTCTGGAAACATTGGATCATGAATTCATCGTGTGAGCAAAGTCATATTGTGCTTTCGATTTTAGTTGATTTGCCAAAGCAGTGGCACAAAACAACATTGTTACGCTATGAAAAAGTAGTAAATGGTAATCACTGCAAATAGCAAACATATCAGTATTATTACAAAATTATAACTTTACAAAAATATATTACACAAATAAAATAATACATTTAAAAATATATATTTGCATGCAAAAATAGGGCCTCATTTATTTATTTATTTATTTATTTTTCAAATTCCATTCAATTTTTTTTTTCTTTTTTAATTTTACTGGACTCCTTTTTAGTGGGTAAGTTTATTTTTTTATTAATCAAAAAACATGCCTGATTAATTAAAACAATGAAACGTATACAATTTAACGTCAATTTATCAAAAGTTAAGTTATGTTTAGGGACCTTATATTTTATTGTGTTATTTGTTTTAGCATGTCTACTTATTTAAATGCATAAAACAACTTTTATTTATTTCTACAACAGCCTTATGAAATTCTGTGTTGTATATTTTAATTTTTTCTGGTTATGAAATCAAGGCATAAAATGTTAATTTATCTTTCAATTCATGCAAATTAAATTGTATTTTTGGCAAACAAAGGGAATGTACTAATAAAATTTAAAAGATGGAAGAAATATTGTGTAACAAAGTTTTATTCCTTTCTCAAAAACAATAGTAGTAGTAGTAGTAGTAGTAGTACTGTAGGTACGTACATTTTACTGAATGATAGTAATGTATTTCTGCCACAATGTCTATACAAGCTAAACCGTACTTTTATTTTGACGGGTTTTCGTGAATACCTTTACATTTCTGTGAGTATATAAACCTGGGTTACTCAAATGAAACAGTGATCTGCTCACGAAGTACTCAGAGCAGTTCTGGAGATGTTTTTCATGCATTTTTTTTATGGCAGACGCTGAAATCACCGCGAGCGTCAAGCACTTGTGTGTAGTAAAGGAAACCGCGCCTGCGTCTGCACCATTCATTCATAAAGAGACACGCAGAACATGCAGGATTCATATTTATATGGTATTTTGCGGCGTTATTTACAGAAACTAGTCTATATCGCGATTTGTTTTAAGTGTAATGACCGGCTTTTGATTAATTCATTCAAACTTTGAGTAATTCCGTGAATCCCTCGGAAATCATAGAATCACAGCGATAGAAAAACATTCGGGGCTAAAGAAAAATCTTTCGGGGATCGAGCCCCGAATGATTAGCCCTAACGACGCCCCTGGTCCAACATGTAGTGTTCATGCATTGAAAACATCCTACTTTGAAAGACGCGATTGAGCTGAACATGAATTACCTTATATTATGAAAACTGTTTCTGTATCTATAGAGACTTACACATATGTAGGTTTAAATGTAGCTTTACCTATAGGTTTCCTAAAGAAAACAATTCCATTGAATGGAACATCCATGAGCAGTCATTTGTTTTTTTTTTAAACAGTGGATACCTGCTCATCTAGACATTTCAATGAGACAAAAGTAACAAAACCCACTGTCTCAAGCACCTTATCAAATCTGTGTGATCAGTGATGATGAGACAAATTTACAATGGCTGTTTCTGATTCAGAACTGAGTCAGATAGGGGGCCCGCATGAACGACACAGACGGAAGACATATTAGCGATCATGTGTGAGGCGTTAAAGACAGGATTTTCTGCTGAATGAGTGGTGTCAAGGTCAGGAAGAAAGAAATAAGACAGAAAAGGAGTTTAACTGTGACAAAAAAACTAGCATGAATTATTCATTTACCCCTTTTTCATACGCTCCTCTTCACAGCACACAGTCCTGACAGCTTTATTTCAGCTCGGTCTAGAAAAAAGAGTGTGGCTTTCTGCACCTTCTTACTTCTCAAAATGGCCTTTTAATTAGGCTGACAAATTACAGTCGACGTTCGCTGCAGCTATTGGGGAAAGGAACTGTGGGAAATTTGTGTTCCTCAAGCTTTCTTTTGTCTGCTGACTGTAAAGAGAAGTAGCAGCCGGTGGGAACCTATTATTGAGACAAAAATTCAAAGCACTACCATTAGCATCTTCTAAAAGTAGCAGTAGCTTCTTTACCTTGAATACTTTATCACACACAGATTTTTTTTATTTACAGCATTTGTAATGTGTTCTTTATTAAATAAAGTGCAATGTTTTGCAATGTGTTGATTAACATTTATAATCCCACAGATATATGTGTGTGTGTGTGTATACATATATATATATATATATATATATATATATATATATATACATATATACATATGCAGTGACAGGAATTTGAGGTTTCATAAAAGATTTGCCTTTGACTTCGACCTCTGGTGGAGAAAAACAAAGAGTTGTGAGTAACTGCATGGACTTGTCAGTGGGATGTCTCATTACAGTCATAAATACACCTTCTGTTAAAGTAATAGTTTATCCAAAAATGAAAATCGTGTCATCATTTACTTAAAAGAATGTGATCATAAATGCGAACACACTGGGGTACAGTAGTTGGATGGTGTCGTCTGCTGTTATATCTCCACAAAAGTCAAATCAAACCTTCATCCTAGCTGATTTGGGTTTATCTGCTTCTCTGATTTGCTTTTTTTTACACTGGCTATCACTCTGTATAGACTTCAAACTACATTCACTGGCAAAATCCAGATCATAAGAGCCATTCATTTTCAAATTTCAACAACGTTTGTAATGATTTTAAAAAGCACGTACTGATGGGTGAAATGGAGCTTTTCGAAATTCCAAATCAGTTAAACCATTATGTCTAAAATGATTCATGTTTCGAAGCGCTCCACTCGGTTCGCGAATCATTTGATTTAGATCGGGACTTCAAAGCACGTATCGCGAATCATTTGATTCAGATCGGAACGTCGAAGTGGGTTCGTGAATCTTTTGATTCAGAGCGGAACTTTGGTGCACGTATCATGAATCTTTTTTCTGAATTCTTTCTTTCTTTCTTTCTTTTTTTATTAAACAGTACAAAACATCAAACCATTAGGCAGTACATAAAAACAAAGAAAAAAGAAAGAGAATATATATTGAAAGAAAGATACAAAATTAACCATGATTTAATTGTAGTAATTAAAAATAGCAGCGTGGATCGCAAATCATTAAATTTAAATCGAAACTATAGGAGCGTGTTCGCGAATCTTTTGATTCAGATCGGAACTTCAAAGCGTGTATCACGAATCATTTGATTCGGAGTGGATTCTTGAATCTTTTGATTCAGCTCAGAACTTTGAACCAAGCGCGTATTGCGAATCATTTGATTCAGATCGGGACTTTGGTTGTGTGTATCTTGAATCTTTTTTCTGATTTCTTTCTTTCTTTCTTTCTTTCTTAAACAGTATAAAGCATCAAACCATTAGGCAGTACATAAAAACAAAACAACGAAAAAAAATAAAGTATAAAATTAGAAGTAGAAAGTAGAAAATTAACCATGGTTTAATTCTAGTTTACCATTTGTATAACCTTTTTTTTTTTACAAAATAACATGGTTAAACTACATGGCAAAAAACATGGTTAATTTGTGGTTAATTATTATGGTAAAAAAAAAAAAACATGGTTAATTTGTTGTTTCCATGATTTAGCTGTAGTAACCTTAGTTAGGCTTTTTTTTTTTGTGGTTTTAGTAAAGCAAAGGTTAATTTTTGTAAGGGATGTGTTGCCAGGTTGACAAAAAAGTATTACACCTTAAAAGGATACATAGGATAAATATAGAATTTTTTTAGGATAAACAGCTTTGGATAGTTTACATATACTTGTCTAGATCAACTGTGAATAAAGAAAACAGCTAGATTTTTGTTTATGGATGTAAAATTTAGCTAGCAGGAAACACAAATTAATTAAGTTCTATTTTGTTATATTCCCTTTTGAGTAATCAAACAATCCTAAGAAAACATCTTTAAGACTGCTGCTGTAATTTTATTGATTTTACATAAACAAAATTGTGTTTTTATTGTCTGATGAATATGCTAACATAAAAAAGCTCTCTATATGAATTATGAGTATGTTAGCTACCATAGCTGTAAATAAAGAGTTTAGATGACATGAAAGTCGATCATAAATGCAAAAATGTTTGATTCAATGTTCCTAGAGGTAAAAGTGATCAGTTAATAATAACTGTTCATGCAAATCTATCATATGACTTAGAATATAGTGCATGAGTCATACTGAGCACTTTAATGATACTTTTATGGTGTTTTTGCATCATTTTTGAAGCTTGAATGCATCATTCCTCAGTTTAACTGAATAAATGATGACAGAATTAAATTTTTGGCCTGAACCCTTCCTTTAATCTTCAATCGTACATTCTGACTGCGAGAGTCCCCTGTGTATCCAAACACTGTCTAGACGTTTGTTTTTGCATTATCAGACCTTCAGCAAGAAACAAATTCTTTTGATATGCAACACACTGCACTTTTTCTGCTTGCAGCTTGTCTCAGAGGAAAAATCCTGAAATAGAAATATGCCAAATTAGTAAAACCTTAAAGGTTCACCCAAAAATGAAAATGTACTTATATTTACTCACGCTCAGGCCATCCAAGATGTATGTAAGTTTGTTTTTTCATCTGAAAAAGATTGGGAAAACTTTAGCATTTTACTTGGTCACCAATGGATTCTCTGCAGTGAATGGGTGCCGTCAGAATGAGAGTCCAAACAGCTGATAAAAACATCAGAGTAATTCACAAGTAATCCACACCACTCCAGTACATCAATTAATGTCTTGTGAAGCAAAAAGCGGTGTGTTTGTATGAGACAAAACCATCATTAAAGCATATTAACTTCAAAACATCACGTATGCCTAAAAGAACACGTCCTCCAGTGAAAAAGTGTATCAAAATCAACTAAAATATTTGTTTAGAACAGTTTTAGGTCACTGAAGAAAGCAATGTTATGGATGGGGGATTCATAATTTGAAGTTAAAAACATTTTAATGATAGCTTTGTTTCTTGCAAACATGCAGCTTTCCACTTCACAAGATGTTCATTTATGAACTGGAGTCATGTGGCTTTCTTGTGGATTATTGTGATGTTTTTATCATCTGTTTGGGCTTTCATTCTGACGGCACCCATTCATCCACTGGTGAGCAAATGATGTAATTCTAAATTTCTCCAGATCTGTTCCCATGAAGAAACAATCAACAATCTTGGATGGCCTGAGGCTGAAAGCCAACTTACTGATCTGCGATATTCTTCTTCTTCTTCTTCTTCTGAGACAAAACTTAGTCAGTATCTCTTCCCAGAGCTTTAAAGCTACAACCACCATATTCGGTTGAGACCTTCAAACCGGTCTGAAGTTAGTTGCTATATTTTTTCTGACTGATCTGGCGTATGGTTTTTGAAAACCAGACTATCAAAACCACTTAAAATCACATAGACTTTAATTGAGGGGGTGAAAAGTTTTATACAAAGTATATGGTGCATCTTAGCTGTTTATTGCTATAGCAAAGACGCAAAAAACAGTTAAAACCAGCCTAAAAACAGTTAAACAGTTAAAACTGGTCTCCCAGGCTGGTTTTAAAGTGGTTTTGGCCACTTTTTAGCTGGACAGGCTGGTCTTAGCTGGCCAAGCTGGGAGACCTGTTGAAAGACCAGCCAAGGTTAAATCAGCTATTTTCAGCTTAAACCAGCTAAGACCTAAGTAACATGCTACAGACTTGCTAATCATGCTAACAACATGCTAATAACATGCTAATCATGCTAGCAACATGCTAGTAACTTGCTAATCATGCTAACAACATTCTATTAACATGCTAATCATGCTAGCAACAAGCTAGTACCTTGTTAATAGTGTTAGAAACATGCTAGTAACATGTTAATCATGTTAGAAACATGCTAGCAACATGCTAATCATTCTAGCAACATGCTAATAACATAATCATGCTAGAAACTCATGCTAGCAACATGCTAGTAAGTTGCTAATCATGTTAGTAACATGTTACAAACTTGCTAATCATGCTAACAACATGCTAATCATGCTAGCAACATGCTAGTAACTGGGTAATCATGTTAGCAACATGCTAGTAACTTGCTAATCATGCTATCAACAAGCTAGTAACTTGTTAATAATGTTAGAAACATGTTAGTAACATGTTAATCATGTTAGAAACATGCTAGCAACATGCTAGTAACATAATCATGTTAGAAACTCATGCTAGCAACATGTTAATCATGTTAACAACATGCTAGCAACATGCTAGTAACTTGCTAATAATATTAGAAACATGCTAGTAACATGTTAATCAGGCTAGAAACATGCTAGCAACATGCTAATCATGCTAGAAACTTGTTATCAACGTACTAATCATGCTAGCAACATGTTAATAACATACTAATCATGTTAAAAACATGCTAGCAACATGTTAGTAACTTGCTAATCATGATAGAATCATGCTGTTAACTTCTAATCATGCTACTAACATGCTAGTAACAAGCTAACAACATGCTAGTAACATGGAAAATGCAAGCAACAATCTAATCATGCTAAAACATGAAAACAGCATGTTAAATCATGTAAGCAATGTGCTAAATCATGATAGCAACATCAATTTTCATACTTTTACAACTGCTTCAAACTTTCAGGCTAGGCTTTCTCAGGCCAACTCAAAGTTTGTTCTCAAACTTTACTCATCTAGTTTATGGACTGGAGTCATGTGGCTTATTTGTGGATTCTTGTGATGCTTTTATCAGCTGTTTGGACTCTCATTTTGACGGCACCCAATCATCCACTGTTGAGCAAATGATGTGATGCTAAATTTCTCCAAATCTGTTCCCATGAAAAAATAATCTACATCTTGGATGGCCTAAGGGTGAGTACATTTTCAGCAAATTTTCATTTTTGAGTGAACTATTCCTTTCATTTTTGTGGCTGTTTCAGTAACCAGACACTATAATGTAAACGCTTTGCCAGATGAGTTTCTTTCAGCTGTGCTTGAGTGTGTGTGTGTGTGTGCGTGTGGGTGGTAACTCTCTCTTATACACCGCAGATGCAGAAGCTGCACCGTTGCTATGGTAAACGCAATTAACAGGTGCAACTTCAAGGCATCTCTTTTTCACTTAAAGCTCATGAAACGTCCCCCATAATGTTTTATGGGTCTGTTTAAACTGCTGGTCCTCTTCAGACCGATTCGACGCACATCAGTTGAATGCAAGCGAGAGGAACTTATTGTTTGTCCCATGTAAACTGAATTATATCAGCGTGGAGCAGCAGCCTCTCATAAAAGCTCACTAGCGGGGCTCTCTGTCTGTGTAGACGGCTAATCAGATGCGGAGACGTCTGCCACTTGACAAGTACCGAAGCTCAATGAGGTGACGCTTTCCCTATTGCCAAGCCATCACCACGGAAACGGCATTCCGTGCCAGAGCGCATCCTCAGGGACTGGAGGCGACTGCCCACCGCTTCTATCTGCACTAAATAAGTGGGTTGAAAAAGAACTGTAGAGAGCAGACTCTTCCCCTGAAGACTTCCTCTGGCTCTCTAGGCGCCGAGGCCTCTGCTGTCTCACTGTAAAGCCACGCTAATATCAAACACAGCTGTGCCGGCAGAATGCTATCACGGGCCAAGAGCTGGCAATTTGTGTCAGTAGCTGGAGTGCTGCTCCAATTTGGTGACCATTTGGTTGTTAGCTTAGGACGTTGGTGCAAACTTACACCAACACTGAAGGTTTTTACATTCAATCAGCCTTGAAAATCTGATCAAAAACTATCACAGAAACGACAAATGTGTCTGAAGAATTTAAAAGACATGCACGTCTGATGGCATTTAAGTGCCACATTAAAAATAAATCTAAGATTACGAGATTAAAGTAATCGTTCACTTAATATTTCAACTTTATTCTCATAATTTTGGCTTTATTTTCAAAATATTTTGACTTTATTCTTATAATTTTGACTTTATTCTAAAAAATTTTGAATTGATTCTCGTATTGCTGCGACTTTATTCTTGTAATTTTAACTTTATTCTCCAAATATTTACACTTTATTCTCCAAATATTTAGACTTTCTTCTTGTAATTTTAACTTTATTCTCAAAATATTTAGACTTTATTCTCGTATTGCTACGACTTTATTTTCGTAATTTTGACTTTATTCTCAATACATTTCTCAACTTTATTCTCATTAATTTGATTTTATTCTCTTATTACTTTGACTTTATGCTCGTTATTTTGACTGTATTCTCAAAATAGTTCGACTTTATTCTCAATATTTTCTCTTTTACTTTTTTCTCAAAATATTACGACTTTAATCTCTTTAAGTCTTGAAAAGTGTCAAAAATGTGTTTGAAAATGGTTTGGTAAACAATGTCATCTATTCAAAAACAAAAGTAGAAAATTGCATTATATGTGGAAATACACATACAGTATATGGAAATTAAAAAGCCTAGTGCACTAGGCTACTTCAGAGCTGTTTCCTAAATATGTGTGTATTTCTGTGTATTGTATGTTACTTTTGAATGTTTTCAGAATGTTCTGAAAGAAATAGTAACCTTTAAAAAATGTCAGACAAACGATTAACTAAAACATTTTAGAAGTGTTCCACAAATTATGTATAAATAATGTTTTTGTGCTAACATTTTGGGAACATTAGACTACATTTAAAAAAAAATGCTGGGTTAAATATTGACAGACCCAGTGACTAGTTTGTTTTAACCCAGTGGTTGGGGTAAATGTTCCAACCTATTTTGGGTTCATTTTAAACAAGAAATATAGTAATATTTAAGCAATAGTTGAGTTAAATAAAACTACCCAGAAGGGTTAAAGCAACTCAGTTGCTGGGTTGTTCTGGGAGAACATTTGTTCATAACTTTAGAGAACCAGTGTTCTAAGAATATTCCCTGTTAGCTGGAATTCCAACATTGTTTTAAGTATAGTAACCTTAGTATTTTTAAATAAAAATATAGAAACAGAAAATGAACTGCCACATGTTAAATGTAATTTCCCCCCTAATTTCTTAATGTACATTTTTGCGTGTATGATTCTCTCTTATTCATTCACTCTCTAAAGTTAAACAAACAGTTAGACAGTTCTCAGATATACTGCCTTTTATTTATTTATTTTTACATTTTCTTTCATATAATGATTTAAAAAGTTCACTTTTGTTTTTCATGAAATGCCATTACATGTATTTACTCATTTTCACAATGGAAACAAATTTTTAACATATTGCTAAAGTTGGATTTGCCCATAAACACTACTGAAGGAAGAACTAAAACCAGTTTCCAATGTGATGGAAATATTCATCATCATTAGGATGTGTGGGACAGCTGTGTAAACGGTATGTTTTCCCAACAGGCCTTGTGGACCACTCCTAAAAGTGAGGGTGAAGTCTGTGTTAAAAACTAAACAGTATTACCCAGCATGCTTTGCAACCAGGGTCTATTTTACTGTAAATGTGCATGTTGTGTACCATTGTTGAGTAATATAGTCTGAAAATTGCATTGTTTTGTATTTGATGTTGTTCCTACAGGCTACCTTTTCTGTGCATTTTTTGTAGTGTGATATAATTTAAATCAATTTGTGGTTGTATTATGTTAAAACGCATCACATGCTAAATAACAAAATGCAAAGTTTACAACAGATAATTAAATTGACATAAAATATTGCACTCTGCCAACTAAAACAGGATGTAACTGTAATTATAGTACTGCAGAATATGCTGACAGTGTCAGTTGCTTTAAAACATTCTTCCACAGTGTTAAATACCACATAAGCTTTGACTCCACTGCATGGACACCAAGCCTGAAGTAAGTATTATTCCAGATCTGTAATTTTTAGGCCTTGAAAGTTTGTTGTCTGTCACCGTATGTGAGATTCAGCCAGCTTTCTCTCAGTGAGAAAGTGATGTATGTGGGTAGAAGATGAGTACACAGCGTGGGTAATTAGTCTCGTTGGGTCTGAGTTCAATAACTTACAGATGGCTGGGTGGATCAGTCAGACAAAGCAGAAATGTTTAGCTTAATTCTCTTTGTGTTGTCCATTTAGACACTTTTGGCTCTGGTTAAGTCATGCAACTTGAAGCATCCTGCGATGGAATTCAGATTTATGGTGTTATTGTAAATGAGTCATGATTTGAAAATTTTCACTAAAATATGTCAGTTTATGGATTTAAAATGGGTTGCAAACAAGATTTCACCTTGATTTAGTACATTCAACATGTGCTTATGAGCTGTTCTGTGCGAATGTCTCTTCCATAGTTCACTTCCATAGTGCCCTCTGACTATAGACAAGTATGACAGATATGTCAGTAAAAGTTTGTGCTGGGATACAAAAGTTAAGGCATGCGCAACACCAAAGCATAAAATTGCACAATTTTTTTTAAAAGCAATTTAGCTAAAAATACATGAATGCATTTACTCCTTTTACTTAAAATGGATAATATGTTTTTCCGGCCCCATATGAAATATTTAGTTTTGAAATGTGGTGCATTACCATTGTGTGCAAGCTGATATAAAAAGAGATGGAGTTTTTTAAATCATGGATGATATTCCAGAGAAGCAAAGGGTGTGTCATATTTAGTTACAGCTGCTTTCGTTTTTTGTTCCCTAAAGAGTAAATGTGCTCAAGACACTGCGTTCCTAACTTCATATTCATCACTTTTTTGGTGGTTGGGTTTCCAAGTAAGAGAAGTACCACACCTAGCATTTATAGTAATATCAACATGTAACTGCATTCACAGCCAATTTTACATGTTTAATATGACGTATATTCCAATAATATATTCATTGTAAAAAAAAAATGAAGAGCATTTCATTCCATCTCAACTTTAATTTATATAATAAATAAATGCATTCTATTTTGCTATCATTTATATTTAGCATTGGATTTACTGTACAAACACTAAAAATTATGTACACTACCAGTCCAATGTTTTTGAACAGTAAGATGTTTAAGTCTCTTCTGCTCACCAAAACGGCATTTATTTGATCCAAAGTACAGAAAAAAAGTAAAATGCTGAAATTTTATATTTTAATATATTTTAAAATGTAATTTATTCCTGTGATTTCAAAGCTGAATTTTAGCATCACTACTTCAGTCACACGATCCTTCAGAAATCATTCTAATATTGTTTTTTGCTGCTCAAAAAACATTAAAAAACAGCTGAGTAGAATTTTTTCAGGTTTTTGTCATTGAACAGAAAGTTCAGAAGAACTGCATTTATCTGAAATAGAAATCTTTTGTAACATTATAAATGTCTTTATAATCACTTTTGATCATTTTAAAGCACCCTTGCTACATAAAAGTATTAATTTCTATTGTTTCCAAAAAAAAATTTTTTTATTTCAGATAATAATAATAATAAATGTTTCTTAAACAGCAAATAGGCATATTAGAATGATTTCATGAAGGATCATGTGACACTGAAGACTGGAGTAATGATGCTGAAAATTTAGCTTTGATCACAGAAATAAAGTATATTACAAATACAATATATTTAAATAGAAAGCACTTATTTTAAATAGTAAAAATATTTCACAATTTTACTATTTTTGCTGTACTTTGGATCAAATAAATGCAGGCCTGGTGAGCAGAACAGATTTCTTTAAAAAACATAAAAAAAACTTTTGACTGGTAGTGTATATACACAAAACATGTATAATGCTAAATTGCTAAATATAAGTTAAATAAAATATAATGCATTTATTTATTATATAAATTAATTCTATAAATTATATATAAATATATAGTTTTTATATATTATTCAGTTTTTATATGTGTTTAATTTTTAGTTCATAAATAAAATATGTAATACATTTAATTTATTTGTTATTTGTACATTTTTAGCAAAGGTTTTATCCTTTGTGCAATATATCCTTCTGAATATATAACATAAAGTATAAATTCCTTCTGATCTGTCAGTGACGCTTAATTGTCTACATTAATGTAATGAAATAATATATGCAAGGCAGTAGAGATCAGGATGCAGGATGTTGCCCTTGTTGCACCTTCCTTCCCCCTCCACCCTGCAGCATGAACATTCCTCAGTTTTTATTGCTAGAGTGCATGCGTTCATGTATAATGCCTATTCTTATCACAGAAGAAGATTGCAGATATAAAGATACCCTAAGTGCTTTCAGATGTCAGTTGAAGAACTGAGTTCAAAGTTCAGTCTTAAACTTCAGCATTAAAATAAGCATGCATATGCACGTGTGGAAGAGGAAGATAAAATAAAACCGGTGTTAAAAAGACGCCCCGCAGACCGCAGCAGGAAACCATATTACTTTGGCTCTCACCAGCTTCCTGTTTCTACCACAGATATTACAGTACAGCTTGAGACACTGTGATTTACTTATTGTTACCCTTGACATCACTACTTCCACCATGGGATAAAAAAAAATTAAAAATGTAAATTGCGACTTTTTATCCCACAGTTCTGACTTTTGTCACAGTTGCAAGATGCAAACTCAGAATTGTGAGATATAAACTAATCCTGAGAAAAATGTCATTGTTGCAAGGCTTCCAAGAAAGAAAAGTCAATTGCCAAAAAGTATATTTTTAGTTTTGTGATAATTTTCTGATTATTTACAGAGTTGAGCACAGTCACCGAGACAGGTGTGATTTCTCAGGACACATTTTTTTGCTGATCAGGTAGCAGGGATATTTTATGTGTGGTATTCAAAAGAAGCACTTACAGTGCTTTTAATAAAATCTTTTGAGTTGTGCTTTGTCAGTTTCTGCCCCAGGATCTGCATCAATATGAAATAAGATGGATCGAGATGAAGAAAGCTGCCACAAAGAACGCTGACTCACAATGCACATATCAGTTAGAAAGCAAATGATGATTTATTTGCCAGTCTGTCTTCTCTTTAATTTGCCCTTCAGATGGACAATTGATGTCTGACTCTCCAGACCACCAAAGTGCAGCACTAGACAGAATCTTCCTACAGCGTTGTAAAACCAAGACCAGACAAAATGTAAATTAGTGATGCGTTTTGCATCGGTTTTGTCTGACCTTTTGTTTTGGGCCATTGTGTTAACATGATACCAACATTTTGTTCATTAACCATCTAATTAGATTTTTACATTTTCTGAAGCTACACGATTTCTGTTTTGTTCAGCTCAAATGGGCTGGGATGAGTTATGCAATGTTTAATACTTAGGACCAAGGGTTTTGAAAAAACATATCTTGGAAAGGACAGCTGATTTATTAAAATAGTCTAGGTCTATCTACAGTTTACATCTGAATTATAATTCAGAGCTCTATGATGATGATGTAACAGGCTCATATTGAATTAGTTTTGATATGGTGGATTGTCCTGCTTCATTGAGCTGATTGCTTTGCAGATGTGCACAGCTGGCCATGTCAGGTCTATCATGAGCAACTTTATGCATGTGTGTCTGTTAAAAAAATACAAATAAAATAAAATAAATGAAAAAATACATATGCAAAATCTGCCATACATATATATATATATATATATATATATATATATATTTTTTTTTTAATTTGTTTATGTAGTCACGTACAGACACGTACATACAGTTGCTTGTGATAGACCTGACATGGCCAATATATATATATATGTATTAAATCGATAATTAAAAAATAATATAAAATAAAAATAAGTATATATTTGGCCAAGATACAACTATATTAAAATACTATAGAAAACGTTTTCGGGAAAAAAAGAAAGAAAAAAAAAAAATATATATATATATATATATTCGAATTAAAATGTATTACAATAAAAACAAACAAACAAAAAATCTCTTTTATCGCGTCAAGCCAATTGCAATATATATATATAATTTAATCGAACAACATAAGCGTACACGAAAGTATTTGGAATGGAGCAGCAAGTGCCTGACACGAGTAGTTTCTTCCATTATTTGTTGCTGTCAGCGTCCCTGGTGAATTTTTGTGTGGAATATAGGGGGCGCGCGCACAACTCCAGTCAGTCCCACCACTTTGCCACAGGGAGCGCGCACGGAGCGAGATAAGACAAACGAGAGCTGGGAACGCGGAAACAGTACAAGCGGTTGACGATAGAGCTGAGGTGCATTAACCGGCGACTGCGGGAAAGAGCGACACTCACCACAGAAACCGCGTTCGAAAGCCCAGTTTCTGGGTGTAACAGATTCACTTTTATTTCAGGTCCTCGGATAAGAAGCCCGTTTGAGTGGATAAAACCGAAGCAGCGAGGAAAAAGGCGGATTGTTTCTCTCTCCGGCTTGACTAGAATTAGTCGGGATTTGAGAATGTCGGGGAGCCGAGAGGAGGAGCGGCGGAAACTCGCCGACATCATCAACCACTGGAACGCCAACCGGCTCGACCTGTTCGAGATCAGCCAACCGACTGAGGTGAGTCCGCGGAGCCGCCAACGAGCGCAGGCCGCACGGCTCTCCTCACTGTCCGTGCCGCGAGATTCATTCCCCCAGGAAGCGAGATTGTTATAGTAAAGCAACGTGCGCTTGATATGTCATAGATTATCTTTTTTAATGTCTAAGTGGCTCTGGAAAGGTTAAATCACGACGGGAGCTGTATTATCACTTATCTAATGCATTTATGAGTCAGTTAATGGAAGGTTATGCCTATGTTAGCGGTGAGGTGAAGCATCAATAGTCTAGTATGAATAAAATGCGGACACTTTTAGCTGAGTCCCTGTTGCTGTTGAACACTGGCCTTTTCATTTTAACGTTACGTTGAAACGTTTCATATAATGCCCGAGCCAGTCATTTACCGGGCTAAAATCGGTGCTTGCAGTTTGTAGCAGAGAGCTGCATGCAAAGCTGTCAGATTAGATCAGAGCAGCTGCATAATAGTGCTGGATGATGTTGTAGAATAGATGAATGTAATAAACGTGGTTTGTTAGGATGTCTATCGATGGTCAACAGAAACTGGTCATATAAGTGATGTAACCTGAAATGCACTCTTTTATTTGCACAGTGTATGTTTTCAGGTATTTATAACGCAAGCGTTATGCATGTTGTCACTCTGGTGCATGAGAATGCGTTGCTATTTTGGCTTAAATATTAGCTCAGCATATTTTAGATGCATCTAGCGGGATAAATGGTGTGTTTAACGTGCGTTGGTTTTGCATGCATGTGCTTTAGCATCTGCAGATGTATTGGATTGCACGGCAGATTTGGTAGGGGAATTAGTGTTTTTAGGCGGGCAGTGCATGAATGCATTGAATGAAGGGGGTTGGGGGTAAAGCATCAGGTCGGGGGTCTTCCCTGCTGATTTACTGGAAACCCCCGTAGGCTCTGAGAATATTCTTTGGCCCTTAATAATTCATGCATAAGTGATATTGAGCCCCCGGGGCACCTGCTGATGCGACATAATAAACGGGTAGATTAGGTTTGTTTTCGTCTGAAGAGGGTGATTAGGAAGAAGTGGACAATGCATTAACAGAACCTCACTGAGAAACCCCTTTAAGAGCACAAACTCCTAAGATCAGCAGGAGTGTTGAAGAGCAGATGATGACGTAATCGTCTCGTCCTCCAACCAATTGTGACAGCCGATTTGCCAAGCCTGCTTCTATTGTCACATTTTATTCACTGGCACATTGTGTAACTAGAGATGTACTGATATTATTTTTTTTTACATCCAGTACTGATTGTTTTTGTTCCAGTAACCAGTGTGGAGAACCAATTTTTATTGTAGTCATTTGTTTGTTAAACGATAATATAATGTAAATTAAAGATATGTATAGAATCGAGTCTTACATATACATAACAGTTCAGATAATTATTAGTTATGCCATGATACTGCACACAGCTGTATTTCAATCTAAGTGGTTGCATATTTATTTTTGCCTTTTTGTTTTGAGCTGACTAGGGCTGTTAAGCCTAAATGTTTTGCATTTCTCACTTGAGATGAATGGCTATTATGCAAGGAGTCATTTATGTAAACAATCCATTAAATAAGTAAGTTACTTTACCTGTGAAATGCTGCTGTTTGCTGTTAAATGCACAGTGGCGTAATGGCATTGAAGGGTGCTTTATTTTTGAAGACACGAACGATGCAGAATATCAGCAGAACAGACATTTAATTACTGATTATCTGTCTGAGCATCACCTGATTTTAAAGGAATCGTTCATCCAAAAATTTGATGATGATTTACGCACCCCTAGGCCATCCAGTTAGTTGAGATTAAATAAAATTTAGCATTACGTCACTTGCTCACCAATGAATCCTCTACAGTGAATGGGTGCCGTCAGAATGAGAGTCCAAACAAGCTGGTAAAAACATCACAATAATCCACTCCACTCCAGTCCATCAGTTAACATCTGGTGAAGCGAAAAACTGCATGTTTGTAATAAAACATAGTTCATCTATAAAATGTTTTCATTTTCAAGCTGATGATTATCCATAATATTACTTTCTCTAGTGTACTATTCCATTGAAGCATAGTGGCTTACTAATAGTAATTGTCTGTATTTGGTCTGAAATTGTGATCAGTTTATATGTAAGAATTAGGTATGTACCTCTATCATGTGTAGTAGTGCATAGACGATCTCATGCTGTGCTCATTGTCAGCTTTAATATCACAGTCATTTGGGATTGCGGTATGTTTACAGATCATATTTGGAGATCCAGGGCAAACATAAAAAATGGCTTGTTATGCTTTAAATAAATAAGCAAGTGTATTTAACTATCTTAGTCATTTATTGCATGCATAATACATCAGCTTGGGTTTTCTGGGATTGTTATAGGGATTGTTTTGCATGTGGTGTCTGCAATGTGGCGTCTTCCTGTTTTGTACAACTTTTCATGTTGGAATATGCATGCATAATCTTTATGAAGTCGAATCGCTTTCTTTAGTGCCCTGTGTTTAGGATAAACTGCTTGCAATGTTGCTTATTTGGATGAAGCACCTACTAATTGATTAAATGTAAAAAAAAAACAAAAAATGGTATTATATATATATATATATATATATATATATATATAAACAATTATATGGTATTTAAAAAGATAGTAGATAACATGTTTTAAAGATGACAATTCATAATCTTTCATAAGATTACTTGAGCTTTTTAGGAAGGGTGCATCAGTTAATTGTTCAAGCTGATTGGTGTGTTAAAATGAATTTAATTCTGAAATACAAAAACTGAGCTTTTTGCCGGTCGACGCTGTGTTTTTAGGAAAATGGAGGATCAAAGTGATGCATGCCATCATTTCCTGTATCTGCATCTGTGTCTTGTCCACCAAAAACAGTTTCATAGGCCTTACGGTCCCCACCCTACAGACATCTTGTGATTCCATTCCCATGTGTCTCACACTGGCTAAGATTGGCTTTGTGACATCCACTTCGGCAAATGTTAGATACCCATTGCATGGCTAAAAGGACATAAAAGATTTTTAAGTTTTGTTGTTGCTAACAATAAACCCATAATTGGTTTGCCTGACATTTTAAATTGATATTTATGCTTTTGTTCTTTAATATAGGGTTTCCCACTACATTTAGACATAATGAAAAACAGAGATGAACTGGACAATGTGATGCATTAGAATATGCTTCTGAGTTTCCAATTCCAGAACATTTTTAATTTTAGGTAGCATTAAATTAAGAGTCTCGGACAAGTGTATAAAACCAGTTACATTCGTTATCTATTGCAAATGCACGATATTAGTCAAGTAAAGGAGGCTTTTCAGAGGTAAGGGATGAATGATTTATTTATTAGTGCATCTAAAAGCAGGAAATTATGAAATATCAGATCTAAGTGTGATTATCAGGCAGTTAAACATAATAATCGGTGTACGTTTTTTATATATTTGGCAGGCGCTCTTATCCAAAGTGACTTGCATTAAATTGAAGGTACACATTTTTATCAGCTGGCAATCAACCCATGACCTTGGCATTGTTAGTAGCACTCTTTGAGCTATGGGAAGGACTGAAATGTTTACTGTTGTCGGTAAAAAAAAAAATAGTTTTTGTGCATCAAAACTTGATAAGTGTCCTAGAGGTTGTACCTTCAAAGAGTAAGCCCGCATATTTTACCACGAATGCATAGCTTAGGGTAAAGGTGATGTGAAATGGTAATCAAATCAGGTTTTCCCTGGTAGTATCTTTGCTTAACCTGATTGGCCCGTTCCCAGCAGGTGATAGTTCAGTGTCACTTGTGGACATGGGAAATATTTGAGCACACAGGCTTTCTCTTTTGCTTTTCTTTTTTGCTTTTTTTGTAGTGACTCTTTACACTTATCGACAGTACTAAAAAGGTATCGCGGTAGTAAAAATGATATGATTTCTCATTTTAGTTTTATTTTCCATGAGTTATTGTACTTCAATGGTCAAATACACACGCAATTATGTTAAAATGCCCACCTTGGCTCATGACTTAAGTAAACGCAAACAGCTGACAAATAAAACGCATACATATCAATATATTGGGTTTGTGCTTCTCTTAAAGTAACAGCAGGCTAATATTCCTCTGCTGTCTGTATCTATAATGTTAATCAAACACTAAAAGAAAAATAGAAAATCACTCACTGATCTTGACTAACTTTAGTGGCCTTAATAAGGATCAGTGTATGAATGTGTAATTCATACACTGAAGACTATGCAATGCTTTACTTTCACATTTTGATTATTCAATTTTTGTGTTATCTTTTACTTGAATGCTATTGTTGAATAGACCTACTGTACCTAAAAACAAGATTCTTTTAAATTTATGTCTTTGTGTTATTGTATTCGTTCATGTTCTTGTTATTAATAACAGATAAAATAACAAAAAATGACTATAACATGATATGAAATGTTATCATGAAATAAAATTACTCATATTGTGAAAAGATTTTGGTAATATTTCCCACCCCTAGCTCGTGCCCTCAAATATAACACGTTACTATAAGAATACATAATTATTCATGTACTAACAGGTGAATTAAATATTACCATAATATGTGCTAATGATGAGTTAAGGTGTGTACTAATCAAAAAATAACCTTAACTACATGAGTCATATGAATTAATGTGACCCAACTTACCCCAAAGTCATAATTAATACATTAGGCTAACTAACAAACATGTAGTCAGGGTGGTCGTTGTATGAATTCATATGACTCATGTCATAGTTAAGGTTAGTTCTTGATTAGTACGTGCCTTAACTCATCATTAGTTCATATTAAAGTAATATTTAATTTAGGTGTTAGTTATTCATGTGCTGGTGTTGTAAAGAGCTACAATAACACATTGTTTTTGTTATTTTGACACTTCAGCTTTTTCACCATCTGAGTTTGATGGGGCAATTGAAGTCAAAAATTACCATCTAATTTGGCTTTATCTTTTTTAGCTAAGTTACCAATGTTGCAAAGATTTATATTTTCCTGTATCATAGTCTGGTAATTGCTTACTTTTTAAAAGAGGGAGGAAATGGGGAAAAAACTGGGCAGGCCCACACTAGTCAAGTGAGAGATTTCAGAGGTATTTAAATTGAAATTCAAATTGCTTTTCCAGTTGTTTTGTTTTTGTCGTGGTATCGGTTCAGTAGAATTATCGAGATAATTTAGTGAAAATTTTGGTACCTTGGCGACACTGGTTGACAGTTTGTAGAGCTTTAGATCTGCTATTATATTTACACTTACGTTGACAGTCTCTCTGCTTGTTTACATAATGCATTTTTATGCACATATTGCTGATAACTTACTGAAGGCAGTGGCTGTGCGGCATTTGAAAGCATAATAGTGTTCTTGTGTACAAACCGTCATCTTGTGTAATTTTCTACTCGGTGATGTTAGAGAACATCAGATGTGACCTCTTTGCAGAACAAACGCTGCATTAGTACACAGTGCTTACCGGTGGATTATAATCACACAGCATAATTCTGATTTCTCAGGGCATCAGAGTGTCAGGTTTTTGTGTTTAATGAGGTGCAGAAACTAAGAAAATGCAACACTTTCATGGGTCTAAAAATGTTGTGTTAGAAATTATGAGGCTTGTCACCTCAGCAGCGTGTGGCTCTTTGGGAAATCATCTCCATGGTGATTTTCGTGCCTTTATATGTGCACGATCTGAGCCTGCATTTCCTTTTTTGTGTGGAATGTACTGCGGTCTACAGTGTAATTGCATATGTATAAAACTCATGAGGTTTCCCTCAGCAGTAATTTAAAAATCCTAATCCATAGTTCCCTAATCTGTGAGGATTATAATGCGCTTTTGGGTTCAGCATCAAGAATATCTGTGCTTTCATCATTCTTTTTAGTCTTGAACCTGTTTCCTATCTCAACACAAAAACTCCTGTGAAATGGTTCAAGCACAGTGTTGATGTGTTTCCTGTTAAAACAGGAAAGTGGGGGCGAGATGTTTTTGTTTAAAATGGCCAATAGCCTTTAGTTTAAATCACAACCTAAAAAAAAGTCAATTTTGACAATAAATGAATGAAAGCAGTAAATTCAAGCAATGTCTCTTTCTAAAAACAGATTGTTGGGAAAGGAAAGAAAGCATTAAAATGTGTTTGCTGGAAGAGAAAAACATTTTAATTTGTCAACTTAATTTTTTTCACTAGCATGTAAATGTGTTCTAAGTGAAGAGACGTGGACTAAAAGCTACAAGACTTTCAATTTTGATTTCATTAGGTCTTTAAAATATTACAGTTTAACACCTGCCTAAATGTTCTTAGAGTTCTGATCTGTTCCAAAGTCATTTAGGGTTCATTTATTATTCAAAATCTTTTTGTGAAGAAATCAGGGTTTATGAATCTCAGTGATTTCCTGCAGAAACGACAGTGACGCAGATGTTCAGGTTTCGCTGAGCCTTTAGTCGACTGCGGCTGGTGTTTTTCTCTGAACCTGCAGCCGTTGACTGAGCTCCTGTGCAAAGGCTGCGTGTTGAATCATAACAAGTGGCCTCACGTGGTGCAGAGGGTGGGGTTCCTATCCGAATCATTGTATTCCACTCTCATGGTTTTCCTCCTCGTACAGCAACTGCATTCCACTCACACACACATGTGCTTCACCCACCCTCCTGTAGGAGAGCGTTTCATTTCCCAGCTACAGGCTGAAAACAGCTCATCGGCCCTGTTGTGCAAGTTCAGCATGAGAGGTTGTGAACAGAGGATAGGCTTTACAAAATAGAGCTGCAGCTAGTTTGATATTTGTTTAATAAATGATTACTGTATCTTTAAGTAATTACATTAACAAACAAATTTTCATCATATCATTTATATCATATCTGAATCAGGAGAGAAATATGCACAGATCAAGCACTATTTATCATCCAAAACAGTTCTAAGCAAATATGTTACTTGATTTTGATTTGAGAGGACAACAAGGGACAGACTTTTTCACTGTAGTAAGTGTTATTATGGATTATTTTAAAGAAGCTTACCAAGCATGCATTTATTTGATCCAAAGTACAGCAAAAATGGTACAATTGTGAAATATTTTTACTATTTAAAATATTTTAATATAATTTATTCCTGTGATTTCAAAGCTGATTTTTAGCATCATTACTTCAGTCACATGATCTTTCAGAAATCATTATAATATTTTGCTGCTCAAAAAACATTTATGATTGTTAAAAACAGCTGAGTAACATTAGCTGTTGTAACATTATAAATGTCTTTATCATCACTTTTGATCAATTTAAAGCATCCTTGCTAAATAAACGTGTTAATTTCTATCATTTCTTTACCAAAAAAAATATACTGACTCCAAGCTTTTGAATGGTATAGTGTCTTAACATTTCAGAAGCTTTTTATTTCAGATAAATTCTGATCAGTGGATGTTTTTATTCATTAAAGAATCCTGAAAAAAAATTTGCTTAAACAGCAAATCAGCATATTAGAATGATTTCTGATGGATCATTTGCCACTAAAGACTGGAGTAATGATGCTGCAAATTTAGTTTTGATCACAGGAATAAATTACATTTTAAATTATATTCAAATAGAAAGCAGTTTAAATGGTAAAAATATTTCACAATATTACTGCTTTTGCTGTATTTTGGATCAAATAAATGCAGTCTTGGTGAGCAGAAGAGACCTCCTTAAAAAACATTAAAAATCCTACTGTTTAAAAACTTTTGATTGGTAGTGTATAAAAATCAGACTTGCACTGATTAATGTCTCCCACATCTTTTTGGATATAAAATGGACGACGTAGTCTGATGCATTATTTTGTTTTTGTAGCATTTGTTGCTGGCATATAATGCATCACCCATCCACATAGTCCAAGATCAAGGCACCTAGATTTCCTTCATCCACCCAGTGACTTTGATCCTGTTGTTTTTGAGAGGTGGTTCTGCGGCCTGTGCACACAAACGCCTTATTGTCATGGTGCTGAATGGCTGTCGTTAGACTCGATGGATGTCCTGTGAATGGGAGGTCTGATCCCAACCCTCGCCTTGGCCTGTCAGTCTCTATTAATCTCCCGGGAGGCCCCGATGGTCAGTCAGTGGCCACTCTAGGGCTGACCTGATTGGCCATCGTTCCCTCCAACAAACACCCTTTGTGCGCACTGTGCAGTCCTGTTGTCCTTGTGCATGTATGTGTGTGTATTTGTCACACACAGGTGACCTCACAGGATCAGACAGCTTTTCAGAGCTGTTGACTTGTCTGTTTACGCTGTTCTTTCCAACATGCTTTCTCATCAATTTACAAACAGAGGCAGCAGTTTTTAATGTGTTTATTTCAGTTAATTCTCTGTTTGTATTCCCCAGAGTTGCTGAATATCCTTGTAGTAAATTTGGGCATCTAGTATAGAATTTTTGTTGCAGAATATTTCTCAAATCATGAGAGAAAATCTCTGATGGTATTGTTTTGGGTGCTTAGTGTTGAGAAATTTGACCTATCACACCCTCCTGAAGTCTATTTCTAAAGTGCAAATGTTCCTCAAAGCTTAGCCAAATATTTTGCGGCGTGTTGCACATTTTGGAATGTATCATTTGTTGTTACACTGCGCGTGTGTCCTCCCATGAGCGTGAAACTCTCTTTCAGTTGGCGTGCGTGCTGGAACGTCTTGTCCAAGAGCTCTGGACCGTTCTTGAGGTCTGTTCTTATTTATTGCACTTTTTTTTCAGTACCAACAGTTACAGAAAGTACTGTGGTGGTGCCATGGTACAGTTGTGTGTTAGTAATATCATGTTACTATTTTTTCCCCTTAATTTTTGTAAGGTAAAATTGAAAAAATGTAGTGTTGTCAGACGATTAATCGTGATTAATCGCATCCAAAATAAGTTTTTGTTTACATAATATGTGTGTGTGCTGTGCATTTTTATTATGTATACACAAATACGCATGCATGCATGCATGTATACATATTTAAGAAAAATGTTATGTTTGTATTTTAAAAACAAAATAAATATACACAGTATACACACATATATTATGTAAACAAACTTTTATATTGCATGCGATTAATTACGATTAATCGTTTGACAGCACTAAAAAATGACAAATATACACTTATAACTTATAATTACATAAAAATAACTCTTTAGTATAAAAAAGGTAATTTTTATAAGAAATATTTTAGTTTCATAGATATTAAAAAATATATATATATATATATATTTGATTTTACTTTATTTTCAGTGATTCATATACCAAGATTTAAAGAGAGTACCATGGTGTAACCACGCTAATATTGAAAAATTCCTTTTTCAATATGATTTTGTAATATTGTGTGCTCACTGTGCTGTCATGTCCTTGATGGGGAGATTTTTATACCGATTAAAAATTTAATCCAAATATAATTAAAGTAAAATGGAATGTTGGTGAGATTAGTCATAATGTCAAATAAGTAGGTCGTTGGGAATAAGCCTTTTTCTCACATAATTAAGAAAAAACCAAGTGTGTGGAAATTCCATGTTTGAGGCACGCATAGGCCCCTTTTCATTGTTCTGGAATGTTCCACACTTTCAGCTTGCACACATTCAGTGACACTCAGAGCCTGTTTTATTTTCTGTGTGGTCAGACTCATTAGATCTGAACGTCCTCACTCGGTCGAAATAGGGTGTGCATTCAGTACCCATTATGTTGGTTCATTCACGCTCCTCGTAAGACTGTGATTGTATATTATCTTGAAAACTGAGTTGTAGTGTTCCTGTCCATAGTTCAGCACAATAGAACTTTACATTTGGTTGGACTAAGGAATGTTACATCATAGAATGTGTGGCTATGACATCATTACAGCTTGTTGAAAAGTTCATGGTACGGCGCAGTGGCTGCATTATTGCATTATTACTTCAGCGCTGTTTTGAGCACAAAATAGTGATTTTTTTTTTTTAGAGCACAATCAGGCCATATCGTACCGGCTGATAGCACTGTTATTGTAATGCATGTTGCACTGAGAATGCTCTTTGTTGTGCAGTTATGATAGCTGAACCTACAGTCTCATTCAGCAGATGGGTGCATTTAAACTAAAGCATGCATGTAAGAAATTAATTTTATATATTCAGTTTCTTAATTAAATATCTAATAAATTTGGTTAAATTTAATACCTAATTTGAGGATTCTTTCAGCTAAGAATATGAGAAGTCAGTCTGGCCGTGCATATGAGCCAAAAAAAAAAAAACACGCTTGGACCTCAGCACTCGTAATCTCTGCTGAATTATGGGGGCCGAGCTCGGCTGCTGAGAGGGGTTGAGGGAAAATGACCACAGCGTCAGCTCTCTGTTTGTGTTGGACAGAGGAGATAAGCACAGCCATCCTGTGAGTGTGTGTGCTGGCCTTAAGATAACACTGGAATGAGAGTTCAACCACAGCAGAAAGGCCTCCTGCTCTCATGGGACGGAGAACGGGGACGGCCCTGTCAGCTACTCGCTGTCTGAGAAGCACTCTGCTAAATCACAGCCCAGGAAATGCCTAATGACTGATGGTTCAGACCAGCGTGGTACAACCACAGAGCTCAGAGAGGATGTTCTGTTTCCCGAATCGCCTCATTTGCCTCTTAAATGCGTTTAGGATCTCAGCTGGAAAAAATGGACTAACTTTTTGTGACGCAGCAAGTTTCCAGTGACAGCTGTGTTTGTAGGGCTGCACTGTTAGTCAAAATAAAACTAGTTTAGATATGGCTGCTATTTACAGGGTTTGTACAAGGTGCTTGAAGTGCTATACATACTTGAATTTGACTTTTTGAAATTTAAGGCCTGGAAAACCCTTGAAAATAGCAATATTCCTGAAGAAATGAAAAGTGCTTGAATTATTGAAAGACAGTGTATATATGAAAGAAGTGTTTAATTTTGTCAATAAGCACATCTTTTTGCGCAAAATTCACGCAATTCAAAAAACCTCTACCTTTTTTGCTTATTTCCATTAATGTCAGAAAACAATCAAGCTACGCAAGTAGTAGTACTGACAGTGTTGTGTAAACTTGGCTGAAGATACGAAAAGAAGAACCGATGAATCAAATCAATTGAGTCATTTATGCAGGAACCGCTTCAATTGATTCAACCTTGTGACTTCAATCTTTAATTTCAATGGATTCACTAGCAAAAAACATAAAATTAAAAGAGCCATTCATTTTCTAATTTCGACAGCACTTGCAACGATTTCAAAAAGCACATTGTGATGGGTGAAACTCTGAATCAGTTGCGTTGCAGAATGATTCACTATTTCAAAGCACTCCAACTGGATCTCATATCACAAGTCATTTGTTTCAGATTGGGACTTCAAATTGCAAATCAGAAATCATTTGATTGGGATTGGAACTTCACGTACCACAAATCATTTAATTCAGGTTGGGACTTCGAAGCACGTATTGCGAATCATTTGATTTACTTGATAAGGGGTTAGTGAATCATTTAGCAAATTGAATGATTCAAATCATATGATCAGGACTTCAGAGTGTGGATCATAAATTATTTGATTCAGAACTTTGGAGCAGGTTCGCAAATCTTTTGCTTTAGACTGGAGATTCGGAGCACAGATCGCAAATAATTTGATTCGGATCTGGATTTTGGTGCAGGTTCGTGAATCTTTTGTTTCAGATCAGGGTTTTGGAATGATTTCGCCAATCTGCATTATTTTTGCTAATTTTTATTTATTAGTATATTTTTATTTATCTGTCTTTTTTTGGAATTTGAAGTGGAAGACATTGTTCGATAAGTGAGATTTCTGATTGAAATTCTTAAAAATCAAAAAAGTAGTGCTTGAAAAATCCTTGAAAGTCCTGGAATTTCATTTTACATTATCTGTATGAACGAGTGTTTCAAAGCGAAGTGAGGCAGTGTGTTGTTTTACACGTGAGCAGCTTATCTTGTGTTTTCAGTGTTTCAGAGCAGCAGTTTGCAGTAAGTGCTTTTTTTTTTCCCTGGTCTAAATGTTTTACTCCAGAACATTTTTTTAAGAGCTTTTTGAAGTTAAAATAGTTTTGTGACTGTTTTTTAATTCAGTAATTTTAGTGTTTTAACTTACAAATTGACAGAATATACGAGTATACACTTTTAAAAAATGCTTGTTGTCCCCTCTCTAATAGGCATGGCTTCCATCTACAATCCACTAGTAATAAAAGTAGCAAATTTGTGGTAATTAAAAACGAGGACAATGATTTTGAGAAGTGCCTCTTTAAATTCCTTTTTAACCTCGAAGAAGTTAAACCCTTTTTTTTTTTTTTTTTCCCCCATGGTTTCATGTAAACACTGTAAATGTTTAGAGTGATTTTTTTTATATCTGTGTTTAATATATGCAGACCACCGTGAGGCCAATAAACAATCTTTGCTTGTGTTTTAGTCCATTAGTATTTTTTGATGCTTAACTCCAGCCTGAATTTGCTGATCTTTTTCTCAGCATTGTAACACGGCCGTACCTGAGCGGAGCAAGTGCTTTCTTTGGCAGTCGTCCGGGCCTTTCCGATGTAGCTCTCCACCCCACCAGGGCCCCCGAGCCGGGGGGACATTACCTACCGAGAGCAATAATATTGTAACAAGTAGACAATGCATGTATGGGAGATGACCTCTGCAGGAGAGAGTTTCCAAGAACAACACCACCCCTCAGATGTTTATTGAACTAGACAGCGATTTCGGCCCCAGAGAACGTCTTTTGACATGAAAAGCGGCTCCTCCCTGCACAGATGTCTTCACTTCATCTGTTTCTGTTTATGAAACCTGCTCTGCCCAATCTGAAATCACACGTATGGATGTTACAAGCATGACTCGCGCCCCATCTCGGGCTACAGATGCAGGGACAGACGAGGTTTGCGGTCCGTCTGGGTGGTTTTTGTGGACTGGGTTAGTGGGTGGTGGTAGCTGTAGGTGTGGCGGTGTGGATGACTCGGTATCTGATGGGCCTCTGTACGCTGTCTGGTTCTGGTGGGTGGCGTAGCGCTTGGCATGAACATTGGGGGAAATCCTGTTTGAAAGAATCACTTCCATATGGGACGGGCAGTCTGGCTTCAATGGACAAGCAGGGAAGGAGGTGTCTGATTGCTTTTGCTGTTGAGATGCATTTATAAAGAGTGTTGTTTGTTTATAAACTATTTAAAGTGAACGGCAGGCACACCCTCGGTGTGTGGCTTGAATTCCCCTCTTTAGCCATTGCGTCCATTCACTCTAGGAGTAGCTCGTCGTGCCAGCGTGTGACCGTAATGAAAGTTTAAACGAGGCTAGAGTTTCACCTCTTTGCAAAGTTTCACCATTTAGCCACACACTGAGTGTTAATGTTGCTTAAACAAGGCTTTGAAATGAAAATATGATGGCAAAGCTAATCACTGAAACTGTTTCCTGATGAATTGTGAGTTAAATCAGGCGTAATTGGATGCGTCAGCAATTTTTTTTTCCCTAATGTACAAGTCCGCTCAAGGCAGATGTAATTGGACTGTGTGGTGTGTGCTACATAATTTAGAGGCCTTGGTGTGTGTGTGTTTGTCACAAGTTGAACCTGATACTGTTGTTTGCATGCATACACACGTACTCGCGCACACACTTTTGGATCTGTCAAACCTATGAGTTACACACATCCCACAGGTTTTCCAGAATGCAAAAAGATATTATCATTATTTACTCACTGCCGTCATGTTTCAGACCACTGTGACTGTTTCTTATGAACGCAAAGATATTTTGAGAACTTCCTTACTAAGAAGTCACTTATGCTTATGTAAGCTGCATTTATATGATTAAAAATCTATTAATCTACAATTTACATTTTATCTAAGACTAGACAGATTAAATGTCTGAAAAAAGCCCATAGACTTCCCCTTAAGAAGGATCCGAACCATATCTGGGTGGGCTGTTTTGACTTGAGCCAGTAAGCAACCACCTAGAAACCATCCAGACCCCTCATATTGTGCTGTATTCTTCCAGTAAAGCCCGTTTTAGAAAGCACGTTTTGTTCCTGGCTTGTCTATACGGTTAGGATAGAGAGTGTTTGTCCCAGTTGGCTGTCACTTGCTCGGACTATTAGACAGAGCTGAATGGTGTCCTGTGAAAAACAATCAGTGGTTTCTGTCAGGCCCTGCTATTCTTGCTGTGCACCATTTAGATAGACAGCAACTTTCTCTAGCACAGGCCTCTCTAGTTGGTATTTGGCAGATGAATTTTGTGGGACAAACTAAATGCTGTTAAGTGCTTGCTAAGGCTTGCGTTGCTATCCCTGTTATTATTGCTTATACTTAGAGTTATAACTTTGATGTTACAGTCTCTGAAGTATTAAACCTTTCGATCTTTAATGCATTTACTGATCAAAAAATTAAAAACAGCTCTGAAATAATGGTAATTTAAGATAATGCTTTTCTATTTGAATATACACTACCAGTAAAAAGTCTTGGAACAGACTTTTAATGTTTTTTTTTTAAAGAAGTCTCTTCTGCTCACCAAGCCAGCAAAAACAGTAAAAGTTTGAAATATTTTTTACTTTTTAAAATATCTTTTTCATTTGAATATATTTTAAAATGTAAAAAACATTTATTACTGTTAATTTCTAAAATGTCTCTCAAAAAATAAAAATAATAAAATAAATAAATAAATAAATTAAAAAACACTGACTCCAAGCATTTAAATGGTATAGTGTATAATGTTACAAAAGCTTTTTATATCAAATAAATGCTGATATTTGGATCTTTCTATTCATCAAAAAATCCTGAAAAAAGTGCTCAACCTTTAAAAAAATATTGATAATAATAAATATAAATAATAAATAATGTTTTCTAAACAACAAATCAGAATATTAGAATGATTTCTGTAGGATCATGTGACACTGAAGACTGGAGTAATAATGCTGAAAATATAGCTTTGATCACAGGAATAAATTACATTTTAAAATGTATTCAAATAAAAAGCAGTTATTTTAAATAGTAAAAATATTCCACAATAATACTGCTTTTGGATCAAATAAATGCAGGTTTGGTCAGCAGTAGATAATTCTTTAAATGACATTAAAAATCTTTTCAAAAACTTTTGACTGGTAGTTTATCTTAAAATGAATTATAATCCTGTGATTGCTATTTCTTTAGTCTTCAGTGTCACATGATTTTTCAGGGTTTGTTAATGAATCTGCAAAAAGACTCATTTAAATCAGTCTGACAAATCCTTCACATCAGCAATCACTGAATCTGACTCATTTACAGAACTGCAAGATATCATTACTTCAGTGATGTCCTTCTCAAAACAAAGCAGATTTTGTATATTCAAAACATGTGAACCTTTAATTAGCCTGACTTACTGACTGGTTGGTTGTTCATATGATGACATGTTTATTTCTAGATGATTTGAATAAAAAAGACATTGATATATGTGTATGTGACCTTTCCTAGAATCATCTAGACAGCTACACCTTGTTTTATAGCTGCGTTTACATGACGTAACGCCTATGATTTCACGTTGACTATATTCGGAGTGTGTCATTTTCTTGTCTGATTATCCCTTGTCCAGTCACACCACAGGTTGGTGTTTTTTCAGCTGTAATGGTATGTCTTCAACAGGATTTTATGGGAGGGATCGTTGTTCCCTCTCATGACTCATGGTTGAATTGCAAGTGTCAAGGGAAGAAAAAAAACCTCCCACTCTGTGATCGGTCGGGCATTTAAATCTTCTGCCACTTAACCGCCGGATTTTATTTAACTGCCCAGGACTATTTCCTCCCCTCAATTTACTGCCAGTTTGAGCTGAAGGGGCAGTTCTCATCAAGCCCAGTGGCCTTGTGGGAAGATTTCAGGACCGGTAAATTACTCCAGCTCAGGAGACAGTAAATGGCGCGGCACCCTCGTGATCACTCCGGTTACAATGCTACTACTGTACTGTCATGGCCTAACCTTGGTCCTGCCATTTATTAACGCACCTGTCATCACGGTTAAGTATTTGCAGTCTTAGATTTGTGACACTGCAGTTGTTGGAGCGATAAATAACGCCTACATTCTCAATTTCGTATCTGGTAACTCCTTCACCAATGCAGGCTGTAAATAAAAGAACGGACATCCTGATCTGTGCTTTCTGGTGATTCATGTTCATCAGGTTTGGTTTTTGTGTGTTTTTTTTTTTTTTTTTAAGTGTGCTTACATAATTGTACACAGTTCCCTGTACATAGTCATGCAATGATCACCATTATCAAATATTTACTTAGAAAGATGCTTTCGTTTTGCTGCGCTAGTCCTACTGAGCGCTAAAGCCTTTAACAACGGTAGGGGTGGGAGTGAGACGAAGAGCATGAGTCCATGAGGGATGACAACTTGCGTCTGGAATTCATTATGGACACTGATGGGAAACAGGCCCATTATCGGAAATCCTGTCATCGGCTTTAAAACAGTCTCAAAAATGCTTGACAATTGTCGTTTTTGCTCTAGAGACACCTGTCAAGTATTGTTGGGCTTTCTGCGTAACTATATGACATTTCCGTTGTCTATCACTGTGTGATGTTTTTTTTTTACCAGTCAAAAGCAGCAAAACTGCTTTCTATTTGAATACATCTTAAAATTAAATTTATTTCTGTGATCAAAGCTACATTTTCAGCATCATTACTGCAGTCTTTAGTGTCACATGACCCTTCAGAAATCATTCTAATATGCTAATTTGCTGTTCAAGAAACTTTTTAAAAAAATTATTTTATCAATATTTAAAACAGTCTTTGAATAGAAAGATCCAAAAACCATTTTTCTGATTATACACTATATCATTGAAAAGCTTGGAGTCAGTACAATTTTTTTTTTTTTTTTTTTGAAAGAAATTGTAGTAATTTATACTTTTTATTTAGCAAGGATGCTTTAATGATGATAAAGAAATTTATAATGTCAATTATACAGTTTTATACAGTTTTATACAGTTACTTTGGATCAAATAAATGCAGGCTCGGTGAGAAGAGACTTCTTTAAAAAAAAAAAAAAAAAGTACTTTGCATTTATTTGGTTTAAAAGTAAAAAAGTAAAAACTGTAATATTATGAAATTTATAATTAGTTATAATTTGAAACAATTGTTTTCTATTGAAATGTATTTTAAAATGTAAATTATTCCTGTGATGGCAAGACTGAATTTTCATCATCATTGCTGTAGTTTTTAGTGTCACATGATCCTTCAGAAATCATTCTAATATGATGACTTGATGCTCAGGCATTTCTTATTATGGAAAAAAAATTCATAAGAAGTTAAAAATGACAGCATCAAACTCTTTTGTAACATTAATGCAACATTTTTTTAATAAGAAAAAAAGTATACTTTTGTTGATATTATTTTTCAATGGATATTGATTTTCCTCTTGGAAATGTGCCATATTATGGAAGCTAAACATGCTACAAATGTTTTTTTTTGGTGTAATAGTTTTTTTGAAAAAGTGCAGGGCATTAAATTACTGAATGAAAATTTCCAAAACACATCACTATGATTTGGTGAGTGTTTTTTATTTTTTATTTTTTTTCTTCTGTCTCTCTAGGGCTTTGTAGTGACTGAGATCAAAGTCTCCTTTGTGCCTTTTTAAATTCACACTTTGCAACCTTGATTTTAAAAAACACTGTGGTAAAAGATCGAGGTGGAGGTGTTGTGTCTGTCTGCTAATGCTGTGACGGGGACACAAACACAAAGCCTGTAAATCGTCCACTTTTTCCTCTGCATTTTGATCACCTCAGTGAACACAAATGGCCGCTGGGGAGCTCAGGCAGGTGTGCAGGTCTCTGCAGGCCCCTGCTTTGACTGCTTTTCCATAAATCTGAACTGGTTTTTGCAAAACATAATAAAGAGCAGACCTTTACTCCCCCCAAAAAATAAAAGGCAGGACATATTCCAGACAAGTCAAGATGAGAACGAATAAAAAGATGAGGAAAGAGACTACTGTTCAACAGTCTGGGGTCAGTAAGATATATTTATTAGATATAATTAATACTTTTATTCATCATGGATGCATTAAATTGATCAAAAGTGACAGCAGAGACATTTATAATGCTATTATTTCAAATAGATGCTATTCTTTTGAACTTGCAATTCATCAAAGAATTCTAAATTGTTTCTTGAGGAACACATCAGCATATCAGAATGAGAAAAATTCAGCTTTGCAACCACAGAAATAATTTACATTTTAAAATCTATTCAAATAGAAAATAGTTGTTCTAAATTGTAAAAATATTTCAGAATATTGCTGTTTTTACTTTATTTTTCATGTCTTGGTTGGCATAAGAGACTTGAAAAACAAGTCAGAACCATCTGTTCTGTTTTAATTATTTTTTTTTTTATTTGCTGTGTTTTTTTTTGTTAAGATAACTATTTTGATGTATATTGTTGATTTTATGAAATAACCTATACTGTGATACTTTCAGTGTTGTTGTCCAGCAGTGATGTCTGATAATATCTGATGATCATGACGTTGATGTCTTAAGCACTGAAACACTGAAACCTGTTGTCTGTCTTTTGCTCTTTTTGCCAAATCATCTCAGGGGCAGCGGTCCAACACAGCTGTGAATCTGTCTTATATGACCTGGACGAGGATGTCTCTCTGTTTAACAATGCACACTGAGCTAATGGCATTACAAGCTGCTGTGGTTAATGGTCTCTCAGCAAATGGGCTGGCTCTTCCTCTAGTGAATATCTGTCAGAGCTGTGCTTCATATGTCAGGACGTTGAAGGAAGAAGGGCAGTGCTCTCCTTTGCAGCAGAGCCATGTGGAGAGACTTCATATGTGTTTTTGTCTTTTAAAAGTCCACTGCGGTCCATCAAACGGACCACACCAGCTGTCGAGGGTTGTTAACCACGTCCGCCCCGGATGAGCCTCGTGAAGTTGGGCTAGACGTTGTTGTCATGTCCGAGAAGATGTTTTTTGGTTACGAGGAGTTTGGTGTTCTGTTCTATAGACCTGTAAATCCAGCTCTGTTGAGAGGCGTGGTTGGAAAAGTCTTGGGGTCTGACAGATTTATCTGTTTTATTGAACCACAGAAATTCAAGCTGTTACAGAGAGAACTTCTGGTTAGTGTAGTTCACAAACTGTCTCAGTTCGCTGATAGTGAGTCATGATAGCAGAGCTCTTTGAGAGAGGTGGCAGATGTTATGCTAATCTCCAAATGATAAGTCAAGATCATTTTGGTTGTGCTGGAATTTCTTCAGAACTGCAGGCCCAGCAGGAGATCAGCACCACTTGAAGATAAGACCCTTAAATAGGTTGAGAGTCTTATCGTGTCTAAATTGGTTTAACCATCTCATTCAAGATTTCACCTTAACACAGCCAGCAGTGACCACAATGAAACGTTTTGTTGGTCGCTTTTGGCTTCTATTTGACTAGTTGCACAGGATTGTAGTAAACTTTATTGGTCCAGAAAGATATCACTACTATTTGATTATGATTCACGGCTTGTCAGTTTGATTCAGTGATTTTGATCCCATTTCAGTGAAGCATATTTCAGATATGAGCCGCCTTGCTTTATTAAAAAAAATGTTTATGTATGTTAAAATATTTCATATTCTAGAAGTAATAACTTACTGATTCAGTAATCACTCTGGATTCAGTGGAAGATCCATCAAACTCATTCAAACAGTAACCTCTGTATTTGTGAGTCTATTTACATGATTTATTTAAAAAATCGGCTCAGAAGACTTACTTTTTCTTGACTGGTGACTTTTGAGTTTGTGAAGTTTTTAAATGATTCATTCGAAGTAGTGACTCACTAGAGACACTTGTTCTTGATTAAAATGGCAACTTTAGTGTTTTTGAGTCTTTTTGAATGGTTCATTCAAACAAACAACATGCAAGAGTCACGTGGTGTTGTTTTGTTTTTTTTGTTTTTTTTTTTTATTCCATTGATAAATTCGGTTTAGCATTTTTTTTTTTTTTTGATTCATTCTAAGAATTGCCACACATCACATCCTGTGTCACACTTGTGATTTTGTGTCTTTAAATGATTCATTCAAAGAATTAACTCATAAGAGTTGTTCTTGATTTAAGTGGTAACTGCTGTGTTTTTCAGTCTTTTTGAATGATTCATTCAAACAGTCGACGTGCAAGAATTACATGTTTTTTTTATTCAAGTGTTAAGTTGTGTTTAGCTTTTTTTTTTTTTTTTTTCCTCTTTTTTCTCAGAATGATTCATTCAAAGAATTTACTCAAGTTACTTGTTTGGTAACTTCAGTGTTTTTGAGTCTTTTTGAATGATTCATTCTAACAGTCCAAATGCAAGAGTTGCTTGGTTTTTATTTAATTCGTAAATTCTGTGTTTAGCATTTTTTTTTGAATGATTCATTCAAAGAATTGGTTCACAGGAGTCACTCGTTTGTTTTTCAAATGGTAAGTTCTGATTTTGAATGTTTGAATGATTCATTCAAAGAATTTACTCATGAGAGTTACTTGTTCCTTATTCAAGCGGTAACTTCACTGTTTTTAAGTCTATTTGAATGATTCATTCTAACAGTCGACATGCAAGAGTTACATGTTTTTTTATTTAATTGGTAAATTCTGTATTTAGCATTTTTTTTCCGAATGATTCATTCAAAGAATTGGCTCATAAGAGCCGCTTGTTTTCAAATGGTAACTAGTCTTTGATTCATTAAAAGAACTGACTCAAAAAAGTTACTTGTTCTTGATTCAAGCGTTAACTTTAGTTTATGAGTTTATGAGCCAAAGTGTATTCAAAGTGTCTGTGGCTCATATGTATGTAATTAGTAATACAGAGGTTGCGCTGTTTTTTATAAGTGTCATCATAAGTGTCATTTATTTATCTGATTAATTCAAATGAGTGTTTTGATTAATCTGAAAATCTGGTAGTTGTTGTTGTCGTGTTTAAATACCCAGTCATATACCTATTCATTTATATATTCTCTAAATGCCCTAAGCCAACCCCAACTCTATGGGGGATTCATGGCTCTTTTTTGTCAGCAGAAGCATGCTCATGTCAACCCCACAGCTAACCCGCTGCAGTCTGTACACACGTCCTTTCACTTGCAAGCTCGGCCCCTTGTGGTCTCCATCTTGCCCTTGACTGACCCAGCCTCAGTCTGACTCAGTTCTGCAGAGCATCTGCCTCAGCTAAACCTCTGATGACGTACATGTTATTTCTGCAAGTAAGCTGCGATATATCAGCAGAAAAACCTTGTGAAAGCCCATTAATGTCATTTTCATAGTCGAGTCTCGCCAGTGACGAACAGCCCCTCATTCCTTCAGTATGTCCTTTCACCGTTTTTTTTCCCTCTCTCGTCCTGCTGAGCACTTTGGCTTGTCTTGCAGGAAGTGCTGAATTAAGGAGTCATTAGTTGACCTGGGTTACAGATGTGACAGAAAGAACACGTCCCTACGGCTCCTACTGCCATCATGGCCCCCCCTGATTGATTCAGAGCAGGAAGTTTGCATGGGGAAAAACTCCAGTGCTTTTTATTTGCGGTACTATGATAAACACGGTTCAGTGTAGTTAACCACTACTTATTGTTTGTTTCACTTTATTATTAATTCTGTTTCACCTCAGAATAGATCCACCAAAAAAAGCAATTATTTTTGCCTCAGGGTTCTTTTGGTTTTGCGTCAGTCTCGTACATTGACAAGATACTTTTGTTCTTGTGCGCGCGTGAAAATGAGTGCAACACTTCAATGTAATAACCTTCAGGGAAGAGTCCTGGCATCGCAATCCACAGTGATTCACATAAACTAATGCACCCTCTGGCTAAGACCTCACAGAATTGCTCTGGGGACAGCAAACACTGCGTGGAGAGAGAGACCTTGATGTTGTTCCTGTACGCCGCACATATTCTGACCTGCAGGCTGACCCCAGCGAGCCGTCTCATTGCTTGGTGCATTTGTGCAGATGATTAACAAATGAACTCAGCCTCACCCTGTGATTAACCAGGGAGGTGGAGAGTGAGTATAATTCCACGATTCATCATCTTCTCTGGGTTTTAAAATTATCTTTTCTCACAGCTTTGCATATCAGTTTGCTCGTCTGGGTTTTTTTTTTTCCTATCACCTGTCCTATTTAAAGCATTTAAGCATATGAATGGTGACGTAACAGTTCGTTTTTGCCATGCTTCATGAAATAGCCTGTTTGGGCTTGTTTCCTTGCTGGTAGAGATTATGTACATTACCAGGTGACAGTATTAAATAAGTTTCTTGGAATGTGCACTATGTTAACTTTTATGAACCATAAAAATCAGGATATGGACCAACCGTCAACTCACATTTCATGTACAGCTGATATTATAGTTTATTAATTTTTTGCTTAGGTGTTCAAAGGCATGGTTCACACCAAAACTGAAATTGAAAAATGCAAGGTCATGCAAGATATAGATGCTAGGCCTGGGCGGGAAAAAAAAAATGTTAACGATAATTATTGTGCAATATAAATTTCCTCGATAAACGCTAACAAGAATTCGATAAATGTTCAACATAATGTTTATGCGGCAAAGGTGGAACGAAATAACGCTAGTCATTTGAAGTGTGCCACTCGGACCGTTTATCTGCTCTACTGTTTTTCAAACAAATACATAGAAACCTTATTACAATTTCACCATGGTATTGAGGTGCTATATTTATGGTTTTAACTGTGATTATGATGTAAATGTATGCTGCTATAGAAGACCAATGGTTAATTTAAAAAAAAAAAAAAAAAACTTAGTCAGAAGAACTAAATTTCACCATATAAAAATGAGGTTGCTTCAATTTTTACAGAAATTACCAATTTTGATAATGAACACAAATCTACATCTGCATCCTAACTCAAGCTACTATCAAATGTGTATTTCTAAGAGACACAAAAAGCTAGATTGTTATTAATATTATGAGGCAACACAAACCTGTTTCTTGATTTGAAACAGTATTACTCAGAGCATGTAGAAATAATAAATATATATTTTTTTCTTATTATTTTTAATAAATTTTAAGGAAAAATGACTGGAAAAATGTAAAGAATTCAAATACGTGACGTGTTTGTCATGTCCTGACCATAAAGAATAGTTTAGCGGTTGAACCATAATTAACTGTCTGGTTTTTACAACTTTCACACTGGAGCAAAAATGTGTCTTTAAACTTCAAAGAAATAAATGAAAGCTTTATGGTGATAATTATCGTTATCGACTGATATGAAAAAAATTATCATGATAACTTTTTTGTCCATATCGCCCAGCCCTAATAGATGTGTTTGTTTGTTTGTTTCTTAATCAGAACAGATTTGGAGAAATGTAGCATTGTTTGTTCACAGATGGAGTGAATGGGTGCCATCAGAATGAGAGTCCAAACAGCTGATAAAAACATCACAATAATCTACAAGCAATCCACATGACTCTAGTCTATCAGTTCATGTCTTGTGAAAAGCGAAAAGTGAAAAGTTTGGGTAACCTATTTCTTGAACCGTTGAAGACTGTTGTTGAACAATAACTATATGCAGAGCAAAATCTGGTTAATGGACACAAGTCTATGTATGCCCATTGTTTTTCTTTTTTTGTTTTTTTTTGCTAATTGCTTGTAGCATGTACAAAATTATGAATACCATTGCACAAGGGTGGCATGAGAGTTTTAGCAGCATTTTATTATGGTATGGCCACTGTGTAAACAACAGTTTCTGGTTACGCAACAATCTGTGGTAATTTCATGTTTAAAAGTGGCGTTTTGATGCTGTAGGTCAAGTAGGTAAATTTATATTAAAAACTAATTTTAAACTTATATGTTAGTTGTTTTTGAGCAACTCTAGTTTGAATTGTTGCTTGGTGTCTCTGGTGATCATTAACCAAACACTACAGCTCTGAGAGGAGTCTTTCATAGCTAGTGGTTAAACTACAACTTGTTGTGTTCACCTTGATGGGTTTATTTTTTGCTCTATTAAGATAGATTAATCTTTTAACGGGCTGTTGCATTATTTTTTTTTTTTTTATCCCAGTAGGTCAAAGTAGCAGAGTGTTAGTTTGCATTTTGAGAGATTCCCATCATACTCACCTCATCTCATATCATCTGTAAATATTGCTTCCACCAAGCTGAAAGAACTGCAGTGCTGAGCTTGCAGTAGTCTGGTTAGTAGTTAAAATTTGACAAGCAGGTGCTAATGGATCGCTGTTATTTTAAATAGCATTTACTTTTAGTCTTGTTTCAGGAAAGATCTGCTGAAAACTGACTATGTGCATATCTTCATCTTATTATCTTCCTCCACCCCTCTGTTTTTCTCCATATTTCTCTATTTTTGTCGGTGCCAAATGCCTGTTCTTCGCACATTGGCAGCATTACTTCATCTAATGAGCTGCGTGAGGTAAAAGCTGTAAAAGACAAAGTTCAGTCCTAGTAAACCAATAAACAGTCCACTAGATCAGGACAAAAGAAATAAGTGCTGTTTGAAAGGCAACCAACCATTTTAGGGTGTTTTCACACTTTCTGTTTGACGTCAGAGTTTGGTTGATTTAAAAGCTGTTTGGAAGACAAGCATCTGTCGTACGGTTCATGTGGTCTGCATTGACATAACAATCCGAGCTAATTTGCGAAAGAGAACCGCTCTAATCTGGTAATCTCATCAACACACATGTTTGAACCGGACTCTGCTCTTTTCCCCCTCAGAATGATAAAACGTGCCCGACTGGACTCGTGGTGGTCTCAGGTGCTCTTGTCTCATGGGCGTCTTCGTCTGCCAGTGTTGCTCCACTAATTAAAGCCATCAGGGCTCAGAGGATGTTCACACTGACAAGGAAAATTACAGTCACTACGAACTCCTGCTGCGTCTGCATGGAGACTCAGGCATTAATGTCAGCCTGCGAACACGAGCTGCTGGTGGGGAGGAGGATTATTATTTATCATTTATTTATTTAGCCAAGACAAGACTTTTAAAAAAAGACCGGCTGGCACTTTACATTTAGAAGGCTGACAGGCACAGCTTCTCAAGGTCCTAATTGGTCTCGAATAGACTCGCTTTGTAATTCAGACGAAGACTGTGTGGATGTTTTATTCATTTTTATCTTCTTTTACATAGGTCGAGTATTTGTAGGTTCTTCTAGCTGATCTAATAGGTTGATTAGTTTACACTTAAGTGTAAGAATTTTAACCAAGGCTGCACTTGTTTGATTAAAAGAAAGTGTAGTGTTTGTGAAATATTATTGCAATTTAAAATAAGTTTTCTATTTGAATACATTCTAAGATATTTCTGACAACAAGATACATTTTCGGCAGCATCCTTTAGAAATCATTATAATATGCTGATTTGCTGCTCAAGAAACATTATTTATTTTCAGTATTAAAACCCGTTGTGCCGCTTAATGTTTTTGTGGAAACTGTGAATTATTTATTTATTTTTTTTTCCTCCTCTAATGAATTCAAAAAGGGCAACATTCATATGACATCTTTAATTTAAAAAATGTTAATGTCTTTACCGGTCACTTCTGATGAATTTAATGCATCCTTTTGTCATTTAATACAAAACATTTTCTTTTAAGATGATTATTTTATTTCGACTTTGCACAGTAAAACCCACTTGCACAAATCAAATTCATCTCCTTCAAAGTACTCCCGCTACAGTCGTTCACATTCAAATAGACATGTTCGGCCGTTGCATCATGTCTTGTGCTGTTTGTTCACATCCCTATTAAACGGATAGATTGCGTAAAGTTTGAAGCCTTTATTTATATGCTTTTTGTAACAGTAGGCGCTCAGCGTGAGACTGGATTTAAAGAGTTTAGCTTTGGCTTCATGGGTTTGCTTAATGGTTATTCCAGCTGGAGATTTGAAAATACTAAGTTTAACATAGTTTCTGCTAGCTCTTAAATCGCCCATTTTTACAAAGCGATCCTTCAATCGTAGAACTTTAAATCGCCCACCTGTCATTGCCAATAACCTCAGTGAGGTGAGAAGGGCGGCCTGTGCTGTAAATCAACTCAGGTTTGACACTTCCTTAGTCATGGTGATTGTTCCTCTTGTTCCCTCTAGGCCCACTTTTAGCCCTTTTCTATCAAATTGTGCCTGTGCTGTTGGATCTGTTGAGCTCTTAAGAAGTGGCCTACGGTCCTGTGTTCTTACACAGGTGTTCTTGGGTTCTGAAACCCATTTTAACATCCAAAATAGTTTAATTTATCATCTTTGGAACCATGTGTATATGTGTACGCTTTGTGCTCCTAACTTAAAAATTCTAGGAGCACATTCTAATCAACAATCAAAAAATCTGATAAAAAATTAGCCTTCCCATTACAAGGTGATATTTGACTGATTTACAGGGCAATTTTGTTTTCACCTTTCGTAATGGCAATTTTCTAACTTTATTAAAAGTATGTCATCTTTTATGTCAAATTTAAGATGTATATATTTGAAATCAGTATAAAAAAATGTATTTGTACTACAGAGGTGGCACAGAAGAACACAAAAGTGGCTTGTAGGTGTATTTTCGTATGTTTAATGAGGCTCAGAGGTGGCATAAGTGCAATCAAATTCATAAATTCATGTTGAGATTAATGTTTTAAATATTAAATTTTGAATATAAAAATATTAAATTATATAAATAACTAAAAAGATACTTTTAAAATGAAACTAAAACTGCCAGTAGGTGGTGGCAAGTCACTGATTTAATTATTGAATCATTCATTTATTTGATTCGTTCGAATGGCTGATTCATTCAGTAATAAATCAAGTGACTGTCTTTATGAATGGGAAATTCTCATCGACTCACTAGATTAGTTTAAAAATACATGTTCATTCATAAACGAAACACCGCTGTGTTTGAATGGAGATGCACAGCAGCTCAGTCCAGACTTGTTTCAAACAATTTTTGATGATGAAATGGACCAAAATCAGGCAATAGTGTTATAGTCAGACAATGTAAGTCACTTAATATTAACTTCTTATTTAACTGTTGTATTAAATCTATATCTCATTTACAAACTTCCTTAAAAATCATTAAAAGCTGTCACTCACCTTAGTTAATCACGATCTCAAAAAGTTCCATTATAATGAATGAAACCCCCTACGCTGCACAGTGAATTTCTTATTTACACTCTCTCTTCGTTTATGAAAGGATTTGAGAGATATGTCTGTGATGCATTACTTAACGTTGCAGAAACGTGTAGAAACCTATGAAGCTTCCCTCAGCACAAACACAAATATGCACGCAGTAGTTTTGTCGCACTGTAGAGCCCTGCTGTATTTAGCAATGTTCTTTTCAATATTCCAGTGTTCTTTAAAGTAAGTCATATGGGTTTGGGATGACATGAGGGTCCTGTTCTCCTTTAAAGCACCAGGACGACTAGAACTGGTCCAGATTGTGCTTTTAAACCACCTTGGTCCAACTGGGCTTGCTTAAACTGGCATATGAGACCTCCAACAATAACTTGCTACTGTAGAGAAGAAATGTCCTATTATGGTGTTTGCTCTTTGATGTTCGACCTGTATCAGGCATGAATGGTTTGCTTTCTCTGCCCATATGTGGTCAGTTTGGATCTTTTTCTGGGAGTATTTTGTGCTGGAGATGTTTGATCTCTTTAGCTTGGAGATTTAGGGTTTTGACTGTGAACTGAATTCTGATTTTTCTCAGTGCAAACCACAGCAGAAAGGTTACGAATAAGCCATTTGCTTAAAGTGACATATAATTTTCCGCAATGACACAAGGAAGTGGGCAGTAAGAGAGCATTTTGAATTCTCAGAAGAGGCGTAGCTGTTGTATTTGTTACCATTGCTTGTGGTGTCAAATCACATGGAATCACAATACAGCGAAACTAGAGTTTTCCAACATGATCTCACAGTCACACTCCAAAAACGTCAGCAGAACGAGCCAAGAAGTGATGTAGTGCACTGAAATTATTTCTGCATGATCAAAGTCTTTTCCATTGTGCGAATTACCCTCCCAAATTCCAGAGGGTTTGTCTCAGACGTTTTCTCGAGGGGCTGAGGATTTTGGCCTGCTGTCTTCCTCGCTGTCTCTGCATGTGATGGTGCTTTGTCAAAGCAATTACAAGTTTGGGTTTCGTCATTCCTGGTCGGTGCATTCCTCTGAGGTCCCGTCTCAGCCTGGTACGTGGAGGGGATACGCTCCTCTACTCATCCCTTGAGGAGACACAGACACAAACTTGAGAGGAGCAAAACAAAATAGCTTCTATGTTGTTATTTGTTCCTCAGTCATATCACAGCCAGGGAGAACAGTCGCAAATGTGTTTATATAGGCAAAAATGATGCACTCAAACATGTCATTACAAATCATCAAGGGTTAATGATCATGAGTGCCAGTGTTGTTGTTGTGAGAATGTGTGCCACTGGGTTATGAAACCAGTTTTTTTTGGTATCAGGAACTGCTTTGAAACATTAGATAGTTTCTGGAATGACAAATTTGTGATGCATTTCAGGTTTTTGATGTTGTAGTTGGATGCCATGATCGAGAGATGGAATCTGAGCATGCTCTGCAGATTTCTATGGAATGCAACATTCAAAAGATTTGTGCATTTCCCACCTGTTGCATTTTTTTTTTTTTCCTTGTTTAAAAAAAAGTGGTAAACGATGGAAGCCTATTTCTGCCACTGAATAAAAAAATAAAAGATAATTGCGACTTTTTATCTCACAATTCTGACTTTTTTCTTTCCCTCAGAATTGCGTTTTTTCTGACGTTTTTCTCAGGATTGTGAGTTATAAATTAACTTGGCGAATTATAAAGTCAAAATTAAAATAGAAACTCACAATTCTGAGAAATTAAGTCAGAATTGCATGATATAAACTCGCAATTGTGAGTTGCAAAGTCAAAATTGTGAGATATAAACTTGCAAATCTGACTTTCTTTCTCAGATCTGCATGATATAAACTTGCGATTAAGAGATATAAAGTCAGAATCGCGAGACATAAACTTGCAATTCAGATTTTCTTTTTCTCCGAATTGCATGTTTATATCAATTAGCAATTGTAACTTAAGTTCAGATTCTCAGAATTGAGAGTTTATCTCGCATTTTTTACGTATTTTACTGACTTCATAACACGCAATTGTGACTTAAGTCAAAATAGTGAGATATAAACTCAACATTTTGAGAACGTAGTCTTTTTCCCCCCTCAAAATGGACTTTATCCCCCGAATTTGCATGTTTATGTCTCATAATTTAGAGAAAAAAGTCATAACGTCAGAATTGCGAGCTATAAACTTGCAATTGCGCATTTTTTTTTTTTTTTTTTTTATTTTCACATTTGCGAGGAAAAATGTCAGAATCACAATTCTGTCTTTATTTCTCGCAATTGAGTTTATATTAAGCAATTCTTGGAAAAGTCGAAACTGCAAGTTTATATCATGGAATTCTGATTTTATAACTCGCAATTGTGATTTTATATGAAGAATTGTAAGAGAAAAATTCGTAATCCTTTTTTTTTTAATTCAATGGCATTGTGTGGACTAATATTTATATTAGCATATATAATTTTTTTTCATGAATTTTGGGTAAAATGTGTTCATCTACATTCAGTTATTGTGTGTGCATCATGATTCTATTTAATTAAATGTAATTGTTATTTATCAGTTTATTTATTTATTTAGAGGCCATTTATAGTTAGTTATTTTTTTTTTTGTACAAAAAAAAAAAACTGTACAAAATGACTTTTTCTGATTTACTTTGATTTTAAGTGTTGTGCTCTAGTCTGTTTAATGCATTTTACCAAATGCAAGCATTTTTAGATTTTCCTTGTAGTGCAATAAATGTGACTTTATGTTACAGATATAGTGGATTAAATGAGGTCAAAATTAGCTATAATTGCTGAAGTTTAACATCAACAACAGCAGCAGATCCTATCTGACTTCTCCGATGCTTTGGCTCATTGACCACTAATGTTTCCGCAGTACTGAAGAGAAGGCCATTTAAAGTTGTCATGTTGATTCTTCTCAAAAACAGTCTGACCACAGCTGGTGTCTGTTGCTGTTTGTCACACCCCTGCTCAACTTATCCGGAGGTTCTTGTCCTCTCACACAGCTGAGTCTTGCTTCTCAAATCTGAGCCCTTAAGCATCGTATCTTGCTTGTTTCATGCAGTACAGTTTGTGTTGTTGTTAAGTCTGCACTGTAAGCTTGAATGCAAAAGCTTTGATATATTATCACGGCTGTCAGATTTATTTCCCAAACATTTTGATAGAGGTTAGTAAAATGGTTTTCTTGCTGCCATGTACCATCACGTGACACCTTGGCACATTTCAGAGCTTTCCTATTTATTTCCCTCCCTCATTTTTAATCTGGCAAAGACGTAATGGCTGCCAATTATCAAGTTAATTATGCGGTTATCCAGATGACTTGATGCTGGCCTTGGGAGCGTTTTAGGAAAGGGTCAGGTGTTGTGAGGAACCACAGTACTGAATAACTCGCCTAGCTGTTTGAGGCTAAGTGTTTCCAGGTGTTCCTGGTGAAAGAGCTGAACTCTTGAAGGGATAAAGGCGAACGTGATGCCGCTTAAATTCTGAAGTGTCTGCAGGCAAGAAATGTAAAGTTTGGCCCAATTGACGCTTCCTTTTATTTAAACCTAGTGCAGTCTAGTTCAAATCAGAATCTAATTTATGAGGTGGAAAGATGCAATGTGACTCATTTAGGAAGACCTAGAGAGAGAGGTTTTTGTATATGCATGACAGCATGTGCGAGTGAGAGAGGAGCACAGTCAAGCTTTCTTTCATGTCAATGCACAGGAGACTCCTTTTTTCTTCTTTTTGCTACATCAGTGAATCATTACTGGCAACGGAGGACACGGACGTTCCCGCTGAGTCACCGCTACCTGAAAGTCCTTGTCTTTTTTTGCAGTAGCAGCCGACTAGAAGATGGTTTTGACACACTTTTAATAATGCACAAAGTGACGGGCGAATATTAACTTTCTCGAATGGCATCTCTGGCTTGGTTCGGCCTAGCACAGAGGAGGCCACAGGGCCTGTTTGTTGGCAAGATGTAGAACGCTGGAGCTCGATGCATTATTCAGTGGCTTGGCTGCTTGTCTCTGCTTATCAGGTGACAGCTGCCAGACGAACAGGTAAATATATCCGATAACAGGGCATGATATAATGCTGCAGCCTGGAGGAAAGGAGAAGCAAAGGAATTTTGTTAGAGAACACAAGATGTGAGACTCATTTCTGGACCTGCAAGCTGTAATAGATGCTTTGCATAATTGATTAATTATTTATTTGATATATTGTTAGCCCAAGTATTTTAGTTGGATCTGATTGCTTAACATTCCCAGTGTTTTTCCTCACTATTGCAGCAACTGAGGGAGTATGGATTTGTTATTCTCTGGCCTCCTGACCTTGGGCGTCCTGTCGATATTTTGCGCAAATGATCTTGGTTCAGTCATGCCCTTTTTGTAAGATGGATGAACCTTCGCAGGATGCTTGAATATCTTTGCGTGGCTTTCCTCTTCCTGTAACCAGAAAAACAGACTCTGATAGTGTTAACTTGTTGTGAATTTCTTATGTGAAATAGCAGCATTTTAAAGGCTAATGGGTTAGCATGAAATTACTTAATTTCTGGGATTTGGTGCACCAGCTCCCTGAATATTCAGACAAACTGTTCTTCCTTTTCCAGGAAATCTGCAATTGAAAATGTCTGTTCTGCAAGCTTTTCGGTTCCTTCCATTGCAGGTGCAGGGTTCCCACGCTCATAAAAAAGTTTTTTTTTTTTTTTTTTTTTAAATGCTTGGGAATTCCTAAATGTCTTGGAAAAAAATAGATGGAAAAATCCTATAATAAATGTGCTTTTTTCTCGCTTAGATATTGCTTTTGGATAGAGTATAACTCACAATATGTGGTGATGTTGGATTTGTGAGCAAATCATACTTTTGAATTGGTTTGAATTCATTCATTTCAGCCAATCTGTCTTTGATTTTTTTTTTTTTTAGAATGAATGAATGATTTTCTTTCTAATTCTCCAGTAATCACAAACTGCCAGAAAGGTCATGGAAAAGACATCCTACCAAATCCTACCAAGTTAAATAGTAATTTTTTGGGGTAAACAAACCCAGGAAACCAGTCACGTTTCTATTTCAGGAGGTTGAGGGCAAGAACTGTATGACATTTTGTCTTCATGACACCACTGGCTATTATTCTTCCTGTCTCAAACAGGAAAAGGACAACAAGAGGTTGGTAAACCAGCTGAACCACAATCCCTTGTCAGTCTGCCTGTAGAAAACCGCCCGTGTCCTCGGGTGGATTCGGAGATTCAGAACAAAGCAGTTCACATTTATATGAATGAAACGCTCTTGGCTTATACAGTGGTATGCAGTGAATTTTAGTACTAAACTACAACACAAGCATTAGGGAAGAAGAAATAGATATGCTGTGTGGAAGATGTTTTTGCGGGTTTGGTTTCAGGTGTAGACTCGCTTTGTTTTGAATAAAAAACTCAGGCCTATTGTTTTTAATCAGAACAGGGTGAACTTTCTCTCGAACTGAAGTACTATTGAATTTTGTTGTTGGTAGGGATGCTTGATGTGTCAGTATTGATTATCAGCTGATATTAGAGATGTAGTGTATGTAACGTTTATATTTTATTGACATTTTAATTCCTTTTTTTTCCCAGTTAATATTGCATTATTTTTGTCAATACTTCTGCTTAAATATTTGTCATTTGCTTTTTTTTTTTTTTTTTTTTTTTTTGCAAACAGTTGATTTTTGTGCATTTTTAGACAAAGTAGTATCGCATTTTAATATCAGCCCTTTCTTAGTTGTCTTGATTGTAGGTGATATTTTTCACATAAATCAACGAACTATCGTCAATTGAATTTTGTCCAAACCAGAAAGTGAAATGAGAAACATTGAAACATCTGAGAAGTTTGGAGAAGTTTAGGAAAGACTGCAGTCATATTAATAGGGCCCTATGAAATCCGTTTTATTTTTTTTCTAAATTCTGTTTTTTTATTCCATTTTAAATTCTTCTAGACTCTGTTTTAATGGTTAATGTACAAAATATTAATTAAAAAGCATGTCTAATTAATCAAAATATTAAAACTTAAGCAGTTTAACAGTAATTTATTAAACGTTTTTCAAAAATTAAACTTAAGGACCTATGAAATGTTTTACTATTTTATTAATTAATAATTAAATAATTAATTGTTATATTATATTATATTATATTATATTATATTATATTATTTCAGAAATACTGTGTGTATTTAATTTTTTTTTTTTTTCTGGTAAATAAGTTCTCATAAAAAAATTTGGTAAATATTGCTTAAAAAAATAATGTTTTACTAATAATTTTAGTAGTAGTAGTAGTAGTAGTAGTAGTAGTAGTAGTAGTACTATCATTACATTTCTTAAAGTTAAACCAAATTTTTATTTTGACAGGTTGCTGTGAAGACCTGTATGTTTCTGTTTGTATATGATATGATGATGAAGTGACTCTCAGTGCAGTTCTAGACATTGTTTGTGTGTTCATCTCCTCATAGCAGCAGAGGCTGAAAACACCATTCATTCACAGAGACACAGGATTAGTTTTTAAATGACATTTTTGTGGCTTAATATTCACAGACGGTAGTCTATATCACTTTTTAATTTAAATGTGCTGACTTTTCTTCATTTATTAATCCAAAATGTATTCATCCAAATTCCATGATAATTTACGATATACAGCAAATTCCATTTTTATGACTGGATTCCTTGATTCTGTTTTTCCGCATCGTTGAAATCATATGCCCTACATTAAAGATTTACTCTCTCAAAGCTTACTATCTGATAATCAGGAGCACTGAACATCCATTTCCCCTAAGCAAAGTCTCCATTTTATCTTGATTAACACATGTTTGCTCTCCGCTGCATCACATGTCTTTGTTGTGTCTGTTTAACAGGAGTTTTGTTTGAGTTGAAAACGCCTGTAGGATCTTCCCTCTCAAATCATTAATCCAGTCTTGTTAGTAAGTGCTGTATCGTAGTGGCCTGATTTTACCCGTCCTTCATGATTACGGCCCTGTTGTTTCCCTGTGAGCAGACATTGACAGAGGGATTAATGTGCCCGCTGATGTGGCGGTATTTAACCAAGAGGTCAACTGGCCTGGCTTCAAATTGATGCTGATGCTAATGCAAGACTACCATGGAATTCCAGGCCATAGTGTGCCCTTGAGGATGAAATGCCTCTGGTTTGGCTCTCTGACAGCGGTGGGACCACATCGACCCTAAAGCACAACGTCCACCAGTGGGTAACCAGAAATGCTTTCTCCATGTACCACCACTCATGGTCTGACTTGTCACAAATGATGAATGAGCTGATAAAATGCTGCACAAAAACCCACTGTCATGCTGTTTGTTGTTATTGGACATTTTAGAAAAATTATGATGACTGTTCTGACACTTGAAAGCTGGAATACACCACTTGATATGGAGAAAATGTTTGATATTTTGAGCCAATTTTCAGAAAATTAACCATTTACAAACTCTACAAATGTATGATGCCTAGTGTTTGAACTCTGTTCAGATTTTAAAAGCTTAAAAGTGTTATCCAGCCTTGAGTTGGGTGCTCACCATGACCAATTATTAGTTTTGGCTTCTCCATAGTGGTATTTAAGCCTCATTCTTGGGTGTTGCTCTCTTGCCTCAGGACTGCTGAGTCAAAACTCTCCACGCAGAGGAAATTGTGGTTTGCTCTTGGTGATTAAAAGGTCAAGAGCGGGTTTCCTCCTAAGTTGTTTTCTTTCAGCACACCTGTCCATTTGCAGCACAGCATTCCTTGGTTTTGATAGAAGCCAAGAGAAATCCTGAGGCCTTCGGCAGTGTAACTTTATCCTGAAGCGGCTGGAAACCATAACAGCGACTCATTACCGGATATTTGAATTCAGCTCGATGTTGTTCTGATTACATGTGGCCCCTCACTCTCGGCAGGCCAAGGACGGTCAGAGCCCGATCCCTCTTCGCCGCTGAAGGACGTGTAGATGTGAGGGATGGTCATCAGATGCATGTGTTCCCCAGAGGCCCAGAGTGTGGATAGCTGACGATAGCGGACCCTCCTTTCCCTTGCCTATTCCTGCCTGTGTGATGATGGAGAGACCCTGAGGGACCTGCCCTGCCCCCTTCACCCCACCACCCTGATGGATGGGCCCTGGAGAGTGATGCTCAGCTTTTACACTTGTCCTGTCTGAGATGACTTGCCTGGAGCTGCACAGATGCAGCTTCGCTGCAGCTGTTTTCCATATAACTGCAAGAAACCTGGGCAGTGTTTTGTAACATCAGATTGAGATATTTCAGTTTGCTGTTTAAGTGCAAGAACCATACAGAGAATGAGCACTCACAGATTTACCTTAATATGTCTCTAGCCTGTCTAGACAACATTTTAAGCATTTTTAAGCATCTAAATCAATTGTGGTTAGATTTTGTTTTTGGCCAATATCGAATGCAGTGTTGCATCCCCTTTCATTGAAAATATAATCCCAGACTGCAGGCAAGCTTTGGTTTAAAGTTTTGTTTTTTGTTTTGCTTTGTTTTGTTTTTTGTGTTTTGTTTTATTTAGTTTTTTTTTTTTCAAATGCAATGTTGCATTCACCCTTAATTGATAATGCAATCCCAGAATGCAGTTTGACAAGCTTATTTTATTTTATATTATGTTATTTTATTTGTTTTTTGTTTTTTTGTTCAAATGCAATGTTGCATTTACCTTTCATTGATAATGCAATCCCAGAATGCAGTGTGACAAGCTTTATTTTATTTTGTTTTTATTTATTTATTTTTTTTTTTTTTTGTTCAAATCCAATGTTGCATTTACATTTAATTGATAATACAATCCCAGAATGCAGTGTAACAAGATTTTTTTTGTTTTTTATTTTTTTTTATTTGTTTTATTTATTTTTTATTCAAATGCAATGTTGCATTTACCTTTAATTGATAATACAATCCCAGAATGCAGTGTGACAAGCTTTATTTTATTTTATTTTATTTTATGACAGCATCTGTAAAAAATAACCCCAGCTAGTTTACAATGTAGTTCAGCCATATTTGTGTGCTTTGTGTTATTTTTAGTATTTTATACTTTAGAAAATTATCAATTATATAAATTGCTGTATTATGTTTTATTTGGTTTTATTTAAATAAAATAGTATACAGTTTTAATGTGCCATTTATTGTTATCAGCCATAGCATTAAAATAATACTCACCTTATTGTTTTGGCCATAGTTTTAATATCGATGCATCCCTAGCTGCGTAGGTAGACAGTAGACTTCCTTCACTGGGCTTTAGAACAGAACTAAAGACTGTCTCGAATACGATTGTTGATGCAGAGCTGACATGCACTGCTATGGCTGATTGAGTCATTTATAACACCCTGCAAACATACAGTGTTTATGCAGTAATCATGAGGGCTGGCTCTTGAATTTGCATACCGCTGTTTTCTCAAGTTCCTGTTCTGACATGCACATTCACTAATCCACTGAGGTATTCAGGTTGTATCAGTTCCTATGGAGACACAGTGAATTTAGATACACAGATGGAAACAAGCTTGAAATTTTGGTGTGTGGGGAGGCCCCCATGAACGCTCACAACTTGTTTTCGTTTCTGTTTGCCTTTCCTTCCTGCTGTTTTAGCAAAAATACAGACTTTTTGTGTACTTCTGTGTATTTTTACAGTAAAACCTTCCCTAGAAGTGACAGTAATGGTAAAAAATATGGTAAAATAGAAAAAAAGAAGACATGTTTAAAAACAACTAATCACTAATCAACTAGTTGAGTAGTAACCCACTGTGATCTGCTTAACCCTCTTTAGCAGTCAATAGATGCTTTGGGAGATCTGAATAGCTGTATTAAGGATTTTTAAAGTCTTTTTAAGCAACTTTTGACATCCAAAGTGGGACAAATGAGAGGGAAGATGTACTGCAGTACTTGTCTCATGCTTGCAGAATCCTTTTAAAACTGGAAATAAGAAAGCCCAAGACCCAAATGCATGGATTCACTCATCGGACCCGTAGGGTGGCGCCTGGAACCCACAGGATGTAGCCATTCTGCGAACTTTCATCCATGTTTCCTGTGCTCTTTGTGTAGTCACACATGAGAAATGAGCTTGGCTTCGTTCTCACCTCTCAGTCATGACTCTGTGCCCCTTGTTGATTTCAAGCCCCGAGCTTGGGCACAAGATCAGGGCTGCTCTCTAGTATCCCAGCATGCACCAAGTCTTTTGTTTTTCTCCCCATGCCATTTATCCTGCGTGACTGTGCTAACCAGCACATAGCTGAATGCTGTCTCCAAGGAGGAATAGCTGTGCGGATAGGCCTGACTGGGCCTGGCCCACATTCCTGTCGTTAAATCAGTGTCCTTTAAGTTTCTCATTACCCTGCTTTATTTCTATGGATAAGAGTGACCCTTGACAAACCACTCCCAAACTGTCGACTGCGTGTATTGGGAAAGGAATGCGTGAGAGTTAGATTTACAACTATTCCTCCCTCTCTCGCTCTCCGCATCTTGTTCCCCGCCCCCCTCTCTTTCTTTCCCTCTCTTTTGGGACAGACCGAAACCACTCTCTATCTCGTTGAGGATTCGGGGAGGGGTTGACTCACGCAGGGGGGATTTGGCTAGAACGCAACAAGTGTTCGGCATGAAAGAGGCTCATTGTTCCTCTCCGTGGAGAGACTGTCCCTAGGTCAGCAGCCGTCAGCACTCAGCCCATCACACTGGAACGACTGTAAGCCTACCAGACAGGCTCCAAATCACCCCACTGATAACAGCTGCTGGGTCCCCGGTGTAAACCAGGGCCCCGGCGCATCGACTAATGGTGGTCGTGGTTCTCGTGGGCGTATGTATTGAATGTCCTCCGCTGACGCTGGGTTTTGTTGAACACTTGTGCTGACAGAGCGTGTTTTTGTAGTCAAATTTAAGCAAGTTGAAAATGCAATGAATGTTTCCGGTCGTTTTCTCTGAAAGGAGTTGATAACAGTGACATGAAGTAAATAGATGGGTGGAAAAAGAGTCTGAACTTGTCATTTTGGGGTTGAATTGTTTTTGCTTTTGAAATGATTTGTGGACAAGATTTTGGGAAATGTTTGCATGATCTGTCAACTTCTGACCGAATTTGGGATGAGACTGCCTGATTAAATTGCTACCAGAATTGCTAGTGAACAGAAAATATATGGACAAAAAAAAAATGGCGACATTAATTGTCGCTTCTCTGATGGCATGTTTTGACTTGTAAAGTCAACAATATACAATATCTATATTTTCACACTGAGGACAACTGAGAGACTCACATGCAACTATTACAGAAGTTTCAAACGGTCACTGATGCTCCAGAAGGAAACGCGATGCATTAACAGCCGGAGGGTGTAAACATTTGAACAGAATAAAGATGTGTATGTTTTTCTTATTATTCCTAAATATCATATTTCTTTCATTTAGTACTGCCCTTCAGAAGATACTTGCATGTTTCTCAGAAGACAAAAAAATGTTACATTTACCCTGATCTTTAAATTCAAAACGTTTTCAGCCATTTAATAATCATTTTACCTTCTGGAGCATCAGTGAGCGTTTGAACCTTGTGTAATAGTTGCATATGAGTCCCTCAGTGTAAAAAGTTGGATCTCAAAATCTTACAATCATTACTGGAAAGGGTTCAAATACACAAAAATGCTGAAAAACCAAAGACCTGAAGGACTATTCTGAAGAACAGTGGGTTTAACTGTTCAGGACAAACAAGGAACTCATGAACAACTATCACTTAAAAACAAAAACAGCTGTGGATCATTCAGGCAACAACACAGTATTAAGAATCAGTGTATGTAAAGTTGATTTTTGGCGCTAAATGAAAACTATAATTCTGGTTTCAGTGTTTTGATTTATTATTATTAAAAACTGAATAATTTGTGGTTTGCTTGAAGGAAAGTCCTTGAAACATAAAAGTTTCAACTGAAAAACGGTTGTTTTAGAAGTTGTGCAAATTTAATAAGTTTTCTTTTGATGAAGTATAATGAAGACCAATGTTTTTTTTCTTTGTAGTGGTATACACTGATGCAACATGCACAGTGATTTGTTTTGATTATTGCAGTCATTTATGGCCCAGACAGTTTCTATATCAGAATCTGTGTCTTTTTCCCCTTAGTGTGACAGAAAAAGTAAACCTACTTATTTAGCCCATCTCTGCTTTTCCACTGTAGAAAGAGCATCTGTTCACTTCACTTCATCCTCGCATTTGCCATTAAATTGCAGGCTTTGTGTGAGGTGTTTGGGCACATGTTTTGTATAACCTGGGTCAAAGGTCACATCAAATCAGTTAGTGATTGATATTGTACACATCTGCTGCATCTACCTGTTTTTCTCAAGTCCTGCTTCTTGCTTTGTGGTTGGCATTTATAACACATGCCATGCACGTGTTCACGTTTAATGGGTGTGTTGTCGTAAAAATAATTGGTATTAATGATTTAATTTTAGGATTACACTTTGCACAGTTAAAGCACGATTTATGTAATCATGACAGTTAACAAAACGGTGCATGTTATTCAGCTCTGGTGTGTATTCATGTTTAATGTCCGTGGGTTTGTGTCCAGATCCTGCTGAACGGAGTTAATGCTGTGCAAGCACTGTGTTTGTATCGAACACGAGGGCACAAGGCCATTATTGGATTCCTGTCATGGAACGGGGGGATGCCCTGTTTTCAAAAATGTATATTTGGTAGTGAATGTCCGCTGATAGATGCATCTCTTATTGATCACTTAAGACCTTACTACTTTACCGCTTTTGCGGCAAATGAAATATGCCGTCTGTGTACCGTTACTAAACTTTTTAACAGTTTGCGTTTTGTTGTACCTTTGTCTCTGATTTTACCATGTAACCATGAGGGAAGGGCGTGGTCAACCGTGCATTATTAACGCAGTTAGCTCTTTATTCTCGCACGCGTCCTCAAGCTTTTAAACTGAACCGCGAGGAACTCCCGGGCCGCGAGGGCCAGACCACGAGGAACGCCTAATCCTGCTACACAAACAAGCTGCTAATCAGATTTAACAAGGCTGTGTTTGGCTCACGGCCACTCCCTTCTCAAACAGCTAGACCTGGATAAGGTGAAGGGGAAAAAAATACTGCATCCCAATTGGCTGAACAGGCCTGCAGCTCTGAGCTGATTGGCAGAGCGGGCCTGGGCCTCATCTGCATGAAGTGTTTTCGTACTAGTCATGTGGTTGTACCAAATCCTTTGTTAATAGAAAAAGCTAAATGCTCAGTCATGTTGCATTCTGTGGCTAGAACATAAAATTGAGGGCGGAAAAAGTCCTATGCAGTATGTAGGTGCAAGTCTGTGTTCTTTCAGAGCTCGGAGTGACAGATTGAGACCCAGATGTGTTATGCTGTCACAAGGAAGACATTGGTCTTTCAAGCAGCTGAGTTTTTAGCCCGGGGTAATGGTGATGCAGTGTGCAAAGTCACACGCGTACACATGCATGCAGAGGAACAGGTGGTCTCTGGTGTGCTATCAAGAAATGGGGCTGCTATTGAGTCAGGCTGATTTGATAGATTAAGAGATTTACTTTTTCAGAGATTATCCAAATTAATTAGTTAGTTAGTCTTGACGTTTTCACGTCCTGAGGAAACAAAACTAATTACCACTTATTTGGATTGACCACCGCACAAAACATGCTTCATCTTGCGCAGAGTTAGATTTTGTCACGTATCGGTGCTCCTGGATATCAAGAGTGAGAATTCAGTTAGGAATTACATCATGTCTGTTGCAGTTTTCCTTCTCATTCATTTTATTTTATTTTATTTTATTTATTTATTTATTTATTTATTTATTTTTTTTTAAAGTCAAATAAAAGTAAAATAAAATATTATTTAAAATAATATAATATAAATAATATTATTTTATTAAGTTTCTGTAGATATGTGTCTATACAAAACCCCAACTATAGGCTAGTTTGCAAAATAGAGTTTGTAATGATGATAATGATTATTAGTTATTTGTAATATCAAACATTTATGTTTCTAACTGTTGATTTATTTATTAATGATTTCAGATAATCACTATATTCTACAGAAGCTCGTCTACGCCACTGAATAAAAAATAAACTTATCTTTTTATCTTTTATCTTTATCTCACAATTTTGACTTTATTTCTTGCAATTGTGAGTTTATATCACAGAATTTTGAGGGGAAAAAAGTCAGAATTGTGATTTTTGCAATTCTGAAGTAATGACTCGCAATTGTAAGTTTATATTTTGCATTTCTGATTTTATTTCTCAGAATTGCAGGTTAATATCTCACAATTCTGATTTTATAACATGCTATTGTGAGTTTATATGCCTTTTATGAAAAGTCGCAATTACCTTTTGCATTTTTTGATTCAGTGGCGGAAACATTCTGATTTGGATGATATTAGCAGATATGATCTAATCTAGTAATTTTTATATATATATAAATATATTATTATTATTATTATTATTATTATTATTATTATTATTATATTTTATTTTATTTTATTTTATTTTATTTTATTTTTTTATTAAATTGTTATAATTTCTTAATTGACCAAGTTAGAAAAAAACACTTATGTACAATACTAAAATGACCAAATTGGTCCACTTGTCCAACCCTAACATTTGTTTGCATGGATAAAAACAAGAACATGAGACCCCATGGAAGATTGGTCATGTGACTGGTGTGTGTTGAAGCGTGTAAGGAGGCACATACACACTCCTGCTGACAGGAGCTCAGACAGCGTCAGGATTAGTCTTCCCTCCTGAACGCCGTTCAAAACGGATACCGGACCAATCAGCAGGAGTCTGTTCAGCCAGCCTGTTTATAAATTCTTCTCCCACTACTGCTGTGAATGAAATTAAGTGGAAAACATTGCTGTAGTTTTCTTAAAAACCTAATAATCAGGTATATGTACATATCTACATATATGTGTATATGTGTATATGTATGCATGTATGTATATTTTTCTATAGGCTGAGATTGCATGCTTTCCAAAAGTGTTAAATCACTAAAGTTCTCTCGTGTCGTTCAGTTGGCTTTCCTCCTCAGGATGGTGATATAAGAGGTGTTTTTATCAGCAGCAAGATGTTCTGTGAGCGTCCCGTCCGCTACAGGGGGTTAACAGCATCTTCACCACGAGCTCCTGGCCAGATCTGCCAGCTGCCAGCAGGGCAAACCGTGAGGATGCTCAAATATGTTTCTATTCTGGGATGCAAGCAGGCTGTTTATAGCTGGACATGGTCTATTTCCATCAGAAATTCACAGTCCTCCCCGGACCGAGTGGAGAGTCTCGTGTAGCTCAGCGTTTTACATTAAGCTGCTTGGACGTATAAAGAATTGATGGAGCTTGTAAAGTGTGAGGTTTAAAAAACTCAAAGGTTGATGCTTTTATAGCATCTGTAATTGAAGCTCAAGAACATTGAACACTATGTGATTTAAACAAGCATCTTGGCTGCTTTTAGCATCGTGACTCATTTACACCGCATCTAAAATAGCTCTTTTCTTGAATACTCTTACTTAAGTGTCTTGTTGTTGTGTATAGGGATATTAATATGTGTTTATGTCTTCATGAATATTCATGTATGGCAAAAAGAGGATCTTTCTGGTTCTACAACTGCTGTATCTGCAATTTAGCTTTGTTTTCTCTGTTTTGTCTGGCAGAAGCTTTCGTACTGTAGTACCATGGTAGCTTCAATTACTGATAGGTTATGATTGACTAATAAACAATAATATGGACGATAGTATAAATATACACTACCAGTCAAATGTTTACAGTACGTTTTTTAAAGAATCTCTTCTGCTTACCTGAATTTATTTGATCAAAAATACAGCAAAATCAGTAATATTGTGAAGTATTTTTACTGTTTAAAATAAGTTTTCTGTTTGAATATATTTTAAAATTTAAAATTTATTCCTGTGATCAAAGCAAAATTTTCAGCAACATTGCTCCAGAAATCATTCTAATTTTCTGATTTGCGGTTTGAGAAACATTTATTTTTTTTTATTATAAATTGATCAAAAGTGGCAATAAAGACATTTCTAATGTTACAAAAGATTTCTATTTCAGATAAATGCTCTTCTGAACTTTCTATGCATCAAGGAAACCTGAAAAAAATCTACTATTATTGTTTTCAATAATAATAATAATAATAATGATTTTTTTAAAGCAGCAAATCAGAATATTAGAATGATTTCTGAAGGAGAATGAGACTACAGTAATGATTAAAAATTCAGCTTTGAAATCACTGAAATGAATTACATTTTTAAATGTGTTAAAATAGAAAAACAGTTATTTTAAATAGTAAAAATATTTCAGATTTTTGCTGTTTTAGCTGTACTTTGGATCAAATAAATGTAGGCTTGGTGAACAGAAGAGACACAGAAGAGACAAAAAAACGTTACAGATCTACTGTTCAAAAACTTTTGACTGGTAGTGTATACACTGACTATTTATGCTTTGAGACATGAAAATATTTTAATCTATAATGGACGGAATATTTTGTAAATAAGAATTTTTAACTAGATGATCATTTGAATTGTTAGGTGATTTGGACCAATACGATAATAAGAAAAAACATTTTTCCCGCTCCAAAAGCACATCAGTGGACAACAGTCTTTCCAATAGTTCTTATAATTATTATTAATCATTTTTTCATTATCAACTTTAATTACTAGTCAATCTTTATCTTTAAATTCTTTCTTTGGAAAACACAAATCTGGGGTTCTAGAGCGGTGTATAAAGGAAGTTCACTCAGAGTTTAGTGGTAATCAGGACAGTCCCACAGGCTCAGGGCTTTGGAGAGCGATAAGCAGTGTTGGTTAAAACATGAAAGTCACACAAGTCTTTCCACTCTCCGTGACCCGACTTCACATACCAACTGCCCCGACCTCTCCTGTCTCCCCTCTGTTCCCACACACACTTTCTCTGGTCATTTTTAATACATGGTTGTTCTGAAAGCAGCATCTTTCTGTTTCCTGCTCTCAGCTCTCTGTCACATTCATTTACAGCTCCTCAGAGAACCAAACAGTGCTGGTTCGGGCACCTGCGGTCACTTCAGCTTCCAAATTTAGATTTGCTGTTTATGAACTTTAGTTCATGCTTGATTATTAGTTTAAACGTTTTTATTTTACTTTTTTTTTTTTTTTTTTTTTTAAGTTTATTATTTTTTTTATTTAATATGAAATTATATATTTGATTTCATTAAAATATATATTTTTTTATATTTTAGATTTATTATTATTATTATTATTATTATTATTATTATTATTATTATAATATTACTAAGTTTAGTTGAACTGACTTGGATGTTCGAGGCTAATATCAGGGCTTTTTCTTTATGCCAGATTACAGGCTGAGCAGTTATTCATTTTATTCCTCCACATTACTTTCAGTTTTGCAAATTGACAATAAAATTGTAGTTTTAGTATGAACATCAACTCTCTGCTTCCCTAATAGTTTGTTGGCTCAGGTGCTGGTTATTTCTTTCATATCCTTGAAAGAAGTTGTAACTTTGCTGGTGTATTTTCCTCTATAAATGTCCTTTTTGGGTCGTCTGTGCACAGTGTCTGTTTTAAAAAGCACAGTGGCGATTAACCTACTTTTAAACCTGTGATTATAGATCTGTCGCTCAGGGCTGTGGTCCTGTGGCGTTTATCTTCCTATGATGTCACATGTTTTGCATTTCCACACGCTTACCTCATCCATGGCTCATTGTTTGTCTGACAGCTCTGTCACAGACTCGTGAATAAACCCTCACCCGGATCTCTGGAGTAAACTGGTTACTACATCTATGACGCTGAATGAAGCATTGTGTGTGTGAATCATTTAACACTATAGCAAAAACAGTGGTGTAATAGATTTATAGATAGAAAGAAATGACTAATCGGGAGATAAATGTGGGTGGAGATGTTACTGATAAACTAAACTGAGGCTTCTTTGTCGGTATCTCTTTTTGTTTGCCTGGAATAGAAAGTAGTTGATTGAACGGCAGGCATTTTTGAAAGGAGAAGCCATTTTATATTCATTATTTTTAATTGCTGTATTTTATTTAACAAAAAAAAAAAAAAAAAAAAAAAAAAAAAAAATATATATATATATATATATATATATATATATATATATATATATTAAAATATTAAAATATTTTTAATTAAATAAATAATACAAATAAAATTTAACCAATAAATATATGTAAGCCAAAAAAAAAGTTTAATGCTTTATTGATACAGAAGCACATTCACTGTTCACCCTTTCTCTACTCTTACAAGTAAAATTGACGTGTATTGAAACTGTCTTTGCTTGAAATGTTATCTCTCTGTATTTGAGATGAGATGGGGTGTGATATGACATTCGGCAGCTCTTTTGCCCTCAGAGACACAATGACAGAAGTCAAAGAAGGAAGAGGACAAACCTGCTCTGTCTCTTTCTCTTTCTCTATTTCCTCTTCCTGTTCACTCGTATTGACATTCTTTAGATTATCTCTCTCTCTATCTTTCTCTGTCATTTCAGCATGTGCATTTAAAAGGCTTTAGAATGTTGTTTACATAGTGTTTTGCTGCTTGTCTTATGTAAACTCAGATGTAATTAGATTTTCAACTTCTGCTTTGGTCTGTCCTCAGATGATTTAGGACACCTGACATCATAGCAGATTCAACTGCCTCCTTTTAAACTCTAGTTTCGTCTTTTAAAGTCATTAATTTTGAGCCCAGACATTTTCTGTGTAAAAAAAAAAATAAGCAAACGCTTAACTTAATTGTGTGGTGGGAATTTGGCTGGTGTCTCGCCGAGCGAGGTGTCCTGCTGACGTGGGGTTAACGCCGCCCCTCTGAACACACCACTGCATTAATCCAGGTCAGAGACCTGTTGAACACATTGATTTCCCCCGAGATCAGCCTCCGTCAGAGGTGAAAGGTGCTCACGCAGGAATGTGCTTTTGCTGCTTTAACTGCATTTTTAAACCAACTTAATATAACCCAGTGACCTCTCCAGTATTTTACTAGGTTTTAATTATGTGAACATTTAAAGGGGCTGTATCCAATTGTAGCATTTCATTTTTTCCTTTTGAAGTCTACTTATAATGTTAGTCAAGGTTTCTTGCACCAAAAAAAATCATAATTGAGGTTCAGATGATTATTTTTACCCTCACTCCCACTTTTAGAATTGAACAGTTTTTGCTACTGTACATTTTGTACTTTTATTTGTCAGTGACCACTGTTTATCAGAGCAGGACAAGTTGCTAAATACCAAATAGGAAGTGATATTTAAATGTTTCCATGTTAATTTGTTCATAGTTAAGTCTTTATTGTTATTGTTGTTGTTGTCAATATTATTATTGTTGTTGTTATTATTAAAGATCCAATGATCAGCATATATCGGGAAAAAAAAAAGCTTTTTACATTATACACTATACCATTCAAAAGCTTGAAGTCAGTATAACTTTTTTTTTTGGAAAGAAATACTTTTGTTTTTTTTTGTTTTTTTTAAAGCAAGGATGCTTTGAATTGATCAAAAGTGGTGATAAAGACATTTTATAATGTTGCAAAAGATTTATATTTCAGATAAATGCTGTTCTAGTGAACTTTCGATTCATCAAAGAAACCTTCTAAAAAAAATTCTACTCAGCTGTTTTCAGCAAAATAATAATAATAATAATAATAAATGCTTTTTGAGCAGAAAATTAGAATGATTTCTGAAGGATGATGTGACTGGAGTAATGATGCTAAAAATTCAGCTTTAAAATCACAGGAATAAATTACATTTTAAAATCTATTCAAATAGAAAACAGAAATAGTTAAATAGAAATAGTTATTTTAAATGGCAAAATTATTTCAAAATTTTACAGTTTTTGCTGTACTTTAGATAAAAATAAATGCAGCCTTGGTGAGCAGAAATGACTTCTTTAAAAAACTTTAAAAATCTTACTGTTCAAAAACTTTTGACTGGTGTATATAAAAATGCAAATTTATACAGTAAAATTTATACAGTATGTACATTTTATATTTTTATGATGTTTTATGATTATTCCTAATGTTAAATATCTAGCACAGTTTTTTTTTTTCCATGTCATATCAATGTTGTGACACTTAAGTGAGTTTAGACATTGTAGCATTATAATGCACATTATGAAATATGGACAATTATGTTTTTGAAATTAACAGTTAATGATGAAGTTAAATGACAAGTCTCAAATGAGGAGGAGCTGCTTTTCCAGAATTAGTTAAAGAGATAATGGAAGATTATGGTGAAGTAAGTGATACATGACTGCTAAAGTAGTCTAAAACCTGAAAATAGGTAGAATTAAGCATCCACATTAAAACAGGTACTATTTACCCACCCTTATGTCGTTCAAGACCTTTGTTCATCTTCAGAACACAAATTAAGATATTTTTGATGAAATCCGAGAGCTTTCTGACCCTGCAACGCAAGTTCAAGGCCTAGAAAGGTAGTAAGGACATTGATTAAAATAATCCATGTGACATCTGTGGTTCAACCGTAATGTTATAAAGCTACGAGAATACTTTTGGCTGAATACTATCCCTTCAAATATCCAATATTGACAAAAAAAGTCATGGTCGTAATATATTGTGCCCTACTATTATTTCAAAAGGGCAAAAGGTATTGTTTCTCCATGATACAGTATGACTCGAACCGACAGCATCCAACCGGGGCCTACTGGTGTCTTACAAGTGATTGGTTGTTGTTTCTTATTATAGAGATTGATAGGCAGGAGGTTGTTTGCACATCGGTGAGGCTGACTGTCAAGAACAGAGCTGGCCTATTAGTATGCTAATTGCTTTCGGGCAGAGATGAATGCTGACCTCGTGGTCTAAAGGGTCATTGTTGTATATAGACGTTGCAGATGGACGCAGGCTGAAGTTGTTGACTCAGTCCTATCTTAACTGTCTGAACTGTCGGTTTACTACATGGAAATGTTTAGTCATAGGCAGTGTGTGGCGAGCAGATTAGCCTGTTTGCATTCTCCACTATTGTTTTGTACCGATGACAGCCTTTCTTCTTTATAGCCTGTTGGCGAAGGCAAGCATCACTATTGTTATTGCTTATACATGGGGATTTCAACAAGACGTATTGCATAGCACAAGCAATGCCAAAATAGTGTTTTTGATTCCCAGGGAATGCATATCTTAAATGAAGCCGTTTTTTGTTATAGCATATCAAATGTAAATGTAACAAGTTAGCAACCACCCAGAACGTCATAGCCAAATAGCAATGCATATCACTCAGAATTTTGAATTCGAAAATGCAAAAATCATGTTCTGTTGTCACTTAAAGTTGCTTTTGGGAAGATAAATGCTTTAAAATGCTTTGTGTGGTGTGAATTGGGAGGTGGCCGCAGTCCCATGTGTTTCCAGTTATTCTGGGTGTGATCGTCAGGTCGGGTCGCCACAAGCTTGACCGAAATTCTACACTGACATGTTTTATTATGCTCTTTCTCCACTTTGAAATAAAGCTATGAGCTCATAAGCTTGTCCTTGTCAAACTGTCTAATGATTTGCATGAAAGCTGTAATAAACTGTCATCGCCCCCTGCTGGTAGGATTTCAACGTTCTTTAAAGACATGGGCATTTTTGTGCAATGTGAATGTTTTTTGACACTGTGAATGAAAGGATCTTTCAATGCATAAAGTGTACTGTTTATCAAATGTGCACTTCTGAAAAAACGGGAATATGAGATTTGAGCCTGAACCTGGGATATTATAGTAAAACTATATAAATTTTTTTTTTACCTGAAACAAAATAAACATTAACTGAAATACAGTTTAAAAAATAATAATTTAATTTCTGCTAGTTGCTCAAGCAATAATACTCCATTTCTTTTAGTTTAACTTGATGTAATAACTTTTAAACTAAAATAAATATTAATGAAAACTATACAGACAATAGCTAATAATAATGACAAAAACACACACACACAAAAAAACTTTGAATGCTATTGAAAAAAGGAAATGCAAATGATATTTAATAATTCATTTTATTTTAGCTAGTTTCCAGTGCAACTTTTCTCATTTTCATTTATTATAACTAGATACACTAAAATACCTAAAACTAAGCCTGGAATAACAATTAATAAAAATGACATAAAATAAAATATAAAGTAATATATATTATAAAATATAAAATAAAAAAATAACATAAGATATTAAAACAATATAAAATATAAAATAAAATATAAAAAATAAAGTAAAATATACAATATAAAAATAATATAAAATAAACTAAAAAATAGCCTAAAAAAAATAAAATAAAAAAAATAACTGGAAAAAAAAATCTGTTTATTTAATTTCTGCTAGTTGCTCAAACAATATTACTCCATTTCTGTTAGTTTAACTTGATGTAATAACTTTTAAACTGAAACAAAGATTAATGAAAACTATACAGACAATAGCTACTGAAAACGACATAAACACACAAGAAAATGCAATTGGTATTTAGTGTTGATTAATTTTACTTTAGCTAGTTTCCAATGCAACATTTCTCATTTTCATTTATTATAACTTAACTTAACAGAACTAAAATAACTAAAACTAAGACTGGAATAAAAATGAGTAAAAACTACACCCACAAATAAAATAAAATATGAATATAAATAATAAAATAAAATGAAACACAACAACATTGCTAAAAACATAATTAAAATAAAAATGTAGAAATGAAAAACAGAAGAATTCAAAATATTAATAAAAAGTAGCATAGTATTTGAGAAATAAAAAAAAAAAAAAAAACTGGAGTATAACCACCACTGAGGGATCCAGCCTCCCTGAATGGATCTGGTATCGTTAATGTTTTTGGGAATTTTTCAAATTCCACCATATTTCTCCAGTTGCTCCGCACATGTTTTTTCCATATGCCGAAAGCGGTGACAGTTGACACATTTATGGTCCTCAGCAGACGAGCGTGATGATATCAGCCTGGATGGAAGGTTTGACTTGGCTACGGAATTCCTGAAATTCAAACGGATAAGAGATGAAAGACCGCATCCCGCCTCATAACTGATTTATGAGCTCCACGGCGCAGTCCAAGATATCAGTCCGTGCGCGCATCCCTCTGTATGCATGGTGATAAAGCTGGGATGAGTTTTCTCCAGCAGGGTTTAGAGTTGCAAGGTCAAAGGTGGGACGGTGGGGGGCAAACAGTCAGCCGTAGCGCTCATATGTCTCCTTTTCATCAGCAAACCCTCTTACGGGCTTCAAAGACATTCTTGAGTGAAGCCGAAGAGTACGTCCTGTCTTCCTGTGTCTGTCCACGCTAGATAATTGAACTATATGAAGTCTAGCACAATCCGGCATGCTAAACTGATAGTTCTGGCTATAAAATCTCATTAATGCACCAGAAATTGGTGGAAAATTATTTGGGATTTATTAAGAAACGAGAATTTTATTTTATTATATTTAATTTTGATTTATTGATTTTAATTTAATTTAATTTAATTTTTTTTTATTTGTGACCCTGGACCACAAAACCAGTCATAAGTAGCATGGGTATATTTGTTGTAATAGCCAAAAATACATTGTATGGGTCAAAATTATTTTTCTTTTATGCCAAAAATCATGTAAAGATCATGTTCCATGAAGATATTTTGTAAATTTTCTACCGTACGTATATCCGAACTTTTGGTTAGTAATATGCATTGCAAAGAATTTCATGGACAATTTTAAAGACAGTTTTTCTCAATAACAAACTATACATCAATGGAAAGCTTATTTATTCAGCTTTCAGATTATGTATAAATCTAATTTGACTGGTTTGGTTTTGTTGTCCAGGGTCACATTTTGATCTGATTTATTTCATTTTATTTTATTTCATTTTATTATTATTTTTTTATCTGATATTTTATTATTATTCTTATTTTGATTTATTTCATTTTATTTTGATCTGATTTATTTTATTTTATATTATTTTGATTTATTTTTTATTTTATTTTGTTGTTTTATGTTATTTTATTTTATTTTGATCTGATTTTTTTTTCTTTTCTTTTTTTTTATTTTATTTTGATCTGATTTTTTTTTCTTTTCTTTTTTTTAATTTTATTTTGATCTGATTTGCTCGGTTTTGTTTTGTTTTGTTTTGTTTTACCTAGCAATGGCCCATAACTCTGGTAAATTCACTGTAATGGGAGTTGATTATTATTTTTTTTTATTAGGCCTTTTGTTTCAGATAGAATCAAACGGGCTAAAGTTGGTTTATACGCTAAAGCTGACAGGAAATAGCCCTTTGTGTTTTGAGGAAACACATGGTGACTCTCCTGACACTCATTGTTCTGGTTGCCATGGTGTTTGTTCTCTTGATATTTGAAGTCATACCTCTTGCACACACACACACTCACATTTCAGGAATTAAAAGCCCAAAATGTTTTCCCTTATCTGTGTTTTGTGTATTTATTATGCTCAGAAATGAGCCATTATTTCCTTTGTTTCCCTTTACTACAATACTCACTGGTGGCTGTTAGAAATTAAGGCACTTTTTCTTTAAAGCAGCTATTACAGCAGCACAGATTGGGAAAAGTGCTATAAAAATAACAATCCAGTCTTTTATCTTCTTTTCTTATTTTAAAATGTCCTGATAATTTACTCACTCCCATGTCAGCAAAACAATCTGTCATTTTCTAAAAATAAAAATAAAAATGAAATATAGGAGCCTCATCATGACCCTGAGGGTCCAGATATTTCATATTTAAGACAGTGTAGCACACAAGCAGGCGTGTGGTCGGGTGTGTCCGGAAATACTATAGTGTGAATGACTTGTGTATCAGTGGTGTGCTATTACAGCTCATCAAGATGAGTATAAAACGCTCTTGATGCTCACATTGCTATGGTATAATCAGACAATATCAGTGAATGCTGATACGCCTGCTTCTCTATTGTACAAACACAAAGGTTTCTTCAAGTACGTCTTCGCTGTTATCCTAAGGCTGCTGTCCTCTCGTCCCAGATACATCCTGCTCGGCCAGCTCAAATATCAGCCTCCGCTGCAGGTTACGAGTTTAATGTTGCCACACAGAGCTGCTTGTTTTTTCACACAACAGAGATGGTACAGATGTAGCCTCCTGCTAGATAAAATCGCAAACCGCAGATGGGGAAGAGATGAACTTTTGCGGCAGACCGAATGTGAATCTAAATTATGTAGATGCTGTTTAAAAGTACATACACTTGTGAAAATTGGTTTGAAATTGCATGCACTGATTGTTGTATTCTTTTTATTCTTTCAGGATTTGGAGTTCCATGGCGTGATGCGCTTTTACTTCCAGGACCGGGTGGCGGGGAACTTTGCCACAAAGTGTATCCGAGTGTCCAGCACGGCGACCACGCAGGATGTGATTGAGACGCTGGCGGAAAAGTTCAGACCGGATATGAGGATGCTGTCTTCTCCCAAATACTCCCTCTATGAGGTCCACGTCAGTGGCGGTGAGTTATAGGAACAAAAAAAAAAATCATCAAAATGCCATTTTGTTTTTACTGTTAATAGTTTTTTTTATTTAATAAGTTTAATAGTTTTAAAGTTTGGGGATGGTAAGATTTTTTTTTTTTTTTTTTTTAATGCTTTTGAAAGGGGTCTGATGTTGAGTCAACGCTGCATTTATTTGATCAAAAATACAGTAAAAACTGTAATATCATGAAATATTATTACATCTTAAAATAACAGTTTTATATTTTAATTACATTTTAAAATGTAATTTATTCCTGTGATGCAAAGCTGAATGCATTACTGCAGTCTTCAGTGTCATTCATTCATTCATTTTAATATGCTGATTTGCTGTTTTTATTAGTATCAGTGTTGAAAACATTAATCTTTTTTTAAAAGAACATTGTTTATTTGAAATAGAATGATTTCTTTACTGTCTTTACTGTCACTTTTGATTAATTTAGTGCTTCCTTGCTGTAAGTATTAATTTCTTTGAAATGAACCTGTTGAACGGTAGTGTATAATATGCAAATGCATACACGTTCAAAAGTTTGGGATCAGTACGAATTTATTTATTTATTTATTTATTTATTTTATTTTTTTAAAGAAGTCTCATATGCTCACCAAGGCTGCATTTAGTTGATCAAAAATACATACAAATCTGTAATGTTGTGAAATATTATTGCTATTTAAATTTTATTAGACTTTATCTTAATATACTTTAAATTATACTTTATTTCTATGATGCAAAGCTGAATTTTTAGCTTCATTACTAGTCTTAAGTGTCACATGAACCTTCAGAAATCATTCTAATATGCCGATTTATTATCAGTGTTGGAAACAGTTGTGCTGCATAATATTATTTTGGAACCTGTGGTGCATTTTTCAGTATTCTTTAATAAATAAAATTTTAAAAAATGTCTTTACTTTGATTTACTTTTTATCCATTTAATACATTCTTGGAGAATAAAAGAGTCTTGAAAAAATGATCACAAGTTCCAAAAAAATATTATGCTGCACAGTTGTTTCCAACATTGATAATAAATCAGCATATTAGAATGATTTCTAAGGATCATGTGACACTGAAGACTGGAGTGATGACTGAAGAAAATTCAGTATTGCATAACAGAAATAAATTATATTTTAAAGTATATTAAAATGGAAAGCTTTAAATTTTCACAATATTGCTGTTTACTAAATTTACTTTTTCTGTATTTTGATTAACAAATGCAACCTTAATGAGCATAAGAAACAAAAAAAAACATTAAAAATCTCACCGATGCCAAACTTTTAAACAGCAGTGTAAATGCTGACACTTTTAGCAACACAGGTCAATTTCAGGTTGTTGCATTTGGCAAAAGTCAAAATGCAGTTCACAATTCAAAATTGCATGTAGCTGCATACTTCCAGAGTGTGTTGGCCCTAATGCTTTAGTTTATCTGGTTGCATTTGATTTCTCTTCCTTTCATTTTCTAGAAAACATTCTCATGTCTCTTGCATATACAATATGTCAGGAAAGCCTCTGTCTAGTCATTGTTAGGGAGAAAGCAGTGTTTAGAAGACGATTTTTAAGAGGCTGTATTGAGGTTTAGTCTGTTTGATATATTACCAAACGTGTGAAAGTTTTTAAAACCTTTTTTTGAGTAAATATCACATTGAATTACATGCAGTAATTTAGAAGAGATTAGGATTGTGAAAATTTTTAATGTTTTTGTTTCATGAACAAAACCCTATTTGGGTTATAGCCTTATTTTTGTTTAAGTCTTCTCTAATTAAAGTCCACAAGGAGGTGATTTTCTGACTGGCATAATCTTTCTCTGTGACAGAAGAGAGGAAACTGGACTTGGATGAGAAACCACTGGTTGTACAATTGAACTGGAACAAAGACGACAGAGAGGGCCGCTTCGTTCTCAAGAACGAGAATGACATCATTCCCAAGGTGAGACCAAAACCAGACCAAAAGTTAGAAAACAAACCCAACTTGCTTTTTACAGAGCCTGATTCTGTGGTTTATTCTGCTTGAATGCAGAAGCTATAGTTTTACGATGATTCACCGAGGGTGTCTGTGTTTGTTCCTGTTGAGTTTTCTGCTCTTGGTTATGTTGGAACAGCTTTTTTAGTCCCCTGCTGTTCAGACAGCCCCTGAAACCATCTTCTCCGCAAGCCGGCCCATTGCACGTCAGTTAAAAACCCTCTCAGGACATACAAACACACAGGCATCAGCAAACACTTCATTTCCTCACTTAAGTGGAGCAGATCAATTTTTTTTTTTTCGCTTTACTCCGTCTGTCTCTCTCTCTGTCTCTTTCTCTCTCTCTCTCCCTCCACTTCAGTGGCTCTTAGTGTTTTGTGCAGCAAGGCTCCCCAAAGAGACATAAAATCAGAGCTAGGAGTGTCTGAGTCTGCAGGAATGTGTGTTTTAGTGTGTGGGCGGTAGGTCCCAACAATTTTCTGCATTTTAGGCCGTTTTCACAGTTGTTTCGATTGCTTGGCCCAAACCAAAGTTCAATTCCACCTTCCAAACCGCAATGTTTCAGTCATCAACGAAAGTACTAGTGGCAGCTGTTTACCACTATAACTTTGTAACATCTCAGGATGAAAAGATGCTAGCGTCACTGTTTTATTCATGTTTTTGTCACATTAGATTTGCCACAAAACTTCACACACACAGAACAGCACTTTCATCTGTCTACTGCAAGATGCAGTGCAAGAGACGTAAAGAACAAAAGCTGAAAATTATTTGAAAATGAAATACTGTGAGAATGCATTTTGAATACATTTCACCTTATTTTTAATGTAAGATCAGATGCAGCCATTTGCAACTTGAATGCACAATCCTTCTGTGTTCATTCGCTTCAAATTATTTAAGCTGCACAAAAACAGTCAATTATTTGGGGTTCAAGAGCGTAGCGCTGAAACCCTATTACAATTGTTAGAATGGTCACAGATCATAAGTCATAGAGTCATAAGTCATAGAGACTTAAAACTTGGAGGGATGTTAGTACTCGCACAGCCTACAACGTGACCAAGGCTTGTCCTAATCGGCCTGACAGGGGCGCTACAGCGATTGTGAGCCTTGCAAATTTTACTCAAAAACTATTTTTGCAAACTAGTCCTAGGTTTTGGGGTTCCCAATTGGAACCAAACCAGTGTAGAAAGATTCTCTGGAGAGTGAATATCAATAATTATCAAAAAAAAGTTGAACTTTTGACTCACCGTCGCAAAGGGGCGCCAAAACTTTTGAAAGGGGCGTTGCCACTTTTAGTAAAATGCTTTTAACTCCTGAACGAAATGAGATATCTTCGCCAAACTCAGAACACTTATGTAAAAGTGCAATCTGAGGTCAAAGGAGCTTGGCCACTTGGTGGCGCTATAAGAGGGAAAAACCATAAAAATGGCTATAATTGCGCAACCATTTGCCCTATAAACATGAAAATCAGTGTGCATGGTCTTGGTCCAAAGTGCCACAAGAGCCTACAAGGATATTTGCGTATCTCAAAAAAGATGGCCACCATTGGCTGACGAAATTTGAGCACCTGTGAGACAAGGTTAACGGAGGCCTTTCGGAACAAAACTTGGTGGGCTTGTTTGACTAACGGCCCCAAAGGTCTGGGTATTGCATTTTTCAAGGGGCGTAACTGATTGTACGTTGCACGGTTTTTCGCACATATGCACAAAATTCGTACTGTATGATATAACTTTGCCTCTAGAACCACTGCTGTCAATCAAATTGTTTGTTAAATGATTAAGAAGATGTAAAAAACCCACTTTTGCAAACTAGTCCTAGGTTTTTAGCTCAATCTGGGAAAAAAAAAACACTGCAGTACAATTCTCTTGTCTCTCTAGACCAGGGGTGCCCAACCCTGTTCCTGGAGATCGACCTTCCTGCAGAGTTTAGTTCCAACCCTAATCAAACACACCTGTCTGTAATTATCAAGTGCTCCTTCAGATCCTAATTAGCTGGTTCAGGTGTGTTTGAACTCTGCAGGAAAGTCAATCTCCAGGACCAGGGTTAAGCACCCCTGCTCTAGACTAACAATTATCAAAAAACTGTTGAAATTCACTTATAGCTGTTGAAATTCACTTTATAGCTTTTGTTGAAAAGCTATAATGGGATCGTTTTAAAAAAAGGGGCCTGTCCAAATTTACCCCAAATCCTGTAAAATCTAAAGGAAAACTCAAAACTTCACGAAACCTGCTGAGCACATGCAGTGATTCTAAACAAGCTTGCAAAGTTTTAAGGGGGCTGGACCAGAGCTAACACTATAACTATAATATAAACATTAAAAAACATCATATTTCTATGGTAAATTACCTGGATATGCCAAAAATGCATTTTTAATCATTTATTTAAGTGGGTACATCCTTGCTAAATAATATGTAATGTCTTTTTTCCTTATTCTTAAATGCCTTAAGCGCTTGAACCCAAGTAGTCGCTGCTTGCAGCTTGAAATTGGTAACTGTTCTTCATTATCATAGTATTTAAATTTATTATCCAAATCATAAACATGCTGGTTTGTAACGGTAAGGGGTTTTACAATTCACTTCATCAGAAGTCTTACACATTCACAGACAATTGCTTACTTCTGCTTTGCAAAAAAGGTTCATAATTTAGGACAGATTGCTTTTTTTTTTATATCAACTGAAAACTGAAAACGTCCTAAAAATCTGCTGTTTAGTTGCTCTCCAGCCATTTGATGATGTGGAGTTGAAGTGGTGTTGTGACATCTGTCTGGCCGCTCTCTTGTAGAGTAACTTGTCCAACATGCTTGAATTTGAACTCTGCAATCCTTGCTTTGGCTATTACTCTTCTCTCATAACGCAGTATTTTGAAATCCCCCTGCAAATTTTTGGAGTGTTTCCTATGATGTGTTGCAAAATCACAGCTGTGTTAAGAGCTGAAGTCAACAGAAACACATTGTTCCATATAATTTAGCCTTAAGCTTTCACCCCCTTTATCTATAATAGTAAATAATGCAATTAATTATTAAAAATAATTTAGATAAATATTGAATAAAAATGTGCTAATCTTAAAAAATTGTTAAATATCAGTATAATAATAATAATGCAAATAATTATTTAAAATAGTTAAATAGATAAATATTAAAACATTCAAAATGAAAAATATCGTTAACAGTATTATAATATTTATGCAAAACTGTTATAATATTTTATGCAAAAACTATTTAAATATATTAAATAGTAATTATTTATTCATTATTTAAATGACATTAAGTAAAGAATTAAATAATTAAAAATTAAAAATATAATGTTTAATACACAGTTCTTTTAAAAATAATTTTAATATTTTAATAATTAGTTATTCTAATAATTATTAGAATGGTAATAGTTCATATAGAACTGTTAATACATACATAACCTAAAGGCACACCTCTAATTGAAACTGAAAGCATTATCAAATTAGATGTTAATATTCAAATTTTGCTGTTTTATTTTTTTTTTAAAGTATATTCAATATGCAAATAAACATGAAAGGAGATGCTAAGAATTTTCTGAATTAAGTCAGATTTTTCTGAGTCATAACCCACTCTACTTTATATCCCACTGCAATTTTTCTCAACATCTTTCACTTTATTTTTCCTCTTGATCTCTCCACCAGAGAACACTGATAAATGGCCCTGAGAAAGAGAAGGAGGGGGTGATTCAGAACTTCAAAAGAACACTGTCCAAGAAGGAGAAGAAGAAAGAGAAGAAGAGGGAGAAGGAGGCCTTTTCCAGGATTCCAGATGGAGATGATCACGCGCTGAACCGCGAGGATGGGTGAGGAATTTCAACTAATTTGCTTGTATGATAGACATGCACATAAAGGCAATAGTTTATTAAAAGAGATCGTATAAGTGCATCTTTAAAACAGAGTCCATTCAGGTTTTTTTATGTCTCTGGTCCTAATTTTCTCGTTTCTCTTTCTGTAGTCTTAACTGACTGACATTTTTCTATCACTCTTGTTGTCCCTCTTTCTGATAGAGAGAACTCTAGATTGGCTGCAGAGGTGTATAAAGACATGCCAGAGACCAGTTTCACACGGACCATTTCTAACCCCGAGGTGGTGATGAAGAGGAGACGACAGCAGAAGCTGGAAAAGAGGATGCAAGAATTCCGCAGCGGAGACGGTCGACCGGATTCAGGTTTGTACGCCACTAATACATCAACATACATCTACAAATCAACTCCTAAGTGATCAGTCAGCAAGAGGCCTTGTTGTTAATTTCACATGCAGAGAGCCTAGCCAATCATGATGGGAGAACATTTGCATATAGAAGTCTTATAACCATATGCAGAAACTAAACTGCAAAAGTAGTTTATACAGAATATTAACATAACCGTGCAGATTTAGGGTTTGTGTATTATGCGAATGAAATTCTGGAAGATAAATAGACTAATTTTATTGCTCTATATATGTATCTAAAGACTGTTTCGTCCAAAAATGGCTTTGCGTTTGTTTTCCCGTGTAAAATAGGCTGTGATGTCAGCAGTTTGTCTCCATGGGACACTGTAAACTGAAATTTTATAATGAGAGCACTAAACCAGAGCCCTGGCATCTCCGTTGCACTTGTTGGGACCTTTTGCCAATGAACTACCTACTTTCAAGTGGGAAAGCATTCCAGACCTCAACATAAAACTTTATTTTGTAGGTCCGTTCACACCGACGCCTAAAATAGCCTTTCTGTCCTGGACAGACAGGGATGTTTAGATTTTCCAAGCTTATGTAATCAGGATAATAATGTATGTCTGCTGGCAAGGGTTTAGACCGGAGCCAAATCCTTAATGTGACACACACAGAAAGGCTCCCAGTTACTCATCACATTCACCCTGTCTGCTAAGAGTTAAGCAGTGTGTGAACTGGTTAAAGAGGCTTAGTCAAGCACACGGCTGGGTTTAGATGCCAGTGTTGTGGGACGTTTGTGTTCTCATGCTGTGTGTGCTGCCATGCTAATAAAATCCTTTAACCTACATTGGATACAACCAAAAATCTCCATTATTCTTTGACTAGGCCATCAATTTTTTTGAAATGCCAATGAAATGGCCTTGCCATTATATTGTCCTGCCTTTAGACTTTGGATCTGACACAAGGTAGACGGGCATGGAGTTAAAAGGTGTGATTATCTGGCAATTTTTTGATTATCTCAGAAAGCCAAGTATCCGCTGATTAATTGGCCTTGCCAATATATCGGTCTGCTGCTAAGCTACGCTATTAGTTCTTAATTATCTCTGGCACAATCTCTCTCTTTTAGGAGGGACTCTGAGGATCTACGCCGATAGTCTGAAGCCCAACATTCCCTACAAGACCATCCTGCTCTCAACTACTGATATGGCTGACTTTGCTGTGGCCGAGGCTCTGGAGAAATATGGGCTGGAGAAAGAAAATCCCAGAGATTACTGCATCGCCCAGGTGAGGTTTAACACAGTGTTAGCTTTCTAATGCTTTCAGAGAGTTGTTCTTCCCTAAAATTTGAAGGTGCAGCTGGTGCAGTGTTTTTTTAAAATCTGCTGGATGGGTTTTAACATGGCAGAATGAAGGGATGGACAGTATTTTGATACTGTGTCATGAATTTTTAATTGTGCATGCTCATTTCCCATAGTTTTACATATAGATTAGATTTTGTGTCATCTAATGTTGACTAAATGTTAATCATTGAAAACTTAAAAAAAAAAAAACATTAATAATTTAATAACACAATTAAATGTAATCCTTAACAAATCTCAGAATGTATATTCTTTAGGGCTGTCGAATCAATTAATCGCGATTAATCACAACCAAAATAAAAATTTGTTTACATAATATGTGTGTGTACTTTTAAATAATTTTAAAACACTGTTAGATGTAATCTTTAAAAAATCTCAAAATGTATATTCTTTAGAGCTGTCAAATCGATTAATTGCAGTTAATTGCAACCAAAATTAAAGTTTGTTTACATAATGTGTGTGTACTTTTAAATAATTTAAAAACACTGTTAAATGCAATCTTTAACAAATCTTAAAATGTATATTCATTAGGGCTGTTAACTCGATTTATGGCGATTAATCGCAACCAAAAACACTATTAGATTTAATCTTCAACAAATTTCAAAATCTGTATTAATTAGGGCTAATTAATCGCAACCAAAATTAAAGTTTGTTTACATAATGTATGTGTGTACTGTATATATTTATATACATGTATAAATACACAAACATACAGGTGTATATTTAAGAAATATGTTTTATATTTATATTTATATTTATATTTATATTTATATTTATATTTATATTTATATTTATATTTATATTTATATTTATATTTATATTTATATTTGAAGAGTTCAAATGCAAAACCAGCTAAAAGCCATCTCAGCCAAAAATGAGATGATACTAATTTTAAAGAAATATGTCAGATGGATTTAGAGGCTTTTGCATCTTAACTCTTCATTTATATTTATATATAATATGAATCATACATAGATAGGAATATATGAATGTAAATATTTCTTACACATGGATGTATGTGTATTTATATATACATGCAAACACAAACTTTTATTTTGGGTGCGATTAATCGATTTGATAACCCTAATATAAATTTTTCATACTGTACTGTTATATTGCCGCTTGAATTTATTTATTTTTTATTATTTATAGGGCCCTGCAGGTCTAGTCTTGTTTTAAATGTTTGTAAAATAATTGATTAAATTTAAGGTCATAAGTTCTAAATATTTTAAATGATAAAACAAAAGTCTTAAATATTTAATATAGTTATTAAATTTCCCATTAATGATGGGAAAACAGGAATCACAATAATTTTTATTATTAGTAAATTGTTGTTATTTGTAGTAATTAATTTAATTTTAATTTGCACACATTTAAATTGCAGAGAATTTTACAGACTTTGACAAAAATGTAGAATTTTATTTTGATACAAAATATTTTGATATTTTGCAATTTATCAGTTAACATCAATAGCATAATTATCAGTGTCTGACAAAATTGTAATATTGGTGCATCCCTAGTAAACCGTGTTGTAGCTGAGAGTTAGGTCAAAAATACAGTATATAACAGATGAGTATATACCTCCTCCTCCTCCTCTTCCTGTGATCAAATCCAGCATATTTCATCAGGCCACTGCACGATTTGTCTCCCAGATTAAAGCCAGGAACTGACATCTGCTTCACCTCTGCTGAGAGTAATTGAATTGTGCAGTTGTAAGGTGCCCCGCCTGCACACGTTTACCACTGCACAGAGTAAAAGATAGAGAAATACGTGGGAACGAGGAGGAAGTGTAGAGGAGGAGAGCAGGAAGTGCTTGAAGTGGCCGGTCTAATCTTTGCTGTCAGCGAATGACAAACATCGCTGGTACAAAAGTGTCAACCTTGGGCTGTCTGCGCTGTTGCTCACAAGCTCTTTTCAGATGCCATCTCAGAGTTACTGTGTGGCATCGTAATATCCTCAACCTTCACTCTGGCCAATTTTAATTACATACACAGCTCGTCCATAAAGCTGCTGTTAAATCATGGCAGGGAGCGTGTATCTGTCACTAAAACAGGTGTCGAATGCCTGCCTGGAGTGCGAACTGTGAAATATTAGCATGCTTTGCCAAAGAAGTCAAACTTTATTAGTTCCTTGGGGAACAAAGTTGTATTTTTTTAAACTCTAAAGGTGTGCATGTTTGCTTTGTGCAGGTGATTCATGCAAATGATAAACCAGTGAAGGAGACCATACTTGACGACACAGATTGCCCTCTGCAGATCCTCAGAGACTGGACAAGTGATAAAGGTCAGCCATTTCTTATGCTCATATTTAGACAAATTTTTGAGCATCGTTCGAAAGTTTGGGTTAATTTTTTTTTTTTTTTATGTTTTGAAAAGTTTTGAAAGTCTTGTCTGTTCACAAATGCTGCAAATACAGCAAAAAGAGTAAAATATTTTTATTATTTAAAAAAAATGTTTTCTATTTGAATATATTTTAAAATGTAATTTATTCCTGTGATGCAAAGCTGAATTTTCAGCATCATTACTCCAGTCTTCAGTGTCACATGATCCTTCAGAAAACATTCTGATATGCTGATCTGGTGCTCAAGAAACATTTCTTGTTATCAGTATGCAGCTTAATGTTTTTATGGAAATTGTGACACTTTAATTTCAGGATTATTAAAAATTTTAAAAATCCAGAATTATTTGTAGTAGAAATCTTTTGTTGCATTACTGTCACTTTTAATAAATGTAATGCATCCTTGCAGTGAAAGTATTAATTTCTTTCAATAAAGAATAAATATTGTGTACCCCAAACTTTCAAACTATAGATCACATGCACTACCAGTCAAAAGTTTTTGAACAATTTTTTTATTTTTTTTTAAAGTCTCTTCTGCAAACCTGCATTTATTTGATCCAAAAACATAAATTTGTAAATATTGTAACTATTTAAAATAACTGCTTTCTATATGAATATATTTTTAAAAGCAATTTATTCCTGTGATCAAAGCTAAAAGTTCACCATCATTTCTCCAGTCTTAATTGTCGCATGATCCTTCAGAAATCAATCTAATATGCTGATTTGCTATTCAAGAAACTATTATTATTATTATTATTATTATTATTATTATTATTATTACTTTTATTTAGCAAGGATGCTTTAAATTGATCAAAAGTGATGATAAATACATATATAATGTTACAAAAGATTTCTATTTCAGAAAAATGCTGTTCTGCTTAATTTTCTGTTCATCAAAGAAGCCTGAAAAAATTGTACTGCAGTTTTCAGCATAATAATAATAATAATAATAATAATAATTGTTTTTTTTTGTTTTTTTTTTTTAGCAGATAATCTGAATATTAGAATGATTTCTGAAGGATCATGTGATTGGAGTAATGATGCTCAAAATTCTGCTTTAAAATCACAGGAATAAATTACATTTTTAAAATATATTTAAACAGAAAAGAGTTCTTAAATAGCAAAAAATATTTAAAAAAAATTACTGTTTTTGCTGTACTTTGGATAAAATAAATGCAAGCTTGGTGGGCAGAAGAGACTTCTTTAAAAAGCATTAAAATCTTGACTGGTGGTGTACATCTTATGTTGGTTAAGCTTAAAGCATTTAAAAAGCAGCATAAAAAAGCCTCTCATTTACAGCATGCTATACCGCCCCCTGTTGACTTTAATGTGCTATTATGTCAATTTTACAGAGGCCTTAGTATTCCAGCTGAAGAAGCGTCCTCCAGACTGTGCACCAGGGAAAGTACGTAAGCCAGACAGCAGGATTTGGCCTCACGGATCCATTCCTCCCGAGAAACTGCCCTACCTGGTTGAACTGAGCCCAGGTGACAAACACAAATACACACTATGACAGCACATCCTTACTAGGAAATTTAGAGCAGAAACAGAGGCAACTGAATGCTAGCAGAGCTGTTCCTGGATCAGTCATGTTGCGCTAGAGTTTCAGTTGCACTGATCTGACAGCTGTAAAGAGCGGCCCACCGATTGCCCACTGACATTCACACATGAGTAGAGCTGTGGCCGACAAATGAGTTCAGTCTTTGGAGCTCTGTAGAGTCAGCTAGCGAGACCCCTTAAAATACACCTTAGTTTCAGTCGAGTTGTTTTTTTAGTTGAAAATTCACATCATGTAGATCTGACCCTCACTAACGCTGTCTCTCAGTCTAACTGCTGCTTGCATACTGTTCCTCCCCCTGCTACGGCCCACAACTAACCCTGTCACTGCGATTATAACCAATGCTTTTTAACAGCAAAGAACTGAGCAGAAACTCTCCTGATGTGTAATGACACTGTGTCTATACTGGAGGCAACAAACGCATTGCAAAGACAAAAACTTCAGGTTGTCTGCTGTGAAAGCATTAAAGCTTCACGTCACTTCTGAAAGTTCATTAAGCAATCAATGAGGACTTCAGCAGCAATTAATTGGGCAACTTTGTGTTGTTCTCTTTATGACAAAAAATGAATAACAATAATTATTATATTATATTAAATTATATTAATTATATTATATTATATTTTCAAAAACAATAATATAGAAACATACGTAAGTTATTTCTACAAACTTAATCTGCATTATATTATTAAATTACTGTGTGTGTGTTTGTTTAATAATATAAACAGTTTATTTTGTTTAAATATTATATTACACTATATTACATTGTTTGATATTAATTTTAATATCAATTTTTTTAATATAATTTTTTTATTCATTTATATATTATGTACTATGTATTTACTGTTTCATATGTTATATAATATAATACTATGATATTATATTACATGCTCTTATTATATTATTAAATTATAATGTTTTGTTTCATTGTACAATTATACAATTTAATTTTTTTATATATTGTGTTTGTGTGTGTGCATATATATATATATATATATATATATATGTGTGTGTGTGTGTGTATATATATATATATATATATATATTACAGTATATTGCATAATTGAATATTAATTTTTGCTAGTCAGTTAACATATTTTATATATTATATAATTTATTATTATTTAATGTTACACTATATTATTTTGTTTTATATAGAGAAAAAGAATTACTCATAATAATTATTTAATATATTACTATGATATAATACATGGTATTGTATTATTAAATATGTTTTGTTTAATTATACAATTAATGATACAATTATACAGTTTCATTTGTTTATATATTATATATATATATCATATATTTACATAAACATTTTATATATTACAGTTTATTACATAATTGAATATGCATTTTTGCTATTTTTAAATTATTAATATACTCAGTTAACATTTTTTATATATTATATAATTTATTATTATTATTATTATTATGTAATTTCACTTGTTTATACTACATAAGTTCATTAATTTTTGTATTTTTTTACATTTATTTATATACTTAACATATTTTATGTATTATATAATATGTTTATATAATGTTTTTTAATCATATTTACTATAATATTGTTATATATTGTTTAAATTAAATTATTACGTTAAATTAAATGTCATAATTTATTATTTTAACAATTACATCATGAGTCATGTAACAAATATAGTACTATAGTCTTAACAAGTCTAATTATTACGCTTCAGTTCACTAATTTAAATAAAATTTGGGCACAAAATATGGCTTGAGTAGCTGTCAATTTTTTTGTCAATCCACAAAAAAAAAAAATCATTCCTCAGCCAAATTGCTTCTGCTGTAGACAGTTTTATTGATTATAATAGTAGATTTACAATTTTGTCATGTTGCGATGTGTTGTGTTGTCCAGTATAGATATGGCGTAGAAGTGGTCATAAGGTTTCCCTGGGCTTTGGAAATTGAGATTTGATTGACATATTCACTCATCTCTGGAGTGTGTGTCGGCTGACAGACTGACCACTTGCTTATGGCGCTTTTTTCTCTTTCTTGCTGCGTTTGATACTCTTTGGCTATTCTTCTCTCTGTATCTCTCTCTCGCTCTATCTATTTCTCTCTCTCTCTCTCTGGCGTGTTGTTGGCGTGTGTCGGTGTGTGTCCCGCCGTTCTGTCTGCTCCTGGCTCCTGTGCATGCGTCCCGTCCTAGGGCGAGGGAGTCACTATGCCTACTACTACCGCCATCAAGGTAACACAAACCTGCCTGCACCTCCCATCCTCCCCCAGCTCTACCTCTCTCTCACACACACACAAAAAAATACTTCTGCAAATTGAAAATTGACCTACTTGTTTTTTTGTGCCCTAAAAGTAAAGTGTGCAGTAATGTGGTCAAATTGTTGGCACTAGAGAAGATGGATGTGGTATTTTCTGGTAAAGCATTTAGTTTTATAGCATATTGTTTCTTGTATTGGTACAAAGTTTCCAGCATTGCCCACTCAGACGCTTACGTAATTGCTAAAAACCTTAGGGTATTATTTACAATGGATTCGTGGTAAGAGATCCTTGTCTAAAAGTCAACATGACATTAAAATGGACTCTGTTTACTTCTTCTAATTCATGCTTCTTATTGTGCACAATTCATCAGTGCATGTTAAATAAAAACAAAATGACTCTATAAAGTCTCACACGCTGTGTCAGGCTGTTAAACAAATACATTTACCAAAAATGGCTCTAACACCAGTATTATGAAAATATTTTGACATACACTGTCATGTTTAAGCCTTACTGCCTTCTTTTACGGTTTGTGCTTTGCATTTTGCTTATAACTCCTGATTGCCAATCATCCCACTAATCTAATAATTAAAATATGAACCTAACCATCCCATCACCATTTATAACCCAGGATTTCCTGTACAAGTTCATTGTTTCTCTGAAAAGTTCCAAGAATTCTAATCAAGTTCCAATTTCTGATAATAATAGAAAAGTCTTATTTTTGCACAGTATTCATGGAAAGTACTTGATGATTATTAGAAAGAAAATGGCAAAAGGGTTGACTAGTCATTTAACAACCAACTAGTTTATTAGTGAGGTCGGCATTTATATACAGTTACCATTTAAAAGTTTGGGGTCAGGAAGATTTTTTTTGTTTTTGTTAAAAAAAAAAATATATATATATATATATATATATATATATATATATATATATATATATATATATATATATATAAAATGTCATTTATTCCTGATGCAAAGCTGAAGTTTCAGCACCCTTACTCCAGTCTTTAGTGTCACATGATCCTTCAGAAATCGGTCTAATATGCTGATTTGCTGCTTTGAAACATTTCTTATTACCAATGTTGAAAACAGTTGTGCAGCTTAATATTTCTGTTCAACAGTGAGAAGGTTTTTTTGTGTTCTTTGTTGCATAGAAAGTTCAGAAGACTTGGAAAAACATTTATTTGGAATGTACAGTTGAGGTCAAAATTTTACATACACCTTGCAGAATTTGCAAAATGTTAATTATTTTACCAAAATAAGAGGGATAATACAAAATGAATGAATTTATAGAAATGACCCTGTCATTGTCTTATTTTGCCTAAATATAATTTTTTTTCATTTAGTACTACCCTTCAGAAGCTACAGAAGATATTTACATGTTTCCCAGAAGACAAAATAAGTTAAACTTACTCTGATTTTCAAATTCAAGAAGTTTGAATTGTCCTATTCAGGTCAGTAATAAATAAAAAATAACATGCATTTTGTATGTTCCCTCTTATTTTGGTAAAACAATTGACATTTTGCAGATTCTGCAGTTGCAGATTCTCAACTGTAATTCTTTTGTAACATTATAAATGTTTGTACTGTCACATTTTATCATTTTGATGTGTTCTTGCTGACTAGTCAAGTCAAGTCAAGTCAACATTTATTTCTAAAGCACATTTAAAAGCAACAGTGTTGCACCAAAGTGCTGTACAACAAAATACAGATTTGACAACAAAAAAAGAAAAACAAATCCCCGAAAACCTTACAATAACATTAATTATAAGCTAATGAGAAAAGATAAGATTTAAGAATCGATTTGAAACTAGCTAGCGAAGGAGCAAATCTCACTTTTTCCAAAGTTTAGGGGCTGCAATTGAAAAAGCCCGGCCACCCTTAGTTTTGCAGCGACAACGTGGGACAGTTAAGAGAAGCTGACTACTAGAGTGCTCTTTGAGTTGTATAAGGAGTGAGAAGGTCAGAAATATATTTCGGTGCAAGTCCAGATAAAGCCTTATACACAAAAACAGCTATTTTAAAATCAATTCTGAACTGTACAGGCAGCCAATGTAGCGAAGCTAAAACTGGAGTGATGTGATCCCTCTTCTTAGTTCCCGTTAGAAGCCTTGCTGCAGCATTTTGCACAATTTGCAGACGAGAGATGGACGTTTGAGGCAAGCCATAATAAAGGGAGTTACAGTAGTCTAAGCGTGATGTAATAAAAGCATGGATTACTGTTTCTAAGTCCTTATGAGGCAGAAACTGTTTCAGTTTCGCAATCGATCTCAGATGGAAAAAACTGCCCTTTATCACTGTGCCAATTTGTTTTTCAAAGTTCAATAACGTAGAAGTATTAATTTCTTTAAAACAAAATTCTCACTGACCCTCAAACTTTTGAACGGTGTATTTTTAGTGTCAGTGCTTTAATTAGCATATTGTACAACCCTGGAAAACCCTCTCGGAGGAGTTGCGTCTTTAAATTCAGGAGAGAAAACAGCCTAATTATACAGTAGTTTAGTTAGCCCATTGACTAGACTAATTTAGAAACATGTAGTTTTGCATATCCTTAATTACACGCCCCAAAGCACAGAAGTGACACCAATGGGTTGTGCAAGTGTGCACATACTTCTGATTTGTATGTGTTTGAAATGCAGACAAACGCAAATGTGTGTGTCTCACTGCTCTGTGGCTGCTCTGCAGATGGGTCAGACTCCAGGGATAAACCCAAACTTTACAGACTACAGCACAGCGTCACCGAGGTCGGATCTGACCAGAGTGAAGACGGAAACATCCAGGTAAGGAAAACACTTAAATAACATCTTCAGTGCTGTAGTGCTTAAAAAAATACATCCAACACGTCTGTGATTTTTCCACATCGCAGTTGTTCGGGCCTGGGATTCTCCCTCACCACTGTGACCTGATGCATGAGGATGGACTAGTGACTGTAACCCCTGTCAGTTTGGATGCTGAGACGTTCGTGGATGGACAGCGGATCTCAGACACTACGATTCTGCGCAGCGGCGTAACTGTCCAGTTCGGAGCCACTCACGTCTTCAAATTTGTAGACCCCAGCTATGACCACAGCATGTCCAAGAGAGACCCAGGGCCCATGATGAAGGGCCGACACAAATCAGGGTGAGCCATTTTTTTCTTTAAGAGAATTGAAAAGCGAATATAACTTGATAAGAATCACATTGAGTGTGTCCTGAAAGATTTATACTCATACAGTTGTCAGTAGCCGACTACTTTATTGACCAGCTGTGGCAGTGCAGCACAATGAACCATCTGTTGCTCTGTGTAATATTAGATGGAGTGCTGGGGAAGCTTCTTTGAAACTATAGCTTGCCAAGCTACTCATTTTAAGTAGTTAAGCTATAGTAAAGCTACTCTTTAGAAAAAAAGTAGCTAACTACATTGAAGATATTTAATATCTTTTTGGAAGATCTTAGTTTGGATGACAGCATGAGTCTGAACAGGTTTGATTAATTTTGGTTAGTTGACACATGCAAACAGGGTTTGTACAAGGTACTTAAAGTGCTTGAAGTACTTGAATTTCACTTTTTGAAATTTAAGGCCTGGAAAACCTTTGAAAATAGCAATATTTCTGAGAAGGTACTTGAAAAATGCTTGAATTATTGAAAGACAATGTATCTATGAAATAAGTGTTTAATGTCAAAAAACAAAAAATCTTTAAAAAAAAAAAAAACATCTAACTTTTTTGCTTAATTATGTTAATGTCAGAAAACAATTGAGCTAAGCTAGTAGTAGTACTGACAGTGTCGTGGAAACATGTCTGAAGACATGAAAAGAGGAAAAGATGACCAAATCAACTGAGTCATTTACGCAGGAACTGGTTCGATTCATTCAAAATCATAACTTTGATCATTCATTTCAAGCAATTCACTAGCAAAAGCCAGATGGAATTAAAAGAGCCATTCATTTTCTAATTTCGACATTTAATAAAAAGCACATAGTGAAACTAAGCTTTTCAAAACTCAGAATCAGTTAAACCATTGTGTTGCACAATGATGTACTATTTGGAAGCGCTTCAGTTGGATTGTGTATCGTGAGTTATTTGTTTCAGATCGGGACCTCAAATTGCGTATTGCGAATCCTTTGATTTAGATTGGAGCTTCACGTATTGCGAATCATTTGATTCAGGTTGGGACTTTAAAGCGTGTATTGTGAATCATTTGATTTAGATCAGAACAAGTTTGTGAATCACTTAGCGAATTAAATTATTAAAATTATTTGATTAGAATCAGATCGGGACTTCAGATTAGGATTTCGGAGCAATTTCGCCGATCTTTTTTTTTTTCTAAACTAGTAGAAAACATCAAACCATTAATGCAGTACAGTTTAAAAAAAAGTACACATACAAATCCTGCCAGAAAATTAACAGTGGTTTTACTGTAGTAAAAGTGTAGTATACCTTGTAACATTTTAGAAGCAATACTTTGCATGTGCTTTACTTTGTTTTTGCAATTTTTTTTATTAGTATATTTTTATTGATCTATCTCCTTTTTTTATCATTTGAAATGAAAGGCATTGTTTGATAAGTGAGATCTCTGATTGAAATCCTTGAAAATCGAAAAAGCAGCGCTTGAAAAGTCATTGAAAGTCTTGGAATTTCATTTTACAGTACCTGTACGAACCCTGTACAAAGTTCATGGTCAGTAATTTTTTTTTTTTAATGCAGGATACTTTGATAAATAGAAAGTTCAAAAGAACAACACTTATTTGAAAAAGAAATCTTTTGTAAGGTTATAAATGACCTTACTGTCACTTTTGATCATTTAAATGCATCCTTGCTAAATAAAAATTCGTTTCTTAAAAATATAATATAATATATAATGGATTCATAACATGTTATTATGTTAGTGGGAAAAGCAGAGAAGAACAGCCTTAGGGGAAAAAAAAGATGCTACGTTGCTTCTGTTGATTTTAAGGCGTTGAACAGCCAACATTAATTGCAAAACAAACTTCTTTTCCCAGCCCTCCTCTTTAGTAGTAGTTTATTCTTAGATTATGATTCTGTTAGAGCATGTGAGCTGTCTCCTGTTTAGCTGGTGAATCATTCATTTAAATCACTTGATTCATATGAATCATTTGTATGATACGATTCATGTAAGTGAATCTGACAAGAACAATTAGGAGAGGCTGTTTATTGTGTCATAGTTTTGTTTTGTTTTTTTAAGGATTTGATGAAAAGTTCAGAAGAACTGCATTTTTTTGAAATAGAAATATTTTGTATTAAAATATAAGTCTTTGCTGTTATTTGCTGAATAAAAAAAAAATACTGAGCCCAAAGTTTTGAACAGCAGTGAAAATAAATAAGCAATTGTTTTCATTCAGGCTGTAAAATCTCTACACGTCACAGGACCAATACAGATCATTTTTTAAGTTCAGAATTATCTGAGTGAAAATAGAAGTCTTAAAGGTACAGTAGCAAAAACAGACAGTTTAATTTTAAGGGTTAGAGTGAGGCTGGAAAGTGGTCATGAAAAACTAAATGCCTCTTATAGTGCAAGAAAAGTTGAATAATATAAATTGATGTCAAAATGCTTTTGCACTTGTGGAGCCATTAGATGGCAGTATATCAATATCTAAGTGTCTTGCGTGCGTGTCCTGGTTTGTTTGTTCTCACTTTATGATGTGTGTATCTGTACCTCTGCTGTCTCTCTGAACAACCGGTGCGAGTTGTGTTATGGGATGCTCTGCTGCCATGGCAACAGGAGTTTCACAGGTTTCGGTGTGGATTTTCTCTGCAGAGAGCGTCCTGTCAGATTTCTAGTGTTAAATGCAGCCTTTACTGTGAGAACTGTTGGAAAAGAGGCCGGGAGAGTGGCAGGGAGAGGGTGAGCGGAAGGTTATGTTGGCCACAGGCACAGAGCGACTCTATAATCTGATCAGCATGGGTTGGAGAGGGGTGTGTCCCAGTGTCATTTTAGAGAGAAACTCTGTGTTTGAGACAGGGCGGAGTGTAGTGACGTTCCCACCAACAAACACACTTTACCGTAGTCAACTGTTAAACATATCAGACAGGAGCGAGAGGAGCGTAGAGCTGTGCTGGTGAGTTCATACACATTTTACACGTGTTTCATGGAGTGTAAACGCTTTACTTGAATGATCATGTGACCATGATGATTTCTTGTGCTTGTTTATTTCATAAACAAGCTTTATTTTGATATTTTTAACAGTACTGTGTTTTCGTTAATTACAATTAACTTTAGCTAAACGTTGGTTTGTTCAGAAACTTCAGGTGTTTTTGATTAATTTTGGTTACACATACAAAATACGGGGTCAATAAGACTTTTTTGATCCAGGATACTGTGATAAATAGAAAGTTCAAAAGAACAGCTTTTGTATTAACATAAATGACTTTACTGTCACTTTTGATCAATTAAATGCATCCTTTCTAAAATAAAGTGTTGTTTAAAAAAATAATATAATATAATATAATATAATGAGCACTGTGGAAGATGCTACTTTGGTTGTGTTGATTTTAAGGCGTTGAACAGTCAATGTTAATTGCATTACACACTCATTTTCCCAGCCCTTCTCATTAGTAATAGTTTGTTCTTTCATTATGACTCTGTTAGATCATGTGAGCTGTCCCATGTTTAGCTCTTCCAGAATTTAATTCCTGAGTTTTTTTTAATGCAACTTTATAAAGTAATCCCATGTACATCCTATTGGCATGCATGGGAATGCAGAGTAATTCAATCTACGTTCATTTTAGGCCATTCGTCAGTACCGTCTAAGTTCAATTAGGTTCATTTCCTGCATTAATTTGATGTGAAATGTTGTCTCTTAGCGAACGTGTTTATGGCGGTAAGCAGAATCTCTAATCTGATGTTCTGATGGATTACAGCGCTGCTTATTCCAGGACATGGAAGCTTGTTGATGGCAAGGATCAGACAAGGGCTCAGGCCTTTTCTGAATATCTGATTTTTCTGATTTGTGTTATGTGGAAACATGTAGGCTAGGTGTCATGTTTACTCATACTGCAGCTAAATGCAAGGAAAAGTTCTGTATACAAACTCATACAGGGTCGGCAGGATTTGTTTTTTTTTTGTTTTGTTTTTAAAAAAGAAGTTTCTTGTACTCAAGAAAATAATTAAAAAACACTAATATTTAACCCTAATTTTTTTTTTTTTTTCTATTTAAATATACACTACCGTGTACAAACGTTTTTGAACAGTACGATTTTTTAAAGAAGTCTCTTCTGTTCACCAAGCCTGCATTTATCTGATCCAAAATACAGCAAAAACAATAATATTGTGAAATATTTTTACTGCTTTCTGTTTGAATATATTTTAAAATATAATTTATTCCTGTGATCAAATCTACATTTTCTGCATCATTACTCCAGTTTTCAGCATCACATGATCCTTCAGAAATCATTCTAATATGCTGATTTGCTGTTTAAGAGACATTTATTATTATTATTATTATCATCAATATTTAAAACAGTTGAAGAATTTTTTCAGTATTCATTGTTGAATAGAAAGTTTCAAAGATCAGCATTTATCTGAAAAGCTTTTGTAACATTATACACTATATCGTTCAAAAGCTTGCAGTCAGTATATACATATATTTTTTTATTTTAGGAAAGAAATTATGCTTTTATTTAGCAGGGATGTTTAAATTATTCAAAAGTGATGCTAAAGACTTTTATAATGTTACAAAAGATTTCTATTTCAGATAAATGCTGTTTTTCTGAACTTTCTATTCATCAAAGAAACCTGAAAAAATTCTACTCAGCTGTTTTCAACGTAATAGTAATAATAATAAAATGTTTTTTGAGCAGCAAATCAGAATATTAGAATGATTTCTAAAGGATCATGTGACTGGAGTAATGGTGCTAATCACAGTAATAAATTACATTTTAAAATATATTCAAATAGAAAACAGTTATTTTAAATAGTAAAAATATTTCTGAATTTTACTGCTTTTGCTGTACTTTGGATTAAATAAATGCAGGCTTGGTGAGCAGAAGAGACGACTTTAAAGAAAAAAAAAAACATTAAAAATCTTACTGTTCAAAAACTTTTGACTGGTAGTGTATTTTAAAATGTTAGTTACTCCTGTGATGGCAAAGCAGCCATTACTCCAGTCTTCAGTGTCACAGAAGTCATTTTTATATGATTTGCTGTTTTGAACCATTTTGAACTCTCCATTTTATGATATTACTTGTTTGGAGTTACATAACATGAAGCTGTTTTTGCATTGATGCCAGGCTTAATTTATTATCAGAATAATCATATCTTTTGGTTTATGTCCATCAAGTTCCTAAAAAAGTACTGTACATTTCATTTGCAAAGTATTTAATTCACCGGATTATCCAAAATGGACATTACCACATGGTTATTTAATATGTAAACTGTTTCTAGCTGCCAATGTCATGAAAATGTTTAGACGTACTGCTCACTCCCAAGCTGAAGTATAGATGATACCTGGATCTATACTGTATCTACATCTGAATGCAAAGAGCTGGAAACAGCTGTTCGACAGCTGTTGAACACGGTAGCGGTTTGCTGCCTTCTAATCTTGTCATTTACGGTAATTTCTTTGTTGGTATAATTTGTTCAAACACTGTGCGGGTGAAACTTTAGACTGTGGGGTTGTACTCATTCATTTAGCCTGGTAAGAACGTCAGCTTGTTATTGATTGTCTTCAGTGCTCGTAAACGCACACACACACACACACGTATCCGGGTGTTCGTGAGGCTGTGGGCCGCTGCTGTTTGACTTTCCATTCAACTCAGGTTTTATGTAATTGTGTGTTTTAGAGCGTGTCCAGGTGGTTATATTGTGTGTGTGTTTGTTTGGCCACAGATACTGTTTACTTCCATGTCATCTGCTGAAATGATTAACTCCCTCCCTTTTTGTATTTCTCAGAAGTGTCCCAGAGACGACCTTTGACCTTCACGGGGACGTTCATAGTGCCTCCGCTCTCCCTACAAGCAAGGTGGCACATCTGCCTCTTTCTTTTGGATCTCTGTGTGTGTGTTTATGTGTGGTGTGATGGATCTGTAATGGGATATTTGGTGGTTTCAGAGCTCAGGGAAGCTGGAGATGGAGCGTTCAGGAAACAGTGAAAGAGGCCTAGTCAAACCCATGATTAGAGGAGAACAGCAGGACTTTAATAAACATGATGGAAGGTAAGAATTAGCTGATTGTGTGTACATAAATTTCATAGTTGGGCTGAATTGAAAAATTATACATTTTTTCCCCCGTACTAATAAATTTCTGACATACACATTGGTAAGTTTTGAAGCCACCAATCATTTACAATATTTTATCTCAGTTAATCTCATTAATAATAACTTACTATTAAGTGAATTACATAAAAAATTATTCTTATCAATGTTTTTATTTTATTATTTATATTATTATTATTTATTTTTAATTTATTATCTTTTATTTATCTTTTATTATTTGTAATAAATAATAACATTTGTAATTTGTATCTATTTAGAACCTATTTATATTATTTTACATTTTTTATTTGTTATCTTTTATTTGAGTGATTTTGATGTGACCAAAAATACATAAAAATTCTAAAATTCTAAATACACTAAAATTCAGAATTCTGCACATTTCACCTTACAGTTAGCACAGAAAACGTGAACAATAAAATATTATTCTTATTTGTTTAATTTTATTATAATGTTTTTCATTTATGTATTTATAATATATTTATATTATTTTACTTTATGTATTATCTTTTATTTGAGTGATTTTTATGTGACCTAAAATACATACAAATTCTACATTTAAAATTCTAAAAAATCTAAAATTCTAAATGCACTAAGGTTCTGAATTTTGCATGTTTCACTTTGCAGTTATCACAGAAAATGTGAAAATATTAAAATATTATTCTCAATAATGTTTTATTATTTCTAATATTTTTTTATTTTATATATTTATATTTGTTTTACATTTTTATGTATTATCTTTTGAGTGATTTTGATGCAACCTGTAATGAGGTGAAAAGGTGAAAATTCTACATTTAAAATTCTGAAAAAATCTAAAATTCTGAATACACTAAAATTCAGAATTCTACATTTTTCACTTTGCAGTTGACACAGAAAATGCTGAAAAAAATATTGTTCTTATTAATATTTTATTTTATTTATAATATTTTAATTTAATATATTTATATTATTTAAATTATGTATTATGCATTATTTGAGTAATTTTGATGTTACCTAAAATAAAAAAATATATATAAAAATCTACATTTAAAATATAAAAAAAAATAAAAAAATTCTCAGAACACTAAAATTCTCCACGTTTCACTTTGCAGTTAGCACTAAATGTGAAAAAAAGCTGATTAAATAAATGACACAGAAAGCAATGCTGTGTTCGTTACATTCTCTGTTTAGCAACAGCAGATTTTGTGCACATCAGCTATCAGTCAGCAAGGGTCTCTATGGAGTCAGCGTCGGGTACAGGTCTTTATATGTAACCTAACTCTTTTCCTCTGTCTGAACCTGAGACACCTGAGCCCGCCGCTCACCTGGCTTCAGTCTCGTCATCAATAATCCAGTGGTGATGAGAACGCACATTCAAACAGGCATAGCACGGTTTGGCATCTGTGACAGGATGTTGTACGGCAGGACAGGAGCAGGGTCTCTGGAGCGGTGGGCGTCTGTAGACAGCGGTGTCAATCTGTCCTATCTTAACTGGTTCATCGAGCAACAATTCTTTCCCCGCAGGTCCCAGGACGGCCCAGAACTCACTCTGCCGGCCAGCATCGAGTTCAGGGAAAACTGTGAGTACCACATCCATCTGCAAAGCAAAACCAATCAATTTGTGCTGGTTTAATTTCAACGATCTGACCTGAACTGGCTCATGTGATTTGTCTGGTGCGTGGGGGCGGCTTTGTAATGTTCTGTTTGTTTTCATGTTTTGGGATTGGCTTTTCCCGGGTGTTGTAGACACAACATAGCGTTTCCGCTTGACCTGGTTGATGTTGGCATGTAGTTTCTTTCATTGGCTGTGCTGATTTTACAGCAAAACAGCCAGCCAATTATAGAAATCACTAATGGTTAGCTGCCTCATAGATCAATGGATGGAAAGTATTGATGACTGCTCAAACCTGTTTTATCATTAAATCAGTTTGAGAAAAATTATGTTGTAATGTATCTAAATGTTTCTGTCAAATAAATAAATCTGTCCAAAAAAAAGCAGAATAGAATATAAAAGAATATATAGAATGGAATATTTCCCCACCATGCCATTAGATGGCAGGAGTGAGCAGTATGTCAGAAGTCAGAAATTTCTACTGTGCAGTTGCATGGATGGACTAAGACAAAAAAACAGCCTTGTACATCACCTAGAGCAATCAACCACAGTATGTTTAATTTGCATTTATACGTTCCAATTTTCATATTTAGCTCAAACCATCTTAAAATAAGATAATAAAGACCTGTTTTTATGTGTTGCTACTAGACCTTCGTTCATCTTCGGAACACAAATTAAGTTATTTTTGGTTAAGTCCGAGAGCTTTCTGACCCTGCATAGACAGCAATCCAACTGACACGTTCAAGGCCCAGAAAGTAAGTACATCGTTAAAATAGTCCATGTGACTTAGTCTTTGTGTGCAAAGAAAACAAAACTAACAACTTTATTCAACAATTTCTTCTCTTCTGTGTTAGTCTTTGATGCGCATTCACAAGAGTAACACAATGCATACATGCAGAAATTGTTGAATAAAGTCATTATTTTTGTTTTCTTTGTGCATTAAGTATTCTCATAGCTTCATAAAATTACGATGGAAACACTGATGTCACATGGACTGTTTTAACGATGTCCTTACTACCTTTCAGGGCCTTGAACATGTCAGTTGTGTTGCTAAATCTTAATTTGTGTTCTGAAGATGACCAAAGGTCTTAAGGCTTTGGAATGACAAGAGAGTGAGTAATTAATGACAATTTTCATTTTTGGGTTACTATCCCTTTAAGTTATGGGTTATGTTATGGTCAGGTGTTGTGTTTATGCATTTTGATTTGCGTTTTCAGTCTTTAAATTTAATATGGCTAAGCAGCGTATAAATGCAACATCCACATAACATTTTCAGTCAACATGCATATACTTTGCAGCATGAATTCTATCATAGTGAACTGTTATATTACTGTAGATGTTTCCTCTAGGGCTGCCCCCAATAGTCAACTAACCGTTAGTCGACGAAAACCGGCTTGGTTGACCAAAATTTAATTAGTCGCTTAGTTGCAAAAAAAAAAATTCCACAGAAAGTGGCGAAGTCACGCAGTCCGTGACGGACAGATCATTAATGGCTGGTCTACATGGTAATACAGTACATCGGGCAGGACTTCCAAACGCTCACCTATCATTCATCAACCTCAAATATGGCTTTTTATTTGATGTATGTAGTAGCAACTTTACTTGGCAGCTCAATCTAATGTTAAACTAGAAAAGTTTGCACTATTCAGGTGTCTGTGCAGTGTGTGGATGTTAAAAAGTAGCATGCTTACTGCATGACAGATGGAGGCGCCGGTGTGCGCACTTAAAATACTCCATCATTTTTGATCATACAGATAAGAGTAATGCATCTTTCGAATCTGTAAAGACTTTACGTTTATTTGTGTGCACTCAATAACAACGAAACGTTACACTTTTGTAAAATAATGAAAGCAAACAGGATGCGCTTTCTGTCTTCTTGGTCTCTCTGAACTTCAAAACTCCTTGTATACTTGCCTTACAGACATGTCTATAAAGAATGAAATGTCTACTTTTAAATTAACCAATTCAAATAGAAAACAAATATTCTTAGATTATGTAATCAATATGAAACATAAATACAGGCGCATCCATTACTGTGGAGATGACAAGTCAGTGTCGCTGACTTTATTTCTTAAGCCAAAAACAAAGAAAGCACTAGTTTTGTCAATAAATTATTGAAATGTAAACGCAGCCTCCTTACTGTTTTTCCCTGATGCATTCATAATCATTACTTCTGCTAGTGTGCTGCGGCAAGCGCTATGCGTACACTTAAGAGCTTATTAGACTATGTAGGCAATTAAAGGCTCATTATTATGATTTATATGGTTTATTAATAAATGTGCGACTAATAGTCTGCTTTAGATGAGGACAGTCCTAGTTTCCACATGCTCTTTACTGTCAGTTATAATATAGTGTGATCAGTGACATGGAGTTTACAGCTCAAAACAAAAAAAAAAACATGAATTTGCAACTTTAATGGTAAAATGATTTTGCATGCTAAAATCGTGCATCTGAGCTTCTTGGTTCGTCTCAGTTAAATCTCTTTTCTTCCTCCATGATTTCTTCCCACAGCCGAGGATGCCTTCCTGTCTGCTGTCATTAACTACACCAACAGCTCAACCGTGCACTTCAAGCTGTCTCCCACCTATGTGCTGTACATGACCTGCCGTTACGTCATGTCCAGCCAATACCGGCCCGACATCAGCCCCTCTGAACGCACGCACAAAGTTATTGCCATTGTCAACAAGATGGTGAGCATGATGGAAGGAGTTATCCAGGTGGGTGTTGGCCTTTTTTACTAGAATTATTTACTGATAGTTATTTATTATTTACTTTTTTTTGCAGTGAAGTTATGTGTGACTTAATTATATTGTAATTTATACTTCAGACATATCGCTGTAGCTCTGATGTAGAGATTTGTCTGTGAAGTTACATTATACATGTTTTTGTAGTTGTAGTGTTAAAGCTTGTTTCACTCTGCTTTCATCAATTCAGGTCATTTCCTCAGCAAACAGTGCTTAAACTACTGCACTCAGTGTTTCCCCTGTGTCTGTTTGTATGTGAATTTCTGTGCGTGTGTTTTTGTGTATCTGTGCCTTGTTTTACCTGATTCATGCACCATATTTTCCCCGCAGTGCTCGGTTCAACAGCTTGTGACAGAAAGTCACCACACTGAGATGTATAGCTAGAAAAAAAAAACAAAAAGTTGTTCTACTATTATAAGATTTTGTTTTTTCTTATGCAGGGAAAAGCATATGTTGTATATACATCGCTTTTTAAAAAATTGGGGTCGGTAAGATTTTTGTTTTTGTTGTTTTTTTGAAAAAAGTCTCTTTACCAAGGCTGCATGTATTTGATCAAAAATGCTGCAAAAACAGTGATATTGTGAAATAGTTTTAACGTTTAAAAATTAAGTTTTCTTTAGTAATATATTTTAAAATGTAATTTATTACTGCGATGCAAAGCTAAATTGTCAGTAGCCTCCAGTCTTCAGAAGTCAGAATAATTTGCTGACTATCTGCTCAAGAAACATTTATTATTATTATCAATAATGATAGCAGTTGTGCTCCATATATTTTTGTTTAAGCCATATGATACATTTTTCAAGATTCTTTGATGAATAGAAAGTTTCATAAATGATTTTGGAAATCTAGTGGCATCACTGAAAAAGCAGCTGTATCTTAACAATGCAGAATTAAATAATTTGTTCTCCAATTTCCTGATAATTTACCCACCACCATGTCATCCAAGATGTCTGTCTTTCTGCAGTTGAAAATAAATTTTTGAGCAAAGCATTCCAGAATTTTTCTTCATATAGTGGACTTCAGTGGGAACCAATGGGTTGAAGGTCCGAAGTGCAGTTTCAATGCAGCCTCAAAGGGTTCTACACGATCCCAGCCGAGAAATAAAGGTCTTATTTAGCGAAACGATTGCCCATTTTCAAAAACATTTAAGACAAATTTATATACTTTTTAACCACAAATACTCATCTTGCACTAGCTCGACCTCACGTTACATGAATAGAAAGTGATGAATAGAAAGTTCAACATTTTTTGTAACATTAGAAATGTCTTCACTGTAAATTTTGATCAATTTAATGCATCCTTGCTGAATAAAAGTATTAATTTTCTTTTAAAAAAAATATTACTGACCCCAAACATTTGCACAGTGGTGTAAATATCATGAAGGAGACTGATTATCAATGCATGAATTAAAAGTTCAAATTTTTTTGCAACAATTTTGATCAATTTAATGCATCCTTGCTGAATAAAAATATTAATTTCCTTTTTAAAAAATCTTACTGACCCCAGACTTTTGCACAGTGGTGTAACTATCATGAAGGTGACTGATTATCAATTCACACTCACTGAGAAAGATGACAAATTGACTGTTGTCCATGCATTGTTTTTTTACTATATCGCTTTTTATTTTTAAAGACAGATTCTACAGAACCGTGAAATCACTCAGTAACATGAGCAGTAACAGTAGTCATTGTTCATTTGCATAAAGTTAAACTTTTCTCAACTATGTCTAGTCACAGCACACGGCCTCATTGGATCGCAAAAGTTCACTTTCATCATTCGGTCACCACAAATAACTATGTAAATGCCCCTTTACAAGTCAGAAATAAGGTCCACATGCTCTGTGTTTATTTAGGTTCTTATTTGGTCAGTTCAGTGCCTTCTGGTTTTGAGTGGCCCACCCAGGTGTTCAAACTGTATATCTCACAGGCTGCCGGCAATGTTCAAATGCAAATAGTTGTGTAATAAATCAGGGGGGTGACTAAATCATCTGTAAATTGTAAATGTTCTGGAAGTGAACTTCTCCTTTGAGCCTCACGATTTTAAGGGCCTAACTGTAGAAAATGAGAAAGATAGTGGGAGTTCATTTTTAAAGCTTGGTAGCAAAGCTGTGCTCCATTTCTGTATAAATGACCTCAAGGCAATTTCAGTTTCATGCTATCATTTTTAAAACACTTTTATTGACAATGATTTTGGAAATCTAGTGGCATCACTGAAAAAGCAGCTGTATCTTAACACTGCAGAATTAAATAATTTGTTCTCTAATTTCCTGATAATTTACTCACCCCCATGTCATTCAAGATGTCTGTCTTTCTGCATTCGAAAATAAATTTTTGAGGAAATCATTCCAGGATTTTTCTCCATATAGTGGACTTCAGTGGGAACCAATGGGTTGAAGGTCCGAAGTGCAGTTTCAATGCAGCTTCAAAGGGCTCTACATGATCCCGGCCAAGAAATAAAGGTCTTACTTAGCGAAACGATTGGCCATTTTCCAAAAAAAAAAATTAACAAATTTATATACTTTTTAACCACAAATACTCATCTTGCACTAGCTCGACCTCACGTTACATAATCACATTGGAAAGGTCACGTGTGACGTAGGCAGACTTGCAAACCCAGTGTTTACAAAGCAAACATGCAAAGAAAGTCAAACACCCTTTACAAAAAACAACAATGTTGGACGATTTTAAAGTTGAGATGTGGGTTTTTTGCTCTATCCTACCTTTTTGAACCAGAGTAAACAGATAAAGAACTAACCACGCATAACGTGATTGTGTAATGCATGAAGTTGTGTGTCTTTTCGATTAAAGAAAGACAGACATTAACATCTTGGATGACCTGGGGGTGAGTCAGTTATCAGGAAATTGAATTATAAAATCAAGTAAAAATGCTCTGGATGACTCGGACGTCCCGTATGGCAGTGAGTGGGAGATGATGATGTGACCTGTCCTGTGTGAGCGTGAATGTCTATGTGTTTACATGCCTGTGAATTCTGTCCATGCCATGGCTGTTGTTGACAGTCTCTCTCTCTGTCCTGTCGGATGTCTGTCTCCCCCCACCCCCCACCTTCCCCCACACCTACTATCTCTACAGGAGATTGCTGAAGGTGATCAGGTAGGAGTTCGCACTGCTAGGGAGGCGTCTCATTCTTCCAGTTTCTCTCTCTCTCTATTCTATCTGTCAGCTTGGCTCCGTTTCCATGCCTCTTTTATCCCCCCATAACAGAAAGCAAACAACCCAAGCCAACTAAGTAATCCCTCCTCCTACAGCTGGACGCAATCGTTCATAACCCCTCATTACGACTCAACCTGGACCATGTGATACTAAAAAACAAACTCTGATTTGAATTGCGGCATCTTCCATTTTTGACCTCTGCTTACTGCACTTCAGTGTGGATGAGAGACTACCCCATGTTCTTTTGCTTTGTTTGGAAACTTTTAATTTCCTTTTCATTTGACTTCATGTCTGTGGTTAATGTCATTTGTTCTTATGGATGCGTCCTGTGGCCAGTATGACGTATTCGGGAGGGTCGGGGTTGCTGTCGTCGTCACGTGGGATAGACGTGTGCGGGAATACACACAGGCCCGGTCGTTTCTGGACCGTGTGTATCTCCTCTCTCTGATGCAGGGATGTGGGTTCCAGAGCAACCAGTCACTGCAGCTTCCCAGTCAGTCCTGCATAGCTTGAGCTAACTCTAACACGTGAATGATTTCTACTCTGTCTGGACGCGGTGACTGGTTGTTGGAGGCCGGGAGGGTTAGACAGAGGCACATGTCTATCCCGGGAGTGCTACTCAGTGCTTCTCATGGCTGTAACTCTTTTCTTTGTTCTTTGTATGTCGGATCGTTTTACTTTAGCTGTGTGTAACGGCCCAACTCTGTGCATTACAGAAACAGAAGAACATCGCCGGGGCTCTGGCCTTTTGGATGGCTAACGCCTCAGAGCTGTTGAACTTCATCAAACAGGACAAGGATCTGAGTCGCATCACGCTAGATGCACAGGATGTCCTCGCTCACCTGGTTCAGATGGCTTTTAAGTGAGTGCTTGCATGTACAAAAAACAGCTAGGTTTCAAAAACTAGTAACCATATATCAGCTGATATTTATATAGTTGAGGTCAGAAGTTTACATACACCTTTCAGAATCTGCAAAATGTTAATTATTTGACCAAAATAAGAGGGATCATCCACAATGCATGTTATTTTTTATTTAGTACTGACCTGAATAAGATATTTCACATAAAAGACATTTACATATAGTCCACAAGAGAAAATAATAGTTGAATTTATAAAAATGACCCTGTTCAAAAGTTTACATGCGCTTGATTTAATACTTGTTACCTGAATGATCCACATGAGCCTGCACAGTTAAACTGCCTGCTGTTCTTCAGAAAAATCCTTCATGTCCCACAAATTCTTTTTTTCATTTTTTTTTTTTGTATATTTGAACCTTTTCCAACAATGACTGTATGATTTTGAGATCCATCTTTTCACACTGAGGACAACTGAGGGACTCATATGCAGCTATTACAGAAGGTTCAAATGCTTACTGATGCTCCATAAGTAAAATAAGATGCATTAAGAGCTGGGGGTTGAAAACTTTTGAACAGATTGAAGATGTGTACATTTTTCTTATTTTGCCTAAATATCGTATTTTTTTTTTCATTTAGTACTGCCCTTCAGAAGCTACAGAACATACTTGTTTGCCAAAAGACAAAATAAGACAAAAGACAAACTCCAAAAGTTTTCTCTTAATGCATTGTTTCCTTCTGGAGCATCAGTGAGCGTTCGAACCTTCTGTAGTAGTTGCATATGAGTCCCTCAGGTGTCCTCAGTGTGAAAAGATGGACCTCAAAATCATACAGTCTTTGCTGGAAATGGTTCAAATACAAAAAAACTGAAAAAAAAAAACAGAATTTGTGGAACCTGAAGGATTTTTCTGAAGAACAGCGGGCAGTTTTACTTTTCAGGACAAACATGGTATTCATGAACAACTATCACAGCTGTGGATCATTCAGGTAACAACACAGTATTAGGGATCAAGCATATGTAATTGCATAAATTTTATAAGTTCAGCTATTTTTTTCTCAGTGTCTTTTTATGTGAAATATCTTATTCAGGTCAGTACTAAATTAAAAATAACATGCATTTTGTATGATGATTGTAAATAAAATGTAAATTTGACCTTTAGCTAGACAAATTTAGCGTTTACCTTTAGACCTTTACTTTAAATTGCCATATCATGGGAAAACAATCCATTTAATTGTAATTGATCAATTACAAAAGGGATTTGTAAAATAAGTTCATACTATGTTCCTGTAACCATTATCAGGCGGCAGGATGTACTGAATGTAAGGAATGTTCTGGGTCTGGCTTGTATTGGCTGAGCTGTAGTTTGGGCGTATGAGAGAGAGTTACGGTCCTGGGGCCGGTTTTCAGCACAAACAATGCGGTTGGAGCGCCTCCGTTTCCTTTAAGCATTGGAATGACCAGCTGAAACAACTGTGCTTTTGTGCGGGTCTTGCGGTTTGTGAAGTGGCCAGGTCTCAGATTTACTGTGGGCTTCTAGAGGAAGTTCCTTTAGGCCCCTGATGGTGGATATATGGACACTAAATAATGTGTGTTCCCACAGGTACCTGGTGCACTGCCTGCAGTCGGATCTGAATAACTACATGCCAGCTTTTCTGGAAGATCCCGATGAACAGAACCCACAGAGGCCCAAGATAGGTGAGCAGAGACCCACCTTTTCAGATGAAGTCAAGTCACTTTTATTTTTATAGCTCAGAAAAATAACAGAATCAGTGATGCAAACAATTTCAAATATGACAAATTCAAATTCTGCTGTGTAAAGCTGCTCTAAAAAGACAGTAGTGTCACTGTTTAGCTTAGGTAAGTTCACTTTACTGTATAATTCATGAACAGTTGCAGGTTTTGACCTAGCATGTGTGAACATGAGTAGATTGGTAGGTTTTAACCTTTGTTTAAAGGACAAAAGTTAGCATTGCAATTGAAATAGTTATATGGGACCACCTAGTGGTGGATTTGAAACTACAGCAGATTCGTTCAACCCAAAGCAGTGATATGTTGCAGTTTCTTTACAGGAACTTACAACATCCTAATTTCTTTGTCTTGGTCATTGTAGAATGTTAAGTAGACTTATCTTGACAAGTCTGTTTCAACAAAATGATGTGGACAAATGGACAAACATGCCCTCTTGACTAGAACAGTATCAGCATCTTAAGCAACACAGAAATATGCTGAAATGAACCAGAAACATGCAAAACATCTTAAGCAATGTAATAGCACTTCCAGTTCTTTAGAAGTGTGTTTCCCAAGCCTTGTTCCAAGGAACTACAAATTTAAATGTGATACACATAAGGGACCAACCACAAAAAGCATGCATTTAGAGAGAATATTAGAAAGCATGCATTTTGAATGTTTTTCAACCTTTTGGTGTAAATATCTGTTCCAGCTAATAGTAGTATTTCTTAACATTACACTATTGGAATTGCAAGTAAAATAAATAAAGGGATGATGGTATTGTTATACTGCATTAAAACATCTCATTTTCCTCTTTTCCACAGAGGATGTTCTGCACACGTTAACGGGTGCCATGTCTCTTCTGCGGCGATGCAGAGTAAACGCGGCTCTCACCATTCAGCTGTTCTCACAGCTCTTCCACTTTATCAACATGTGGCTCTTTAACAAGCTGGTGACAGAAGCCGATTCGGGCCTGTGCTCGCACTACTGGGGCGCCATCCTGCGACAGCAGCTCAGCCATATCGAGGCGTGGGCTGAGAAACAGGGTTTGGAGCTGGCCGCAGACTGCCACCTCAGCCGCATAGTCCAGGTACCACATGCAAATATATACACCAGTCTTTCCCAGAGTTGAGCTATTTAAGCTAAGCCATTCTACACTATAACCTACCTACTCTAACCAAACCTTTATACACACTTTTTGTCATTTTTAGATTTTAAATAAGATTTCTGGGCCAATATATGTTTTTTATTTGTGAGGATGTTTTGGCTTTTTTAGGTTTCAGTTGAGACATGATTTGCCCCATATATGAACCTTTTTTATTGTGGGCACATCCACACAAAGAGGTCTTTCTGTTCTTCAGCATCTACCTCTACAACATCAGCAAAACATGCATGTACATGCACAACAGTATTATAATCCCTTGAGCTGATTTGAGTTGCTTTCTTATGGCTTATTATGTTGTGTATATAGTTTTTTTTTTTTGTTTTTTTGTTTTTTATAAGATGGAGGAAAAGCATGCGTCATTTATAAAAATGTGACCTTAGGTTATGTTGCCTATGCATGCTTTCACTAATCTTTTGTTTTCCAGTATGGGGTAATTGAGAGTTAATATTGACTGTGTTTTCCCAAGATAAATATAAAATGATAATGTACATAAAATGTACATGAATGTATAAGAGAAAGTGTATATTTTCTGTTTTTCATCACCAGAATGATGTTTTGTTTTTAATAATACAAACATTTCAATTCTTTTATAAAAAAAAAATATATATATATATATTGTTTAAAATATGACTTTAATCAAACTGAGGATTTTTTTTTAAATTTTCCCTAATAGCAAATGTATTTATTTATTATGTATATACATATAATTGTACTATAGTACAAACCAGTGGTACCATTTACAGTACTAAAATACATTTTATTATCACTACATTTGATTAAAATATATACAATTAATTTTATATTTTATTATTAATTAATTAATTTGTATGTGTTTTTTGTATTTACTTAATAATTATATATAATCTATATATTAGAACCTTATTTCTGATATATACAGTTTTAATGTAGATTTTGTCTATAACACATTAATGCATAGACTACAATCTTTCTTGAAAGGAATATTGGTAGTGACTAGACTAGATTAGTACTTCTAGGATGTTCTGATTTGATCGAAAAACCTCAGTCCAAGACTAGTTAGATGGACTATGAGCCAATACTTAATTATAACTGTCTCTTTGTCTATCAAGGCAACCACTCTCCTCACCATGGACAAATACTCCATGCAAGATGTGCAGAACATCAACAACACCTGCTTCAAGCTCAACTCTCTGCAGCTCAACGCTCTGCTAAGCAACTACCACTGTGCTCCTGATGAGCCTTACATTCCTCCTGTAAGTGAACTGTCTTATTTGGGCTAAGTAGACCTGGTGTGATGACACGTGTCCTTTTTGAGATAAACTGAACCAGGTGTTTCACCTTTCACGGTAGCTCTGCTCATTTGCTTTAACCTCTGGGTTTCTCATAATGTGACCTTTTTGTTTGATGTGAAATATTAAACTCATTACTGTAAAAGGTGCTGTAACTGATGTTAGCTGTTCTGGAACTTCTCCCAGACTGAATTAGATGTACTCCGTCTATACAAAACTTGCTCTACAAAGCAAATTGGTGAGGGAGAAGTTTGCTAGAGTTCTTATGTAACATCAAGATCATTATCCACTTCATGCCCACAGGAGCTGATTGATCACGTTGTGGCTGTGGCCGAGAACACAGCAGATGAACTAGCCAGAAGCGATGGGCGGGAAGTACAGCTGGAGGAGGACCCTGACCTGCAGCTGCCTTTCCTACTGCCCGAGGACGGCTACTCATGCGATGTGGTGCGGAACATTCCCAACGGATTCCAGGAGTTCCTAGAGCCGCTTTGCCAGAGAGGTATGGATGATAAACAGTATGCTGGGACTCTAAATAACTTTCAGAGCGTTTGATGTCAATTGTGGCGTGCACAATAAGTATCAGGTGGATGGTGAATCAGAGGTTATCATCTTTGTTTGTTTAAGGCTGATGTGATGCCTGTGGAATGTGGTTTGTCAAGGTTGTGTTCAACAGTCTGTTTGCTGCCATTCCTATCGGTGTTTGCTTTTGGCAAGAGAGGGAGAGTGTGTGTGTTTTTACAGGTGTGTGACAAAAACCGTGAGAGACCAGTGGAATTAAAGTTTTAACGTTTTGTGGATGTGTTCTGATCTGCTCGTTCTCCAGGTTTCTGTCGATTGACACCTCATCCACGCTCTCCGGGAACTTGGACCATCTATTTTGAAGGAGCCGATTGCGACAGTCACTTCTCAGCTGACACGTCAGAACTGGTAAGTTATTATGCCGATTGGATATAGATAGATTGTGGATAGATGGATAGATGACTAGATGGATAGATAACTAGATAGATAGATAGATAGATAGATAGATAGATAGATAGATAGATGATGGGTTTGTACATAGATGATTGGTAGATAGGTGATGGTAGATAGATAGAAGGCAGGTAGATGATGGGTAGATAGATGGTAGATAGATGATGGGTTGGTAGATAGATAGTTGTTAGATGATGGGTTGGTAGATAGATGGTTGAAAGATGATGGGTTGATGGATGGATGATGGGTTGGTAGATAGATGATGGGTTGGTAGATAGATACGGGTAGATAGATGATAGATGGGTAGATAAATAGATGGGTGGATAGATGGGTAGATAGATGGATGGATTGATGGGTAGATGGATGGATAGATGAATAGATGATAGGTGGATAGATGGATGTTGGTTTGGTAAATAGATGGGTAGATAGATAATGGGTTGGTAGATAGATGATGGTTGGTAGATAGATGGGTAGATGGATAGATGGATGGATGGATGGATGGGTAGATGGATCAACAGATGGATGGATTTGCCTTTGACGCATCAGAAAACAGTATTTTGTATTTTTACAATAGATTTTTTTAAATATAAAACCCAAATACTAGAGAGATATTTGCAGAAGAACATCAGGGAATATTTGAAGTCAGTTGCTAGTGTGTGTTCTGTCAAGTTAACATTGTCTTTTAGCCGACACTAGTTATACCACAGAGGGCAATATTTGACCATAGTGCCCAAGGACTGGATGTAAATGATATCTTTCTCCTCACCCTAAACACACAAAGCCCTTAAATGCTCCTCCTTCCCTGTAATTAGTCTGTTTTTACTGTCTCTCGTATTTTTACATAAGTGATTTTTTTTATTTATTTATTTTTTTTAACGTAATGTCATAATCCCCCTTTTTTTTAACATAATGTCGGTCCGCCCTGTAGTAGACAGAGCTGGAGCTCAGAGCGCATTTAAATACCACACAGAAATCTGATGAACGCAGCTTGATCATGTGCCAAACCAACCCACCCACTCCCACATCCCTTTCTTACAGCCATCCCAGGACCAATGCTTACCGTAAACTCACATATTGTACACGTGAGATTTAGACATGAAATCAGAATCGACCTTGTATGTAGTTTCTGGTCGTACTGTGTTTTATCACACATTATTTTAAAGTTAAGTGCACTTTCCTTTATGACAGACGTCATCTAGTCTGGAAAAAATGTTAAATAAATAGCAAAATGAGTATTTAGATACGGTTTCAGGTGACTGTTGTAGTTGCGTTTCTAGAAGTCTATGTATTCATTAAGATGGCTATGCCAAAAATGCTTTAACAAGGCTTGTCCTGTTGCCTTACCGAAGCCAAGGAGATTTCTTGCATTACCCATCAGTGTTCATAAAACTCCACTGTGCTTGAAACCAGCTCTGCTCCCACCCCCAAGCTGTACTCAACAATGCGGACGGGCAGCATAGCTCAAGTTCCCTGTTCAATGATTGCATGCCATGTGCACCATTTACACACTGGGGCTCACTAAAGGAGAGGCCGTGGCACGGTGCCTCTCTGTGGGAAGCTGGTCTCTTTCTCCCAGGCCCGGCCTGTGCGTAAGCGAGCCCACTGAGGCCTGATGCACTCTGGAGCCGACGCATGTGGCTTTCATTCTTGACTCGTCTCCAGCGCCCGCCGTTTCGCTTTGCGGTCGGCTGTGCTCTGAGAACCAGCAGTGGCAGAACCTCCCTAATTTTCTCTCCTACTCCTCCTCTTAGCTCAGTTTGTGCTAGGAACGGCCACCAGACGCAGCTTTCAGAAGCAGCGTGAACCTAAAGCTGAACATATAGTAGTGACTTCTTTCCTCCAAGTAAAATCACCTGTCTTCTCTCTCTGCAGCCAATGCGGAAGGAACCGGAAATTGTGACAGTGACTTTGAAGAAACACAATGGGATGGGCCTCAGTATTGTGGCGGCCAAGGTAAGAACTGATTTAGTGACATTTATTGTGTATTTTTCTTGCATAGCAGTGATAAAATGATTATGAACCTATGAGAAGGGCATCTGGTTTTTGCACAGAACTAAATCTGATTAGTTTGACGCAGTTGATGAAAACAGTTTTAACTTTCTGAGGATTTTCTGAAGGAGTTTTGTTTTCTGATGTCGCTTGCTGTCCAAACAGGGATGTGCTTCTGTTTGATTCAGTCACAAGCTGGTCTGTGTGCTTGTCAAACATTCAAATAAGAATTGAAGTCATAAGCAAATCTTTGTTTCCGTGTCGGACTGCACGCTGTTCTAGTCCACTGCTTTCAGCAGAAGGAAATGTCATCTGGATTGTACAAAATAAGGTCTTTTATGCAAGTTTACAGGCTAAAATATTAAATGTTTTGCATGATTCCACCAGTTTCGCTTGTCAAGCATAGAAAGTTTCGATTAATTTCATTAGTTTCGATGTCAACACTGCAAATTAAGGTTTTGTTTATACTCAAAACTCTGCTAGTATGACCGTTAGAAAGTGCTCTCAGATCCAGCATGGAGCAGTTTACATTTTTACTATGCAAGTAAATATTTCTTAATTTTTTCAAACTGGGATTTTTCTTAGTGGGTTAAATGAAAGTGGACAGAAGAACCTTTTTCCCACTAGATGTGCATCATGTTCAGGGACGGAGAAGAGGCAAGCAAGGGAGGTGTAGTGGGAGGGGAAGGGGGTTAACAGGGATTGTTTATTTTCATAGAAAAACCTCCCCTTTACAGCTTCTATTTTCATCTGTGAGTGTCTCTGAGGAAGCATAAAGTTTGGTAGAGGTAGAATGGAGGGAAAGAGTGAAAAATGGGAGGAGAAGGAAAGGAGGAGTGAAGAAGGGGTGTAAGGCATGCTCTGGGACAAAGGGGAGGATCTAAAAAGGAGAGGCGGTTTGTCCCGGTGTGAAGCTGGGACGCAGCTGGGAGCAGCGGTAAAACTTCACCTAACTGTTAGTGAGTCGTGGGAGTTTCTCTTGCATAACAGTCTGGATGTGGTATTTCCTACTCTGGCTTCAGATATTTACATATTTGTTTAGCATGTAGCCCACTAGTCGCTCCTCAGTAGACCTGCCTGCTTTTGAAAGAGTTGGATAAGTTTTCCTGGACCGCTATAAGTTGATTCCTCTGTTCATTCTTGACTCTGGAGCAGAGTGCAACACCATGTGGTTCTCTGTGGTCGGGAGGAAGGAGCCGGTAAGAAACCACTTGACATGGAGTGTGTGTCTTTTTAATGTGGGAGAGTGAACAAGTAAACGCTGAGAGATTAATGGCGTGCTAAAAAGTCAATGCGTTGATTTTAGTTTGTTTATAGTTCGCTGCCAGGCTTGCACTTTGGTTCATTTTCATTCATAAATACGCTATTGTTTATTGTTAGATAATTTTCATTCAACTAATGGTAATTTATACAACAGAAATGTTTTAGGATAAGTAAAAATTAACATTATTCAAGATTAGTAAATGCTGTAGAAGTACTGTTTGTTCTTTCTAGTGTCAACTTTATGAAAAATGTTACCGTTATCAGATTATTGCAGAATTGAGACCAGGAACTGAAATGGTACTTTTGACTATGTAGATACCTGACGAGGACATGCACACTTGCGCGCATTAATTCCGGTGACTGTTATCGAGTGTGAGAAAGCAAGGTTTTGCCAATATAAACAGTGTCATGCGACTAGACTGCACAAACATGCACGTAGACATTGTACAGGTCGCAACACACTTAAAATTAATTCGGTTTACGTACAAAAACATACATAAGAGTGACTTTACTGATAAAGCATAGTTTAGCAAGGTGCATATCTCAATTTCATCCTGTGCTAGTTGGAGATAACTTTGTACGGTACATTTCTACGTTTTTAGCCTTAGATGTGCATGGTTGTGCACATAGCGGTATCTTGTAATCAGGGTCACATGGATAATGATTACAAGCTCTGAACGCTAAGTTCTCCATCATATATCGCAGTGTTAGTGACTCATCATCACTTGTTGCAAACAATCTGGCAGCTGCTACCGTCACAGGGCTTGATTTGCTCAGGCTGCAGATGTTTGTGCGATAACAGCTCTTTTGGGATGGTGTTGAGTTTCTGGGGGAAGAACAAGGGAAATCCTGACCTCCGTACTTCACATTGATGAGTACCTACCTGACATTTTCCCACGTTAGTGGATTCGCTCTTCTTCAGGACCAAAATGACTTGTTGCCACAAGAATCAAAGCTTTCAGGACTGATCTTCTGTTTTATTGCCAACCCTAATTTTTTGAAAGCAAAACTAATTTTTGTTTGTTTGTATGCTTGGTTTGGAGCACAATAGTTCACTGACTTCCTTCTCTGTGCGCTTCTTGATCTCATGTACGACAACAATTGAAGGATGTAACTCCCATACGCGAGCCTGGATTTCCTGAGGACTTGGAGAGAACAGAATGTGATCCCAGCGTTGAGTGTCTGCAAATGTTAACTTTATTAATCTGAATTGATATGAAGCGAAACCAATGTGGCCACCCACTGCGGCGGTGTATCAAAGTGACACTTTGTTTTGGTTTGCAGGTTCAAAAGAAAACACGATCATAAAACCTTCTTTCTAGTGGTTCGAGATGGGATCTTTTGACAGTTGACTAGAACTAGTTCACTTCAGTCCTCAGGCAAAATGAAACCTGACAAGCTCCTACGATATTCTAAATAGAGACGCTACAAGATGTCAACTTGCGTTCATCAAGATTTCATGCCTTGACTCTGCATGTCCAGAGAGAGAGAGTGGAAAAGAAGAGGTTAGGAATCGTGACTGTTTGGAAGACTGTTTTCTATTTTAAAGTTTTTGTATTTGATTTTAATACATAAGAGGATAATCCCAAGTTGTTAGTTAGTAAAACTTGGGGGCATTCAATGTTTGAAGCAAAGGATGTCAAGCTTGCACATAAATCCGAACCCTTAAATTAAGTCTTGACTCATGTCTTGGACATACTGTTGAGGTCAAAAGTTTACATACACCTTGCAGAATTTGCAAAATGTAAATTATTTTACCAAAATAAGAGGGATCATACAAAATGCATGTTATTTTTTATTTAGTACTGATCTGAAAAAGATATTTCACATAAAAGACGTTAATAATATAACAGTTTAAATTATAAAAATTACCTTTTCAAAAGTTTATATACACTTGATTCTTAATACTGTGTTGTTACCTGAATGATCCACAGCTGTGGATCATTTAGGCCTGATGTTATTCAGAAAAAATCCTTCAGTTCCCACAAATTCTTTGGTTTTTCAGCATTTTTGTGTATTTGAACCCTTTCCAACAATTACTACTGTGATTTTTGAGATCCATCTTTTTACACTATGGACAACTGAGGGACTCATATGCAACTATTACAGAAGGTTCAAACGCTCACTGATGTTTCAGAAGGAAACACGATGCATTTAGAGCTGGGGGTGGAAACTTTTTGAATTTGAAGATCAGAGTAAATTTAACTTATTTTGTCTTCTGGTGAACATGTAATTATCTTCTGTAGCTTCTGAAGAGCAGTACTAAATTAAAAAATATATGATATTTACGCGAAATAAAAAAAAAAATGTGCACATCCTCATTCCGTTTAAAAGTTTTCACCCCCAGGTTCTAATGCATTGTTTTTCCTTCTGAAGCATCAGTGAGCATTTGAACCTTCTGTAATAATTGCAAATGAGTCCCTCAGTTGTCCTCAGTGTGAAAAGATGGATCTCAATAGCATACAGTCATTGTTGAAGAGGGTTCCAATACACAAAAATGCTGAAAAATTAAATAATCTGTAGGACTTTTATGAAAAACAGCAGGCAGTTTAACTGTTTAGGACAAACAAGGGTCTCATGAACAACTATCACTAAACAAAAAAACACAGAATCAAGTGTATGTAAACTTTTTCAAAAAGTTCATCTATTATTTCTCTTGTAGACTACATGTAAATATCTTTTATGTGAAATAGCTTATTCAGGTCAGTAGTAAATAAAAAATGGCATGCATTTTGTATGATCCCTCTTATTTTGGTAAAATAATTAACATTTTGCAGATTCTGCAAGGTGTATGTAAACTTTTGACTTCAACTCTAATTCTGTCCCTTTACAATAAAAGATTCCTAGGAGAGACGTTTTCCTATGTGTCCAAAAACGGAGCTGTCTTCTAAACGTGCCGCCAGAGGACCGTGAAGCAAGACAGACTTCTTTGTTTGGTCTTTACTAACTGAAGCAAGCAGCCCGAGAGTCTGCAGATCATTAGAGTCGGAATGGAGGCCACTCAGACGTGATGAAGACCGTCGGCTGAAAGCAGCTCATTATTGAAAGCCTCTTGTGTTAGTCATGATATTTTGCACCCACCATTAGCTTGATGGCCTCAGCGGTCCATCTGTCTTCCATCCGTCTAGACGTGACGGTAAGGACCGGCTACGTTCAGGAGCAAACTACTGTCCTGGCTGCTTTTTTCTCTGACTGCTGTGTTTGTTGTGGGTGATTAATCGGGGCAGGAAATGATGGTGGCGTGTCAAGTTTCAGTGAATAGATGTATTTTCTGTTTTCCTAGTGCACTGTGGACTCCACTGTCTCGGTCAGAGGTCAGACACTGCTTTGACTCCCTGGGGCTGTTAACAAATTATACTAGATCGTTTATGCCTACACGTGCAGCTCCCTGAAGGCTTCATTCACCAATCACATCTACAACCGTAAGCCTTTAACAGGAAGCTGTGCGTTTGGCATACGAGTCCCCAGAGAGTACGCCACAAGTGTTTTGAGACTGAAGACTGATGTTCAGTTCCACCTCTGTTGCAAGGCACTCATCTTGCCTAAGCTGGGCTTCAAATTTCCTGTATTTGCATCGGCAGGTTTGGGAAGCTTTTCCGTGCACAGGAAGCGTCAGGGTGGGACCTCGAAGCTGTAGACTTTGTTTGCTTGCTTCCATGTGGTTTTAAGACCTTCAAAGGAAACTGGAGTTCTGTGGTTTGAGCATCTGCTCCAAGTACTGTTATCAGTGAACACCTTTAGACTGCAACACCTTCCTGTTAATGTCTAATGTCTGCACTGCAGATGCAAGCATATTTTTGCATGCCGACTATGCCAGACAGCAAAGAAGTTCTTGTAGCCAGTGCTAGGCCTCAAGTAAACAAACTCAGTTTGTCCCCAGGTTCACTGACTTTTACCCTCTGGTGCACTGAAAGGCAAATAACCTGCTCCTGTGAAGAAGCCTGCAGGGATAACGGTTTCTATTTTTGCATATAAAATATTATTTACAACATAAGATGTGTTCACATGCTCATATGCCAAAGACGTCTATTAGTTGCACAGACATTGTAATTGTCTTTGAGCTGTGTTCCTGGCAGTGTTACTGAAAAGATGAGCGTAAAAACAACCACACCTAGAATACAATCCCACACCACACGTTCGGTGACATGCATACCTACGCAATGGGTGTTAAACTAAGGTTTCGTTTTGTTGTTAGTAACACATGACCTATTAATTTAATTGGACAAGAGTATCTATCTATCTATCTATGTTTTTTTTAAACGAGGCTCTTCTGATCACAATTCCTGCATTCATTTGATCCAAAATACAGCGAAAGCAGTAATTTTGTGAAATATTTTGACTTTTTAAAATAACTGCTTTCTATTTGAATATATTTTAAAATGTAATTAATTCCTGTGATCAAAGCTGAATTTTCAGCAGCCATTACTCCAGTCTTTAGTGTCACATGATCCTTCAGAAATCATTCTAATATGCTGATTTGCTGTTCAAGAAACATTTTTATTTTTATTATTAATATTTAACAGTTGAGGGGAAGAAATTATTGCAATTTATACATGTATTAATTTATTATACTTTTTATTTATACTTTTATTTAGCAAGGATGCTTTAAACTGATCAAAAGTTGATGATAAAAACATTTATGTTGTTACAAAAAAATTCTATTTTGGAAAAATGCTGTTCTTCTGAACTTCCCATTCATCAAAGAAACTTGAAAAAAATTCCACTCGGCTGTTTTCAACATCATAATAATAATAAAAAAAATTTGAGCAGCAAATCAGAATATTAAAATCATTTCTAAAGAATCATGTGACTGGTGTAATGATGCTAAAAATTTAGCTTTGAAATAAAAGGAATAAATTACATTTTAAAATATATTCAAATAATAAACAGTTATTTTAAATAAAAATATTTCAAACGTGTACTGTTTTTGCTGTGCTTTGGATTAAATAAATGTAGGCTTGGCGAGTCTTTTACTCTTTAAATTTATATATTTCTGTCTTGTCTGTCATTTTATCAAAATTTTAATTTCAATCAAAATGCCATTAATAGTGACCACAGAAGACAGTTAATGTTAGCGCCCACCTTACAGCAACACTGAGAATGTAACTGTAAATATTTGTGTTTTACAAATAATGTTCTCATTTTGGATTACAGCAACATGTTAAATTAAATTTTGGGCTTGTGTACTTGCATGGAGTGTTTTGAGTGCTCTGCCAATGACTGTTTTGTTGTCAAAGGAAGTAAACTTTGGAAGAAAGCTTTGTAAATTTGAAGTCAGTATTCTTTTTTAGATTTGCATTCTAGTTATAAAGCCGTTTCTTTCAGAAAGAAAAGAGCCTTATCCATATTCTTTAGCCTTCCAGCACAGTAATGAACTCTGTGCTAGTATCACCTCACCCTTGCTTTAAAAACAGTAGCAATTAGTTCTCTTGTTAACATGCATCTGTTTTTTATCAGTGGCTTTTATAGACCTCACTCCGTTTCATGTTCTGTGCGCCAGGTTTTCAGCTTTGATCAAAGCTAGTTTAACCCATGTTTCCTGAGGAAAGGTCAGCTTAGTTGCTCTCCCACTAGGTCTGCACGAGCCTCCTGCATCAGTTGTGTTTAGACGGCATGGAAACCGCCCCGCCTCAGAACTCAGCCTCAGGGCTTCTCATGTGTCTTTCACCGCAGGTTCACTCTTTAATGTGGAGAGACTGGTTTTTGAATGGTTGTTTCTCATCACAGCGTAATACGTACTTTTAAAGTCTAATCAGAGAGCTTTTGGGCTTTACCAGGCGGCATGCATCTCCTTCAGGATTCAGATAAGTTCAGGCCTTACAGCAGATGCGAATATCTGTACTTCAGTTTTTTACTGTGTGTTGCATTAGGTATTATGTCAATGTGTTGCAGGCCTTAATGCCTCTTGTGAAATGGCATACGCATAATTTTTTGGCTGATGATAGTGTGTTTTATTTATTTATTTATTTATTTATTTATTTATTTTGTGTGGTGTCACTGACAATGAAAAGCAAATCTATCTATTATAAATCGTAATACAAAGTGACAATCACACTAATTAGAACATATTCAATACCTAGCATAAATAGACACAACACATTTTACATTGAGTGGTAACACTTTACAATATAGTTAAATTTATTTACATAGCAGAATGCATTAGGCATCACAAACTAACAATGAACACATTTACATTTATCTACACTGATTTTTTGTTTTAAATAAAGATTATTGGAGTTTATTAATTATTTATACTGATTATTGTTTTTTTTGTATTTATTTATTAAGATTATTGGTTTTACAAGAAAATACTATCTCAGATTGTCTACTTTTAAAAATGTCTACTTCAGAAAAAGTGTTACTTGCCATTTCTGTGTAATAGTTTGTGAAATTTACTAGCATTTTCTGAGTGAAAATAGTGTAATGATTTTGTATACATTAATAATAAATGAAAATTAAAATGTGCAGTATAAAGTATTGTGACCTTACTAACTGAATTAATAAACAATAGTATATAAATATTCATATTTTATTATTTGGTAAATTAATTTTCAAATGTTAAATATCAATAGAAGAATTAATGTAAATAATTAATCATTAAAACAATTCTATTTTATTTATTAAATCTATAAATACAGTAATATTTATATACACTCTTCATTGGTAATTCATGCTAGTTCATTGTTAGTTCAGGATTTCTGGAATTTCTGGATTTTATTTTTGGAACTATTGCAAAAGTGTTACCATTTATTAAACCAATAATTAAATTGTCTCCTTAGCTTCAATAAAGTTAAAGCTACTTTTTGTTTAGTCTTGCGTTGCCAGACCTTCAGATTGACGGCAGGAGATGGTAAAAATGGTAACTTGACTGTAATTTTAGTATTTCAAATTTTCAGTTTTTTGTAACTTAGTATACTGAAGTTTTATGCAGCTTTTCAAAGCTTGGTTACTCTTTCTGTCAATCCTTTGGAACACCCCCACCCCGTTTGTTGTGTATACTCCCTATGAGGAGGGGCTATTGTCCAAGATCATGTCATATCGCCCTCGCAACATAGAGGATAGAAGTTACTTGTGCTGTTTCAAGCCAGAGCAAGTAGCGGTAGGTTGTTTTCACTCATCTGCACCAGAAGATGATTTCTTATTGCATATTTTTCCATTACTGTTTTCCTCATTTCAACACCTGTTCTCACTGTAGCATTTTGTAGCATTTTTATTGTGTTATTGCATGGTATGCTTGTGTCTTTTGAATGTGATTTGCATACAAATTGCTCAATCTGTTTGTGGTGACCACACCCTTGCATTAATAGTGTAGGTTTTTTGGTTCTTGTTCCTTTTTTTAGACTGTAAAGAATGTCAAAATTCAGTTTAGCCAATTGCTTTATAACTGGCATGACCTCAGTCATTTTAGAGGCCTGTTAGCAATGCATGTTGATATTTTTCTTATTTTTGTGGTTAAGTCATGAATGTTAACTGAGATTTCTGAGTGATATTTGTGTGGTGTTCATGTTACGGCTGTGTTTGAATTGTGGGTGTGTTTATGCCAGTGTAATGTGAGTGGGTTATGGGGGTCTGTGGCTAACATTGGCTTTATTTCAGAGGGCAGAATAAAAGACGTTGCTGTTTCCCAGGCAGATTCTGTTACTGGGTTTCCCGATCCATTGCTTCTGGTCAGCTTCATTAAGACTTTACGCTATTATAGACAGGACATGAAGTGCTTATGAGCAATGTAGTACACATACCAATCAAATCAAGTGATAACCAAACTAGTGGAGTTTTCACGTCTCTTCATTGTCTAGTAAAACTATTAGACAAACTATTTCAGAATGAGCCACCTAGTAGGTGTAACTTCACCATTTGAACCCAATAGGCATCTTACTCCATTGACAGCAAGAGCAGGTTCAGTTTAAGCTTTCCTGCATAAGGTAGATTGTCATTGACATTTGTGGTGTGTGGATCTTTTCAGAGAACTTGTGAAAGTCCTGTGTTGATCAGCATTGTTTTTTCATAAACCAGAGGAAAAACCAGATCCAGCGGGCTCAGGCTGCGCCTGCATAGGGACTGTTGTGGACTTGGGTGGTGTGCCATTTAGTAAATGGTTTGTTATGACCATGAAAGCATCATTTGGAGTATGGCATGGGCTTTTAGAGATCTGGCCCTGGAATTCAGAAATGCATACTTTACTGTTGAAAGAGTTCATATGAGGCTGCTAGAACACAGGAACAGTTCTTTATTTTTTCCAGTTAACAGAAGTGCCGTTATTTAGATCTTTTTTGTACATGAAAGTGGATGGGGACTGGGTTTGTTAAGCTCCAGAACTGGGTAAAATGCAGTTAAAGTGGTTTAAAGTAGTCCACATGATTTGTGCACGAATATAACTGTTCAAATGTTTTTGAAAGAAGTCTCTAATGTATACCAAGGCTGCATTTATTTGATTAGAAACACAGTAAAAACAGTTATATTGCACAATATTATTGCAATTTAAGGTAACTTTATTTATGTTATTATATTATAAAATATCATTTATTGCTGATGTAAAGCTGAGTTGACTTTACTGTCACTTTTGGAACAGAAAAAAGCAAAAACAAAATCTTACTGACACTACTTTGGTAGGTCTTGTCAAATCATAGGATAGGTTTCAGTACAACAACAGATATTTATTAGGTTAAAACATCTAAAATTGTGCTCATATTCAAACATAGTGCCTCTAGACATTTTCCACTAGGTTTCACATCAAAACATCATTGTTTTTTGTGTGTTTTATGTAGGGATGCACGATATTGGATTTTTGCCGATATTTTTCAAATTGTTTTGGCCAAAAGCTGATGCCAATACCGACATATTTCCTTTTGTTTGGAAACAACATCAAGTCTCTCTCCTGTGTGGATATTATAAGCAAATTGTTTTTTGTTTTTGTTTTAGTTTTTAACAAGAACTTATTTGTTGGAATTAAATTAAAAAAATTAAATAAAATTCTTTTATAATGATGGTATATTGAAGCTTTGAAAATAACTATAAATACACTACAGTATATATCAATGGCTGCATTTTTTTTTTTTTCTTCAGAAAAATGCAATTGTAACCTTGACATTTAGTTGAAGATTTAACATTTGTTGATGGTCTAAAGCAAAAGAGTTTGTATAAATTCTGAATTTTTTTTGAGCTCATTTTTTTTTTTTATAAAAAAAAACAATGCTGTTTTTTTTGTTTGTTTTTTAAATCATGCAAGCTATAGCCTCTGAAATAAAAACATACTCATGATTTTATGACATCAATTATGGCTTTACATAATCAGAAACAGTCTAAATGTTATTTGTCTATTTTACTTTCATTTTATTAGAAGTAGACCAACAGAGTTAATTCATGCAATTAAAACTACACTGTAAAAAAATTTCAACTTAAAAAAAAAAAAAGTGTTCGTGCTGCCTTAAAATTTTAAGTTTACTCGACTCAACAAATAACCATGTTTTTATGTAGTACAACTTAACACTTCATGTTGAATAAACGTACATTTTTTTTATTTATTTATTTATTATTTTTTTTTAAATACAGTGTACTTACCGAACGGGCATTAGGACCCCGGGGAGGCTGTTGTCACTGGAATTTTTTAAGGCACAATTTTTTATATCGGGACGATGCCGATATGTACATTTTAAAACCATTATCGGTTGATTCCGATATCGGTCCGATAATATCGTGTTTCCCTAGCTTCATATGTTTATTGTTAATTTAAATATACACACAAGAACAAAGTAGTAAATGTTCTCTATTTTTTAAACTATTCTTAAGACAAAAAATAGCATTTAGGTCACAGTGCTTGTTTTTACTGTACTTGTGCAGATGTGAGTGTTTTTCAGATCTGTCAGGTGAATGGGTATTTGCAGTTTGTGTTTCTCTATGAGAAAATAGCTGAGATGACTAGGAATGTAATACAGACCTCACATTTTTAAAGTTAATTTTTAGCATGATCCCCCTCAAATAGAAGCGCTGGCAGCAGACAGGGGATTTTGGGTACTTGCTTGCTCAAATAGCAAATCCAGCCATCGGAAAAAACAAATGATACTAACTTGAAACCGCAGTCTTTTAACAAACCCCTTCAAAGCTCATGTCACTGGCGCTCCGTCAGCTTAAAGCTTTGAACAGACCATTTAACTCACAGTTATGGAGCATTACGTGTTAGAAATGTTATGTTCGAGTGTTGAAACTTGACCATTTAAACTCTACAGGAAGTGCTTCAATGAATGCACTGTTTTATCCTATTATATTAGATAATTGCAGGATTTTATTTTGAAGGATGCTTCTCTAGCATGCAGTGGCATTGAGGTCGAGCTGATATCTTAATGGGTGCACAGTTTTAGCAACCAGATGGCCCGTGTCAGATGATGACCTCTGACCCAGGATATAAGATGAAGAATTTCAAGATGGTTAAACATGGCTAGTTTGAACAAGAGCTACTTCAGATCTGGTCTGAATTCATGAATGAATTTATTTATATGAATGTCTTCACTGCCAGCTCCAGATTTATAGCCTTTTATGAATGAACGCCTGGTTTCTTCGTCCAGCAGTTTCCACAGCGGAACTAGTGGAGCCTGTAAATGACATTTAGATGTTTCTCAGAGTGCTAATAAACTGTTTTTCTCTCTCTTTTGTGTTTTTTAGGGTGCCGGACAGGACAAACTTGGTATTTACATCAAGTCTGTTGTCAAAGGAGGTGCGGCAGACATGGTAAGTTCAGTTTGGATTATATTGTGAAGAGTGAATTATTTTATTTTTTTTATTTATTTTTTTTTCCCCCATACTTACTAGTGTTATTGGTAGTATTTAGTGCTTTATTTGGAGTTGAAGCTGTAAAATCTGTAAAAAGCATACTTTTTTCTTTATAACTGTTTTTAAATGCTTCTCTTTAGGATGGCCGTCTGGCTGCCGGAGACCAGTTGCTCAGTGTGGATGGACGAAGTCTGGTCGGCCTCTCGCAGGAGAGGTAATTCTCTAGCATTTTAGACCTTTAATAATGACGTCTGTACAATAGGATTTTACTAAATTTGAAATGGACTTACAGGTAAAGCATGCAATATCCGGCTATGTCGAAGATGATGAGCATCTCAGTTAAATAAACAAAAGGATTGCACGCTAAAACCATTTCATTACATCACATAAGCAAGGACTGTTTCTTAATATACACAATTAAGTGGCATAAGAACAAAATATGACTCACGTCTCTCGATCTTTAGAACACACTCGGGCAAAAATGCCACTAAAATGGCAATAAAATTGAATGTTCTGGGTCTCATTATTGAAATATTTGGCATAGTAAAAAAAAAACTTTATATGCTTTTACAAAAATATGCACTCTTTAAAATAAGAAATGGTCCTGAAAAGCGACGAATGTTACTCTTTCATGGAGAAATTAAATTTCTGACGCAGTGGTTTGTGATGTAATTATCCTGTATTTAATGTGCCGGCATCATTAGTCCTAGTTTTCAGCCATTAAGCTGTGCAGTACAAAGTATCTTTTGTTTGCAATGTCAAAACAGCTTAAAAAAACATCAGAAAAATTGCATTTATGCATCTTGCTTGTAGTATTGAGATGTGGTGGAATTGATGAAATTCCTAAATCTGTGGATTTGACTTAAATGAGAAGCATATGTTCGAAAAACTTGTGAATGGACACAACTTGAGTTGCCTTTGGGATTCGTTCCACCCTTCGTCTTTTTGTTTACAGTTAGTCGACGGCAAATCCAAACAGACATACTATGAGATTAGTCTCTTTGAATAATCTCTCACGGGATTGGACAAGTAATGCTTTGAACGTGAAATTCATTCATCGTAGTCTGCAGTTTTGTGTGTTTCACTCAAACATGTGTATGTTTTGTAGGGCGGCGGAATTGATGACAAGAACCGGTTCGGTCGTAACGCTCGAGGTGGCCAAACAGGGAGCTATTTACCATGGTCTGGCCACGCTCCTCAACCAGCCGTCCCCCATGATGCCCCGTGGTAAGCAAATGCGGCATGGATATTTATTTAAAACTTGCGGGCTGCAGTATTCTGCTTAAATATCAGCAGCTGCCGCACAGCGTGCTAGCGTGACTAATTCCTTAAAGAGGTGGAAATGTGGTGTATCTGGCACCCGCAGCATTCCCAGTCACACAAAACGGTTCAATAGTTGTGTTAAATCTAAATGCTTTTGACATGCGTTTGGTAATGTTTCTGATTTGGTGCATTGTGGGTGATTTATCCCATTACAGAGAGATGGACACTTTCCCAGTCTTGTTTAAGCATCTTTTTTATCTCTGCAGCATCAGACCGTGGACGTGGAGACAAGGGAAAGATGAGACCAAAGAGCGAGGGCTTCGAGCTCTATAATAATTCTGTGCAGAACGGCTCACCTGAGAGCCCCCAGGGCACGTGGGACACCTATCCTGAACCAAAGAAGGAGGACAGGTTGTTGAAGAACCGTGCAGATCACCGCTCCAGCCCAAATGTGGCTAGTAAGTGTGCCACTTCAAACGCTTGCCATATTTGTCCATGTGGTTCAAGTGCTGACGTTATAGTAATAATGTGTGCTTTTTTCCTTAAAGACCAGGCTCAGAGTCCAGGCGGGAAGCCTGTTTACCCAGGAGCTCCAGGAAAGATCACTTCGGTCTCGACGGGTAACCTCTGTCCTGATGTGAGTACACACAATCATCAGCACCTCTAAGATGAATGTTGCACGTGTGTGCCGAAGCTCTCTTTTCTCAGTGAATTAAAAGTGCTTCTAGCACTGCTATTTAGCAACACTGCCATTGGATCTACAGTGTGACTTGTGTTGGCCAACTCATTTCTGAACAAATAAGATGAAGAAGTGAATCAAAATCCTAGTGGAAAGTATAGGTCAACCAATTACAGAATGATTGAGTCTTATAAGGCGATTCTTTTTACTGAATCCAAAACCTACCAAGTGGAAAAGATGGTCTGATTCCAGAACAAATTATTCTTATGAGCTGGTTCTTTTTAACAATTCAGAAGCATGCCACCTGAAAAGTATAGTTCAACCATTTTCCAAATGGATGGGTTGGAAACGCAAAGTGTGAAAAATACACTCCAGTGAGTACTTTGAGTTGTTCTTTTTGGCAAATCATAAACCTACATTGTAAAAAATACAGCCTATTCCTAAACAAATGAGTCTTATGGTTCTCTTTTGGCAAATCTAAACATACAGCATGACCAGTGTAGTTTAACCAGTTCCTAAACAAATTAATTTTTAATTAATGTAAAACATACCATGTGAAAAGTACAGCCCAGTCAGTTCTCAAACTAATAATTCGTATGAGTTCATTCCTTCCTTCTATTGAATCAGAAACTTACAGCATGGCCAGTGTAGTTTGACCGATTCACAAACAAATGACTCTTATGAGCTGGTTCTTTTTAACAATTTAAAAGCATGCCACATGGAAAGTGTAGTTCAACCATTTTACAAATGGATGGGTTGGAAACATACAGTGTGAAAAATACACTCCAACCAGTTTTTGAACAAATGAGTCTTTTGAGTTAGTTCTTTTTGGTAAATCGTAAACCTACCATGTGTAAAGTACAGTCCAACCAATTCCCAAACAAATGAGTCTTACTGTATGACTTAGTTCTTTTTTGGCAAATGATTATTTTTAAGTTCATTAAAAATGTACCATGTGAAAAGTATGGTCTATAGTACGAGTTGATACCTTATTTTTGTATCAAAAACACAGCATGGCCAGTGTAGTTTGACCGATTCACAAACAAATGACTTTTACGAGCTGGTTCTTTTTAACAATTTAAAAGTATACCACATGAAAAATATAGTTCAACCATTTACCAAACAGGTGGATTGGAAACATACAGTGTGAAAAGTACACTCCAATGAGTTTCTGAACAAATAAATCTTTTGAGTTTTCACCTTCCATGTCTTTTCTTACCTCCCATGTGAAAAGTATAAACGATCCCAAACAAATGATGACTTATGACTTCTTTTTTTTTAATTACTTTATAACATACCATGTGAAAAGCGTCCAAACGATTCTCAAACAAATGAATTGTGTGAATTGATTCCTTATTATTGAATCAGAAACATACAGCATGGCCAGTGTAGTTTAACTGATTCACAAACAAATGACTTTTAAAAGTTGGTTCTTTTTAATGATTCAAAAAACATACTGTATGAAAAGTACAGTTCAACCATTTTCCAAACGGATGAGTCTTATAAGTTGGTTCTTGTTAGTGAATCAAAACAATACAGCATGACTACCCTAGTAAAAAAATGTAAAGCATTTATTTCCTTCTAAGTATACTACAAGTGTATTTACATATTGTGCACTTAATACAAATACCCTGCAATCGTACTTTTAGTGTACTAAACTGGTATACTTAAAGTCTGCTCAGTTGGAACAGCTAATTTTATACTTAATGCACTTTGTGTAGAAGTAGTGCTGAAGTCCAACAAAAGATATACTTAAGTATATTTAATTGTGCTAAAGTGGAACTATTGCAAGTATACTTTAGTACACTTTAAATATTTTGTATTTAAAGACTTTATTTAAAAATCATACAATTCTCAACAATAGTGACATTAAAACATATTTTAGGCTTAATATTAAGAAATGTGCATTGTGCACAAGTATTACTCCAAATAAAGTTTAATATTAATAGACTTTAACTATACTTGGTATTAAAAATAAATGCATTTGAAATCTATTACTATTTTACTAGGGTAGAATAGTAATCAATAATTTATAATAGTAAATCAGTAATAGATAATCAAACAAATCTCTTATGAGCTGGTTTTTTTTACCAGATCAAACAAATACCCGTACATACAATTTAATTAAAAAATTCCTTCTTAAAGGAATAAATTCCTAAGTCATTAGAAAAAGTGGCTACTTCAGCTACACTACAGCTGTTTTAGGAGACAATAACAGCAACTTACTCTATAACTCAATTTAAACCAGTTATAAATAGCAGTGTGTGACTAAAAATATATTTTGCTTGAATAAAGAGGATGTACATTTGCTTCACTGGACTTCTGGGAACACTGTTGAGTGACTTGAACAAATTGCAATGAACCTTTTGAACTAACCTGAAAGTGAACTGTTTTGTCATGCTAGAGAGTTAATTGGAAAAATGACTCATTGCTAGAGAAGCTAAACAATTTTGTAAACTGCTGAGCTAATGACGCACAACTGAAATGTAGTTAGGTTAGTAGTGCCACCTGTTTTGTGTGTTGCTCCCTTATATCCAGAAGCACATGAGAATAGCTGATGCTCTTTCACATGTTGTAATGCGGTTATATCTTCTTCAGTAAAGCCACCTCTGCTTTTAATCACCAGAAACTCTCAAATCCAAACACACACCAGAACATGTTTTTGTCTCTAAAACCACAGCCTAATAGAAGCCTAATAACAACTTGATTTGTGACTGTTTGTTGTGCTCTTGTTGCAATTAATCCTAATCATGTCTGTAACCACAGTCTGATTGGCTAATCACTCTTTGATCCACATTCCTTGCTTCTCTTTGATTTATACACATGCATACAAACTCAGATTAGTTTCTGTAATCAATAAACAGTAAAAAGAGATAGAAAGAGACTGTCACAGCTCAGTCTAACCAGTCTTTACCCCGTTCGTCCCACAGGAGGAGCCCTCTCCACCCCGTCCAGAGGCGTATCCGATCCCCACTCAGACTTACCCAAGGGAATACTTTACCTTCCCAGCCTCCAAATCTCAGGATAGGATGGGCCCCGGCCAACCCTGGCAAAACAACGAACCGGAGCCTCTCCCGCCTATGGATAACCACTCTAACAACAGCATGGCTATGCAGGTTAGCCTTTTTAGGAAGAGTATGCATACAAGTGCTGTGTGGTGTCCTGATGCCATTGTTGTACCTTGACTCAAAACACTGGCAGTACCACAAATTTTTCAAACATTAATACACTTATTGTTCGTGTAGTGTATATTATTAACATAATACATTATTAACAATGTCTTATACTTTTATAATACACTACCGTTCAAAAGTGTGGGGTCAGTAAGAAGTTTTTTTTGTTTTTTTTTTTTAATAAATTAATTTGAAAGTGACAGAAAAGACATTTATAATGTTACAAAAGATGTCTGTTTCATATAAATGCTGATCTTTTGTAGTTTTTATCAGTTTTTGAAGTTTTTAACAAAATATACTGAAGACTGAAGTAATGGCTGATGAAAATTCAGCTTAGCATCACAGGAATAAATTGTATTTTAAGATATATTAAAATAGTAAACAGTTACTTTAAATTGTAGTAATATTTCACAATATTACAGTGTTTACTGAATTTTTATCATTTAAATACAGGCTTTGTGAGCCTAAGGTACTGCTTTTAAAAAATGTAAAAAAAAAAAAAACTACAGACCCCAAGTTTTTAAATATGCTTTGCCAAAAATGTTATTTGAGGTTTTTTTCCAGATGTGTGTTTTTTTTTTTTTTTTAATTTTGTTTAATTTCAATTTAAGCATTACCAAGGTCTGAATTCTTTGTAATTTTCGAATAAAAAAAAACAATTCATTCAAATTTGTCTGTAAAACAAATTTTAAGTGTGGTCTTATAAGCTTTTTAAGGTTATGAGCAACAGAAATGTTATGTACACTACCAGTCAAAAGTTTTTGAACAGTACGATTTTTTTGATGTTTTTAAAGAAGTCTCTTCTGCTCACCAAGCCTGCATTTATTTGATCAAAAGTACAGCAAAAACAGTACAATTTTGAAGTATTTTTACTATTTAAAATAACTGCTTTCTATTTGAATATATTTGAAAATGTAATTTATTCCTGTGATCAAAGCTAAATTTTCAGCATTATTATTTTATTAATAGAAAGATCCAAAGATCAGCATTTATCTGAAATAAAAAAAACTGTACCATTCATAATTTTTATTGTTTTTGTTTTTTTTTTTTTGAGAAAGAAACTAGAAAATAATACTTTTATGTAGTAAGAAAATTATGATAAAAACATTCATTCATTTATCTATTTCAGATAAACGCTGTTCTTCTGAACTTTCTATTGACCAAAGAAACCTAAAAAAAGTTTTGCTCATCTTTTTCACCATAATATTATTATATTTTTTTGAGCAGTAAATCAGAATATTATAATGATTTCTGAAGGATTATGTGACTGGAGGAATGATGCTAAAAATTGAGCTTTGATAACAGGAATAAATTACATTTTATAATATATTCAAATAGAAAACAGTTATTTTAAATAGTAAAAATTTAACAAACGTTTACTGTTTTTGCTGTACTTCGGACTAAATAAACAGGCTTGGTGAGCAGAAGAGACTTCTTTAAATAGACATTAAAAATCTTACTGTTCAAAAACTTTTGGCTGGTAGTGTACCTGTCACATTTTTGCATAAATATGAGTCTTACTCCTGTGTCATTGTCCCCTCCTAGCGGATTGCACGCTCTCAGGAGGAGCTGAGCGAGATGCCAGGCGGGTACCCAGGTGAACGCTTGCGCCAGGAAGACCTGATGCACCTGCAGCAGCAACAGCGTGAGGCTGAGTACCCACGAGGCGGTGGTGATCACTGGAACCACCAGATGTCCTCCTCTGTGGAGTCCAGCACCTCCAGCCAAGAGCACCTTAACTTCTCATCGTCTTCTGGCTCCAGGATGCAAGGCAACCACAAGAGCGGCCCTGGCCGCTGGAAGACCCCGATAGCACCCCATTCCGGCCCTGTGGGCGTCTCCCAACCCTCCCGTTCAGATCTTCCACCTCCTCCTCCTCCACCACCTGCACACTACGACTATGAGCCACAACCCGACTTACCGCTTCCTCCACCGCCTTCTACTACACAGCAACAGGCAGCGGCTGCTGCAGCCACAGCCGACCGCAAGAAACGTGAGGAGCAGCAGCGCTGGTATGAAAAGGAAAAGGCCAGGCTTGAAGAGGAGCGAGAGAGGAAGAGAAGAGACCAGGAGAGGAAGCTGGTGCAGATTCGCAACCCTCCCGGACCAGTCATGCACAACAACCAGCACGGCCCGCTGCCGCCCGCCCCTCAGCACCAACAGATGCCCCATCAACAGCCCCCCATGCAGGTTCCCCAACCATACCTTCCTCCAGTCCAGCCAGCCCAACCGCCGCCACCACAACCTGCTCGACCCGACAAGCTATCCAGCCTTCCCCGCCAGCCACCACAGGACACTGTAATCCGTGACCTCTTGCCACAGCAGCAGCCACGCACCATCGAAAGACGTGACCTGCAATACATCACCATCAGCAAGGAGGAGCTGTCCGCCAGCGACAGCCTATCGCCCGACCCCTGGAAGAGGGACGCCCGCGAGAAACTGGAGAAGCAGCAGCAGCTTCACATTGTGGACCTCCTGGATAAGGAGATCCAGGATCTTCAGGCCAAACCCGAACGCACGGCCGAGGAGAACGACCGTCTGCGCAAACTCATGCTGGAGTGGCAGTTCCAGAAGAGACTGCAGGAGTCCAAGCAGAACGAGGAGGATGAGGAAGAGGAGGATGATGAAGATGTAGACACCACGCTAATTATGCAGAGACTGGAGGCTGAGAAGAGAGCACGGGTGAGCAAACATGGGAAGTGGGTAGCTGGAGTTTAATGTGTGGATATGAACAGTTAAAGTCAACATGAAATCCAAACTGACCCAGTTTACTGAATTGTTTTTCTGGGCACATTCAATAAATAAAGTCTTTTTTTCATCAAAACTTATTCCACATCTGAAACCAAGTAGTATAATGGTAGCTGCCACTGCATATTAAGCTATAAAACATTTGCTAATTGCAATACAAGATTTAATGTTTAATGAGTAATGTAATATACAGGGTTCCAGGGGTTTAAACGACAAAACATTTAAAAGTCAATTCAGTGAAATGAATAAAATCTATGTTCAATATAAATTGTTCTAGTTATGCTCAGATATAAAGTATTTGTGACTTTGGACCACAAAACCAGTCATAAGAGTCCATTTTTATACATCAAAGCTGAATAAATAAACTTTCCATTGATGTATGATTTGTTAGAATAGGACAATATTTGGCCGAGATACAACTATTTGAAAATCTGGAATCTGAGAAATATTGAGAAAATCACCTTTAAAGTTGTCCAAATGAAGTTCTTAGCAATGCATATTGCTTATCAAAAATTAAGTTTTAATATATTTATGGCAGAAAAATACAAAATATCTTCATGGAACATGATCTTTACTTAATATCCTTTAGATTTTTTGACATAAAAGAAAAATTGATAATTTTGACCCATACAATGTATTTTTGGCTATTGCTACAGTTATACCCGTGCTACTTAAGACTGGTTTTGTGGGACTTTTGTCAGGGAAAAAAATGCTTTTTGAGTGCAGTTGTTTATCTACGAGTCACAAGCAATTGGAATATGATGGAAGTTCATTGGTAAAAAATGAGTTACACTGCTGTTTAAAAGTTTGGGATTTGTGTTTTTAATTATTTTTTTTTTTGTTCTTGAACAAGTCTTGTGTGCTCTCTAAGGCTGCATTTTATTTGATCTGTAAAAGTAAAAAAAAAGAAAAATGTTATATTGTGAAATATTACAATTCAAAATAGCTGTTTTCTATCATATTTTAAAATGTAATTTTTTCCTGCTTTAAAGCTGAATTTTCAGCATCATTACCCTAGTCTTTAGTGTCACATGATCCTTCAGAAATCATTTTAATGTTGATTTGCTCCTCAAGAAACATGTTAAAAACGGTTTATTAATGTTTTTGAATAGTTTTTTTTAGGATAATAGACAGTTTTGATAATTGAAAGTTTAGAAGAACCACATTTATTTCAAATATAAATAAAATATAAATATTTTGTAGCGTTATAAATGTCCTTTCTGTCACTTTTGATCATTTAGTGCATCTTAAGTTTTCATTTCTTTAAATTATACTGACCCCAAACTTTTAAACAGTAGTGTATGTCAAGATTCATTTTGCTTTGTAGCACCCACTGGATACAATCAAGTAAAATGGGTTATAATGCCTACCATGTTGACTTTAAGTACTTTAAGTGTTAGCTTGATGAATGGTTTGGTAATATACTTTTTCCTTATGCTTACACAAAAGATTAAGCATTAATTTTATTTTTCAACTGCTTTTGAATAACTCAGAGTCAGGAAATTTTCAAATCAACTAGTCCTACTTGAGTACACTTTATTTTTCACATTGCTGCACAGATTGAATAATCTCAGTTAGTTCTGCAGTGTTGTTTGAAGTCGAGTGCAGGTCTCTTTTTTTGTATGTTCGTATATTTTTGCATTACGTTTGAATCCGCAGTCAGGAGCAGGACTCAGTAGCAGACTGGTGAAGAAATCGCTAACAACTAACCTGGGATTCCCTGCGTGATGCCTTTAGTTTCTGCTGTTATAATGAATGTTTTGCCATGTGCTCCTGCAACATGCCTATGTCATTGCTTTTCCATGCTGCACTGCTGATTTATATATATATATATATACATGCTGCGCTGACGGAGGGGAGGAGCAGGGCTTTCCGATGCCAAGCACTGGACCCGACTCCACTGCTTGCACCAGCATCAACCTGCCTCGTCCAGATCAGTACATCTCTCCTGATCTCATCTGCCATTTAAAATGAATTATTTATTTAACTTCTAAAAACAAATCAGCAATGGAATCATTTCTGACCTGTAGCTACTGGCCTAACCAACCACTTAGGATCAGGATTTGGATCATTTGAAATCTGCTAACACAGTTTCTAACAAGACATAACCATTTTTTTGTTTTCATGCAGGGCCTTTTCTGGCACATATTAAGTCTGGTCTCTGACCAGGGTGGAGAATTAACAACACTGATTTTGCTAGTAATTAGGGTTGGGTGATACAAAAAATGTAAATGGTTATAAAAAAAAAAAAAGATGTTATTACTATAGCACATTTGTTAAAATTAGAACAAAAATGCACATCACTGGAAAAACACTCAAACAGGGTGCTCGACAAAACATATTGCCACACCTAGGTGTTAGTCTGTTGTTAATTTTTTGTATTTTCTAGAACATTTGTTAAAATAAAATGTAAAATAAATTGACAAATAAATATTTTTAAATATAGAAAATTGATATAATAAATTGCTCCATTGTACAGTTTAAATGTCTTTAAAAATTAATGTATTTATGTATTTATTATTTAATATATAATGTAAATCTAATTAACATAGCATAAATATAATTATATTATGCACCAAATAATTTTTTTTATTTACTGTCATACAAATATATAATTTGCATTATGCACCAAAACAATGATACATAATAGTAATAATAATTATATTTTATTATATATAATATTTTTATTATGTACATTTCGTTTTATATAAATTATTATATATAATAAATATATTTAAATATATACTTAATTTATTTTGTATATATGCATTTTATTATATATACTATTATGTATCGTTATTTTGGTGCATAATATAAATAAAATGTAAAAATATAAAATATACATATTATTTATATCATGCACCAAAATAAATATACATAATATTAAGCAAAACTTAGCTTTTTATATTTTTTCTAAAATGACATTTATATATGTATTTGTTTGAATATATTTTAATATACTTTTTAAATTAATAATTTTTTAAAATGTATTTTATAAAAATTCCAACATTTTGACATTTCAGTATAATGAATCTGATTACTGTTAACTATTTGCCATTAAGATGTGTTGTAACTTTTAGGATGCATAATGGTTAAATGTATTTTTTAATATCTCCAAGAAATGTGTAATAAATAATAGATGTATCACCTAGCCCTTCTACTAACTAAAGGCTTAATCTTTGTCCAGAAAACAGCCTGCAGTGATCCTCTAATGTCAAAAATTGCGAGTTTAGTGCAGTTTAATTCAGGCTCTTGACTTCTTGGTGGGCTGGCGTGTGCGCTCTGAGACTTACAACTCTAGCACAGACTTCAGCCCCCTGAAGTCCACTAACGTTCTTTCCTCCAACACCTGCCGTAGCAGCTGTCATGCGAAGCATAGCGTCCACCTGAGAGTCTGCTGTGTGTAGCACACTGCTGAATATCGCTCCATCTCTGAGGAGTTGGCAGGTCGAGCCGTGTAAGGGAAGGCCAACACAATCCCGTGTGTTTGAAGGAAAAATATTGCCAGTGCTTCAGTGGGGGGGTGGGATATGGAATGATGGGGAAATTCCTCACCAGCTCAAGTGTTTGTGGAAGGGAAGTGGACCGCTGGCGCTAATCAGACCCATACTGCCCTGGAATGTTCTTGGCAGCACATCACTGCGTCCCGGCCCACTGCGCCTTTTTACTTTTATCTTCTCGAAAACCCCTCCTTTTCTTTATTTCTTACTTCTTTATTTATTCTCTCTCTCCCACCCCTTTGGTTGCTCTGTATGTTTTTGTTTCTCCTGCAGCAGACTGCTGTTCCAGCAATCTCTGTACTAGACTTGGTATGTTCTTTATGCTCTTTACCTCTCTTCCTGTTTCGGCTCCACCTGTGTCTCCTCTTGTTCACTACCTCCCTCCCTTCATTTGGCCGTGGTGGCTCTTTTACCCATGGGTGTTTTTTAGAGAGAGATGTACCACTTTTTCAAGCACGGGACTCCATCTTGGGGACTCCATCTTGGGATCTTCATTATGCTCCACTGGAAAACTGCTGCTTTAGAGCAATATCTAAAAATGAGATAAATGGATCTGTAATAAAAATACAGCCAAAATGTGTCATTTCTAAGCCAGTGTCACCAAATGGAATAAATAGGTATTATATTAAAAACTAATTTCCATTTTCAATTGGTCAGGCGAACAGTTAGTCCTGACCGCAAGATCGCGCCATTGGTTGATTTTCTAATTTTAATTTTCTGAAAATATTTATACTTTTTAAGGAAATTAACCAACACAATAGTAATCTCGATCATTTAAATAAATATTTTTCATTATTAAAATAAAAAATATAAATTATTTTCTAATTTTACGTCTCATTGTCTTAATTGATTTAAACAATTGCTCTTAATTCTTAAATAATTAAGATAATGAAAATAATTTACTCACCCTTTATTTTCTTAAAAAAAAAACAAAAATTATTTTCTAATTATAAATCATTGTTCTTAATGATTTAAATAATTATTTTCAATTCTTAAGAGAATTATTTTTTTCTCACCCTTCATTTTCTTAAAAAAAAAAGTAGAAATTTTCTCATTTTAATTTTTTGAAAATATTTATACTTTTTAAGGAAATTAACCAACACAATAGTAGTCTCAATCATTTAAATAAATATTTTTCATTATTAAAATAATTAAGGTAATTATATATTAAGAACTAATAAATTATTGTCATTGTCTCATTGTCTTAAATGATTTAAATTATTATTCCTAATTCTTAAATAATTAAGATTATGAAAATAATTTACTCAACTTTCATTTTCTTTTTAAAATTGACATTTTCTAATTTCACATATCATTGTCTTAAATGATTGAAATTATTATTATTAATTCTTAATTAATTAAGATAATGAAAAAAATGACTCGCTCTTCATTTTCTTAAAAAAAAAATGAAATTATTTAAAATTATGATAATTCATTTACTCACCTTTCATTTTCTTTAAAAATAAATTAGAAAACATTTTGTAATTTTACATGTCATTGTCTTAAATGATTTAAATTATTCTTAATTCTTACATAATTAAGATAATGAAAATAATTTACTTACCCTTTTTCTTAAAAAAGATATTTAATATAATTTTGTTTCATCCCTCATTTGTTTATTTTATTTATTTAATTTTTTAAAGCAAAAATCTGGGTTACATTGGGGCGCTTACAATAAGCTTTAAAAGCAGAAATATTAGGCTTTTAATTTAATAAGGTGATTTCATTTCCTAAGTTAAAACTTGTGTGTTATTTGATCTGTAAAGTTGTTCTCATAACTTTTCTAATCATTTTAGGGTGCATTCATGGAGTTGTTTTCATGGTAACAAAATTGTAAAATTGGATATAAATTAACACAAAAGCTTAAATTATTTTAAAATTATGTTAACAATCATGTTTTTTGTCTTTTTCTCTGTACTATTGAAACCATGAGGATTTTAACGAGCCATTTACTTTGATTTAAAGTGCCTATGTGTAATTCAGATTTTTGAAACTGAGGGACATGTTGAAATAAATCGAGTGTTACTAAACATTATGCCACAAATGCTGTCTATTTAGGTTTAGGCTGTATTATACATATAAAAATTATACACTTCAGCTTTAAATGTGCACAGGACAGCGACTTTGCGTCTGGCAGCTTAGATATGAACAGTTGCACATAGAAAACCACCAAATTCATTCCAAAGAATGCTTTGCAAGCTCTCTTTCTTTTTTGGAGAACATGGCGAAGCTCTGCTGGTTTCGGCAGCCGTTGTTTCAGTGCAGTGTCATCGTGAGGGTTGGGCTGGTGCATGTTTTCTACCAGCCCTATCTCTCTGGCCCTGAGTTTGCTTGCATGTGGGCCTCATTTCCATGCCATGATCGCCATTCCTGTTTCTCCATCTACTCCACTCATCACTGCTCTCTGTGTGTCTGTATCGACCCTGGCGCTTTGCCGCTCATTGACTCTGCGTTTCTCCATGGGTTTCTGTGCTGGGTTTCTTCTTCCCCTATCCTGACTACTGGACATGTCTCTTTATGTCTGCTTCCTTCTGATTTTGGAGGGAAAAGGTGTATGGCCGTGATTTGTATTTTCTGACCTGTTGAGTTGTATTTGTATTGTGTATGAAGTTTGATGGAGGTGTCTGGATTACCTTTTGAATGATTTTCTGTAGATGTGAAGGAGGTTGCAAGTTGCAATTCTGTCAGTAAGTTGTTTGTGCATGCAACTGTGTATGTGCATGTGATTGTGTGTGTGATGGTGTGCAGTGCACGATGCCTCATCACAGGGGCCACGTTGACAAATTTACTGGTGTGATAAAAATGCAACAGAGCACAGTTATATAAATCACCACAGCAAGCTAGTCAGAATGAGGTTTTGTACCTAAAAGATTTTACAATCCTCAGGTTGGGCATTTGAAAATTGTTAGCTAATCTGCTCTAATATAAATTACGGTTTAAAATGTAAATATTAAGTTAGAATATATGCACGCATACTGCCAGTCAAAAGGTTTTTTTATGTAATTTGTTTTTTAAAGAAGTCTCTTCTGCTCACCAAGCCTGCATTTATTTGATCCAAAGTACAGCAAAAACAGTAAAATTTTAAAATATTTTTACTATATATAATAACTATATATTAAACATTTTTCTATTTAAATATACTTTAAAAGGTTATTTATTCCTGTGATTTCAAAGCTGAATTTTTAGAATCATTACTGCAGTCACATGATCCTTCAGAAATCATTCTAATATTCTGATTCGCTGCTCAAAAACATTTATGATTATTGTTTTGTTGAAAACGGCTATTTTAGATTTTTTTTTTTTTCCAGGTTTCATTGATGAATAGAGAGAACAGATAAATGATGATAAATGATGTTCAAAAGAACATCATTTATCTGAAATAGAAATATTTTGTAACATTATAAATATCTTTATCACTTTATCACATCACTTTTGATCAATTTAAAGCATCCTTGCTAAATAAGTGTTAATTTCTATTATTTCTTTCCCAGAAAAAGAAAAATTATAGTGACTCCAAGCTTTTGAATGATATAGTGTGTTACAAAAGCTTTTTATTTCAGATAAATGCTGATCTTTGTCTATTCATCAAAGAATCCTGACAAAAATGTACTAAACTTTTTAAAATATTGATTATAATAAATCTAAATAGTAAAAAATGTTTCTTGAACAGCAAATCAGCATATTAGAAATTTCTGAAGGATCATGTGACACTGAAGCCTGGAGTAATGATGCTGAAAATTTAGCTTTGATCAAAGAAATAAATTACATTTTTAAATATATTAAAATAAAAAGCAGTTATTTTAAACAGAAAAAAATATTTTTGCTGTACTTTGGATCAAATAAATGCAGGCTTGGTGAGCAGAAGAGACTTCTTTAAAAAAATAATCATACTGTTCAAAAACTTGACTGAAGAAACACTAAAATATGAGGTTTAATGAAAACAGCAAAATTGTGGAATATTATTACAATTTCAAATAACTGGTTCCTATTTCAATATAATTTAAAATGTAATTTATTCCAGTGATCAAAACTAAATTATCAGCATCATTACTCCAGTCTTCAGTGTCACATGACTTTTCAGAAATCATAGTAATATACTAATTTGATAAACAAAAAACATTTCTTATTATTATTAATGTTGAAAGTAGTTATGCTACCTAATATTTTTGTCAAAACGGTTATTTCTTTTTTCAGGAGACTTTGAATAGAACAGCATTTATTTGAAGAATAGAAATAGAAAATTAAAAATGTCTTTTCTGTCACTTCTGATGAATTTAATGCATCCTCGCTGAATAAAATTATTTGATAATTTAAAAAAAAAAATTACAGACCCAAAACGTTTAAACAAAGGTATAAGTTTTAAATTTAAGTTTAAATATATAAGTAGTTTTACAACTAAGGTTAAAATTAACATCAAAATTAGTTTTATTTCACTGTCTCAATTTTTTTAGGATCTGTTTAGTTTAAAGTCAGCCATTTTTGTTCAGCATCATGAATTACAATCAGTCAAATCCATCATCTCTGTGGTCCAATGTTTTCCTCTAAACCTGATTATGCATTGTGCACCTCAGCTACAGGACGAGGAGCGACGACGGAAGCAGCAGTTGGAGGAAATCCGTAAGCGTGAAGCAGAAGAGCGAGCCAAACAGGAGGAGGAGAGACGCTGGAGAGAAGAGGAGAGAGCCAGACGAGAGACCGATGAGAAGGTATTGAGATCGAAACGGACCAGCGACAACTAGGAACTTCCTATAAGTAGATCAATGCATTTAAGATGATTTTGATGACAAAGGACTTATAGTCAAGAAATAAGATTTTGTGTAATGTGCAAATTGCAGAAGCATTTTATTCTTTTTTGCACGCTCAACCAGGCCTTAAATGCAAGTCACGAGTCGCTATTGATTAGTCAGGTTAATTATAGTGAGATGTTCTTGCTTTTGTTTTGGGGTAGATTCCCAAAACGATCTCTTTATTTACATAAATCAACTTTTGGCATAACTTCCTGATGGAGATGTTTGTTATCAGCCTTGTTTATTCATGCTAACGCCAAGCTTTTTCAAGGTTTCGCCCGGTTTCCATGTGGATGGTTCCTCACGACCTTGTAAGTGGGTGTGATTGGAGACAGCAGCTGATATTTAATGTGTCAGACTGTACGAGATCACAGCCCCTTGTGCTTAATTTAAAATAATGTGTATCTATGTATATACACAGCACTATATAATAAGGTTAACAGCAGTTCTGGAGTTAGCAATGATCCGTTAACTGTCAAAGGCTAAATTAAGTTTGTTTAACGCCCATGTGAAATGACTCAGCGGGTCATCAATTTACCAGTGGTCTGAATTTACATTCATGCATCAAAAACATCGTCCCACAATGTGACCATCCAGTTTTATTTGTGTCTGTGTGCGTCATTTTCAGACCACTGGTAATTTTAGAGCCCAGTTGTGATGTCCAACTGCATGTCTTCACAACATCTCCTCTCTTGTGTTTGTGATGTATCCCCATCCCCTTCAAAGAAACGCATGAGAGTCACATCTTTAGTCAGATCTTTACACAGCACTCCAGCATTTTGTTGGGAGACCGTTGCCATTCCATCCAACATTGCTTGGAAGTGCTGTTGGAAATGGGCCAGCCTTGATTTTCGTAGAGGCCGTCCCAGATTGAACCTCCACATGCTCTCATAAGAGACATTCCCTCCACTGCATACTAACCCAGGGGATCCATGCACAGAGACCAGAGCAGCCAGCCACTGGGTGTTTTCGTTTTTTTTGTTTTGTTTTTTTTTTCTCCAAAGCAAAACCACCAAATGCCAGCCAGACCTTCAACTGGAGCTTGTAACAGTATCATACGCTCCAGGCTTTCCATTCCAGTTAGAACTAAACATATTTGTCAGCTGTAGTGACTTGTTCCTCTTTAGCACCATCTGGTGTGCTTACAATCAAATGCAAGTTTTACACAGTGTCTGCACTGCAAGCAAGCACCACAATGCAACTAAAGTAGATTGCATTCATACATTAGCATTTATGAAGACTGGATTTAAATCTTTAAATGACTTTTAAATATGTTTAAATATGAGTTTACTTATGCCTAAGTATTTAAACACTTGAAAGTTCTTTAAACAAATAAGTAAATCTCATATTCTGTACATAATCTGTACATATTTGGATGCACAGAATTTCTCCCAAGTCTGCGCACACTGCCAGTATTAATTTTTTATTTTTTGTAATATTTAATATATTTATACACTATTTAATATTTGTATACAATTTTTAATATTTTTCTATAAAAGTGAATGTGGACCATAATATAGTAATTATTTTTAATAAATAGTATTTATATTTATATATTAATTAATACAGATTCTAAATGACATTTTTAATTATGTTAGAAATTGTAATTGTTTTCTATTTTTTAAACGCCTCATTAAATGTAATTTTTTAACTAAATATTTCTTTGATTCAAATTAAAAACAAAAAAAAAAGAAATTTCCTGACAACAGCCTGCTTCTGTGTTATGAACTATTATAGATGGACTCACCTCTGAACATTAAACGAAACCAAAAGTCCCTTTTCATGTCACTCAAACTGACATTTCTTATAAAAAATAGTTGTGGACCATTTTATATATTAATATATTAATTCATATAATTATATAAATATTATTCATTTATTAATTAATATAATTTCTATTAATATATGGTTGTAAATCATTTTATATATTAATATATTAATTAATTTTATATAATTATATTAAAATTATTCATTAATTAATATATATATATATATGTATATATATTATATTAATATATTAATTTGAAATTAATAAATTAAATCATTCGGTTATTTTAATTGCTCTGTAAATATTTGATTATTATTAAATAATCAAATATTATATTAATTATTAAATATTTACTTTATTAAACATTTAGATTTCTCTCAAGTAAAAAAAAATAAATAATTGAGAGATTTTAATTTTTAAGTTAAAACAAATTGTGATTAAATTAAAACTAACAATTTAAAGGAAAAAAAGAGAAATTTCCTGACAAAAGCCTTTTTCTGTGTTTCAGATGAACTCACCTCTTTTTTATTTGTATTAATTTTTTTGTTGTCTGCTTTTTATTTTAAATGCATTTCAAATTTAGATTTAAATTTGTACTTTTTTAATTAAATATTTCAATTTTGATTTAAATTATGAATACATTTAAACAAAATAAAAACATTTCCTGGCCAGAATTAGCTGCAAAGTGGAATAAACTCACAAAACCAGTCATTATAATCAGCAAAGCTCTCTATGCTACAAGTAGCACTGAAGTATAGACAGTGCTGTTGATTTTCATCAGTTTTGTGACGTTGCTTGCTTGCAGTGTAGCCTTGTTAAAATCCCCATCATGCAGGACTCTGTTTTAGCTACTCGATTCATTCAGAAGCACATTACATCATATCAGCAAACACATTTGTTCTACTACAATGTAGCTTTACTACATTGGTGCATCCATTAGCCAGAGTACCGTTAGCTTTGACCCAGGCCTCTCAGCGGTGCAGGCTAGCGAAGGCAGCTCTAACCAGCTCTTCCCATGTTCCCCCCCCTTCAGAGGAGACAGGAGGAAGAGTACTACACCCGCCTGGAGGCAGAGCGGCGCCGGCAGCACGAGGAAGCCGAGCGCAAGCTGCTGACGCCAGACGAGCCTGGTCTGTACAGACCCCCCCTACCCCGGGACTACCAGCCCCCTTCTCCCGCAAGCACCCCCGCCACTAACAACAACAGCGCCCCTCCGCCCCCGCCTCAGAGAAACACCTCCTACCTCAAAACCCAGGTCGCCTCCCCCGACACCATATACACTGCCAAGTTTGTCTCTTACAATGACGAGGAGGAGGAGGAGGATGAGGAGGATGCGGGCCTAACAGGTCAGGTTAAGCTCTCGGCCACCCGGAAGTCCTACGGTGACCTTCCGCCCGCCCCAAAGCCCCAGCCGCCGCCAACCGCGCGCAAGCCCCGTCCTGTCTCAGATGGCATCTTTCTGTCCAACTCATTCCAGCTGCCCGCAGCGGCCAATGCCAACAGTACTGCTCCCAAGGCAGGGCAGCCCCCACTCCCTCCCGCCAAACCCAGCTTCATCCCATCGGCCAACTCGAAAGGTAGAGACGCTGAGGAGAGAACAGGGCCCCATCTCAGCCCGCTCATCCTCCATTTGTTATTGGTTCATTCGTTTTCATGGTTTGGTTTTTTTGGTGTTCGTTTGTTCCTTTCCCTGTTTTCCGGTGGAGACTCAGCGCTCTCCGTTTTCCACATTCCCTCTACCTTTCTATCTGTAAAATTTTGTAGTATCAAAGCCAATCAGTCGAATCGTATGTCCTGGTTTCTATCATTTATTTTTTTATTTTGTTTCTCATTTTTTCCTTCCTTTTACAGGGAGTCTTCTAGGTTCAAGTTGAGCTCAACTGACAGCATTTGTTTGATTAACAGACAACATTGACTTGACAACATTTAAAAGTTTGGGGTCAGTAAGGATTTAAAAAAAAAAAAAAAAAAAGTACTTTTATTTACCAAGGATGCATTAAATTGATCATTTAATACGTTTATAATGTTAAAGTTTTCTTTTTAATTTAAAAAAAATGTTTTTTTAAGAATCCTGATTATCAAAAATATTTCTTGAGCACAAAATCAGCATATTCGAATAATTTCTGAAGGATCATGTGATGCTAAAGAAAATTCAGCATTGACATCCCATGAATAAATTATATTTTAAAATATATTCAGATAGAAAAGTTATTTTAAATCCCTTTTTTATTTCCTATAAAAATAGTTGTGGGCCATTTAATACATGAATGTATTTATTCATATAATTATATTAAAATTACTCATTTATTAATTAATATAAATTATATTAATATATGGATTGAAAATGAATAATAAATGAAACAATTCGGTTATTTTAATTGCTTTGTAAATATTTGTACGTTTTATTATTTACTTTTTTATTATAGATTATTTAGATTTAGATTATTTAGATTTCTCACAATTTTTTGGGGAAAAAATTAAATGCATTTTAAATTTTGATTTAAATTGTGATTAAATTAAAATTAAAAATTTGAAGAAAAAAACAAGATAACATTTACGTAGTTTGCCAGACCATTGCCTTGAGCCATAAGAACAGTATTTTAACCTTAATTTAAATGCAGTTTATTATTTAACATTTTCAAACTTATTTTATGCAATCAATTGAGCTGAACTTCTATTGAACCTGGAATATTCCTTTTAATTAGTAATTAGATTTTTGTTTGTTTGTTTTCCGATCACCTATTCTCCCCCGATTCCTCTTCCTCAAATCATCTTAGCGCCGTACAAGCAGTCAGTAGACCTCGTGATTCGCTGTGCGGTCCAAAATCAGTCCAAGTACTGTTGGTGTTGCCAGCCGTTTCATGTGTGTGTGATTTGCTTTTTGGGTAGGCCGGGCCTCAGCAGCTAGTCGCCTGCCCGTCCATTATCAGCTCAGGGAACGAGACACTGGCTTCTTGTCACTTGCAGTGGTGGGCTCAACACTGCACCTCTCCTCAGTCCTGTTTACACTTGGCAAAGGGGAAAAGATCTGTCGGATGAGGCGCTTTTTTTGTGCCTGACTGTTTAAAAGCCATCTGAATTTGTTGGACTGCTCAGGGAACATTAGCAGTCGTGGTGCAGACAAGCTCTCTGAAATATTTTTTGGCTCTGCCTCCCTCAAGTGTTCATTTTAAAGTACAACACTAATTTTAACAAAAGAAAAATTGTGCAAAAAATATTATTTATTATTATTTTTATTTATGTTATTTAATTATAATTATATTGTTTGCATAATTTATTTTATATAAATATGAACAAATATAAATTAATTATATTACTTTATTTTATTTTTTTTATTATATTAATTTATTTTATTTTTATTGATCAAATGTAGTTACTAAGTCCTTTTCAAACATACTATTTTTCTTTTTTTAGTATTTTGCAATTGTCTGCACGTACTTATCTTTCAAGTAACTTATGCAACATACCAGATGTGAAACTTTTAAACAGTCATGTGCAAAAATAGCAGTGCAACCCTATCTCACAAAGATGCCCAGTGTATCTGACCTTGCATGTAATCTGCACAAAGCTTCCCCCCTTTTAATGTCATTGGGGCCTGTTGTGATCTAAATTGCATTTACGCTTACAGAGGAACTAACTTTTGCATTAATCAACCGATCAAAAGCACGGCATTCCTTCCTGCTCAGACTGACTGATGCTTTTCAAGCCATGAATCAACCGCTGCAATCACTGCTGCTTTGCTTAATGCATCTCTTACCAAATCAGCATCGTCATTCTTGTCTGCAACACTGCTGAAGCCTCTCATGGACCCAAAACCAGTTCAATCTAACAGCCTCTCAACAAAACACTGTAGAGATTTCATACACACCCGTTGATTTTTGTCTTTACGTTTAGACTCGGTTCCAAACCTAGTAAGCTGCCAACTTGGGGAACTGTTTTTTGGCCAAATTCTGAGGCAGCATGGCATGTAATCCAAGCTTATAATAATAAATGTTTATGCATAATAATGTGTGTAATAAATATTCAAAATTTAAAAAAGGCAACTCACTAGGTTATGGAACAGAGCTTTAGCATTGACGGTATTGATTTTGCTTGGTTTCAGCTGTGTTGTAGTTTTCGCTCTTACCTTCTGTCTGCTGTTTTGCTCTTTGGTTTGTCTTTATTTATGTTTGGCATCATCATCATCATCATTAGCTTGGCTCCACCCACCCTCCTCTGCTTCCTCTCACATTGGGCTGCATGGAATCATGGGATTCCACAGCCCCTCCCATCACCTTCTCTGAGAAGGTGCACCGACCTGCTGGAACCACCAAGTCTCTGAGCAAAAAGGATCACAAGCTGTGGGCTTTTAGCCTTTAGTGTTCATTTTCTGCATTGTTGTTGTTCTAGAAGATTATGAACAAAATGAGAAAGTTTTGGCTTTGCAGGATTTAGGAAAAGTCCAAAAATATGTTGCACGGCCTTATACTATTGTAGAGCTGTTCAGTCATGGTTTTAGTTTGTAGGCTAATGTGCCATGAGTTCCCATGGGAAATTTTCAGAAAGCATTTTTTGATTTATGAGTAAGGTGTTTGGTCAACATTACTTAAATATTTTATTTTATTTTAGACAGCATTTATACACAATCATCCCTCAAATGGACATGTACACTCTCAGTACAAAAGTAAAAATTTACCGGTTTTATTTTATTTGAGAATTTTTTATTTTTATTTTAGACAGCATTTATACACAATCATACCCCAAACAGACACACACACTCCAAGAAAAAAAGTAAAACATTTACCCATTTTATTTTATTTTATTTTTATTATAAACAGCATTTATACACAATAATACATCAAATGGACACACATACACTCAGAAAAAAAGTAAAACATTTATTTTATTTAGTTTTATTTATTTTTGAATATTTTAGACAGCATGTATACACAATCATACCTCAAATGGACACATACATTCTCAGGAAAAAAGTAAAAATTTACTCTTTTTTCTTATTTTATTTTATTTTATGCAAAATCATACTTCAAATGGACACATACACTCTCAGGGGGAAAAAAAGTAAAAATTGACTTATTTTATTTTATTTACAGTCATACCTCAAATGAACACATGCACTCTTAGCAAATAAAAATAAAAATTGACCTAATTTTTTTGACTATTTAAGACAGCATTTATGCACAATCATACCTCAAATGGACAGAATGGAAAAAAATATTGACATTTTATTTATTTTAAACAGCAAATTGTAACAATTTTTGCACATTTTTTTTTAAGAGTGTTTTAAGGACTACTATAAAAATGTGAGTTTACGTGCTTTGCGAATTGAAGTCCTTTTATCAGAACTTGAATTTCTTTAGCACATAATGGTTTCAAAATTAATTTTTGAGGTCTGACTGCGTAATATTTAGTAGAAAAAAAAACAGGAAAGTCTCAGAATAATGTGAACCACATTACTTAGTTTGCTCATAAATCAAAAACAGCCATTAAAAAACCCTGAGGAATCAATGGTTATTCTCTTCCAGGTTTTATGAATACAGACTGAACAGCTCGATTCAAACATACAAACCAATATAGACTTCTGCTTCATAATTTGTATTAAATTCAAAACCACTATATAAAACACATTTGGCCTTAGAAACAAAATGTTTTGCCTCTAATTGGGCCTTTTCTTTGTTGGGCTGCTTGTTTTAGGCTAAACCACCAGCTGCCCTGTTTTGCTCTTGAAGTACTTGGTCGTCACCAGTAGAAGTTTTTTTTTTTATGTTTTTTTTTTTTGGTTCACAAGTCAATGTGTTTGTGTCTTTCTCCCTCCGGCCCAAACTCATTCCATTATCAGTCAATCGGTGAAACCGTCAACATGCATTTGGATTGCGCCGGTGCTCTTGCACCCCATTGGTTAGAAACAAACTGCCGTTCTCTGGTTCAATGCGGACCGTCCCTTTGCCCTGACAGACACAAGGACACGTGAGCCTCACGGACGATGCCTACGGTAGGTCAGCGGTGGGGGTCGCCGTACAGGCCAGCTGTGTGGAGTTGGGGAGCGTCTTACTTATGGACGTTCCTCAACACAAGTTTAGAAGCGGCTGGTGCTTGACCTCCACCTTTGACCTGTGATCCACAGACCTCATGTCAGGTTGTGCTTTGGAATGCTTTAACACTAACTAAACCAGCTTTCTTCTCGCTGTTCAGCTTCGGGTCTGTGGAGTCCTGTTGAGAACAGAAGTTGCTGGGCTGACATTGTGACAGAACTGTATGATTGAACCAAAGTTTGAAACAGATTTGAACAGTTTCCAGGGTTTATAATGTGGGAATGCAGGTTATTAAATCAAAAATAATGTATAATGTAAAATAATTGCATATGCAATGTTTTGTATTATTATATTGTGTATATATAAACGTGTTTATATATATATATATATATATATATTACGTTGAAATAAAGCTGTAATAAAATAAATATTACACAACTTAAAAAAAAAAAAAATATAGAAATGTTACCTTGTCAAGTAACTGAAATAAAAAAAAAGTTTATGTACAAAAGTAAAACTAAAATAAAAACTAATAAAAATTTTGGTAATTAAAAATTTTAAATGTATTTCTCTTTATTAGAATTATTATTTTAATTTTTTGTTTTGCTTTATTTTAGTTCTAAAACTTTTTTTAAAATGAGAAATGTTACCTTGTCAAGTACTAAAATTAAAACTAAAATAAAAACAAATCTAACTTAAAAAAAACTTTAAAACAACAGGAACAAAAGCATCATTTGACAATTTTGACAATTTAATTTTTATACTAAATGTATTTGTCTTTATAATTATTATTCTGAATTATTCTGTAGTTCTAAAATAAATATTACACCAAAAACTTTATTTTAAAAAAAATGAGAAATGTTACCTTGTCAAGTAACTGAAGTAAAATAAGTACTAAAATTACTAAAATGAAAATTAAAATAAAAACAGGTCTAACGAAAAACTTTTTTAAACAACAGAAACAAAAAATAAATGCAAAATTTGGTCATTTTAATTTTTATTCTAATTATGTCTACATGTCTTGTTTTATTTTTTCTGTTAGCTTTATTTTTATTTTAATAAATTAGTTAATTTAACTTATTTCAGTTACTTGCAAAGACAACATTTGTCATTTTTTTTTTCTTTCATGTAATATTTTTTTGTTTTACTTATGCTTTATTTCAGTTAACAAAAATGAGTGGCTTATATTAAAATATATATGTAAATTTATACAATTGAAAATCTAAAAATAATAAAAATCTGTATAAAATTATTATACATTAAAATGTGTAAATTATTATACATTATAAATTTATTTATTTATTTATTTATATATATATATATATATATATATATATATATATATATATACAAACTTAAATTAAATGTGTATAAAATGCAGTTCAGCATTATGAGCCCAGCAGCTTTTGCAATTTTCTTGCTAATCGCTCTTGAAATGACATTGTTGATGTTTCTTGTGAAATTCACGTTGTTTTTACATTTGACAAAATCAAAACAGGATTTAATTCATACACTGGAGACACAACAGGACTAGGATCAGGAGAGATTTACAAGGACCCGCGAGAGAAGTGGACGAAAGGGTGAGGATCATACTCATGCACCTGGAATGTGTCTCGAAACCCAAAACATGCGTGTTTATATAATGTATATGAACTAAAAATGTCAGTCTTGGGTTGGACTATAAGCTATGGTGTTTTCAGTAAGCCTCCACAAACATTATCATTCATCAAACTCTGAGCTCACAGCTTTGGGAGTGGTAGAAGAACCACCTAAACGTATAGAAGAAATGCAAACATATAGATAATGTATATAAATAAGCTTTCAATTGATGTATGGTTTGTTAGAATAGGACAATATTTGGCCAAGATACAACTATTTGAAAATCTGCAATCTGAGGATGCAAAAAAATTAAAATATAGAGAGAATCACCTTTAAAATTGTCCAAATGAAGTTCTTAGCAATGCATATTACTAATCAAAAATGAAGTTTTTATATATTTACGGTAGGAAATTTACAAAATGTATTCATGGAACATGATCTTTACCTATGCATCCTAATGAATTTTGGCATAAAAGAAAAATCGACAATTTTGACCCATACAATCTATTGTTGACTATTGCTACAAATATACCTGTGCAACGTATTACTGGTTTTGTGGTCCAGGGTCACATTTATCAATGCATTAAATTGTTAACACATGTTTGTAGACAAAGTTGAAGGGCTAGTTCACACAAAAGATGATGTTTAGCTCAGAGTGCTTTGTACATAATGGTGACTTTAGTCCCCACTGACTAACTGACCACAGTTCAGTTTAACTATAGCGTCTTATGATAGTATATAATAGCTTTGTACAAGAAAAAGTATATTTGGTGTAAAACACTCTTAAGTATGCATTTAATACCATTCTGTGTCAACTGTCAATGAGTTTTTTACATCATAACTTCAAATCTGGCATGATGCAGTTTGATGTGCCATATTTGAAAAGTCAAAATAAGTTGTACAGGTTTGTCTGGGTAAAAATAGATTTCCTGATTATAATCGATTACTTGTTACGCAACAATATTGATTCTTAAATCCCAGGAATCGATTAGTCTAGACAGTTTTCACTTGTGAACAAACCAAAAAGCACATCCAATTCAATAATTCACAACAGCAGTGAAATATATGTACCATATAACATATTCATTATTTTTCCTGTCCTTAAATCTGTCAGGTTTTAATGACAGCCACCATTAAAATGTTTATATTTCAAAAAACTAATTGGAGTAGAAATATAATTATGTAATTGCAGATGTATTATTATAAAAACTTAAAATAAAGTGTTTATATTGGATTAGCTTTAACATTAATATTATATGTAGTATATTTTACAGCATTAGTTGAGAAAATTTAATTTAAAAAAAAATCTCTTGAGAAAATTTAATTAAATGTACCTGATATATATCCCAAATAATTTATATAGAATCGGAAATCAAATCAAATTTGTGTCAAAACGGAGCTCTACAAGTTTGGAATGATATCAGAATGAGTAAATGATTGCATTTTCATTTTCCAGGTGACTTATTTTCTAAATTCCTGAATTATTAACAAATGATTGCGTGTTTAATTACAGCAGCCCCGACCAGGAAAACACAATAGGCGGAGCTCCAGAAAACCTGACATTTAAGGAGCGCCAGAGACTCTTCTCACAGGGAAAGGAAGTGTCGAATAAAGTGAAAGCATCCCGGAAGCTCATGGAACTGGAGAACGAACTGAACATAAAGCAGTAGCGAAGAGCCCTAGCAGGACTAATTGCCAATATGTGACCCATCCCTGGAGAAAAAAACACACAAAACACATCCAGCTACGGCTTCCCAGTCATTTCCAAATGTTCATTTTGGGTTTTATTGACTAACTGGACAATTAAATATCATTTAGCTGCAATAAGAGACGATATTCCGTAAAATCCCCTCGAAAGATATATTATAATAAAGCACTGTAAATTGTTTTAATTATATTAAGAAAACTGAAATGACATAAAGGGGGTATATTTTTGTTTGTGAAATGTTATTCAGAAAATGACGCAGTCTTTGCTCATTTTTTTTTTTATTTTTAATAAGCAGTAATGTGGGATATTTTATGGTGTTATTTTATTCCCTTTCTGCATCTTTCCACTACTTTTGTTTTTCTTTTGAAAGTAAGTGCCGATATAATAGACCAATGTAAACAGCTCTCAATACAGAACGGATCCGCGAGGATCCCCGAATATTACTGAACAGCTCAACAGTAGCGCGTGAACGAAACTTATATAGGCTCACGTCTTTCTTTTTTCTGGCTGGTTGTTCCGCATTCATGAATACACAGGCACTTTCTGCCAATCTCGTGTCTGCGTTCAAATTATTTTGCTCGGAAACGAGCTGTCGTAACCTTGTTAGCACCATTTGTGAATTTCCTTTGAGAATGTAGTCATTTTTCTTGATTATTTTACTGCGCCGTCTGCAAGTCTGTCATTCCGCTGAGGTTTACCACTTTTATAAAATGTTTAGGAATTTTTGTGTTTAAATGAACCGGACGATGTGACGCAGTAGCCAGCTGATTGTTTGATGGTAGAATAATGTTAAAAAGAAATGATTTAAAAAATAAAGAGGTTTGTGGAAATGAGGTGCAGGAGCCTTTTGATTAGCAGGTATTTATTTGAACCTTATCAACCTAGATCTGTTTGTATTTATAAGTGGATAGAATCTGCAGGTTAAATTTGATGGATGAGCGACAAACGTGAGGTTTAAACGCTAAAGGCCACTATCTGTTTGGTTGTGCATTAAACGGCTTCCCTCGGCTCACAGTATTGCAGAGGTTTATTTAAATGGAGGATCCGGTCGTGTCTCTTCAGTTTGAAGCACCTGCGTCTTTTCTTTCGTAGTCTAGACCTGTTGGCGCCTGTGTAAATAATTTTCCAGAGAACACAGACTTTGTAAATCAAACGATGCATAAGGGTAATATGTCAATATCCTACCTTTTTTGCCACTTTGAGAAACACAAACTGACACATATACACACACACAGTCGTGTTTTCATTTTAGGTTAAAGACAAATTCATTTGATTCATTTTAACGGTTGTTACATAGGCTTTTGTAAATCATAAATAAATATGGATTTTACAAAAAAAAAGCTAAAAAATCGTCTCTCTATTTTATAAGAGTGTGTAGCTTATTTTTTTGGATAATGCTGACACAATATTCAAGGTTTATTGTATTTTAAATATTTTATATATATGTGTATATATATTATATATAATGCTGACATTATTTTTAAAATCAATTTCAGCCTTTTTTTTGTTCACTTTTTTTTTGGTTTAATGTTTTTCAGTAAAAAACAAACCATTAAGGCAGTAAAGTTATAAAAAAAAAAAACAAAGAAAAATAAAGTATACATAGATACAAATCCCTTAAGAAAATTAACTATGGTTTTATTATAGTAAAAGTGTAGTTGTGTAGATTGTCAGTTGTATAACCAAATACCGTGGTTAATTTGTGGTTACCATTGTTTAACTATAGTAACATGGATGGTGTTTTTTTTTTTTTTTTTTTTTTTTTTTTTTTTTTAAGTAAAACCAAAATATATATATATATATATATATATATATATATATATCTCATATATATATATATGATATTTTTTTTCATATAAAATGAAAAAAATATATATTGTGATATGCGATATATTGTGTTATTTCTGCTTTGAAAAAAATATTTTGTAAGAATTATAATTTTTATATATTGATTTATTTTTTTAAATTATGCTGACATTATTTTTAAAACTAATTTCAGCCTTTTTTGCATTTTTCCCAGACAATATGAGTTAGACCCAACAATTTCTACTTTGCCACACAAAAATCACAAATTTTAATTCAGAAAATGAAAACATTAAAAAAGGTGAAATCAAGTCATTGTCAATTAATTTAACTTTTAATGCATTTTTGAAAAATCTGTCCACCTTTTTTTCCATTTGTAAATTTTATGGGTCTGGCTTCTGGTCTCATCCGGGTCCAGCCCGTTTTGCTGCTTGATATCACAAATTGGTGTCTTACCATATGTTTAATGTATTATCTTAATTATAAACACACTGGTTTGTAGTGTAAACAGTTTTACCATTTACAGCACTTTGTTACTCTCATTATTTCCCTATAGCACTTAATGAACTGGAAGTCTCACCCATAGGCTTTCTTCTGTGTTGAAAAAAAAGGTGGATAGATCTGAATACAAACAAGCATTATTGACATTGCATTCTGTTTAGAATTCAAAATACATTTAGAATTCCATTATAAAACAGTAGGAGCACAGGTTCAAGTTTTGTGTGTTACCCAACACACCCATATCACCGGTAACTTAAAGAGTAGGTTTGTCATCTGAATTCTCTGTGGGCGTATGACACATTCTGTCTGCTCACAACACTGTGGTTTTACATTACTGACATGAGGATCAGTTCACAAACATGGATCACAGACAGCTGTCAATGTACAGACAATTGTGGGTGTGGATTTAATGTTTCTGACAACAGTTCTGAGAACAGTTTTGAATGTATTTATGAAACTCTGTCACTGCTTTCTCCTGCTCTTTTGTCTCAATGGATCCTTTTCGGAGTCGTCGGATTTCCTTGATGGCTTCCAGACCTGAGATGTTCTTTGTTTTCACCAGGTAGCAGGCCAGCATGGTCCCCGTCCTGCCATGACCATGCATACAGTGAACCGCAACACCCTGAGGAGCACAAGAGGACCAAAATCAGGTTTCATCTGGCTGATAGTAGTTTATGAAAACACTACAAATTATGTTGAAACTAACAATATTACTGTTACACAAACAGATAGATAGATGAGTTAGTTCTTTATGTAAATAAATGTTTCATCACATTTCCATTTCAATGCACGTATGATTAATTTTATTAATTATATACAACTGTGCTTGAATTCGTAATGTTAATTGCCCACATTTTATATATTTTTTTTATTTTTACAAATATTGAACTAATATAACGTTTTTTTTTTTGTTTGTTTTTTTTTAATTAACCAACGTTATAACATTGATACAAAATAGCAGAACAATAAATATAACAACGAACACAGATAAAAGGCAGGGGAAAGCAAGCTAAATTACACCCTAAATGAAAGCAACATAAAAGGATGATACATAATCATCACAAGAAAAAATAAATAAAAATAAAATTACAAAAAAATAAAAAAACTCTTTTGATATTAGCAAACAAACAGATAAGAGAAAAGTAATCACATGAATAAACAAATAAATGAATAAATGCAAAGTAATAATTTTACAGTGGATTCCTAAAAAAGGGACAAGTTAGTGTTTTCCTCGCCTGAGCATTTTCTGATACAGAGAGCGTTTCAAAATATTGTTGCAACTCTCTAACAAACACCTTAAAATGCAGCTTATTATTGGAGAATTTGCACTTGTGAATATGATATTGCGCTAGAAGAAATAATAGAAATATAACGGTCTTTCTTTGTCTTCAGACCGCTATTAGATAAGCTTGTACTAGTGATGGGTCGTTCTTGAACGATTCGTTCATTTTGAACGAATCTTTAATGTGACTCGACGAACGAGTCATTTTGGGGAGTGATTCGTTCAGTCGCGCATGCGCAACGCGTTCGTTCATCTTATGGGGCTGTCACGTGATGAACAAACGACTCAAACCCGAAGACTCGAGAGATGAATTAATCAATTCTCATTGGTGTTTAATCTCATTGGTTAAGTTTATAGGACTGTCACGTGATGAACGAACGACTCAAACCCGAAAACTTGTCAAATAAGAGGTGAAGTGAGCTAATCATAGACTAAAGACCCAGGTAAACAATAAATTAATCTTTTCTGTTTCTTATAGCATTAAAGTTTTGTCTTGTTTGTAGTGTGATCAACGTTTGTGTAAGCAGTAGATGTATTAGGAAAGTAACGCGTAACATTTTTGCTAAAATGAACGAAATTACTCGGAAAAAAGATTCGTTCATTTTGCTGAACGAGACTCAAAGGTCCGAGTCAGTAAAAATCCGAACTTCCCTCACTAGCTTGTACTCGGCGGAGTCACGTGGTATCTGTTACTTTTCTCAACGCTGTTTTGGATTGACCAATAAGAGCCATTTATGGTTAGAGACATAGACTGTTGTTTAAAATCATATTAGAGAAATTGCTGGTAATATACTTTTTTTAACAAAGATGTTTGAACATTATACTTCTTAGTAATGTTTTCAGTAAAACAAAAAAACGTCCTGAGATGTAATACTGATCGAAGGAGTATTCAGTTGTTTGAGGCACCAAGCGCCCCCTTGCGGAACAAAACTTTGATTTACACAGGAAACGGATGCTTTCGAAAAACACTTTTAGTATTTTAAATACAAAACACTCTCGTACATAATATTGGGTGAAAACAAAGCGGCAGACTTTTAATTCGATGGACCTGTTGTATAAAACACTATAAAGCGTTGCTCCCTCACCTCCCCTTTAGCATTGGCTTCCTCCACGATGCTCAGGAATCTCAGGATTTGAGGGAGACTCGGCGGAGTGAAGTCCACTATACTGATGTGATGCAGGATGAGCTCTGGACAGGTGTCGTATTTCGGTGGTTTGGATTCTAGCAAGCACACCAGGTGTTTAATGCCGTTCTCCACCAGGAACTTATAATGCTGAGTTTCTGAAGGACAGGCCAGTCCGGCGAGTTTCTGAGGTTCGACCCATGAGAAGTTCGGCGGTGCGATGGAGGCGTGCGACATGACTAACGTTAGATGAACAGTGAGTGCAGCTGCTGCTGTTGTAAAGCCCTTAGCTTCTTCACAGCGACATTATATAGCGACTTACCTACGGAATGAATCAGGCTGCAAGGGCGTGTCCTGTGTGACTGTCAGACAAGCATTGCAAAATACTTATGATAAATGTAAATACCAAGGGTGTAGAATTTAGTGAGGACGCTAGGGACAGGTCCCTTTTAATATCCAGCGAGTACTAAATTGTCCCTACCAATAATTTTGTGGAAAAAAATGTGCACAGTTCAGTTGAATGATAAAGTTTGCTCTCTTTATGTTGAAAGTACAACGCAAACTCTTAGCTGAAATAGTCACGAAATAAATTAATTCCATTTTCTACTAAAAATCACATTGAATTTTAATTCAGACATTGAAAACATGTTATAAATGGTAAAACCAAGCCACTAAATTGTTTTAAGTTTTATAACTTTTAAGCTACTAAATATTTGTAATACACTTTTGAATGAATCAATACAAAACAATTATTATTATAAAACAACAATTAAACACAAAATAGTTAATCAATAGTAAAAATGAAAAATATCATTGTTTTGGCTTTGTCATTGAAAAATAATTTTCAGTTTAAATGTATGTTAATTGCATAGATTAATTTGTAAATACATGTTATGTACATACATCTCATTATTGGAGATCCTTAAATTGCACTTTTGACATTTCTTGATATTTTCAGGAGCATGTAAAACCTGATTTCCCTTATATGATTTGTTAATACAGTAGCATATATTTTGTAGGATTTTTGGTTATCGAAACTATTATACCTGTGAGGGTGGAGCTGCCAGGAGCTCCTAATCTAGATTGATTGATTTATAATCTTCAACATAAACAGAAAAGCAGGTTACATTAGTAGTATTTTTGCATGAACTGCACTGCTAAACAGAAAAGCAGCAATGGCAAAGCAAGACTTCTGGTGTCACAACCACTCATGCAGGGTGCAGACGGGATGACACTGAGATTAGGAATCAACCCTATGTTGCATGATATGTTTTTCTGGAATTGTACATGAAAAACACTGTTAGGCAATTTAGATATAGAAGAAACTGATTTATGGAGTGAAGGTGTGGACACTTACAAATGAATCAGCAATTACGACAAGCTGGTCAATTCTCTTTAGCGTTTGCTGGTATTGATTGATAGACGTGTCATTCCAAGGCTTCGTAGACATCATACTGAGCCAATTACTGCAATTATCAAATTAAACCCACACTCATTATTAGGACTTTATGCATTCATGGATTACATTTAGATGATGCTAGTGTTTAAAGGCGGATTACTTTGGATTTGGCGTTCCCATCTCAGCTCTTAAAGTAGTTGTATTGGGGAAGCTCATACAGCCGCTCAGATTCATAGCTGGATAGTAGAAGAGGAAGGCCAAACACATTTCATCTGAAGTGGACAGCCCCCCCTGTGGGCAGACAAAAAAATGGCATTTTTTGTAGGACAGCAGTGAAATATGTGATACTGGACCACAAAACCAGTCATAAGTCGCATAAGTATATTTGTAGAAATAACCAACAATATTTGCATTGATTTTCTTTTATGCCAAAAATCATTAGGATATTAAGTAAAGATCATGTTCCATGAATATATTTTGTAATTTTCCTATTGTAAATATATTAAAACTTAACTTTTGATTAGTAAAATGCATTGCTAAGAACTTCATTTGAACTTTACAGGCGATTTTCTCAATATTTAGATTTTTTTGCACCCTCAGATTCCAGATTTTTAAATAGTTGTATCTCGCCCAAATATTTTCCTATCCTAACAAACCACACATCAATGGAAAGCTTATTTATTCAGCAATTTAAAAAAGCTAAAAAAGCTTAAAAGTAGCATAAAAACAGTAATATTTGTATAAAGTACTAACCCATGTGAGTGCGCTGCGGTTTTCAGTGTTATAAGTGCACTCCACCAGCAATTTGTCACCCTGAAAGAGAAAAAGACTGAATACTGCTAATAATTATGCACTGATGAACTAAACCTCCTTACGACAAGACCAAGTTTTTGGCTCGTTTAACATAAATTTGGCGTATGGTATGGTTGTGCATATGTTTGATACAGTATATATGATTGAAATCACTTTAAACTAAACAGCATTGTAAGTTGTGCAACTATTTAAATTATTTCACACTCACCAACTTCACTGTCTTAGTTTTGCCCAAGTTTGTCACATCCTGGTATTCAAAATCGTAGTTTTCATCCACAGCTAAAAAATCAATCTGTTTTTCCCCTCTGAAATAGACAACACAACCTACAAAACCTTTTTTCCTTGACATTTTGAGCAATAAAAGATCAGGTTTTTAATCCAATTACATTTTTGCACTGCAAATGAAATTAAAATGTGGTGACTTTCTCTGCATAGCCAGGCTGAGCTATCAAATGCAATTTTTTACTTTTTAGTTTTTAGTAAAAACACAAAAATAATAATAATGTACTCACTCTCAGGCCATCCAAGATGTAACTCATCTGTTTTACATAGCATTACATCACTTTCTCAGAAATGGATCCTCTGCAGTGAATGGGTGCCGTCAGAATAAGAGTCCAAACAGCTGATAAAAACATCAAAATAATCCACAAGTAATCCACACGACTCAGTTGGCATCTTGTGAAGTGAAAGCTGTGCTAATAAGAAACAAATCCATCGTTAAGATGTTTTTAAGTTTAAACCATCGCTTCTGGCCAAAATACGTGTCCATAATCTATAATAATTATTCCTCTAGTGAAAAAGTTCATCCTTGTTTTTTCACATCAAAATCCACTGACTTATTTGTTTAGAACTGTTTTCACTTGTAAACAGTGCTTGATTTGTGTGTATTTCTCTCCTGATTCAGATGAGCCGACTTGCTCACTTGAGAAAGCAATATTATGCATACACTGTATAAAAACAAAACACAATTTGTTAAGTCAACTTAAAATAATTTGCTACCCTGCTGTTTGAAATTTTAAGTTCAGTCAACTCAAATAAGTTTAGTTAACTTGAAATGCAAGTCACAACTTAGATAATTGAGTTAACTAAACTAAAAATTTGGTTTGTTAAACTTAAAAGCTGAGCTTATTACTCAGCTGCCTTAAAATTTTAAGTTGAATCAACTCAAATATGTAAGTTGTCACTTGGTACAGCTTATCATTTCAAGTTGACTAATTTTTTTTTAGTTGACTGAACTTAAAATTTTAAAGGCAGCCAGGTAACAAATTATTTTAAGTTGACTTAACAAATTGTTTTGTTTTTTTTTTACAGTGTAGAGGATTTGTAATTTAGCCAGAAGCAATGGAAATACGCAGCTTTTCACTTCACAGGACATTATTTAATGGACTAAAGTCGTGTGGATTGCTTATGGATTTTTGTGATGTTTTTATCAGCTGTTTGGACTCTCATTCTGACAGCACCCATTCACTGCAGAGGATCCACTGGTGAGCAAGTGACACTTGGTGAGGATGAGGTGTTCATTGTGTTGTTGGAAATCTGGCCAATTTGTTTACCGTAAATTCATTGTATTGCACTCTTAATCGCATTAAAACTACATCTGAGATGTCTAATGAGCTTGGCATGAGCGATGAGGCTTTTGTTGATATTGTATTACAGGGAAATGATTTGTTCTGTTCTGTATTGTTCTTTTTGTTTAATAGCAGTGACAGTTGTGTGCTATAGTTCAAGTCATATGATAGCTGTGTGAGGACTGAAATTTAAATCAGCATTAAGTGCTAATCTTTTCCGCCAGTGGCGGATTAAGACTCTTTGGTGCCCCTGGGCAACGACACCAAAAGTGCCCCCCCTCCCCCAATTCTCCACCCACACTCTTTTTTATTTGCAAAATTTCTTATTAATAAACTTATCTGATAACAGAAGGCTACATCAACAGAAGTCATTCTAAGCTCAAGTAGAAATCCTTACAAAATCAAGTTACCACTTTTTACAGTGTTCTAAGATTAGATATAAATTTGAACAGTATGCAGCAAATTCAAACATGTTTTAACTAGTGAAACCAACTGTTACAGGTATAATAATAATCCAGTCTGTTCACCTCATCAAACTTTATGGCCAACAAAGAAAGTGTGGATAGGGTTTTTAAAATCATTATTGTCTGCAGTTCTTTTTTCATTCATTTATATTTAATTTACAAAAAAAATTTCGAGTGTTTTACTCTCTTCAAAGAAAGGTGTAAAGCGTTTTTTTAAAAAAATGTGACAATGAGTGCATTGTCTTGTTGCAGGGATGCGCAGTATTTCAAATACACGTATTTTAAATACAAAATACTATTTTGTATTTAAATACTTTTGAAAAAATTGCATTTAAATACATTTAATCTTAGTATTTTTGTATTTTTTCTAATACATAAGGTACTTTGTCAATCAGCCTCCTTATTAGACTGCTGATTTCCTGCAGGAATGGGCAGTATTTTCAGAATACTATTTTGAATCTTTGCATTTAAATAGGCTACCTTTGAAAAAAGTCAGATGTATTTGGTATTCAAATACATTTAACCTTATTATTTTTGTATTTAGTATTTTGTACAAAATCGCATTTTGTATTTCAAATACATGTTTTTGAAATACTGCCCATCCCTGACTGCGCTTAACAAATTGACCACCACCCAAAATGTAAGGTTTGTGCTACAGCTGCCCCAGACTAAGTACTGGTGATTACCAAAATCATTTTTAATGTTTCTGTAATGGTTAATCCACCAGTATGTGTAAGATCTTTAGTCAAAGTAGTGTTTCTAATGCTAAAATATAATAATTGTTGGGATTAAATGGATTCAAAAAATGCATTAAAACAATGTCAGCAAGAATGCAAGCTTTTATCAAGGCCAAATGAGGCATACAAAATAAAAATTAAATATTTATTTATTTGGTTTATTAGTTTTTGGTTATTATGTGTGAATGAAGACAATTTAGTCGTTTGTTATTTGCCTAATAAATGACAATACAATTTTAGTTCTAAAAAAGTTTTTGACAGGTGGTCTAATACGATTAAGCACTGTATATAACTAGTTTTATGAGGATATGAACCTAAAATAAAACTTACAAACTCACTTGTTTACAGTCTGCCCCTTTCTTGATTACCAACGCCTGCAAAGTACAACGTGAAAGCGCAAGGCTGATGCTCTGTATAGCGTATATAAGTGAGGTATATAAGTGAGGCATTTTAATTTCAGATGAAGAGACGGGAGTTGCACAACGCACCGCACATACTCCTAGAATCTGGTTGAGTAATATATAGGTGTCGAAATGAAAGCGCACAGGTTCACGCAGTGAATTTGGCAATAGATCGCGCATTCTCTGATTCAAGCAGGTTAAAAAAAAAAACTTTAAACAAAATATCCAGGGGACTTAGTACGTTCTGATGAAAGTATATATATAGGCCATTGCTAAACAGACGTTTGAGAATACATTGCTTTTCTTACCGGAGAAAATTTATTTTGCGTGGTGCCCCCCCTGGACGTGGTGCCCCTGGGCACTTGCCCAATTGCCCATATGGTTAATCCGCCTATCTTTTCCGCCATCACACACAAGAGCCATATTTGCTTATATCCCATATCATGAGTCATATTTACATAAGAGTTATTTTAACTGCATTAATGTATAAAGGTATATGGTTCATGCATTTCTTGAGAATCAAATCCATGGCCTTGGCATTACCAGCACTGTTGGAGCTAAAGGTGTATATGTATGTTGATATTTACATGATTATATAAATTGATATTTATATTCTTTAATTTTGTATCGCCATTTTTTTTTTCTTTTATTGACTATAAAGTGAGCTATGGAAATTATTAATCTTATCACTAATATCAGTATTATATAAACTACTTTTATGGTTCTTTGTGTCATTAGTAAAATGAGAAAAACACTGACCAATTCCAATTTAATAATAATAGTAATAATAATAAAAAATATAGCTGCAAGCAGTGATTATCGAGGTTCAAGCGCTTAAGGCATTTAAGCATATAAGGAAAAAGACATTACATATTATTTAGCAAGGCTGTACTCACTTAAATCAATGATTTAAAAATGCTTTTTTGGCAAATCCAGGTAATTTACCATAGAAATATGATGTTTTTTTTAACGTTTATGACTGTTATAGCTGTGATCCAATCCCCTTAAAACTTTGCATGCTTGTTTAGAATCACCTGTCGTATGTGCTCAGCAGGTTTTGTGAAGTTTTGAGTTTTTCATTAGGCTTTATAGGATTTTGGGTAAATTTGGACAGGCCCCTTTTCTAAACGATCCCGTTATAGCTTCCCAAAAGGTAAATTTTAATATATTGTTGATAATTATTGGCCTAGAGAGTCCAGAGAACTGTACTGCAGTGTTTTTTTCCAGATTGAGTGCAAAAACCTAGGACTAGTTTGCAAAAGTAGTTTTTTTTACATCTTCTCAATCATTTAACAAACAATTTGATTGATAGCAGTGGTTCTAGAGGCAAAGTTGTCTGGAATTATTGTTTACACCCTTGAAATATGTGATATCGCTCCCAGTGGTCAGTTTCTTTAAAATTTCTCTCAGACCTTTGTGGCCGTGAGTCGAACAGGCCCACTGAGTTTCGTTCCATTCGGCCTCTGTTAACCTTTTCTTACAGGTGCTCAAAATTCGTCGGCCAATAGCAGACATATTTCTTTAGGTCAGTAATCGGTCAAAAATGCTTACCTGAAGTGTCCGACTCGCACCTTCCGCCCAGCTAAGTGTGTGTGCAGCATCACAGAGAACACCTGAAGATCTTGTGGCTTCTCCAGAACCTGTAGAGCACAGAACACAACTGATCATGCTGAATCTGATCGAGAGAATGTGAGTAGATAAACACATACACTCTGTACATACAAACCTGTGGAATGTAAGCAGTGTCACAGAGGCCGTACGTGAGGAAGGATTTGGCTTTGGGTGGGATGGCGTACCCAGAAGACACTACAAGCCCTGTCCCCAAAACAGCTGCATCGTGTTGACGGAGTTCAGATGTGTAATAGAATCGCAGACCTGAGTTATCAACTCGACCTGTGCAAAGAAAAATGAGTGTTTTATCATTCAAAGTATCTTAAATTGTGATATTTTACATTGTAAACCAATCTTGACTGACCTGCAGTTTTATTGGGGTTGTTGTAATGCACTTCAAGCCTATAGAGAAAATCACCAACATTTCCTCCAATTGGAAGTCCTGCCACCTCTGGAAATTCAAAAGCCTGAGAGCAAAGGACATGAAACTAAAATACTCACAGAACCCACAAATCTGCAGTCATTGCATTCAAGACTTAAAGGTAAACTCCACTTCCAGAACAACAGTTCACAAATAATTTACTCACCCCCTAATCATCCAAGATGTTTATGTCTTTCTGTCTTCAGTTGTGAAGAAATTATTTTATTTGAGGAAAGCATTTCAGGATTTTTCTCCATATAATGGACTTGATTGGCGCCCCGATTTTGAACTTCCAAAATGTAGTTTAAATGCGGCTTTAAAGGGCTCTAAACGATCCCAGCCGAGGAAGAAGGGTCTTATCTAGCGAAACGATGAGTCATTTTTTTTGTAAAAATAAAAATTTATGTACTTTTTAAGCACAAAAGCTCGTGTAGCACAGGCTCTGGGATGCTCATTCACGTACTATTGAATCACGTCAAAAGGTCACGTGGAACATAGGCGGAACCTCAGACTAAGAAAGGCATAGACTAAGAAAGTGCAAGTAAGTCAAACGCTGTTTACAAACAATAAGGTACAACGATGTCGGACGATTCTGAAGTTGTAGGAGAAAATAACATGGAGTTTTTTAACATACTCTACCTTTTTGAGCCACAGTACACAGACGATGGGAAGTTTGGATCATTTTACCGACTTGGACCTTTGAGTCTCGTTCAGCAAAATGAACAAATCTTTTTTTGAGTCATGTTGTACATTTTAGCAAAATCACAGCCCCATAAGATAAATGAACGACTCGAAAAACCCGAAGACTCGAAACAGGTGAACTAATTCCAGTACAGAACCTAATAGGATGTTGTGCATTGCGCGACTGAAAGAATCACTCCTTGAGATGACTTGTTCTTCCCGAGTCACATTCAAAATGAACGAATCATTCAAGAACGACCCATGGACGCATATTTCAGAGCCTGTGCTACACGTGCTTTTGTGCTTAAAAAGTATACACATTTTTATTTTTCGAAAACAATGACCGATTGTTTTACTAGATAAGACCCTTCTTCCTCAGCTGAGATCATTTAGAGTCCTTTGAAGCTGCATTTAAACTACATTTTGGAAGTTCAAATTCGGGGCACCAATGAAGTCCATTATATGCAGAAAAATCCTGAAATGCTTTTCCAAAAACCATTTTTTGTTTACGACTGAAGACAGAAAGACATGAACATCTTGGATGACAAGGGGGTGAGTACATTATATGTGAATTGTTGTTCTGGAAGTGGAGTTCTTTAAATTAATCATTTTAAAATGATACATATAATCAAGAAATGAAATGTATGATTTCTGATGCAAAACAGAGACTAACTGCTCCACCAACTCCCCACACCGCAACGGTCTCCATACACAGGTTGGTTTTCAATGATGTGTAGCATTCTGCCTCAAGCGGCTCTGTCACAGTCGGAGGGCAGCGGTACAACAGCAGATGATGCACAAGGTCAAAGTTTGTGATCACTGGCTCAATCTGGACATAATGAAAGTAACTCAGAGATGAAGATGACTGACACATCATTGGATAGATCATGTGTATGAAATTCATAAACTCACTTACGCGATAAATGTGCTGTTTGAGATCAAACTTCGGGGCTTTCATGATCTTGCAGTGATAGTGGGTTTGATCTGCTGGTACAGTAAACTGAAATGATTGTAAATATAATGTATAAAGTGAAAGTTCCCACATTAGGCATATTTAAGTCAAAGAGCATCATGGGGGAATTACATTTATGAATGAATAGTAACCGCTGATAGTGTCACTGACATTTTTTGCTGCATTCTGTGTAGTTTTACCACCAGTCCAATAAAGTAATACAGAGGTTTTCAATATAAAATCTCACCCATCAATGAAAATTTACTCACGCTCAGGCCATCCAAGTTGTAGATGGGTTTGATTCTTTATTACACAGGTTTTGAGAAATATAGCTTTACTGATAGATCCTCTGCAGTGAATGGGTGCCATCAAAATCCAAGAGTCCAAATAGGTAATAAAAACATCACAATAATCTATGAATATTCCACACAACGCCAGTCCATCAATTAACGTCTTGTAAAGTGAAAATATGAGTGTTTGTAAGAAACTAATGTTTGTTGGACTCTCATTCTGACGGCACCCATTCACTGCAGAGAATCCATTGGTGAGCAAGTGATGCTAAATTTCTCCAAATCCGTCTGATGAAGAAACAAATTCTACATCTTGGATGGCCTGAGCGCAAGTAAAATTGTGGTGAACAATAAAATCACTCTTACAGGTAAACTCTAGTCTATGATATAATCTAAATATTATAGCCTAATCTAAATGTTTTGGCATATTTTTGTTTCTCACTGACCCAAACACCTTATCCTAACCAGATACTGCATGACATTTTCTCTTACATTTTCTATTCCCACTGAAAACAGAAATTTTGCTAAACAAATTCACATCCAATGGGTTATTGATTATAGATTATGTTTAATGCATAAAGTACAATGTTTCATATGTTAAATAGCTAGATTTGCATCTCCAAAATTAATGTTAATATAAAATGTTAACAGCCTCGTTGGCAAATATTAAATTTAACATTAAAGATTGATTGTTGTTTTGTTCGTAACAGCAAGTTAGAATGCAGTCTAAATTTTCTTGTTCATTAAAGATGTTCACTTCCAGAATAAAAATTTCCTGATAATTTACTCACCCCCATGTCATCCAAGATGTTCATGTGTTTCTTTCTTCAGTTGCAAAGAAATTAAGTTTTTTTTGAAGAAAACATTTCATATGAAACATTTCTCCATATAGTGGACTTCAGTGGGTTGAAACTCCAAATTGCAGTTTCAATGCAGCTTCAAAGGCTCTACATGATCCCAGTCGAGGAATAAAGGTTTTATCTAGTGAAACGATGTCATTTTCTGAAATTACAATTTATATACTTTTTAACCACAAATGCTCATCTAGCTCTGCAATCGCACGTCTTCACACATTACGTAATCACGTTGAAAAAGTCATGCATGGTTAGTTCTTCGTCTGTGTACATTGGTTAAAAAGGTAGGGTAGGGCAAAAAACTCCATCTCTTTTTCTCTTTCAACTTCGTCCAACATCATTGTTTTACCTTTTTTTAAAGGGCATCTGCCCTTCTTTGCAGTTTGCTTTGTAAACACTGAGTCGGCATGACCTTTCCAACATGATTATGTAACGTGTGAGGTCAGGCAGGTGCAAGACAAGCATTTGTGGTTAAAAAGTATATAAGTTTTTATTGTTTTAAGAAAATGACTCATTTCTCTAGACAAAGCCCGTATTCTTCAGCTGGGATTCTGTAGAGCCCTTTGAAGCTGCATTGAAACTGCAGTTTGGACCTACAGCCTGTTGGCTCCCATCTAATTCCACTATATGGAGAAAAATCCTAGAATGTTTTCATCAAAAACCTTAATTTTTTTTCGCAACTGAAGAAAGGTAATTTTTATTCTGGAAGTGAACTTATCCTTTGAAAGCTTAAATAATGAATTGGCAATTCTCTGTTTAATGAAGTTAATACTGGGAAACAAAAAGTGAAAATCTTTCTTACATTGACCATAGTCATGTCGAAATACTTGCTGTTTGGAGGGTTGACCCGAGGCATGTACTTCAACAGGTTCACTTCCTTCGTGCCTCTTCGATTACTGTGGTACATGATGTCATCAGTCTGTCCATACGCATAGATGAGCTTCATAGGAAGATTCTGATCATGCAATAAAACAAAAGCCCATAATTTAGATGCATTCAAAAACACCTGATCTGGAGATACCAGCAGGAAAATCTGACCTGAAGAAAGAGAAACTCTCTGATCTAGACTTTCAGGGTTTCTGAGTTCAGTCAATCCATTAAATAAGAGGTTGCAAGTGCAATTGAGCGTCCCTAAACAAACAAGATCAGTACAGACTTCCTGGTCCCAGTGCATTGTGCAGATTTGTGCAGATTCCCAGTATGGGAGTAAAAGCTACCTGAAAGAAGACACGCACGCCACTCCTGAAGGCTTAGACAACTGGGTTTTATCAATGCCGTAGTTCCCCCTCTGACATTGTTGTCTAGATCAAACTACTGGGTGCTACACAATAAAAGGGGGAGAGTGAAACTGATGGTGTTGTAACTACTTTTCTTTGTAGCTGCATCACTATTTCTAGACTGCACACATACCTTGCGTGTAATTTTGCAGAAAACAGGGATATCAAATTCAATAAGTAGGTGTTTTGTTTATCATTAAACCATTTCCAGGAACAAACAGTACATTTATCCAACCTGTTTACTGTAGGTGTCAAATGGGAAGTGTTCCTACACTTATTTATTTGATCAAACATACAGTAAAATAGTAATATTGTGAATTATTATTACACTTTTAAATAACTGTTTTCTATTTTAATATATTTTACAATGTAATTTAGTCTTCAGTGTCACATGATCCTTCAGAAATCATTCTAATATGTTGATTTACTTATTATTAATAATGTTGAAAACAGTTGTACTGCTCAATATTTTTGTGGAATCCATAATGATGAATAGAAAGTTCAAAAGAATGGAATTTATTTGAAAAGGAAATATTTCGTAACATTATAAATGTCTTTACTGTCACTTTTGATCAAATTAATGTGTCCTTGCTGAAAAAAAAGTATTAATTTCTCAAAAACTCTCTTTAACAGTAGTGTGGGAATGTTGTCCCAGGACTTACAGTGATGGTTAAGTCATTTTCATCACAAGCCTCGATGGACCTCTGAAACTTCATGACTGTTTTCCCATTAGACTCGTTCAGAGACAAGAATACGTAGTTCTGTTTCTGGTCAATCACTGGCATTGAATTCCCCACAGCATGACGATCCTGAACAACATTAATGATAAATTCTGTGTATTTTCACTCATAACAACATAATATGCGCTACGTCATTTGTTTACATATAACAGATAACTAACTGGAAATATCCAGTTAAAAAAGACTAAAGCACTCACACTTATATAAGGGTTGTTTTACAGTATTTCATGCAATATGCATTATTAATCACTTTAATATTTAGTTTAATGCAAAATTGCTTAAACCACCTTCTCAGATTGAATTAGAATATCAAACTTATAAATTATCTCACAATAAAAACCCAATTATAAGAGCTACTGAATAAAATACATAAATTAATCAGAATAAAGATGATCAAGTATGAAATATCAAAAGAATAAAATATTATCCACTGTTAGCGACTTTGATAGTTATCAGTCTCAGTCTTTACCGTGAAGTAAGTGCCTTTAGGTCCAACTCCTCCAATGACCATATCGGCTCCAGTCATTCCTCCTTTGGGGCTGAAGCCAAAACCGACCCAGCCGCTGGTGTTGATTGTGAGCTCGAACAAGATGGTGCCCTGGATTTCATCAAAACCCCACTTCAGTCGCACATTGTGCTCCGGGTCCAGGTGTTCAGAGAAAGGCAGAAGAGGGTCTTCCTGAGCCCAGGACCACTGCACTGAAAACAAGAGCAGGACAACATATAATATGACCATTTTCCTTATTCAAAATTTGACAGATGGTGTCTTTAGATGATGTTTGAGAAGACAGGGGACGTCAAACTGCTCTGTGGTGACTTTAACAGCTCTTTTTGTAAGCTGTCTGTAACCCCTCCCCACCTGAGTCTGTTCTCCTCCTCTTACTCCAGTCTGGTGAATCAGGTTCCACATCAATATTGTTTTAAACCACAACATAAGTATTATTAGAAAGGAATGTTGAGATGAACTCAACAAAAAGGCACAAGAAGTGTTAAATCTTAATGTTTACATTGGAACTAAAGTCTCTCTTTAAGGATTTTAAGAAAGTGTATGATTGTCAAAAAATAAGATTCTGTTAAATTTTGATGAACCAACAACATTTATGTAAAGTTGTTGCGTGCAAATAATAATTTGAAAAGGAAAAGTGTCTAAAATACTTCTCAGCTTCTACTGTTTCAACAAAAACCCAGCCAGCAATGACATGTGGGGCCCAGGTGAGGGCTTCATGGGCGGCAAATGTGGGCCCCATTATGGGCTTGCACCCGGGATCCACATTGGGGCCAGCCATGGAAGCCCAGACGTACTAAAAGTGGGACCTGTAAGGGTACTGCATGGGTCTTAATTGGGCAATTCATGTCAGACCAATTTGGGCCCCACCTGCCCAAATGGGTCCAAAGTGGGCTCTGCAACATGGCTACCCAGATGGGCTTTAAACGGGATCTGTAAGAGTCTTATGTGGGTCCTAACTGGGCAATTCATGCCAAACCCATTTGGGCCCCACCTACCCACCACCTGCCCAAAGGGGTTTAAAGTGGTTTTGCACCAGGATCCACATGGGGGCCAGCCGTGGATGCCCAGATGGGTTTTAAGTGGGATCTGTAAGGGTCTTATGTGGGTCTTAACGGCAATACATGTCAGACCCATTTGGGGCCCACCAGTCTGAAGGGGTTTAAAGTGGGCTTGCACCGGGATCCACACGGGGGCCAGCCGTGGATGCCCAGGCGGGTTTTAAGTAGGATCTGTAAGGGTCTTATGTGGGTCTTAACCGGGCAATTCATGACAGACCCATTTGGGCCCCACCTGCCCAAAGGGGTTTAAAGTGGGTTTGCACCCGGGATCCACATGGGGGCCAGCCATGGATGCCCAGGTGGGTTTTAAGTGGGATCTGTAAGGGTCTTATGTGGGGCTTAACCGGGCAATTCGTGTCAGACCCATTTGGGCCCCACCAGTCTGAAGGGGTTTAAAGTGGGCTTGCACCAGGGATCCACTTCGGGGCCAGCTGTGATTGCCCAGATGGGCTTTTAGGGGGACCTGTAAAGGGTCTTAACTGGGTAATTCATGTCAGACCCATTTGGGCCCCACCTGCCTAAAGGGGTTTAAAGTGGGCTTGCACCAGGATTCAACCGTGAATGCCCATATGGGCTTAAAGTGGGCTCTGTAAGGATCTTATGTTGGTCCTAACTGGGCAATTCATGCAAGGCCTATCTAAGCCCAACCATGCCAAATGGTTTAAGGAAACAATCTAAGAAAAACGAAGATGAATATAAGTACAAGATAAATACAAGACACTTGATGTTTTGAACTGCAAGAAATATATTAAATTGAACAACAAAAATTATCTTAAAAAAACAATGTCACAACATACAGGTAAACTAAAAAATATATTTTAAAAAAATCTCTGAAAAAAACCTCCAAAAAATACAATACAAAATACACTCATGATATATGACATTGAACAACAAATATAATCTTTAACAATTTAAATTTTACAACATACCGGTAAATAAATCAAAAATATATATTTTTTAAAAATCTCTGGAAAAAAGAAAACAAAACATCTCTCCAAAAAATACATCCAAATACACTCATGGCGTTTGTGTTGTCGACGCTCTTAGGGCTCTTGCAGCCCCCCCACCCCCACCAGACACGAGGCCCAGGCAGCACCCCCCGACCCCCCACCCTCCTCCACCCTCCCTCCCTCCACGCAACCCACCCACTCACCTGCTCATCCACTCACCCATATTCATCCAACCCACTTTCTCAGTCACTCACCCGCTCAAACCCTTGGACACCTACTCACTCATTCACCTCCATCCGACCCACTCGTCCATTCCCTCACACACACTCGCTCTCTTACTCATTCTCCTCAATCTAACCCATTCATCCATTCTCTCACTCATTTACTCACTCACAGACATTCTGTGCACTTGATTCAATTGCTCATTCACTCCCTCCACCAGATTCTCTCACTCATTCCGTGAGCTCAGCTCACTCACTCCCCCCTCCCTCGACCCAACACACTCTCCTACAGTATCCTTGACTCACCCCACCAAACTCACTCCCCACACCACCCCGCACACTGACTTGCTCAACTCAACTCGCTAAACCACCACTTATTCGCCGACTTACTTTACCCAGCTCATTCATTCGTTGAACCTGCGACTACCCGCCAGCACCGGCCAGACAAGTACCAAAGGTCCCCATCATCCCGACAGGACCCCGCACCACCATAGCCCCCCAGAGAGTCCCGCAATCACCGCACGGCGCCACCACCCTGAGACCAAGCCACCTAGAGGCGGTGGCCTCCACCCACAAGGTAGCTAAGGAGCCAACCTTACCCCCAGGACAAGCCCCCCACCACCACCCCACCAGGACCTGCAGATCGAGGTCCCTACACTTGTGTTCCCAGTTCAAACCAAACTTAGCGCATAAATATGCCATGCAGGACCCATATATGTGTTCCCAGATCAAACCCATGCCCACTTGGCCCATAAATATGTCATGCAAGACCCATATATGTGTTCCCAGATGAAACCCATGCCCACTTGGCCCATAATTATGGACCATATGCCATTCAAGACCCATATATGCATTCCCAGATCAAACCCATGCCCACTTGGCCCATAAATATGTCATGCAAGACCCATATTTGTGTTCCCAGTTCAAACCATGCCCACTTAGCCTATAAAAAATTCTATACAGGACCCATATGTGCCTTCCCAGTTCAAACCCATGCCCACTTGGCCCATAAACATGTCATGTAAGACCCATATTTGTGTTCCCAGTTCAAACCCATGCCCACTTGGCCTATAAAAAATTCTATGCAGGACCCATATGTGCATTCCCAGTTCAAACCCATGCCCACTTGGCCCATAAACATGTCATGCAAGACCCATATTTGTGTTCCCAGATCAAACCCATGCCCACTTGGCCCATGCCTGTCCCTTATGGGGCCCATGTAATCAGCTCATATGGGCTTCCTATGTGGGACTCATACTACAAAACCTACATGGGACCCGCTGATTTCACCCAGCCAAAGCCCATGCCCACACAGTTCCCATGGAACCCGTAGTTAACCCATCTGGGCCCCACACGTCATTGCTGGCTGGGAAGAGACGAATGTTTTAGTGAACTGATTTAAAAGATTCGAATCACCGCTACCGCTGCGAGTCAAACTCGCGAACCGAATCAATCAGATTTATGAATGAATCATTCAGACCACTTTTGTGAACTGGCGGTTTTACAGTATTATAAAACGCAACATAAGTATTATTAGAAAGGATTGTTAAGATGAACTCAACAAAAAGCACAAGAAGTGTTAAATCTTAATGTTTACAGTGGAGCTCTAATCTCTATCTTTAAGGATAAAAAAAAGTGCATGATTGTCAAAAAATAAGTTTCTGTTAAATTTTAATGGACCAGCAACATGTATGTGAAGTTTTTGCTTGCAAATAATAATTTAATTAGAACAGTTGAACGGATTTAAAAGAACGAGTCACCGCTACCGCTGCGAGTCAAACTCGAGAACCAAATCAATCTGATTTGTAAACGAATCATTCAGACCACTTTTGTGAACTGGCGGTTTTAGTATTATTAGAAAGGAATGTTGAGATGAACTCAGCAAAAAGGCACAAGAAGTGTTAAATCTTAATGTTTACAGTGGACCTGAAGTCTCTCTTTAAGTATTTTAAGAAAGTGTATAATTTAAAAAAAAAAAAAGTTTCTGTTAAATTTTGATGGACCATTATGTAAAGTTCAACAGTGTAAACTGACGAATGTTTTACTGAACGGATTTAAAAGATTCGAATCACCGCTACCGCTGCGAGTCAAACTTTAGAACCGAATCAGTCAGATTTGTGAACAAATCATTCAGACCAATTTTGGGAACCGGCGGGTCATCGCTGAAATTATTTGACTCAAAAGCACATTTATTACTTTTACAAATGAAAATAACTACCTGTCTCACAAAAAAAATTATGTCTGCTCCTTACACAAAGTTATCGCATGTCTCAGGACAGAAAGCCAAAAACAAAAAATGCAATTCATATGGACTTTATTGATCATTTTAACAGTGTTTATTTCTTCATTGTGAAGTTTGACAGAGCCAGTCCATCCAGGATATTCCAGCACAGAAGGGAAAAAAAAAGGATTTACAGATTTGTAACTACAAAGCAGAGGATAGTGTCTACTATTATAAATGTTTTGTTCCTGTGAGCCAGGGGGTAATATTTATTCAGACGATGAAAGAAAAACAAGTTACATCAGTGCTATTTTGCATTATTGTTCAAAAGGACACCCACTGCACTGCCAAACATAAAAGCAGTGATAGCAAAGCAAGACTTTTGGTGGCACAGCCACTCATGCAGGGTGCAGGAGGGATGACTTTGAGATCAGGAACTGTTCCTGTATTGTATGATGCGTTGTTCTGGAAATACACATGGAAAAGAGTGTCAGGTAAACATAGCTGGGGTCAGAAATAAGGCAGTTATGTTTGAAAGCTTGGTATTGTGGAGGTGTGGACACTTACAAATGAGTTTGTGACTATGACGACCTGGTCAGTTCTCTTTAGTGTTTGCTGGTATTGATTGACAGACATGTCATCCCAAGTCTTCGTGAACATTATATTGAGCCATGAACTGCAGAATTACCAAATAAAAGGTATATTATCATTAGAACACATTTTAAGGGCTAAATGTATAAAACAAAATGTGTTTTAAATTAGATTACTCCATATCTGTTGCTCCCATCGCATATACTAAAGATGTTATATCAGGGAAGCTCACACAGCAGCTCAGATTCATAGCTGGATAGTATAAGAGGAAGGCTAAACACATCTCATCTGAAGTTGAGAGCCCCCCCTACAGGCAGAAGAAGGGAGTTTTACACATCCATAATCTTTCCTTTTTCTATTTTAATGAGTAGATAAATTGCATTGTTGGAATGATGTATTTCGGTTCTGGTTCTGAAGCCAATTTTGAATGGGTTTTTGGTTCAGTGCCTAAAATAAGGTCTGACTGAAGTAATTTTCATGGTTTATTCTACAACATAAAATACACCAGTAACACCCCCTTATGATTTTTTAAAACTTTTACTTGTCTTAAATAAGGCAGCATATATATATCAACCAGGCAATGTAAATGTATGTAAATGTACCAACCCATGTGAGTGTGTTGCGGTTTTCAGTATTATAGGTGCACTCCACCAGCAATTTATCACCCTGAAAGACCAAAAAGTTTATTTCACTTATCGCCAATAATAATATATAAAAATCTATACACAGACTAATATATACGGTCATAGTAAAAAATATCGGCACCCTTGCAATTCTGTCAGAAAATGCAACCCTTCTCTCAGGAAATTGTTCCAGTTGCAAACGTTTTAGTATTCACATGCTTATTGTTTTTGTTTGCACTCCAAAAACAAAAAAATAAGAAAAGTCAAACTTGATCAATTTTCACACAGAACTCAAAAATGGACTGGACAAAATTACTGGAAACTTGTCAAAATTATAAGAATTTCTTTTCAAGCATGTGATGCTCCTGTAATTTAGACACACTTGTGGCAAGTAACAGGTGTGGGCAATATAGTAATCACACCTGCAACCAGTTAAAATGGAGAAAAGTTGACTCAGCTTTTGTGTTGTGTGTCACACTGAGCATGGAGAAAAGAAAGAAGTGTAAAGAGTTGTCTGTGAATTTGAGAGAATAAATTGTGAAAAAACATGGACAATCTCAAGGCTACAAGTCCATCTCCAGAGATCTTAATGTTCCTGTGTCCACTATGCGCATCATCAAGAGCTTTACAGCCCATGGCACTGTAGCTAACCTCTCTGGATGTGGACAGAAAAGCAAAATTAATGAAAAATACAACAAAGGATTGTTCGAATGGTAAAGAATCCCAGTTAACTTCCAAACAAATTCAAGCTGATCTGCAGACACAGGGAACAAAAGTGTCAGCTCGCACTAGCCGTCAAAAAGGGACGCTATGGTAGGAGACCCAGGAGGACACCACTGCTGACACAAAGGCATAAAAAAGCAAGTTTGGAGTTTGCCAAAACTCCTCCTGGGAGAACATACTGTGGACAGATGAGACAAAAGTAGAGCTTTTTTTGTAAAGGACATCATGGCACCATTTACAGAAAAAGAAATGAGGCCTTCAAAGAAAAGAATACAGTCCCTACAGTCAAACATGGTGGAGATTCAAAGATGTTTTGGGGTTACTTCGCTGCTTCTGGCACTTGATGCCTTGACTATGTGAACGGTATCATGAAATCTGATGATAACCAAAGAATTTTGGGGCGCAACGTAGTGGCTAGTGTCAGAAAGCTGCGTCTCCACCAGAGGTCATGGGTCCTCCAGCAGGACAATGAAACACACTTCAAAAAGCACTCAGAAATGGTCACAAACGAAGTGCTGGAGAGTTCTGAAATGGCCAGCAATGAGTCCAGATCTGGAGAGATCTCAAAACAGAAGTTGGAAGAAGGCATCCTTCAAATGACAGAATTGCAAGGGTGCCGATATTTTTGGCCATGACTGTCTTTTTGCACTTACCAACTTCACTGTCTTAGATTTACCCAAGTTTGTCACTTCTTGAAATTCAAAATCATAGTTTTCATCCACAGCTAAAAGATCGATCTGTTTTCCCCCTCTGAAGAAAATAAGAATTTACAAAAAAATGGATCAACTGCAGTAAATTTAGGTTTTGAACCACAGAAGAAAGAAATGCACAGGTTAAATTAAGTGAACTCTTCTTTAGGTCAGTCATTGGTCAAAAACGTCTACCTGAAGTGTCCGACTCGCACCTTCCGCCCAGCCAAGTGTGTGTGCAGCATCACAGAGAACACCTGAAGATCTTGTGGCGTCTCCAGAACCTTTAGACCACAGAACACGACTAATCATGCTGAATCTGATTGAGAGAATGTGAGTAGATAAACTCATACAAATACATACACTCTGTACATACAAACCTGTGGAATGTAAGCAGTGTCACAGAGGCCGTACGTGAGGAAGGATTTGGCTTTGGGTGGGATGGCGTACCCAGGGGCCACCGCAAGCCCTGTCATCAGAATAGCTGCATCATGCTGACGGAGTTCAGATGTGTAATAGAATCGCAGACCTGAGTTATCAACTCGACCTGTGTAAAAACAAAGTATTGGTTTATCACAACACAAATCTTAAATATTCATCAGTGTGGTATTTTAAAGTGTAAATGGCTACTGGCTGACCTTCACTTTTATTGGGGTTGTTGTAATGCACTTCAAGCCTGTAGAAAAAATCTCCAACATTTCCTCCAATTGGAAGTCCTGCCACCTCAGGAAATTCAAAAGCCTTGAAAAATAGAATTGAATTAAAAAGCTAAACAATAATTGGAAAGCCTTACATAGACACTATTTCAATGGGCATAATACAAGTATCATTACTATTAACAGCTGAAAATGAGTCATTCAGACTAGAGGCTGCTCTTGAATGATTCACTTAAAGGGGTCATCGGATGCTAAGTTCACTTTTACATGTTGTTTGAACATTAATGTGTGTTGGCAGTGTATGTACAAATCTACCCTATAATGATAAAAATCCATGCAGTGGTTTTTAATTAATCTGTAAAAATAATATCCCCTTTTTTAAATCGAGCCATTCTCAGATGCCTGTCGTTGTGGCGTCACACCCACAGAGGCCATTCCCACAATAGTTGATTGACATGAGCGTTTTACCTCAGATCAGCTGTCACAGTCCACCCTCTTTTGTTTCGATGCCGGAGCAGGGATGTAAGTTAGACAAGAATATCTCAGATTGAGCGATTGAGGTGTTGTGTTGCTGGATGTAATAATGAACTTAGTGGTCGTCATTTACTCCTGACATCTGAGCAGCTGAAGATGCAGTAGATTATGTTTGTTTGTGAAGAGAATGGGCCTCCCGATCTACATATATCTGTCTATGTTCGCATGAATCATTCATGATCCAGCTTCACCTACAGCAGAAGTGAGTATAAGGGTTTTTTATTAATCTTTGCAATCGCCTTTCCTAATAAAGTGCTAGTTAGCAAGTTTAGCGACTGAACGCCGCTAAAGTAAACAGGCTCGGCTTTCCACAGAGAGAAGAGAGGGGCGGGGCGAGCAGAAGTCATTTGCATTTAAAGCAGCCTCGACCAGAATGAGATGATTTTTGCAGAGCTTATTTTGGCAAGGTAAAAAGAGTGTTGTTTTACACAACCATTGAGAATTTTTAACCAAAGTATATTATAGACTTTTCATTAAGACCCTAAAGAATCATATCAACTTGTGGAAAATGGGCATCCGATGACCCCTTCAAGAACCTTGATCGCAAATTAATGATTTCTTCAAGTAATTAATGTCTCAAATTTGGTTGTTTTTCACATGAAAATGCTTTAAACCCCACTTATAGGTGAGACTAACCCCTCCGCCAACTCCCCACACAGCGACGACCTCCATACACTGTGCATCCACCGTAGTGTAACATTCCACGTCAAGTTCCTCCGTCACAGTCGGAGGGCAGCGGTACAGCAGCAGATGATGAACTAGGTCAATGTTTGAGATCACCGGCTCAATCTGTACATAATGAAAGTAGGACGAATGTTATCAAGATTGGCAGATCATTGAATAGATAATGTGTGTGTTAAGTTCATAAACTCACTTACGCGATAAATGTGCTGTTTGGGACCAAATGTTGGGGCTTGCGTGATCTTGCAGTGATAGTGGGTTTGGTTGGCTGGTATAGTGAACTGAAATGATTGTAAATGTAATCAGTGTGTAAAGTTAAAGTACATACCCCCTTGCACTTTGAATAGAATTTCTATGCATGATTGAGATAAACCTATAACATAATCTTTGTAAACTTCCATTCAAAAGTAACCTATGAGGTTAAGAATTTCAACAACTTTTCTTAAACAAGGAAACAATTAATTGACCAAAGGTTACAGGTTCGTATGAACTTGCTATTCATCAAAAATCCTGAAAAATGTGTCACTGCTTTCAACATTGATAATACAGTTGAGGTCAAAAGTTTACAACCCCCCTTTCAGAATCTGCAAAATGTTAATTATTTTACCAAAATAACCACGCATTAAGAGCCAGGGGGTGAAAAGATCAGGGTAAATGTAACTTATTTTTTCTTCTGGGAAACATGTAACTATCTTCTGTAGCCTCTGAAGGCCAGTACTAAATAAAAGAAAATATGATATTTAGGCAAAATAAGAAAAATGTACACATCTCCATTCTGTTCAAAAGTTTTCATCCCCGGGCTCTTAATGCATCGTTTTTCCTCCTGGAGCATCAGTGAATGTTTGATCCTTCTGTAATAGTTGCATATGAGTCCCTCAGTTGTCCTCAATTTGAACAGATGGATCTCAAAATCATACAGTCATTGTTGGAAAGGGTTCAAATACACAAAAACAAAAAAACACAGCTGTGGATCATTCAAGTAACAACACAGTATTAAGAATCAAGGGAATGTAAACTTTTTAACAGGGTCATTTTTATAAATTCAACTATTATTTTCTCTTGTGGACTATACTATACTTTTTTTCTCGCAATTTCGAGTATACATCTCGCAAGTCTGACTTTTTTTCTCAGAATCTTGAGATATAAACGCACAATTGCGAGTTATAAAATCAGAATTGCTAGATATAAAGTCAGAATTGTTGGATATAAACTCACAATTGCGAGAAATAAGAATTATGAGATACAAATTTGCAATTGCGAGTTATAAAGTCCAGTTCTGGACTTTATAGAAAGTCCAGAAAAAAGTCCAAAATTTTTACATTTTGCAGATTCTGAAAGGGGGATGTAAACTTTTGACCTGTATCATGTGACACTGAAGACTGGAGTAATGATGCTGAAAATTCAGCTTTGCATCAAAGGAATAAATTATATTCAGAAAACAGAAAATAATTATTTTAAATTGTAATAATGTTTCAGAACATTACCTTCATATTTTTATGAATGTATCTATTATACATGTTTATCAAATAAATGTGACCTTGGTGAGCATAAGAGAATAAAACATAAAAAAAATGCTCTAATCCAGATAAATGATATTGATTTCTTAAAAATCTAAATTGTTGGCATCATTTTTGCTTACTAAATTGCAGAACGTTTTAAATGTTGCTCATAACATTGCTCATTTACAGACAGAACAGTAAAATGACAAAGTAAAAATCTTTCTTACATTGACCATAGTTATGTCAAAAAAGTTGCTGTTTGGAGGGTTGACACGAGGCATATACTTCAGCAGGTTCAACTCCTTCGTGCCTCTTCGGGTACTGTGGTACGTGATGTCATCAGTCTGTCCGTACGCATAGATCAGCTTCATGGGGAGATCCTGATCATGCAGTAAAACAACACTTTTACATGAAATGAGAAGTTCTTTGGCAACATGCACACTGCAGAACAAAAAAGAAAAATACAACATTGTATGGATTCCTTTACACTGCTTTGTTTTGTAATGCCATTGTAGGCCGATTGCCAGTTTCATGGTGTATCACAGTTAGAAAAATCACAGTTTCAAAAGCAATACAAATTTTAAAGAAACGCTGAAGATGGACGCAAATACTGTAGCAGGCAGAGCAGCTCTCTGCTCGCTACAAATGAAATATTGGAAGAAAATCCTAAATATTTAATTGGTGCTGGGGGTTTATATGAATATATCTCTGAGGGGAACTGACCATAGATTACTTTCATGCTGAAAAAAAAGCGAATAAGCACAGCGCTGCTTTGTTTACATCTTTAACCAAGGAAATGATGTATCGCCATTGTAGTATAAGCGCCACCCACTGACAGAGAGTGAATCTGCGTTCTCATTTAGCTGTTTGATGTTTCTGTTTTGCGCAGGTATGTTTTATGTAGCATAATTTTACAAAGCTAACTGGAAAAAAAAAAAAAAAAGCTTTTACAAAGCTATGACATATCATATGTCAATATCTCATACGGGCCCATGCCTTAATGTCGTAGTTTCACCATCATTGTTTTCTGAATAAAACTGAGAGTAGGCCTACATGTTACAAACAATGAAGGGTAGGGTCACATTGTTGGTGTTGAATTACGGATGTAAACTTTTGACCTGTATCATGTGACACTGAAGACTGGAGTAATGATGCTGAAAATTCAGCTTTGCATCAAAGGAATAAATTATATTCAAACAGAAAATAATTATTTTAAATTGTAATAATGTTTCAGAACATTACCTTTGTACTTTTCCTTTGTAAAGAACAGTTAAAAGGAAAATGGTTAAACAGGCTTACAGTGATGCTTAGATCATCTTTATCACAGGAATCGATGGACCTCTGAAACTTCATGACTGTTTTCCCATCAGACTCAGTCAGAGACAGAAGTTTGTAGTTCTGTTGCTGGTCAACCACAGGCATTGAATTCCCCCCAGCATGACGGTCCTGAATACGGAAAAACAGAAAAGTTGTACACAAATGTAGACATATGTGACCCTGGACCACAAAACCAGTCATAAGGGTCAATTTTTCAAAATTGAGATTTGAAAGCTGAATGCATAAGCTTTCCATTGATGTATGGTTTTTTATGATAGAACAATAATTGCCCGAGATACAACTGTTTCAATATATGGAACCTGAGGGTGCAAAAAAATTTAAATATTGAGAAAATCGTCTTTAAAGTTGTCCAAATGAAGTTCTTAGCAATGCATATTAAGTTTTGATATATTTACAGTAGGAATTTTACAAAATATCTCCATGGAACATGATCTTTACTTAATTTCGTAAGGATTTTTGGCATAAAAGAAAAATCTATAATTTTGACCCATACAATGTATTTTTGGCTATTGCTACAAATATACCCCAGCGACTTAAGACTGGTTTTGTGGTCCAGGGTCACATATACTATGTACGCATAGCAACGGGTGTTTTTATGATGCTATAGTTACAGTTGTAGTTGCAGTTTCCAATTATTTTAACACTTCAACTCTCAAGCTCTTACAGTAATATTTTACAGTAATGTTTCCAACATTTGCATATTTTAGAACATCTAGTTCTATTAATGAATACAGTTTATTAGTCTAATAAAAAAGTAGACATTGTCAGACTTAAGAAGTTACTTACTGTATAAAATATCCTAGCAGACACTGAGAAAACCAAATATGTAGTTCATAATTGTCATAACTACATATAGCACAATATATAAAGATATATAAAGTTATATTAAATATAAAATTAGATTTATATAGCATAACAAGTTATCAGTCTGTCTTGAACAATTCAGAAGCCCAAATATATAAAATATAACAAAATTTGAAGTATGAATAAGAACCTCTGTTCTTCAAGTTCACTGTGACAGTTATCAGTCTCAGTCTTTACCGTGAAGTACTTGCTTTCAAGTCTAACTCCTCCAATGACCATATCGGCTCCAGTCATTCCTCCCTTGGGGCTGAAGCCAAAACCGACCCAGCCGCTGGTGTTGACCGTGAGCTCGAACAAGATGGTGCCCTTGATTTCATCAAAACCCCACTTCAGTCGCACATTGTGCTCCGGGTCCAGGTGTTCAGAGAAAGGCAGAAGAGGGTCTTCCTGAGCCCAGGACCACTGGACTAAAACCAAGAGCAGGACAACAGATAATTTGACCATTTTCCCTTTCAAAATCTGACAAATGGTGTCTTTATATGATGGTTGAGAAGGAAGTGGACGTCAAAATGCTCTATGGTCACTTTAACAGCTCTTTTTGTAAGCTGTCTGTAACCCCTCCTCACCTGAGTCTGTTCTCCTCCTCTCACTCCAGTCTGGTGAATCAGGTTCCATCAGTATTATTTTAAAAAGTATTATTAGAAAGGAATGTTGAGATGAACTCAACAAAAAGGCAGAAGAAGTGTTAAAATCTTAATGTTTACAGTGGAGCTAAAGTGTCTCTTTAAGGATTTTAAGAAAGTATGATTGTCAAAAAATACGTTTTTGTTAAATTTTGATGGACCAACAACATTTCTGTAAAGTTGTTGCTTGCAAATAATAATTTAATCAGAAGAGTGTGTAGAATATTTTTCACCAACTACTGTTTCAGCAACTACAGACGAACGTTTTAGTGAAGTGATTTAAAAGATTCGAATCACCGCTACCGCTGCGAGTCAAACTCGAGAACCGAATCAATCAGATTTGTGAACGAATCATTCAGACCACTTTTTGTGAATTGGCGGTCTAACAGTATTCTTTTAAAACAAAACAAAAGTATTATTAGAAAGAAATGTGGAGATGAACAGCAAAAAAGCACAATAAATGTTAAATCTTAATGTTTACAGTGGAGCTAAAGTGTCTCTTTAAGGATTTTAAGAAAGTGATTGTCAAAAAATAAGTTTCTGTTCAAGTTTGATGGATCAACAAAATTAATGTAAATTTGTCGCTTGCAAATAATAATTTAATCCGAACAGTGTTTAGCATATTTTTCGCCAACTACTGTCTCAACAATATAAACTACAGATGAATGTTTTAGTGAACGGATTTAAAAGATTCGAATCACCGCTACTGCAGCGAGTCAAACTCGAGAACCGAATCAATCAGATTTGTGAATGAACCATTCAGACCACTTTTGTGAACTGGCGGTCTAACTGTATTATATTAAAACACAAGTAAAAAAAAGGAATGTTGAGATTAACTCAAAGGCACAGGAAATGTTAAATCTTAATGTTTACAGTGGAGCTAAAGTCTCTCATAAAGGATTTTAAGAAAGATAGTCAAAAAATAAGTTTCTGTTAAATTTTGATGGACCAACAACATTTAGTTGTTGCTTGCAATAATTTAATCGGATCAGTGTTTACAATATTTTCCCCAACTACTGTTTCAACAATGTAAACTAGAGACGTATTTTAGTGAGCGGATTTAAAAAGATTCGAATCAGCGCCACTGCTGCGAGTCAAACTCGAGAACCGAATCAGACGACTTTTATGAGCTACAGGAATGTTAAGATGAACTCCACAAAAAATGTTTACCACGAAGTTTTAAAGTCTCTCTTTAAGGATTTTAAGAAAGTGATTGTCAAAAAAATAGGATAGACTTTTATGTAAAGTTGTTGCTTGCAAATAACAATTTAACCAGTACAGTGTCTAGAATATTTTTCGCTAGCTACTGTTTCAACAATGCAAACTAGAGACGAATGTTTTACTGAACGGATTTAAAAGATACGAATCACCGCTACCTCTGCGAGTCAAACTCGAGAACCGAATCAATCAGATTTGTGAACGAATCACTAAGACCACTTTTGTGAACTGGCGGTTTTACAGTATTATTTTAAAACACAAATATTAGGCCTATTAGAAAGGAATGTTGAGATGAACTCAACAAAAAGGCACAAGAAATGTTAAATCTTAATGTCTACAGTGGAGCTAAAGTCTCTCTTTAAGGATTTTAAGAAAGTGTATGGTTGTCAAAAATGATTCGTTCACGAATCATTCAGACAACTTTTGTGAACTGGTGGCTCATCACTGAAATGATCTGACTCAAAAACACAGCTATTACTTTTACAAATTGCAAATAACTACCTCTCTCACAAAATGATGTCTGTTCCTCACACAAAGTTATCGCATGACTTAGGACAGAAGGCTTGACACAAAAAGTAAGATGCATATATACTTTATTGATCATTTTAATAGTGTTTTCTTCATTGTAAATGTAGTTGTTTTTACTTATAATTCAAGTTTAAATCATTCTGAATTATGCTGTCTGTGATTCTTAAATATAATCTTATTTAAAGGTTTTCCTATTGTGGAATATATAAAAGACAAGTAAAGCTATGAAAAGTGTAAAGTGCATTACCATCTAATGATTTGTTAAAAAAAACATGAAGAAGTTACATATAGCTTGCTCAATTTTCATTTTTCGCTCTCTTATTCATTCAGACATTCAGACAGTGGAAAAACAAGAAGTTACATCAGTGCTATTTTGCATTAGTGTTTCAAACAGAAGCCCATTGCACTGCCAAACATAAGAGCAGCGATAGCAAAGCAAGACTTTTGGTCACACAGCCACTTATGCAGGGTGCAGGCGGGATGACTGTGAGTTCAGGAAATGTCCCTTTATAGGACGATGCATTATTCTGGAAATAAACACACACATGGAAAAGAGTGTCAGGTAAATGCAGCTGTGGATATTGTGAAGTGTGTAGAAACTTACATCTGAGTTTGTGACTGTAATGTACTGGTCAATAGTATTCAGTGTGTGTTGGTATTCATTGACAGCCGTGTCATCCCAAGTCTTATTAAGCATTATATTGAGCCAAGACCTGCAAAATGATCCAATTAAAGACACGTTATCATTAGGGTACATTTTAAGAGCTAAATGTATTATAAATATAGGGTTTTCAATTAGATTACTGTGCATCTTCTGCTCCCATCGCAGTTTGTAAAGCTTTTGAATCAGGGAAGCTCGAACAGCCGCTCAGATCCATAGCTGGATAGTACACGAGGAAGGCCAAACACATCTCATCTGTAGTTGAGAACCCCCCCTGGAGGCAGAAAAAGGGAGTTTTACACATCCATAATCTTTCCTTTCTATTTTAATGAGTAGATATTCTATAGATTTTTGGTTCAATAACTGAAATAAGGTCTGGCTGAAGTTATTTTTACATTTTGTTCTACAGCATAAAATACATCAGTAATACCTCCTTATGATATTTTTTAAGGCTTTTACTTGTCTTGAAAAAGGCAGCACTCATACACGTATCAAGAACATATGAAATGTACCAACCCATGTGAGTGTGTCTACGTTTTCAGTGTTATAGGTGCACTGCACCAGCACTTTGTCATCCTGAAAGAGCAAAAAGTTTCTTTATTTCACTTATTGCCAATAACTGTATTCTAAAATATAGACTGTTACGGTATATAAATGTGTCATTTTGTATTTTGCAATGCATATATTTGATATTCATACTTGAAATCCCTGTAAACTTAACAGCACTTACCAACTTCACTGTCTTAGTTTTACCCAGGTTTAAAATTTCCTGATATTCAAAATCATAGTTTTCATCCACAACTAGAAGATCGATCTGTTCTCCCGCTCTGAAGAGAATAAGAATTGACAAAACAGGATCCTTAGGTTATAAATCACAGGAGAAAGAAATGCACACAGGTTATATTAAGTGAACTATTTCTTTAGGTTAGTCATTGGTCAAAAACCTCTACCTGAATTGTCCAACTCGCACCTTTCGCCCAACCAAGTGTGTGTGCAGCATCACAGCGAACACCTGAAGATCATTTGCTTTCTCCAGAACCTGTAGAGCACAGAACACAACTGATCATGCTGAATCTGATTGTGAGAATGCGAGTAGCGAAACATACTGTACATACAAACCTTTGGAATATTAGCAGTGTCACAGAGGCCATACGTGAGGAAGGATTTGGCTTTGGGTGGGATGGCGTACCCAGGGGCCACCGCAAGCCCTGTCATCAGAACAGCTGCATCGTGCTGACGGAGTTCAGATGTGTAGTGGAATCGCAGACCTGAGTCATCAACTCGACCTGTGTAGAGAAGAAAGTATTGTTTTATCACATCAAAATCTGAAATATTTAGCAAAGTAAACAAAGTATTTCACATTGTAAACTGACCTTCAGCTATAGTGGGGTTGTTGTAATGCACTTCAAGCCTGTAGAAAAATTCCCTAACATTTCCTCCAATTGGAAGTCCTGCCACCTCAGGAAATTCAAAAGCCTTAAAAAATAAGTGAATTTAAAAGCAAGTCAGTGATTTGAAAGTTTTACTTGTAAATACTATTTCAATAGGCCCAAAAGCTGAAAATGAATCATCCTCCTGAAGCGGATCTTTTCAGGGAATCATTTTAGAGAATCGCTCTTAACGATTTGCTTAAAGGAGAAGTCCGTTTCCACAACAAAAATTTACAGATAATGTACTCACCCCCTTGTCATCCAAGATGTTCATGTTTTTCTTTCTTCAGTCGTAAAGAAATTTGTTTTATGAGGAAAACATTTCAAGATTTTTCTCCATATAATGGACTGATATGGTCCCCTGAGTTTGAGCAAAATGCAGTTTAAATGCGGCTTAAAAGATCCCAAATGCGGTTGTAAAAGATACCAGCTGAGGAAGAAGGGCCGTATCTAGCGAAACGATCAGCTATTGTCATTAATAAAACAATCAATTTAAATACTTTTTAATCTCAAATGCTGATCTTGTCTTGCTCTCCCTGAGCTCTGTGTATTCTGGTTCAAGACAGTTAGGGTTTGTAGAAAAACTCCCATCGTATTTTCTCCCTCAACTTCAAAAATCATTTCAAAATCATCCTACATCACTGCAGAAGTACCGACCCAATCTTAGCAAACTGAACATGCAAAAAAGTTCAGGCAGAGCAAGACAAGACGAGCATTTGACATTAAAAAGTATATAAATTGTATAACTTTTATGAAAATCACCGATTAGCAGGATAAGACCCTTCTTCCTCAGCTGGAATCGTTTACAACCGCATTTGGGATCGTTTGAAGCTGCATTTAAACTGCGTTTTGGAAGTTCAAACTCAGGGCACCATATCAGTTCATTAAATAGAGAAAAATGCTGAAAGGTTTTCTTCAAAAAACATAATTTCTTTACAACTGAAGAAAGCAAGACATGACTCTTGGATGACAAGGGGGTGAGTACATTATCTGTAAATTGTTGTTCTGGAAGTGGACTTCTCCTTTAAGAATCAAACTGAGTCGATTCTTGATCGCAGGTTAACGATTTCTTCAAATAATTAATGGCTTGAATTTGGTTATTTATCACATGAAAATGCTTTAAAACCCTTTCAAAGGTAAGACTAACCCCTCCGCCAACTCCCCACACAGCGACGACCTCCATACACTGTGCATCCACCGTAGTGTAACATTCCACGTCAAGTTCCTCCGTCACAGTCGGAGGGCAGCGGTACAGCAGAAGATGATGAACGAGGTCAACATTTTTGATTACCGGCTCAATCTGGATATAATAAAAGTAAGACAAATGTTATCAAGATTGACAGATCGTTGGATAGATAACGTGTGTGTTAAATTCATAAACTCACTTACGCGATAAATGTGCTGTTTGGTATCAAACGTCGGGGCTTTCAGTACCTTGCAGTGATAGTGGGTATGCTTGGCTGGTACAGTGAACTGAAACGATTGTAAATGTAATCAACGTGTGAAAGTACACACTCACTAGCACATAATTGAGATAAACCATTTATGTAATCATTGTAAACTACTATTCAAAAGTAGGTTATGAAGTTAGTAACAATTTCAGCAACTTTTCATTAACAAAATAACAAACTGACCAAAGATTACAGTAAATACATTTAAAATGTTACAACATATTTTGATTTCAAACAAATGCTGTTCTCTTAAATTTGCTATTCATCATAAAATCCTGAAGAAAAACTGTTTTCAAAATTGATAAATGTTTCTAGATCAGCAGAAAAAAGGGGGGTGGGATCAGGAAAGGTCCTCGAGCTAGGATTCGAACTCGGGACGCCCGTATCGCAACGGCACTGTATGTCAGTGCACTTGCCCTTGCACTTGCAAGGGTTGTCAGGTACAGAACATTTTTACAAAAGTTTTACAGACAGAACAGCATAACAAAGTAAAAATCTTTCTTACATTGACCATAGTTACGTCAAAATAGTTGCTGTTTGGAGGGGTGACCTGAGGCATGTACTTTAACAGGTTCAACTCCTTCGTGCCTCTTTGTGTACCGTGGTACGTGATGTCATCATTGTCTCCGTATGCATAGATCAGCTTCATGGGGAGATCCTGAAGTAAAAAAAAAACACTTTTACATAAAATGAGAAGCTCTTTGGCAACATGTACACTGCGGCTAACCGCAGTTGTCACTCATAAAAGTATGTGGCCACTGATAACTTATTTTTAGCTATTTCTGAACCAGAATTTCAGGGATTTGATGTTTTAAAAGACAATCCATATTTTTAGTTTAAGGACTGTTTTTGCAACAAGTTTGAAGTGCAGATGAGAGGCTCTTGACAAACAAGGTCAACAGATTATTAAGAGAGAGGAGTTCTCAGAAATGCAATTGTTTTGCAATGCCATTAGGCATGGGCCAATTACAGGTTTCAAGGTGTATCATGGTTTGAAAAAAATCGCAGTTTCAAAACCAATTCAATTTTTAAAGAGACACTAAAGACTGCTCTCTGCTTGCTACATAAACAAAAATTGGATGAATTTTCTAAATATTTAATTGGGGTTGGGGTTTTATATGAATGCATTTCTGAGGGGAACTGACCATATTCATATATCTAAACATATCTATGGAACTGACCGTCTTCAGAAAAGTTTAGATGGTATTTTCTTTTCATCTTACCTCTGTATAATGCCTATTAAAGTAGTGTTTATCCACCTTTTTCTTCTCGTAAGAGTGGGCACGGCCATTTGTAAATTTTATGGGTCTGGCTTCTTGTCTTATCCACGTCCAGCTATTTTTAGCTGTACAAAACAACTTGTTTTGCTGCTTGATATTGCAAATTTGTGTGTTTTACCATATTATTTTAATGTATTATTTGATTTATGAACACACTGGTTTGTTGTGCAAACACTTGTACCATTTACTGCACGTTGTTTTTCCTCTCGTTATTTCCCTATAGCAGCTAATGAACCAGAAGTCTCACCCATTGGAGTAAAAAAAATAAGGTGGATAAGCGCAGCGCTGTTTTGTTTACAGCTGTAACCAAGAAAATGTATCCCTACCACCCACTGACGGAGAGTGAATTTGCATTCTCACTGAGCCTGTCTAATGTTTCTGTTTCGTCCAGGTATGTTGCATAATTTTACAAAGCTATCTAATCTAATATGGACTAAAATAACAATAATCAATTTAATAGCATTTTAATAGCATTTGAAATTATTCTTAGCAATTTCATGTCATATCATACGTCAAAATGTCACACGAACCTATGCCTAAATGTCATATTTCCACCATCAATGTTTTCTGAATAAAACTGCAGAGTAGGCCTACAGTACATGTTATAAACAATGTAGAGGAAGGTTACATTGTTGGTGCTGAATAGTAAAGAATAGTTAAAAGAAAAATGGTTCACCGTGATGCTTAGATCATCTTTATCACAGGAATCGATGGACCTCTGAAACTTCATGACTGTTTTCCCATTAGCCTCAGTCAGAGACAGAAGTTCGTAGTTCTGCAGCTGGTCAACTTCAGGAATTGCATTCCCCCCAGCATGACGGTCCTGAATACAGAAAAACAGAAAAGAGAAATGAAGCATGTATGTACGCATAGCAACGTGTGTGTGTGTGTTTTGATGGTGCAGTTACAGTTGTAGTTGCACTCTCCAGTTTGGGTTAACTTTGTCTCTCAAGCTCTTACATTAATATCAGGTTAATGTTACCAACATTCACATATTTTAGAACATCTAGACTGAAAAACAAATAAGTCCAGTCTAATGAAAAAATAGACTTTGTCAGACTTTGTTGCATTTAAAAAGTTACTTACTGTAATAAATATCGCAGCTTACAGCCACTGAGAGAACTAAATATGTAGTTCATAATTAATGAACTACACATGTAATGCATATCAGTATTGATCCAGAAAAAAAAAAGAATTAAATGTAAAAAAAATAAAATTATATTTATAGAGCATGTAATTCAACTGTTAGTGACTTACTGAACTTTTCAGCCTCTGTCTTGATGGTGTAAAGGATTAAACCCAAATGTAACAATAAAACAATTTATGTAGATAATTAACTAAATGGGACAAACACAATGAATCGGAATTGACAATAAACAAAACAAAATGTCAAAAGAATATAAGATTAGTTTGACTCATTGACAGTTATCAGTTATCTTGATGATGTGAAAGACTACACCCAAATATAACAATTTATACTGTTGATAATTAACTAATGTAAAGATATCAAAATGTCACAATACAATAGTATCTCGATATGAAGATGAAGAAAAAAGAAAAATGAAGAAAAATGAAGACTTGAATGACAAATGAAGACTTGGGGAAAAATGAAAATGTTGTACATTTTAAAGTTAAATTTCTCTGTCTAATGCACTTTGAGAGTTCAAAATGAAGAGCTCCAACCCATGCTAACTAAGAAAACTTAAATTGGCTTGTACCTGAACTTTAAAGGGGACTCAACCCTCTTTTTATTTGTGGTATACTGTCTCAGTCTAAATTACATTCACACTGGTGTTTTAGGAAGCCAAACAAATTAGAATAGAAAATAATAATAACAGCAATTTTATATTATTGTTATTCCTATGACAGTAATAGCCATATATTGTAAAACAACTGCACTGTAAATTAAATGAAAATTAATATTTCATATTATTTATATTATTTTTGCTTTACACTACAGTAGGGAGACTACAATACTTCTTTCCTAATTTCACTTGAAAGAGATATTTTGATTTTAGACTGCAGTAATGTTACCCATTTAAACTATCTAGCTGTCAGCAATTCATACAGCACTTTTAATCTTTTATTTGGAAAGAAAAGGGCAGTAGAGCTTTTATTTTGATGGAAAACTCCAGCTTCAGTGAAAACAGGCTTATAAAAATGCCCAAAATACAACTTTAAAGACTTACGTTAGAATAAGAAGTTTAAATATATTTTAAAAACTACACTTTTTGCCCAGAAGACTTATTGCTTCATCATGTGACCATGATGATATCAAGACACCACGTGCTATTGTGATAACACAATATTGATAATCCCGTTACGTCCCTATTAACTAAACGTGACAAACACAATGAATCAGAATTGACAGTACACAGAACAAAATATCAAAAGAATATTAAATTAGTTGTAACTTCACTGTAAGTGACTTACTGACAATTATCAATCTGTCTTGATGATGGGAAAGACTAGGAAACCCAAATATATAAACAATATAACACAATTTGAAATATGAATCAACAACATAAAGAACAAAATATCAAAAGAATAAAAAATGAGCTGTAAGTTCACCGTGACAGTTATCAGTCTCAGTCTTTACCGTAAAGTAAGTGCCGTCAGGTCCAACTCCTCCAATGACAATATCGGCTCCAGCCATTCCTCCATTAGGGCTGAAGCCAAAACCGACCCAGCCGGTGGTGTTGACAGTGACCTCGAACAAGATGGTGCGTTGGATCTCATCAAATCCCCACCTCAGCAGCACATGGTTCTTGTGGTCCAGGTGTTCAGAGAAAGGCAGAAGAGGGTCTTCCTGAGCCCAGGACCACTGGACTGAAAGCAAAAGCAGGGCAAGAGAAAATGTTACCATGTTTCCTTTTCAAAATCTGACAAACAGTGTCTTTGTAAGGTGTTTGAGAAGGCAGTGACATGAAACTGCTCTGGAGTGACTTTAATAGCCCTCTTTGTAAGCTGTCTGTAACCCCTCCTCACCTCACCTGAGTCTCAGTTCTCCTCCCCTCACTCTGGTCTGAATCAGATTCCACATGTTACATCATCACTGGCTACAAGAGAATTTGAATCAACTTTTATAAACACTTTTTATCTTTTCATGAACAAGCATTCGAAAATTACTCTTTATGAAACAAATGTTTATTTTAGAGCTGTAATGAAGCGTAAACACAGAATAGCGGAGCTTTATGACTATGACAGACATAGATTACTTAATGATGTTACATAAGCTAAAGTAAATAATTATAGGTTGCCCTTTCAATATCTTCACATCAAAGGACATAACCTAAAGTAAATAATTATATTTTGCCCTTTCAGTATCTTCACATTAAAGGAGCAGAGGTCAGGACTGGAGTTAATGACAAATTGACCCTGGGCGACAAAACAAGTCATAAGATCAATTTTTTTGAAATTGAGATTTGATTGAGTCTGTCCATTGATGTATGGATTGTTAGGGTAAGACAATATTTGGTCGAGATACAACTATTTGATAAATGATATTTTAGAAAAGACAAATAAAGACTTGAAAAAATAAAAAAATTTAAACATTTTAAAGTTAAATTATTCTATCTAATGCACTTTGAGAGTTCAAAAATAAGAGCCTCAACCCATTTTTTTAACTAAGAAAACTTAAGTTAGAAAAAAATCAGTGAATTGACTTGTACCTGAACTTTAAAGGGGACTCAACCCTCATTTTATTTGTGGTATATTGTCTCAGTCTAAATTACATTCACACTGGCGTTTTAGGATTAGAATATAATAAAAATAATAGCAATTTTATATTATTGTTATTCCTATGACAGTAATAGCCATATATTGTAAAACAACTGCACTGTAAAATAAATTAAAATTAATATTTCATAGGTATATTATTTTTGCTTTGGATTAGTTAATAATGTTACATAAGTTGAAGTAAATTATTATATTTTGCCCTTTCAGTATCCTCATATCAAAGAAAAGGAGCAGAAGTCAGGACTGGAGATAATGATTTGTGACCCTAGAGCAAGGGTTAGTCTTTTTAAACTGAGATTTATACATCTGAGATTTATACAAATAAGCTTTCCATTGATGTATGGTTTGTTAGGATAGGACAATATTTGGCTGAGATACAACTATTTGAAAATCCGGAATCTGAATATGCAAATATGCAAATATTGAAATATCACCATTTAAGTTGTCCAAATGAAGTTCTTAACAATGCATATTACTAATCAAAAATTAAGTTTTGGTATATTTATGGTATGAAACGTTACAAAGTATCATCATGAAACATGATCTTTACTTAATATCCTAACGATTTTTGGCATAAAAAAAAAATCCATAATTTTGACCCATACAGTGTATTGTTGGCTATTGCTACAGATATACCCATTAAAATTTACTGCGATATTTAAAAAAACAAAACAAAAAAACAAAAAAACGAAAAAACAAATGAAGACTTGGAAAAAAAATTACAATTTTATATATTTTTAAGGTAAATTATTGTAACTAATGCACTTTGAGAGTTCAAAATTAAGAGCTTCAACCCATGTTCTTAACTAAGAAAACTTAAGTTAGAAAAAATTCAGTGAATTGACTTATACCTGAACTTTAAAGGGGATTCAGCACTCTTTTTATTTGTGGTATACTGTCAAAATTACATCCACACTGGTGTTTTAGGAAGCCAAACAAATTAGAATAGAATAACAATAGTAACAATTTTATATTATTGTTATTCTTATGACAGTAATAGCCATATAGTGTAAAACAATTGCATTGTAAAATAAATGAAAATCAGTATATATCAACATATATTATTTTTACTTAGGATTAGTTAACAATGTTACATTAGCTAAAGTAAATAATTATATGTTGCCCTTTCAGTTATCCTCACAACAAAGCAAAGGAGCAGAGGTCAGGACTACAGTTAATGATTTATACCTGAAAACTAAATATTAAAAAATATTTTAAGGTATAAAGAAGGGTGTGTGTGGGGGGGGTGGTGGTCTTGGTTTGCCGATGACTATTTTGGCTGCTTGCGTGTGAGTCATTGGTCATAAAGTGCACAAGAAATACCTCTGTTTTCCACTAGATGGCTTTATATGCATATATCTATCCTTTATGTAAGGGATCATTTTGGTGTCCGCATTAAATTACATTTACAAAAGTCATTTTAAATACATAAAAATGCAAGTAAATTGTCTACTTTTATATTTGATATGACTTTTGTTACAATGAAATGTCAAAATATGGGGGAAATAATGTTCCAAAGTGTAAAACTGTCATTCAGCGTAATGGTCCGGACTTTGGTTTTACCATTACATCTGTAGATAAACATAATATCCTAAGTTAAAAAATATATTCGTTATCTTGACATTTTCAAGTAAGTATTGGCTGTGTTAAAACCAAAGAATTTTTGTCATGAAAATGCAGTTTATCAGAGGTCATTCAGTGTAACAGGAACAAAAAATAATTCTGAAATCATATATATATTAAAAAAAAACAACCTGATAGTCATTCAGCATTCTGTGACATCATTAAATGGCACCTGGAAGACTGATAATTTCACCTTTTCATGGGGTGGTAACGTTACAAAAACACACGTCATTAAGTGAAATGCCAAAAAAACTTCTATTAGATTTTTTTTTGAAAAATAAGTAGATGTTGTGATTAACTTTACTGGTCAAGTTCACGGTTTGAAACAGGTGGCCATTTAGTTGCCTGCAACATTAGTTGTAGTAAAAGTTTAGTCATTGAGGGTAATGCATATTCTCTGTGTCAACAATTACACTGACTGACAGTATCATCATTTGTATATATACCAATTTTAGCATCTTATTGATATTACAGATAAATGAGGAATGTTTAGCACTGACAAATATGTGTTAAACTTAATAAATATTAATATTTGAATGCATTTTGATATGGTTTAATTCATGTTTATTTATTTGTTTTATGGAAAAAGCCAGAAAGCTAATACAGTAAGTGTGGACCCAGTAGCTTGGGTGGCACTCTTAAAGCCTGCTCACACCAAAAACAATAACTATAACAGATTAATACTAAAAACATTTAAGTAATGAGAACAATGACAATATTACCTCTTTTTTGGCAAATTGATATATTTATGTAAAAACATATAGCTTCTTATTCTGACATAAAATACCAAAAATAATATGTGATCATAAATGTTATTATAGCATAAATGACTTTCACTTCCTTACCAAAACTTTGCTGGCAAATGGGAAAACAGTGGTTTGAAGGACATTAGCGAAGTATAAAGATTTAAAAATGAACGTTAATTGATCATTTTTTTTGTTAAAAAAATATATATAAAGCTAAACAGGACACATTCTAATGTATGGGGAAAAAAACTAAATTTAAAGCTGTATAACACTTTTATTTTTTTGATGCTTGAAACGGCCTTTTCGTCTTTCACCCACATCCAGCCTGTTGCTATCGCAGAATAATGCCGACAGGCTTATCAACAAGACTGAAGGGCAATATGTAAGGGTAATGTACATCAAAAAAGGTAATGTATATCCAGTTATCGCAGAATAAACCTCGACGGGCTTATCTGCATATCAGCACCTGTATAAGCTGTATGTGCAGTCATACCACTATTTACACAACATTTCACCTTATGAATAATTATGGCAATAAAAGATATTGATTTAAGACGAATATCTTACCAGTTATTACTTCTTATAATCCATTATAGTGTACAAAACTGTCGTTTTAATATTTTATTAGTCAACCAAACGCAAAGTTTAAAAAAAAATACAAATGTTCCCAGCCAGTAAACAGCGCCGACTGCAGGCAGTTACCCGGATGAGCCTCCCTGTATGAATAGTTTTTACCGGTTGTTATCAGGAAATAACATACCTTGGAATTTGGTGACTCACCAATCAGAATCGAGTATTCCACAGAGCCATGTAATAGGCTTAACTATTAATAAAGATACATGATTTTCACTAGCAGTACAGGGCGACGCAATGTTGTTAGCCGTTTATAAGCATTGTGGGCTCATATAGCCATTTAAATCTTAAGACTTTTCATCTTACTGGATATGACTGAACTAAATGTATAAAGAATGATAGGCACGTAAAATTCTAATTGAAATTACAGCCAGGGTTGCCAGGTTTTTTAAAACAAAACCCGCCCAAAAAAACTCTGCGATAAACAAAATCTAGTAATCACAATCGACTGTGATTGGTCCTTCGTTGAGAAAAGTACCACGTGACAACGCTGCTGGCGCTTCTTCTGTAGTTCTGAGCAAATATTTTATTTTTATTTTTTAAAACCTGTATAAATAACAAACAAATAACAATACATTCAAGCAGCACACATTTAAAGAAAGAAAAATAAATGTAAAATAAAACAATAAAAAAAAACCCCGAAATATAGAAGCAAATTATAACAAAAAATAAATTACATTTAAAGTGATTTTTTTGAGTTTCAAGCACTCCTTTTTTCAGCTGCTTCGAGGATGTATTTTTAAATGCCACAAAACTTAACAGATCTATATTTGTGTTGGTCCGGGCAATAGTTTTTACCTGAATAAAAATATATACACGTTAAAGAAACCTAAATAAATAAAATAAATAATTTTACCCCATATTATTCTCATGGGTCACTAAGCCACGCACATTTAAAAAGATTTTTTTTTAATACTTTACATTTCCACTAGAGGCCGCTCTAAACTCACACATCTGTCGTTTTAGCCCGCCCTCTCAAGTAGAACCTGACAAAAAGTTTAAAAAAAAGCTGACACAGTTATAAATGAAAACCTCTGTGGGCACAACCGTTTAAACATCTACTTAAAACAAGACTAAGACTTTTTTGTATTCATTCCTACTTTATTTTACATTAGGACACTGCGTGTGTTAGCTTTTTCTTATTAGAAGTCTACAATGTGATCCTAAAAGTCCTTCTCTGCAGTCTAAAATACAAAATGTATGTGTAAATAGAGTATAATACTCAGTACTATATACTATACGATAATAATATTAAATATTCGTCATGTGTTTATGTATTATATAGCTACATAAAAATTATGTGTTCTATTATTTTTAATAATATATATTTTTAGTCCAACTCACGCATACAGCGGCTGTGTGAGTTTTTTTTTTTTTCCTGAGGCCACTCGATCAGTGAGTTTGTTTCCGGTTGTGTCTCTTATGTGTAACACACTCAACTGCAGTGAAGTTGAACAGCTCATGACTGCTGGAAACGACGAGTTTGGATTTACACACATTTGTGACCCACTGCATTTGAGTCTATTGGGTTCTAACAAGAGGATAAAGTGTATCTGATGATGTAAATAAATAGTTTGAAAAGGATCGTTTTTGGCAGAAGGAAAATGTCTGGATGAAGAAGAGAGAGTTTATCGCCATTAAACTGCAGGTTTCTGTAATGACTGGTTAATGTGTGTATAATGGAGACGAAGGTAAGAACTTGTTTGACTTACTTTTGCTTAAAGTTTGTGACTGATCTGTTTGTAATTTCTTTGCACTGAGATCACACTGGGCAAAGTATTTCCAAACACACGCCGATATACTTGCTCTTAAGCGTTTATAACCGTCCCAGACATCATAACTGACCTGTTAAACACTGCGAAATAGGTCTAAAATGGCTCTTTTTGTTATTTTAACGATGTTTAAGAGCTTTTTGGTGAACGTAGGAAAATATGGATCATTAAGAGTCTTGTGACATTTTACTGGGATCATGACGTCATCTGCAATGCATACTGGGATATGTAGTTGAATTGTAAATCATTCACCAAGTTTTAGTTAATCATAGAACCAACACACTAACTAATTACCCACGTAAGTGAGAGTTTAGGTCTCTGAATGTAAATTATCCTTGGGGTAATATTAAGTCTTATGGGACCCATTAATGAGAGTCTGCCATATATGTGACCCTGGACCGCGAAACCAGTCATAAGGGTACATTTTTTGAAATTGAGATTTATACATCATCTGAAACCTGAATAAATAAGCTTTCTACTGATGTAGGACTATGGTGTGTTCAGATAGGACAATATTTGGCCGACTGTTTGAAACTAGGCTATTTGAAAATCTGAGATCTGAGAGTGCAAGAAAATCTGAATATTGATAAAATCACCTTTAAAGTTGTCCAAATTAAGTTCTTAGCAATTCAAATTACTAATCAAAAAATACGTTTTGATATATTCACGGTAGGAAATTTACAAAATATCTTCATGGAACATGATATTTACTTAATATCCTAATGATTTTTGGCATAAAAGAAAAGTTAATAATTTTGACCCATACAATGTTGGCTGTTGCTACAAATATACCCATGCTACCCAGGGTCACATATAGCCGTGTACGTGCATATACATGCATATATACACTACTCAGATATTGCTTTAACAGATCAGATTCCTGGAGAGTTATTGTACTTTCGATGCCCCAAAGGAGAAGTGTATAAATACTATGAAGTAAACAAACTAACTTTAACTCTCTTGTGCATAAAGACGACATTTTACATTCATTTCTTTATAATAAACAGGACAGATCTGAAACAAAATGTAACCTTTTTTTATCTGTAAAAATACTATAAATGTTTCCTTAATAGAAGAAAGGGACATTCTGTTAAAAAAAAATAAAAATAATAATAATTACCTGTAAAATTTAAAATTACCTGTTATTTTTTTAGAACTGAACTGAATCTGAACTGACTAAAAATGTGTTTTGTAAAACTGCTTATAGATGAACTGAACTTACTTCAAAGTTCAATGAAATTCACTCTGTTATTGATTTGAAATGAACCAACACTAAACTTGATCTGAAAGTGGCACTTTTGTCTTTTAGAGCTGTTTCAGAGCAGAATCTGAACTATTTTTCCTGTGTATCACTGTAAAGCTGCTTTGAGACAATCTGTCATGTAAAAAGCACTATACAAATAAAGGTGACTTGACTTGATTTAGATTTGCTTTCAGTTTTAATTTAGCTTTATTATTTCTTTCAGTTTTAATATGGTCTCCCTGCTTTAGTCCCTAATTTAGTCCTGCTCCCTCGACTGTCTATATGAGGGTGTTTCTAATGATGGAGGGTTTTATAAGCTCACTCCTGCTTGCAAGGCTGATTCATCAATTCTGCCATTATGAATTTCTGTTATTTGATCCCTGTTCCTCATCTCATATCCTCCTTTCATCTTGCATATCATGATTTCTATTTCATCATCATTTCGTACATTTCTCTGGAAGACTGGTGTAAGTGCTTACGCACATTTATGACATCAGATAGTTTGTGATGTATCCATTGCTGTTTTTAAAGTGCTGTATTTCATTTAAATCAGACGTGAGTTCTCTCAAACACAGACTCTCTATGTCTGAGCATCAAGGAGTCGTGGCTTGTGAATTCCCACATAGAGAGAGCCTGTCTCACTGTTCATACAGACCTCACTGTTTGCTGTTTCGATAGCTTCAGGATGTGTGTGTTTCTGTGTTGGCTCTATGTGTGTTGGAATAACGGGAGCTTTGTGGGAAGTGTTTTTTTTAATCTCAATGTACTGTGGAATTGATTATTCTTTGTGACCATTTGTATGCTTTTTATCACAAAAATGTGCTCTGTTTAATTCTGTTTTGACTTAATTTTTTCTTTTTTTTCCTTCAATACCTTATGGATGAATCTCGTGACAATGTTTAGATTATAATTCACCCCAAAGAAAAGGATAAAAAAAATAGGAAATAAAATTTTGCATTAAAAAATCAATTAATAAAGTGACTTAGAATCTTTCACCCTCAAATTCTTATTGCTGTTTTTTTTTGTTTGTTTTTTGTTGTTGTTAAGTGAAATTCAGCATTAATAAAATTCAGAAAATACTACTATGATGTATGCTCACTCACCTTAGAATTCTGCTTAAATAAATAAATTAATTAATTAATTACATTTATTTAAAGTAATGAGAATGTTTGTTTGTTTTTTTGGCCTTTCAGAATTGAGTTTTGGTTAAAATGCAAAAATTGCAGCAGTCAAAATAAGTTTCTTTTTTTTCAATGTTTTAATATGATTTTGTGCTAAAATATAATATATATAATACATGTAAAAAGAATCACAGAAATTGTTAGTTAAATGTTAAACAGGTTTATGCTGAGGTCATGTGCATTTAGTGGTGTCTAAAACTCCTGACAAACAAGTCTAGCTGGTGCTGTTCTATTAATAATTAATGAATACTTAACACATTTGCTGTCTGTTTATGCATGTTTTACTGACACGTGGTCTGGCTCCACACAGGCACAGGTTTTATATGATTTCACGGCAGAGCCTGGAAATAATGAGCTGTCGGTTCGAGAGGGTGAGACAATCACAATAACAAATCAAGTGAGTTTATTTTACTTTCATAAAGTTTCATAACACCCGGCTCTCCATGCCTGCTCCGGGTTGTTGCATGTGTATGGATGGATCAAAAGCTTCTCTGTAAATTTATCTATTTTCTTTTGTTCCCAGAACATTGGTGGAGGATGGATTGAGGCAAAGAACTCTAGAGGAGAAGTCGGATTGGTACCAGAGGACTATATAGAGGTATGCAGCGGTTACCAAAAACGGCTTTTAAAAAGGCAATATGTGACCTTGGACCACAAAATCAGTCATAAGTATAAATTTTTTGAAATTGAGATTCATACATCAACTGAAACCTGAATAAATCATATTTTCGTTGATGTATGGTTTGTTAGGATAGGACGATATTTGGTCGAGATGCAACAGTTTGAAAGTCTGGAATCTGAGGGTGCAAAAAAATCAAAATATTGAGAATATCATCTTTAAAGTTGTCCAAATGAAGTTCTTAGCCATGCATATTACTAATCAAAAATTAAAAATTGGATATATTTACAGTAGGAAATTTACAAAATATCTTCATGTAACATGATCTTTACTTAATATCCTAATGATTTTGGCATAAAAGAAAACATACAATGCATTGTTGACCATTGCTACAAATATACCCGTGCTACTTATGGTTTTGTGGTCCAGGGTCACATATACTATATATACTCTATTTTTGAAGAAATTTATACTTTTATGTAGCAAGCATGCATCAAATGGATCAAAAGTGACAGAAAAGAATTTTATAATTACAAAATACTTCTATTTCAAATAAAGTATGTATCACACTTTCCACTAAAATATTAAAATAGCATAACTGTTTTCAACATTTTTATTAATAAAAAAAATGCCTCTTGAACAGAAAATCTGCATATTAGAATGATTTCTGAAGGATCATGTGACTGGAGTAATGGTGCTGAAAATTCAGTTTTGCATTACAGCAATAAATTACACTTTCAAATATTTCAAAATAGAAAACGGTTCTCTAAAATTATAATAATATTTCACAATATTGCTTTTTTTCTGTATTTTTGATCAAATAAATGCAGCTTTTGTGAGCATAAGAGACTTCTTTCAAAATATAAAATGACAATAGTGGCATTTTTTATTTATTTATAACAATATTAAAGGACATTTATTTTACGCAACAGATATTTAAAATTCACTCAAATATTTTAAAACAGAAAATGTGCATCTGTTTATTAACTAATATTTCAAAACATTAGCCACTTGAGAACCTGGGCGTTTTTCGCTATGTATGATAAAGTATGCCATGCAGTTTTATTGTGATTGTCTCTCTTGTGCTGTAATACACACCTGGCAGTGTTTGGAAACCAAAGGACATAGAAACTATCGCTGCTGGAATGTGACCTCTTTGATCAACAGGAAGTGTTTTCTTTTCCTGCGTCCAGCCAGATTTGAAGTGTGTTAGTTTAGTGTTCGTTTCAAGGCTTAGCTTGTAAGGCTAAATGAATGTGCTTTATTTACTTAAATATAGGATGTCCCTTGCTTTTTGAAAATACAAAATTGAGCCAAAAAACAATTTGAAATCTGAATGTCCAGTTGTTTATCAATAAGGGTGCAGCAGTATCTTTGTGTGAAAGTACATCACACTGTGTAGCTGAGCATAATCACATTATAAAGCCATCCTGAGGCTGACATGCACATGGAGACCTGGTAAACAGTTTACTGTCTGTATAAATAGGCTGTGGAGTGATTCCGCCTGGTGCTGGCTGCAGACATACATTTCAATTTGCCTCCTGACCTCAACTCACAGCTGCGCTATCGTACAAACACACGTGCTTCCTTCATTTCTCTGTTCTCAGAGCCAAACAAATGACCACATGTTCACACTTCTCCTAATCCACATTCTGTTCACAAGCTGTTTCAACTAAAACTAAAATGGGTTGAAAAGCCATTTCTTATCCTTTTAAGTTTGAAAATAGGTAAAATAAACAAAAAGGCAGTTCAAACTTTCATATAAAGTCACCTGGGGGCACAATTTTCCTAGGAAGTGTCAAACAAGAACCTCAAAATGAGCAAAATACTGCACCATACTGAACTAAAATGTTTATCTCATATTTTGCTCATGATAGAGAATTTGAGTTGACAGAAAGTCAATCAAGGCTTAAGTTTGAAAAATCAAAGTGCATCTAGTAGCATTTAGTGCTATCCATGGCCTTTTTATGGATATATTTAATCCTCAGCCTCAGCACCAAATGTGTCTCGAAATGTCACTTTTCCTCAACTTTAGCAGCTTTTTTTTAATAAAAATATTGTACCCTGAGACGACTTTCAACTATTTAGATTTGGAAGTCTCTTATGCTCATCATGGTTGCATTTGTTTGATTAAAAATACAGGAAAAAAAACGTAATATTGCAAAATGTTATTACAATATAAAATAGTAGTTTCTATTTCAATATACTTTAAAATATAATTTATTCCTGTGATGCAAAGCTGAATTTCATTAGCCATTACTCCAGTCTTAAGTGTCACATGATCCTTAAAAAATCATTCTAATATGCTGATTTATTATTAGAATTATCTATGTTGGCGACAATTGTGCTGCCAAATACTTTTTTCAGGATTCATTAAAAAAAATACAAAAGTTAAAAAATAAAGCATTTATTTAAAATACAAATCTTTTCAAGTCTTCACTATCACTTTTATCAATTTAACATCTTTGCTGAATAAAAGTATTATTTTCTTTAAAAAGGAAAGCATAAAAATGTAATTTAATACAAATTTATATCTTAAATAAATGCTGTTCTTTTTAACTTTTTATTTATCAAAGAATCCTGACAAAAAAGTATCAACTGTTCCAAAAAATCAGCATATTAGAATAATTTCTGAATGATCATGTGACACTGAATACTGTAAAAGTAATCAGTAATGATGCTGAAAATTCAGCTTTGATCACAGGAATACATGTAGAAAATTGTTATTTTACATCTTAATAATATTTCACAACATTACATTTTTTTCTGTACTTTTTTGATCAAATAAACACAGCCTTGATTAGCATAAGAACCTTTTTAAAAAATATATAAAAAATCTTACTGGTGGTTGTATATATATATTTTTTTATAGTAAAGATGTTAGTTTAAGAAAATATTATTATATTATACTAAAAACTATTATTAAATACTATAAAATCTAAAATGTTTTGCAGAACTTCTACAGAACAGAACAGGAAGTATGAACAAAACTGAGTGTACCAACACTCTTAATTCTTTCTAATTTGACAAGGACTGACTGACTTCATGTTCTTAGGTTAACCAGGCTCAACCCTTTACCTCTAGAGGAAATGCAGCCCCCCTCGATCTCTCATTCTTCGACAGTCAAATGCCGGCCCCAGCCAGCACCGCACAGGTAAGCCGTTGAAAGCATGATGGGTAAATTTCACATGTGAATGTTTTAATCTGTTAAGTATTGCTGCACATAACCCGGTTGGTTTTATTTATCATCTCCAAAATGCACTTTTCAATTCATTCTCTGTGTAACGCTCCTTCTCTGTGCTTTTCTCCCACTGTTTAACTTCCTGAGAGGAAGTAAGCAGGAAGGGAGATTCCAGTTGTGAAAAATAAAACATCTTACTCAGATTGTAAAAATGTGTGTGCAAGCAAACTCAGAGACTGAGAATAAAAACATCCTGTGTCGCTTATTCCGAGGATCAGCGAGGGGCCAAATGTGAAGGATGATTATTTTTAATTAACATACAGGATGAAGTGTTTGGATTCTCCCGTATGTTAGTAAAGTACTGTGGGTTTGGCCTTCAGTGCTGAGACTGAACTTTTCCTCGAGTGGGCTGCTTTGTTTTTTGGAGGAGCCATGATTTGATCAGCAGTATTTTGAGGAGTGGGAAGCCTTTAGTTGTGGAGCATTTGTTTCCAGTGGCACTTTTGTGTAGAATCCACTTTCATCTGACTTCCATTAAGTGACACATTTCGGAATGTTCAGCAGGAAAGATCAGGATTTTATTAGGGTGAAACATTTTAGAATGTTAGAATGCCTAGGATACATGAAGTTGTTATATGTTGATTAAATGTTATGAAAACAAACCTTTTTTTTTTTTCTACAGTCAGATCATTTACTGATGAATCATGCTTAATACATTTATTAGTGAAGTTTATTAAGACCAGAAATAAGCTCAGTGCGGACTGAGTTCATGACCAGCAGTCGTTTATGGCGTTATCTCAAAACCTGAAGCTGATTGGCTAGTCAAGGGATAGACTTTAACCTAGTTGCTGTAGTTTGCATGTGCTTGATGGATCACTGATAACAGATGTGAAACCAGTAGCAATGCTAAATAGTTATGAGTCATTTTGAAATGTGTGGCGTAGTTAACCACAGACTTTCCTGCGGGCTGTACGCACAAATATTAGTCAGTTCTCGCATTTTTTATTGATGGGTCATCAAGTAATGATACCCAGTGTCTTGATGTCATTCAGATCTTTGACAAAACAGCAGACAGTCCTACCATTAAAGCTCGTTCTGGCCAAGGAACGCCCATTTAGACAGAAAGAGAGAAATAGGGTGGGTGTGGGTGATATGTAAACCGGTCAGCTATAAATAGTTTTGTTTCTGTGCGCTCAAAAAATATGTAGGCCTAAATTATGTATTTAAATTGCATATAAAATTTCAGTTTATTTGGATTATGCTGTTTTAACATAAACTAATATATTTAATATAAAGCATATTTAATCATATAGAAATTAAACAGTCTGTACCAAAAAAAATGTATGTGGTATAATAACTATTTTCATTTTTTTATTTTATTAAAATAATTGTTTTCAAAATGCATTTATTCAAATTGCTTAAATATTGCAAAAACAATTACATTTATTTAGTTAAAAGTATGAACATGGTTAAAATATGGTTAGCATTATATAAGCATTATTCAGTTGGTTACAATTTTACCTAATTAGATTTATTGATAATAAATGTATACATTTTTGTATTTTGTATTTAAAACACATTTTTTTGTTTATTCGTACAGAAATATCTATCTGTTTCATTCGTTAATTTCTTTATTAATAGGTAAAGATGTATAATCCAAATGGATGGAAATTTTACATGCAATTCAAATACATAAATATTATGTTATAACGTTATTTATGCTAATCATACATAAATAAAACAGTCTGCACCTAAAAAACTGAATGACTTAGTTTATCATCAACTATATCCTTTTTTATATTAAAATAATCATATTTTCAGAACGCATTTACTCAAACTGTATATCAGCATATATTATGAGAACAATAATACTTATTTAGTTAAAAGCATGAACATGGTATAGATATGTGTCTATATGTATATGTGTGTGTGTGTATGTGTATGTGTGTTAAAAAAATGTAATTAATTATATTATATATTATATAAATTCTTTAACCCCCCCCCCCATTTATATATTATATATATAAATAAATATATATATTTATTTATATATATATATAAATAAAACACATTAAATTTATTAGTACAGACACATTTCCTGCTTTTTCCATACACATTCATAGTAATTTTTTTATTATTATTAATTAGTGTAGATTAAATATGAAATTTAGGCCTAAATATTTTTACCATGTACGGTTATCTGAAATAGACCATAATACAATAATTAGCTGTTGTGAAAAACAATTGAAATAATGGAGCAGCTGTGTACTGTATGTTAAAGGCCGTACAGACAACACAGTTAAAAAAACTGATGTTTTTGAGTGCTTGTGTCATGAACTTAAGACCGCTAAGTAGTTGCATGAGCTGTGGTTTCTTTTGAAGACACAAGCATTTCTTTGAAATGCATCGTAAATGAAGTGAACACTGATGGTGAAGTTGCACGACTGTGTATTAGCACTGCTTCAGAACTATTTGTTTTCTGTTTGATGAATATTATTTTGTGCTAGTTCATAAACCCTTACAGGTCTCAGCTGGGCCTCTGCTATTGAGGAAATCAGTGGTTTGATGAAGAAGGTCTTATCTTTAGGGTCATGTCAGGGTAACCCTTCCCTTTCAGCGCTTTATGATAATGTCACGTCTTTCCCCTAAGGTGGATGTAGCTCAGCCGGAAACCCCAGTCACCCCAGTTTCCCCAGGAATTTCCTCCCCTGATGAGGTACCCTAAATGCATTTGGCATGACGGACGCCACGCATGCTCGAATCTGGAGCTCTCACTAACATGACCAAAACCTAAACACCCTGTTCTCAGGGTCTGAATGCTTTCAGATCAAATCAGACTCCACTGATCACACCAGACAAATCACAAATCGATCAAACTGATCAGCACTGTTTCAGCTAAACAGCCACATCACAGTCTGTCTGCCATTTTTTTAAAACATATGCAACAATTTAATCATTTGTTAGACAGCTGCTTCTGATTTATGATGCAGAATTTGCTTTTTATGTTACAGAAAATTTTACAGAAATTTAAATGATACAGACTGTTTTTTTTATACCTGAACTGGCTGTGAAAAAGTTGGGAAAAAGAAGACTTTTTACCATTTTTTTTTCTAAAGGAAAACTTGCACTTTGTTGAGTTATGATTTTAAATATAAGTCAAAGAAGTGTCAACTGAATAGCTGTCGGTCAGAAATTTCCAAAACGTCGCCTTCCCAATTTAAAACATGCATGAATGCACATAAACACTTTCTAAAACCAGTCCTTCGTCGCATGGTGCTACATTCTCAGTGCATGACATGCAGTTTTTGCATGAGCAAATAAGAAAGTAGGGAACCAAACAGAAAGTGTTTGACTTTATCTGATGCATGTCTGTCGTCGACTGCGGTAAAATAACAGAATGATATTTGCAGCCATCATTTGACATGCATTCGCCGTGCTCGGAGCAAAATGTTAAAGTTTCTTAGGTGTTATTGATTATGACGAGATGGTGGCTTGGATAATGTATTCATTGTGGGCGGCCAGATGATGATTTGGAAACACAGAGCTTATGGTTTGTGTCTCTGTGGCTCTGGGCTTTTGTGTCATCAAGGCCAGAGGTCCATTGAGAGTCAATTGTTCAGTGTTGACAAGCTGAAGCATCCATCAGGAAGGTAAACATCTCTTTTCATTCAACACATCCATCTGTATACGTATATTCCCATTTCATGGGCTTTCTTTAGAAGTCCTTGAATCGGTCGACATCTGAAAATAGCTGCTCAAATGGAGTCTTTCAGAGTAGTATAAAAACCAAAGGTCATTGGAGTGCTTGTCGTCGGATGTGAGTGGGCTTTTTGTATGTTTTTTAAAAAGTTTCACAGATAAAAAGACCTTTTTGCTGGTAGCCAGGGAACATTCAAAATAACATCTGTGTGCTTGTGTTATGGAAGATTGTGAGCATTTGTAATCATAATGCGTACAGTCTACACAACAAAAGAACACTTAACTCATCTCAACCAGCTTTAATAAATGATCATGAAGTATGTTCAGGACAGACCTATGCTATGCCGTGAGACCACTAGTGAAAATGCTTATTTTTAATGCTTTTTGTTTCTTTTTTTTCTTCTTTCAGACAAGTAATGGTAATGACCCATGGGCAGTATTTGACAATAATGCATCTGGGGGATTTTCTAATAACTGGGCAGCTCAGCCAGAAGGCACAGAGACGGGAAAAACCAGCAGCAATGCATGGCATTCTGGAGGACAAGGGCATCCACAGGCCTACCAGGGTCCAGGTAACAAACCTATTTAGTCTAAACTATTGTTTTTTTTTTTTTAAACTACTTGAATTCAGTGCCATTGTCCACAACAATATTTGAAGCCCACCTAGCCGTAGTTTTGTTTTCAGATTGGTTTTACTCTTTGGAACCTCCTAGTTTTTGTAAATTACAGAATTAAAATTAAACTAATGAAATTTTGGACGTATTAGAATCTGAACATTCTTAGGTGATCCCACTTTTTTAAGCATATTAATTTCCATAACTCTTCCAGTTCATGATTTAGTTGGTGAGAATTAAGTATAACGATTTTTAAAAATATTCACAATTACTTACAATTACAAAAAAAAAAAAAAAAAAAACATTTTAGAGCTCGAAATGTTTACGAGAATAAAGTTGAAATGTTTCGAGAATAACGTCAAAATGCTTCGAGAATAACATCAAAATATTTTGAGAAGACGAAGTGTTTTGAGAATAACGTCGAAATGTTTTGAGAATAACGTTGAAATGTTTTGAGAATAACGTCGAAATAGAAGAATAATGTCAAAATGCTTTGAGAATAATGTCTAAATGTTATGAGAATAAAGTCAAAATACGAGAACAAAGTCGAAATGTTTTGAGAATAAAGTCGAAATACGAGAATAACGTTAAATTGTTTCGAGAATAACGTCGAAATATTACGAGAATAAAGTTAAATTGTTTAGAGAATAACGTCGAAATATTATGAGAATAAACAACAAAATGTTTTGAGAATAAAGTCGAAATACGAGAATAAAGTTGAAATGTTTAGAGAATAAAGTAAAAAAAAATTACGATAATAACATAGAAATATTACAAGAATAAAGTCAAAAAGTTTTGAGAATGAAGTCGAAATATTTTGAGAATAAAGCCGAAATATTACGACAATAAAGTCTAAATGTTTTTAGAATAAAATCTAAATGTTAAAAGAATAAAGTTGAAATTGTGAGGGGAAAAAAGTCGAAATATTACAAGTATAGTCAAAATATTAAAAGAATAAAAAGGTCAGAATTGCGAGATTGCAAAAAGGTCGAAATTGCTAGAAAAAAGTGAGAAAAATGTGAAATAACAAGTCGCAATTACCTTTTTTACATTTTGTTAATGGTGGAAACGGGCTTCCATACATTTTGACCTGATTTCTTTTTCATTTCTTTTTTTTCCGAAAATGCTGGTTACTGTTTTTGCATTGGAGACTAAAACTTACAGATTTTCCTCACTAAGAATAAAACAACCCAAAAAAATTATTTGTACGTTTTTTGGCTTAATGATTCATTATCAAACCTGAATCAATGGGATTTTTAAAGTCCTTATTCCGTAGTTGCCAATGTATAGAGGAGCCTTGAAAATGCATTGGTCAAAAAGTGTGGGAACCCCCTTTGTTATACATTGTAAGCAATAATTTGCAATGTTTTCATTCTATTAAATGCCTTACAATGCAGTTTGTCTTGTTGATTGTCTTAAATGGAAAACTGAACTCCACAGCCACAAGGCAAAAATACTTAACATAATGTTTATTCCTCACCAGGAGCTATTACATTCCTCTTTAAGGGTTTCAGTCCAGCATATTTAGAAAACAGGAAGGCTCTGGAGTTTGTGAGTAGCCAAAGTGCTGCATAATGTTACATGGATGTTCTTGGCAGATTTTTTTATGACCAAAACAAACTACAAGAGTGTAAGAATGCATTCGTAATAGAAAACAAGTATACTGCGCAGTATAATATTTCCTGGTATTTGTTTAAGTTGCACAGTATGCACTAATAAACCTAATATTTTATTTTTTAACTCTCAGTCAAGTCTTATAAAAGGCACACAAGATGAAGCTGATATTACTTTAGGTTCAACTGCGACACGGACATGGAAAGTCAGGCTTTTAGCGTAGTTGTATATGAAAGTATGAAAAAATATGAAAGTTGCTTTATGAGTAGTTGTGGAATATGTGGGCGTGGCTCAGTGATCTCATCTATGACTTTGAGTCATGTGTCTGGCTAAAGTTTGCCAGCAATGAAGTCATCTCTGGAAGATCGTCAGTTTTGGTCTGTTTTGGAGTAATAAGGGTCTGAAATTCACCATTTCCATCTGCTGTAAAACAACAGCTTCTACAAGTCTGTGTCCTATAAAGACAAGCAAAGCATGTGGATTTGTTTCAGAGATGTTTTCCCCTGAAAACTGATTTATTCCTTTAAGCAAGACGACTCTTTTACCGAATAACTCATGAACTCATAAAATTCCAGGAATTAAATATAGTTTCATTTTTTTCATGGAGCGCTTTCGCAATCAATTTAGTAGTTTAAAATGGAAGTGCATGAAGTGCACAAGAATGTGCAGAGGTGATATTTGTTGTCAGAAAGAAACTTAAAAGATTTATTTTACCATAACGAATAATCTTTTCCTTTTCTCTAAAGACATTTACCCCTACCCATGTCTTATTGATCTCTCAGGTAAACCATGAAATTCATGTAAGGACTTAAATGTGGTTTTAATAACAAGCTGCATGTGTTCAACAGTTGCCAGAAACTCACAGGAATGTGTGTGAGAGTGTTTTGTAGGGCTTTAGTTGCTGTGAATTTTGTTGTTTACTTAACACAGACGTGATTTGTGAGTATTTCCTCAAGTACAGGCATGTTATGTCGCAGGGGATTTATTAAAACCAAAACGTTTTTTTTGTTTTGTTTTGTTTTTTTTTTGCTAAATTGTCATGTTAAAAATGACTTGGAAACTGTTTAGCATTGCTTTTTTAATACTTTTCAAGTACCTTTTATGTACAGAACTTTGAATATTTATTATACAGTTATATATTACATACAGTCTATGTTCGAATTATGTGACCAGATTTTGCACAAATTACAGCTGTTATGCCCTATTAAAGCTTTATCAGAGGTTAGTTAGCATGCCTGATTTGTCCTGAGTGTGTTTGGATAACTAACACCTGGTTCTCACAGTGCTTTTTAGTTTGAAGTATGTCTGAAGTGTGTGTAATGACTGTTTTTAGGTGCAGAAGACGATGAGTGGGACGAGGAGTGGGATGACGTGAAGTCATCGGGTGGCTATGCTGAGTCTGAGGCTGGAGAGGGCGGGGCTATAAACAGAGGCGGAGCTCATGGTTCATCCATGAAAATTGCCCTCAACAAGTAAGTCAGATCACACCACACAGAGTGGCCATACACCCAAGCAGGAGTCACGTAACAATACACATAATAGAGACGTAATCAAGTTCATGTCCTCTTTCATGTGTTCTATCTAGATTCCAAAAATGTTTATTAATGTTATCATTTTATTTAGTTTTTATCATTTTATTTTTATGTCTGTTGTAAGCAGCATATTCTCTTTGCAGATTCCCTGGCTTCTCCAAATCAGGTCCTGAGCTGTACCTGCTGTCCAAACAGCCCGCCAAAGGAACCAAGTTGCCTATTTACGTAAGCCAATTTTAAAGTCTTAATTTGCTTTTCTGCAAATTAAAGGTAGGGTAGGCGACAGGGTTCCTATGGGGTTTTTGAAAAGTATGGAAAAAAAAGCAGAGTATGCAGGGTTCCCGCGGGTCCTTAAAAAGTCTTAAATTTAGATGTATCAAATTTAAGGTCATAAAAAGTCTTAAATTGTACAAGAAAGTCTTAATTATGATTAAGAGGTCTTAAATTTTAGGCACGGGAAGACCAGAATTGCGATACAGCTTGTGACGATTAAACTTCAAAAGGCTATGATTTCGTTAAATAAACATGAGCGCTGCACGTTCAAAGTCCGGTGTTGAGCTGCTTTGTGTACTGCCGGGGAAACACATGTCTGCTGTTCTAAATGCGCCATCTGCTGGCAGAGATTGAATGTGCATTTTCAATAAGCCTGTTGTTTTGAGCAGGGTATTCTTACAATACAGGAGGCTGTTCGCTTCAGGACCGCATTTCAAGGACCCTGTAGTTTTTTTTTTTGTTGTTGTTTTGTTTTGTTTTTTAAATGTATTTATTTGTCGTATGTATGCATTAACATCTCATACTATTTATTGCACTTGCTATTCAATTCTGTATATCATTTTTTAAGGAAATGTTATATGTAGCTGTTTAATTGTGTGCACTTAATTATTGTCCTAAACAACTCCTAATCCTAAGCTTACCCCTTGGTAACCTCTTGAAATATTTAACCTTATTTATTTTAATATATTCTAGACTTCAGTTCATTAGCCACAGCGCAGTGCTTCACGTCTGATGTGTGAGCCACTTAACAAAGTGCAGTAAACAGTAAAACAATTGCGGTACAAATTATTGTGTTTATTAGTACTTTAATAAGTATAAAATTAGTTTCCATGGATCTAGTCTTTGCGTCTGTTTGATATTTCTCTGTTGGAATGGATTTGCTAGACGGCACTGGTTTAAAAAAATAGGGTCCTAGAAATGTGGTCCTAGAACTGCAGCCTCCGGTATTGCAGGAACATAGTATTGGGGGAGTTTTTGTTCAGGCCAAAGTGAAAAGCAATCCATGTTTTAACCCTGCAAACATGCAGAGCTGTAAATGTGAACTGGTGGATCTTTAAGATAATTCATTACAAAAATAACATGTATTTGTATGTTTTTAATGAATATAATAAATTATTAATAATAATTGTTTAAAAATATAAGTAATACTTTTGACTCATCTGTTTTCTTAAAAATTGGTACTTTAAAGAAATGTGAAGTATATCATTCACTGTCAGAAAAAAAAGGTACAATTCTGTCGCTGGGGCAGTACCCTAAGATACAAAGTGAAAAGGTACATATATGTACTTTTTAAAATACTAATATGTACCTTTAAGGTACCAATATGTACACTCTAAAAACTGCAGGATTAAAAACAACCCACCGCTGGGTAAAATATGGACATAACCAGCAATTGGGTTGTTTTGACCCAGCGGTTGGGTTAAATGATTGTCAAATACAACTGAATGAATTCAAGGTGCACTTTTTCATTATGCAAAATGCAGGTTATTAGTGCTCTGGGTTTCTTCTTACCTTATTTTGGTATCACTGTATTACATAGCCTCCGGGACCAAAAATAAATCTTTAAATCTAAATGTATCTCTATTAATTCATGTGCATCCGTGGTGTCATTTTATTCATAGTAAGATAGCAGTGATGCACGAAGGAAATTAAAAAATAGTAATGCATAAGCATGCAAAAAAATTATGAATAGCATGTGAATAGTTTCTCAGTGACTGTACTGTGTACCAAACGTAAAGCTGAAAATAATGCTCTATGAACCATTTATGTTAAATATGGTCTGAAGGAATGGTCTGTGTAGGAACCCTGAGGAGATTTCAGAAAGGCTAGCAACAGCAAGCTAGCTTGGAATGCAAGATCACCACCTTCCCTGCGTAATCACTGCGTAATCACTGCGCAAAACCGCACCTTCCCCAAAACACACAAACGTGCACAGGCAAACCAGAGGTTAACCAGTGACACAATGTGAGATTGCGTTGGTGAAGGGTTGAATGCAACACTGTCAGATTACCTCATGATGAGACAACATTACAGTACAAAGCGCATAATATTACAGCAATAATCCCTTTCATTCTTGATGGAATACGCTGATGATGTATCATGTCTGTGCAAACAGGTATACAAATGCACATTTTGATTGGACCAGTGTTGGGTATAACAGTACAAATAACACAAGTTACATAATCAGATTACTTTTTAAAGTAACTAATAAAGTAGTGCATTACTTTAGTTTTTCAAACAAGTAACACAAGTTACTTTGTTTTCCTATTTATTCACTGACACCTATCCAGTCCCTGTTTTAAGAGAAATTGGCACTTCCTTCAGCATGAGGCTTAATTTCATTTTTGGTGTTACAGGGCCCTCACAGTTGCCAAAAAATATAACCTTTGGGTTTTTTTTTTTTTTAATTAAAAAACAAATAAACAAGCCCAGCCCAGGTGACAGAAGTAACGCAAAAGTAACATAATGCATTACTTTCCATTAAAAGTAACTAAGTAACGCAATTAGTTACTTTTCCATGGAGTAATGTAATATTGTAATACATTACTTTTAAAAGTAACTTTCCCCAACACTGGATTGGATGAACATTTTATGGTCCTACACCTTCTACAGATGATGTAAATACATATGAATATATTTAGACCACTTAAAGGAGTAGTTCACTTTTAGAACAAAAATTTACAGGTAATGTACTCACCCTGTTGTCATGACTTTCTTCAGTCGTAAAGAAATTAGATAAGACCCATATTCCTTTAACTTAGTGATTGCTGTTGGGATATGAAGAGACTTTAAACCAGCATACCCAAAATGTTTTTTTTTTTTTTTAACCAAATCACCCTACCCTGCCTTTAAGGCCTTAAAAAAAAGTCTTAAACCAGGGCAGAAAGTCTAAAATTAGGACGGCATTAATAAGGATGGCATTAAATGTTGCATGCACTGCAAAACAATTTTAACTTTCGCAGTCATTTACAATGCAAAGATCTAAATAGCCTTAAATCAAAATACATTTGCATGAAATGCAAAAGAAGATAGTGGACGTCTGAACCAAATTAAGTGAGTTGATGCTTAAAACAGGAACAAACATATGTCAGTGAGGTATGACAGTGTGATTTCTGTTTTAAAAAATAAAAAATGAAATCAAAATTGAAGTTTCTTGGCCTTATTAAAAATATGGTGAAAGGAGTCTGGTTTTGCTCTGTCACGCAAACTGCCACAGTGTGTGCACAGTCTGCTCCAGTCTAGAGACACGATGGTACAGAGCAGATGCGCAAATTAGCACAGACCACAAAATGTATCGAATCCGTTTGAATTGTACACAGAATGCTATATTTCATAATGATATAGATGAGATTAGGAGGAGAACTGGTTAGTCAAACAGCACTGACGAGTAACTACACATCGTCAGCATGATTATAATCACTGTTTTGCTTTAGTAAGAGTTTCATATTGAATATAAAGGGGTAATCTATGTGGCTGTTATAAACTGTCAAATGCGGCTTTACCAAACTCAACAGCTCTGGTCCAAGCTGTGATATAAATAAAACGCTATTCAAAAAAGCCTTCCTGTTAAAGTTGAAACTATGTTAACACATCAAATAACACTGCATGTTTCACTTCAGTGGACCTTTGTTGATTTTTCATTGGCAGATATAAAACAAGACTCAATGTATCTGTTGCATTAAGACTTTGCCATATACTAGAATAATCCTCATGGCTCCATAATAGGTTTTAAATGCTATATCATTTTAATACAATGTGAATGTGTGTGTATATATACTGTATTTCAGGGGGGAGAGGTTGGCCCAGTGTGGGCGTATCCAGACTATCAGCTGGACTGTGTTGTCGCCGACCCTAAAAAGGGCTCCAAAATGTACGGCCTCAAGAGTTACATTGAGTACCAGGTCACACCCACTGTAAGTACAGAAACCAACATGTTTGCATGAGCATTTCGATATTAATGAATGCAACTAATGTTGTTTCATGTCATCCAATGTTTTGCAGACCACAAACAAGCCTGTCAATCACAGATACAAGCACTTTGATTGGTTGTATGAAAGGCTTTTGGATAAATATGGGTCGGCGATTCCTATTCCCTGCCTGCCTGATAAACAGGTGACAGGTAAGCACTTTTTATTACATACTGTTTGATGTCAAAAAAGATTAAAATTGGAAATAGTATGAGGTTGATTAAGACTCCGCTTTTAGGTCGATTTGAGGAGGAATTTATAAAAATGCGCATGGAGAGGCTTCAGGGTTGGATGACGCGAATGTGCCGGCATCCGGTTATCTCCAGCAGTGAAGTCTTCCAGCTGTTTCTCTCCTACAAAGATGAGAAGGTAAAGTGTATTAGTACTAAATACAGTTGAGTCAAAAGTTTATGCACACCTTTCAGAATATGCAAAATGTTAATTGTTACCAAAATAAGAGGGATCATAGATAATGCATGTTATTTTTTTTTAGTTAGTACTGACCTGAATAAAATATTTCACATAAAAAACGTTTACATATAGTCCACCAGTGCAAATAATAGTTTAATTGATAAAAATGACTTTGTTCAAAAGTTTACATACCCTTGATTCTTAATACTGTATTTTTACCTGAATGATTCACAGTTGTTTTGAGACAAATCCTTTAGGTCCCACAAATGTGTTGTTTTTTTCAGCACTGTATGATTTTGAGGTCCATCTTTTCACACTGAGGACAACTGAGAGACTCATATGCAACTATTACAGAAGGTTCAAACGCTCTCTGATGCTTCAGAAGGATAAATGATACATTAAGAGCCCGGGGTGAAAACTTTTGAACAGAATGAAGATGTGTGCATTTTTCTTATTTTGCCTAAATATCCATGTAGTACTGCCCTTCAGAAGCTACAGAAGATACTTGCATGTTTCCCAGAAGACAAATTAAGTTAAATTTATCCTGATCTTTAAATTTAAAAGTTTTCACCCCCTGGCTCTTAATTCATCGTTTTTCCTTCAGGAGCATCAGTGAGCATTTGAACCTTCTGTAATAGTTGCATATGAGTCCCTCAGTTGTCCTCAGTGTGAAAAGATGGATCTCAAAATCATTCAGTGATTGTTGGAAAGGATTCAAATACACAAAAATGTAGAAAAAACAAAGAATTTGTGGGACATGAAGGATTTTCTGAAGAACAGCAGGCAGATTAACTGTTAAGGACAAACAAGTGACTCATAAACAACCATCACTAAAAAAAAAAAAAACAGCTGTGGTAAAAAGAAAAACGTAAACGTCTTTTATGTGAAAAATCTTGGTTGGAACTAAATAAAAAATAACTTGCATTTTGTACGATCCCTCCTATTTTGGTAAAATCATTAACATTTTGCAGATTCTGTAAGGTGTATTTAAACTTGTGACCTCAAATGTAAATATATAGTTGTTGATTTATTAGTTTTCCTTCTGCCCCTTTTTATCTTCCACCTAAACATGCAGCAAAATGCTGTAGGTTTTTAGACATAGTCTTTGTTTTTCTTATTGTAAATCTGTATTACAGGACTGGAAAATGGGAAAGAGAAAAGCAGAGAAAGACGAGACAGTCGGAGCCATGATTTTCTCCACAATAGAGCCTGAGGGCTTGCCAGACCTGGATGTGATTGAAGTGTAAGTCCTACAGCCCACCTCAGCCCAAATCTAGTTCAAGTTGGTTATTACCTGGATTTATTGTAAGCTCAACCAACTCAAGTTAATATGATCAGCCAGGAACTTATTTGTAGCTGGTCAAAGATGGGTTGCCATCTAATAATAAGGAAGCTCTTGTTGATGGAAGTTCATCTGTGTTGTCTTGTTACCTTCAGAGAGCAGAAGTGCGAGCAGTTCAACCGTTTCACCAGGGCGATGGATGACGGTGTGAAAGACTTGCTGACAATAGGAAATGAACACTGGAAACGCTGCACAGGCCGTGAGTATCAATCTTTAGGATACTCAAAGTTGCACTCCATAAGAATATACATGAATATATTTATAGAAATATGTTTTTTGATTTGTAAATCAGCATATTCAGATCTCTGAAGGATCATGTGACATTGAAGACTGGAGTAATGATGCTGAAAAATCTAGCTTTAAATAAATTTTTAAATGTATTATGAGCAAGATGTGCCTGTTTGTGAGATTTTGTAACTCAGAAATGGGCTCATATTTCACTGTCCAACTTTCAAAAACAAAATTTGACTGCAGTGCATTGTGATTTGATGAAAAAAAAAAAAATCAACAAATTAAATATCACACTTCAAGTTTTAAGAGTATTAAGTTGACTAGTCTTATTTCTTGTTTTCCTCAGCCCTTCCAAAGGAATATCAACGGATTGGCAAAGCTTTCCAAAACCTGTCGTCAGTGTTCATCAGCAGTGGATATGAAGGTATCAGAAACTATTTGGTTCCTCTTACTAAAGAAAATTAATGAGGTAAAAATGTATTGTTCTCTTTTTACCATCTGGTCTAGTTCTGAGAAACTTTATTAAGCATTTTCTTGTTCCTTTTTCACTCACCTCACTTGAGATTTGACCAGCAGTCTTTGCGTTATATGTTTAACCATTAGTATTTTGGTTATCTTGAATGTTTGGCTTTGTTTGACTCAAAGGAGAGGCTACGCTCACAGACGCGCTGACGGCAGCAGGAAAGACCTACGAGGAAATTGCTCAGATGGTGGCGGAGCAGGTATTAAAAAAAACATTAGATAAAACACTCTAGAACGTGTCAGTTCTCACTTATATAAGGAAGTTATGTCTCTCACAGCCTCTAAAGTTATGGGAGAAGTATAACTATTTGTGCATTAAACATCCTTATATATATTAATTTCTTTTACCAATTAAAACTTGAGGGTCAGTTTTATTTTTTTTTTTTTTCAATATTTCTAAAAGTATTTTATGCTCGTCAAGGCTGCATTTATTGGATATAATTTGGACAAGTCTTCTTTTCAACGTTGCTCCAGTTTATTGAGGTTTGTGGCCATTTGCTTATGCACAGCTTTCACCACAGCAGTCAGGATGAGCTCTGGACTTTGACTGGGCTATTGCAACACCTTGATTCTTTTCTTTTCAGCCATTCTGTTGTAGGATTGCTGGTGTGCATGGGATCATTGTCCTGTTGCATGACCCAATTTTGGCCCAACTTTAGATATCGGACAGTTGCCCTTGCATTTGACTCTAGAATACTTTGATATACTGAGGAGTTCATGGCCAACTCGGTGACTGTGAGGTGCCCAGGTCCTGTGGCTACAAAACAAGCCCAAAATGATCAGCCCTCCTCCAGCATGAGGTGTTTGTGCTGATATGCTCTTTAGGTTTTCACCAAACTTGGCGCTGTGCATTATGGCCAAACATCTCCAGTGTGGTCTCATCTGTTCAAAGGACATTGTTCTAGAAGACTTGTGTTTCATTCAGATGCAACTTTGCAGACCTAAACTGTGCTGCAGTGTTTTTTTTTTTTTTTAAATAGAAGATGCTTTCTTCTGCCAAGCCTTCCAAACATGCCATTTTTGTCTCATATTTTTCCAATGGTATTGTCATGAACTTTATCGTTTAACCTGTTAACTGAGGCCTGTAGAGTCTGAGGTGTAGTTCTTGGGTTGTCTGCTATTTCTCTGAGCTTTACACGGTCTGATCTTGGGGTGAATTTTCTGGGACATCCACTCCTGGAAGGAGAGGTGTCTGTTTTAAATGTCTTCCACTTGTGAATAACCTTCAAATTTTTTTTTTTTTTTTGGAAACTTTGATACTTTTTCAGGATTATTTGGTGGAAAAAACATTAAAAAAAGAACAGCATTTAATTAAAATAAAAATCTTAATTCTATTTAAAATACAAATATACAGTACAATTTTTTTCCTTTCTTTGTTTGAAAAAAAACAAATACTTTTATTCAGCAAGTGTGTGTTAAATTGATAAACAAAAATTGATAGTAAAGATTTCTATTTTGAATAAATGCTGTTCTTTTTAACTTTTCATTCATCAAAGAATCTGGGAAGAAGTATCACAGGTTCCAAAAAAATATTAAGCAGCAAAACTGTTTACAACATTGATGATAAATCAGCATATTGGAATCATTTCTGAAGGATCATGTGACACTAAAGACTGGAGTAATGGCTGATGAAAATTCAGCTTTACATCACAGCAATAAATTATATTTTATGGAATATTAAAATGGAAAACTGATACTTTAAATTGCAATATTTTTTTTAGAATATTACTATTTTCTGTATTTTAAATCAAACAAATAGTACTTTGAGCATAAAAGACTTCTTTAAAAACATTTAATATCTTACTGATAGCAAACATTTGAACGGCATTTTAAAATGTAAATTACTTATGTGATTGTAAAACTGATTTTTAGCATCATTACTCGTTACAGTTTTCAGTGTCACATGATCCTTCAGAAATCATTCTTCTCATGAAATATTTCTTATCAATGTCAGAAATTGTAATGCACTATAATATTTTTGTGGAAACACTGATACATTTTCTCCAGTATTCTCTGATGAATATAAAGATAAAAAAAACATCAGTTACTATAAATAGAAATCTTTTTGTACATTGGCAATTTCCTTTACTTTCACTGATAAAAAGTATTTATTTTAAAAATAAGTTGTACTGATCCCAAACTTTTGAATAGTAATGCATGTAATGTCATTATCACAAATTAAACCCTAAAAGAGCGTATAGGTGGGAGGAGGCTGTAGTCATGTGATTCACATTCATTCAGCCTTGTGTTATTCAACATCCTTGTCATTGAAACATACAATGAATGAAAACCTGGTTGTTGTTTGGCCTCCAAACTGTGATCGTTGAAGGTATTTGTCTGGTAAGTGGTCCTGTGTCACCAGTGTAGCCTTGGATAGTTTTAGAGCTCTGTTAACCCTTCATGTCATCTAGCAGTGAAACAGAATGTCTTTTAAAGATATTAAGATTCAAAATGCAACATACTACCTGTAGTGTATTAGTGTTTACACTATGAATATGCGCTTCTGACTACCTCTCAATGTGATCGGACCATAAAATATTTTAAAGGGGTCATCGGATGCAAAGTTCACTTTTACATGTTGTTTGAACATTAATGTGTGTTGGCAGTGTATGTACAAATCTGCCCTGTAATGATAAAAATACAAGCACTGTTTTTTTTTAATTAATCTGTAAAAATAATATCCCCTTTTTCAAATCGAGCCGTTCTCAGATGCCTGTCGTTGTGGCGTCACACCCACAGAGGCTGCTCCCATGGTAGTTGATTGACATGAGCATCTTACCTCAGATCCGCCTTAAATCAGCTGTAACGATCCGACCTCCATTGTTTCGATGCTGGAGCAGGGATGTAAGTTAGACAAGAATATCTCCGATTGAGGTGTTGTGTTGCTGGATGTAATAATGAACATAGTGGTCGTCATTTACTCCCGACATCTGAGCTGCTGAAGATGCAGTGGATTGTGTTTGTTTGTGAAGGGAATGCGCCTCCCGATCTACATATATCTGTCTGTGTTCGTGCAAATCATTCGTGATCCAGCTTCACTTACAGCAGAAGTGAGTATAAGGGTTTTTTTTATGAATCTTTGTGATTGCCTTTCCTAATAACGTGCTAGTTAGCAAGTTTAGCGGCTAAACGCATTAAATGCGGCTAAAGTAAACAGGCTCGTCAATCCACAGAGAGAAGAGAGGGGCGGGGCGAGCAAAGCTCATTTGCATTTAAAGAAACAATCCTTCAGAATGGGATGATTTTTGCAGAGCTGATTTTGACAAGGTAAAAGGGTGTTGTTTTACACTACCATTGACTACCATTGAATTTTTAACCAAAGTATATTATAGACTTTTCATTAAGACCCTAAAGAATCATATCAACTTGTGGAAAATGGGCATCCGATGACCCCTTTAATCCTTTTTTTTACACTCTTAAATGCTGCATATGATTGGATCAAACAAGTGTAAACGGAGTCAAACTGAAGTTACAGACCAATGTTTTTGCTGATTTACATGAATTTAATTTAATTATATTTAATTCCAATTTTAGCGTTAAAATAGTTATAACCACACTGTTGCTGTTGTCCAGTCAGATCAGAGGACTGGCACTAAATACGTGTTGTTTAATGATTAATTGCATCCAGTTGTAAGGGAACTAATTTGTTTTAGTTTGCTATTTTCTCCAGCCATTAATGGCCAACTGAATTCTGATTCTTGTCTACAAGTGAGAGCGCTTCCGTCCGTGCGTACGCATGCATATGTGTGCGAGTGACATAAATGTTACGTGGGTGCTTGAATGAAGTGATTCTGGGTGTGTTTGTGCACCATCTGATTTAATCATTCCGTTTTACCTCCGTTTTGCCTTTCTCTCTCCAGCCCAAGAAAGACCTTCACTTCCTCATGGAAACTAACAATGAGTACAAAGGTCTGCTGGGATGCTTTCCTGACACTATTGGAGTTCACAAGGTAAACAAGAAAGGGCTACTACTCGGACTAGCAGTCCTAAAGTCACCTTTTTAGGCAGCTCACTGTGTTTGAACAGAGCTGTGAAGTATATACAAAGATATGAAAATTGGATAATTGAGTTGGCTGAATGCATTTCTTTCACACAGGCTGCCATAGAGAAGGTAAAGGAAGCAGATAAACTGGTGGCTGCCGGTAAAATCACCACTTCAGACAAGGTCAACATGTCTAAACATGCAAGCACCATGTCATACGCTTTGCAAGGTATTGCGACCTACTTACGGCGACCCCAAAACCACCTTTAGAAATATGACAAATGTCATAATTACACTAAGTCTTACATGATGTTAACACAACATTTGATACTGGAAACATAACTATAATTTTCAAGACCCAATGAACACAAACTAAGTACAGGGTTCCCACAGGGCTGGAAAACTTGGAAATGTCAGAGGGTTTTTTTGTGGAAAAGTAGAAAATGCATGAAACAGTGAAAAATGCAATGCAATCACAACTTTCTTTCTTTCCTGTACTATTTTTCTGTATCATATTGTTTTATTTGATTTAATTTAATTACACTGCACAAGACTGTAAAATAGGATTTATTATACTGTGTTTTACTGTTAATATACACTGCCGTTCAGTCGGGATCAGTAGGATTTTGAATGTTTTTTAAAGAAATTTCTTATGCACATCAAAGTTCCATTTACTGATCAAAAATACAGAAAAAATGTAATATTATGAAATATTTTTGCAATTTAAAATAAGTTTTCTATTTTAATAGACTTTAAAATATTATTTATTTCTGAGATGCAAAGCTGATGCTTTTCAGCATCATTGCTCCAGTCTTCAGTGTCACATGATCCTTCAGAAATCATTCTAATATGCTGATTTATCAATGTTGGAAACATTTGTGCTGCGTAATATTTTTTTGGAAACCTGTGATACTTTGATGAATAAAAAGTAAAAAAGAACAGCATTTATTCAAAATAGTAAAGACTTATATTGTTAGAAAAGATTTCTTTCACGTTTTACCAATTTAACACATCCTTGCTGAATAAAAGTATTATTTCTTTTCAAAGAAAGAAAGTAAAAATTTTATTTGGAGTAATGATGCTGAAAATTCAGCTTTGCACCTCAGTAATAAATTCAGTTTTTAAGTATATTACAATAGAAAACCACAATTTTAAATTGCAATAATATTTTACAATATTACAGTTTTTTTCTCTATTTTTAATCAAATAAAAGGAGCCTTGAAGAGCAGAAAAGACTTATTTAAAAACATAAAACATCTCACTGATGCCAAACTTCTGAATGGCAGTACATGTTTAATTGTAATATTTGAGTTTACAATTAAGTTATTTTTACTGTAAAAAAAAATAAAAAATAAAATAAAAAAATTATATATATATATATATATATATATATATATATATATGTAATATATAATTCAGATATTTTAAGATTTATTCCTGTGACACAAAGCTGAATTTTCGGCATCATTACTCAAGTCTTCAGTGTTACACGATCCTTCACAAAGTCATATATATTGTTGTTGCTTAAGAAACATTTTTCTTCTTCTTATTATTATTATTATTATAAAAATGTTATTATAATATTATGTTGAAAAATGTTTCGCTGCTTAATATTTTTACCATGATACATTTTTTTCAGGATTCTTTAATGAATAGAAAGTTCAAAACAACAGAACAACGAAACATTTATTGGAAAAGGAAATCTTTTGTAACATTATAAGTGCCCTACTGTCACATCTTGTTAATTTAAAACATCCTTGCTGAAAGTATTCATTTCTACCAAAAATATTCTTCAGTGCTTTTTTTTTTTCTGCTGTAATTTGTCAATGTTGAGATTTAATTTTATTTTTCAGTTTATAATAATTTAATTGAACAAAAAGAAAAATCCTGTCAATTCAAAATTTTGAATTTGACACATTCTATCCTCTACACAGCGGAGATGAACCACTTCCATAGCAACCGTATCTATGACTACAACAGGGTGATGCAGCAGTACCTGGAGCAGCAAGTCAAATTCTATGAGATGGTAAAGTGTCTAAACAACAGTAAAATTCCATAATTATTTGAGATGTTAAACCATTACAACATGTTCGTGTTTTGCAGATTGCAGAGAAACTACGACACGCTCACAGTCAATTCACTACCATGTAACGGCGGAGCGACCGTCCCGGAAACTGCCCTACTCGTTCTCTCTGTTCCTCTTATGTGATTATTCTCGTTCTGTTTTTCTATTCATGTTATTCGTGTCATGATGTCAGTGCCATAAATATATCCTGTCGATCTCAGGCCAAAGATAGCGTCGATCCGTGGCCAAGCTCAAGTGTTTTTAAAAAGCAGCTACAGATTGTGTCTAAAATATCAGATTATATGGGGGCTTTAATGATTATAATTATGTAGTTGTTGATCTGAATGTTCCAAGTTCTGTTGATTTATAAATATGAAAGATGCCTAGAGAGATGTAACATTACGTACTTTTATACAAGTGTCCTAAACATATTCTGGTGCATACATGAGGCCAAGACAAGTTCAACTGTGCCTTGTTTTGTAGAGACCCTGCAAAAAAACAAACAAACATGCTTTTTATCCACCGCACTTTACTGTGGCATCATCCTGTTTATGTTTGGTCACGGCCAAAACAACCCCACTCGTTTTCATTGGAGGCTTCTGGAGATGATAACAGGAGGGCTGGTCCTTTTTCCCCATAAGAGACATTTTGATGTTATTTTTCTCTCTCCCCAAAGCCAAATTACAAACACATATTGTGCTCAGCTTGATATTTCCACCTCAGTGCAATTATCACCAATTTCCTATTCTGTACAAATGAAATTATACTCCATCTGATGCATGTTCATATATTTTTTATGTATAGCAGTGTTTGCAAGTCTTTTGCACACAGAATGACAAACCGATTGAGATTATGATTTAATAAATAATGATTTGTATGCTATGCAGTGGATTTTTTTTCTGAATGTGATGGAGGCTGTCTCAAAACCTCGCAAGCTGCCTACCTAGTTGGCGACTATGCTTCATTAGAGTTGCTTTAGTTAAAAAAGATGTTTTGTTAATAGCAAGTTGGCTCTCAAGGTTTTAAAAACAGAGAGCCCTGTGAGTCAGCTGTGTGTTTATGGAGAATATGAATGAGGTTGTCTCAAAAGATGTGTTGTTTTATGTCTGAATGTGCTTTACAAACCACTAAGAGCAATGTTTTGTGTGATTTTTGTCACAATTTAGATTAGAAACCATTTCCAAGGTAAATAAAACAAAAATACTTATTTCAAATAACCACTTCATGAAAGGTTGTAACATTTCCTGTTTATTTCAGTTACTTTTGGCATAAACTTTAATGCATTTTAACTATATATATATATATATATATATGTTGTTGGAAACAGTTCTTCATGCTACAGTGTTTTTGGCTTCGGTTTTTGGGCTTTTTTTTTTTTTTTGAGGCCTACAGTCCCTTTGATAAGAGGGCTTTTTACCCCAAATGCTATTTGTTTACTTCTTTACCACTGATTTAACATCACTAAAAATCACAAAATTATTTTTCCCTTGAAGTTCTTGTGATAATGTTAGGGATTCTACGTAATTTTGCTATATTTTAAAAATATATTTTTAAATTTCTAATTATCTTTTATAAAATGATGTACTACCATTAAAAAGTTTGGGATCAGTAAGAATTTTTTTTTTTTTAATTAATACTGATTTCTGAAGGATCATGTGAAATTGAAGCTGCTGAAAATTTGGCTTTGCATCAAAGAAATAAATTACATCTTTTAAATATTAAACTAGAAAACAGTTGTTTTAAATTTTAATACTTAAGATGTTTTTACAGTATTTTGATCAAATAAATGTATCCTTGGTGAGCAGAAAAAACTTTAAAAAACATTCAATTATCTTACCAACCCCAAAGATTATTTGATTAAATGCAGTAAAGTATCATTAATCATGTACTTTTGTAATGATCCCATTAATCAGGAAAATAGTGGTAAACATGTTTAAGAAAGTGCTGTGGGATGTCATGTAGTTTTTAAGAAGAAAAAATAAATGAAAAGGGTTTTTGGTCCCCTTGTACCCTACAGAAACTAAATCTACTGTTAGTTCACATTTATAAAATAAGTCAACAAAACGTTTATTTAAATCTTAAAGCCATGGGTATAGAAAATATAGGCATGTAATACACATTTGACTCACGGAATGGCAAACAGTGGCTGTCTCAGCAGCAGTCCTTCTCTAGTCTTTGGTTTAACTGCCTCCTTGCAAACATTCAATCCATACAGATTTTCACCATGGAAGAATCCATCTGACCTGTGTCGCTGTGGCTTTGAGAACTGTAATTGGCTGGTTGACGTATGGGCCTGAGCTCATTGGTTGGGCCTGATTCAGGGCGACAGATGCTGTCGGAAGGTTTTGGGTCGGATCATCATGCTGACCTTCCTCAGAGAGTAATAATCCGAATCTTTCCAGGTGTACCACACGATACCGTCCGGACCTAGAGGGTTTTTCCCCTTCAGAGAGTAGCGGCCGCCCTGTTCATCAGCATAACAACTTCACTTAGACATCGGCAGAGATCCTTTACTTTCTGATTTTTTCTTGCATTTATTCTTGCAGACAAAGTGTATGTATTTATTGATGAAGATGATTAGACAATCTATTATGATCAGCATGTTTTTCTAAATTAAAGTTCATTTTGGTATTTTGTAAGGTTAAAAATGTGTAGTTGATGTAACAGTGGTGGATTTAAATGACAACATTATTATTATTTTATGAAATATTATTAAATGATTCTGCATTTGACAGAATATTATTTATTTATTAAATTATGATGATGATAATGATTATAATTATTTTATAAAATATTAGGTTATTCTGCATTTGGCAGAATATTATTTATTTATTCTTATTATTATTTTATAAAATATTAAATTATTCTGCATTTGGCAGAATATTATTTATTTATTCTTATTATTATTTTATAAAATATTAAATTATTCTGCATTCAGCAGAATATTATTATTTATTAAATTATGATATGATGACTATTATTATTATTCTATAAAATATTAAATTATTCTGCATTTGGCAGAATATTATTTATTATTGTTGTTTTATAAAATATAAAATTATTCTGCATTTGGCAGAATATTATTTATATATACATATATTAATTATTATTATTATTATTGTTATTTTATAAAATATTAAATTATGCTGCATTTGGCGGAATATCATTTATTTATTATTGTTGTTATTTTATAAAAAAAATATTAATTTATTCTGCATTTGGCAGAATATTATTTATTTATTATTATTATTATTATTATTGTTGTTGTTATTATTTTATAAAATATTAAATTATTCTGCATTTGGAAGAATATTATTTATTTATTTTATTTATTTTTTAAATGATGCTGATTATTATTATTATTATTAATTACTATATAGGCAAACCAGGGGTTCAGTGCCTTACTCAAAGACAAGAGTAACAGCTCTCTAACTACATTAAATTAAAATAAATAAATAAATAAATAAATAAAACATTTTAAGAACATGCTAAAATATTACAAACTTGCAGGTTAATCAACAATTTATGAAAGATTTAAATTACATTTATATTTTTAAATGAAATGTATATATTAAATTATTACTGTTGTTATTATTATGATATAAAATGTTATTAAATTATTCTTCATTTAGCAGAATTTGTAATAATTGTTTATTTATTATTATTATCATTTAGCAGATTTTTAAAAATATTTATTCATATTAATATATATTAAAAAATATATTTATTTAAATAAAAAAAAATTAAGAACATGCTAAAAAATAACACACTTGAAGTTTAAATGACAATTTATAAGAGATTATTTTATATATTAAATTATTATTATTATGCTATAAAATATTATTATTTACAGTTTACTTTTTTTTTCTTACTACATAGGCAAACCTTACTCAAAAACAACAGTAACAGCCATGATTCAACACTTCTGGGGCTTAAACCAACAACCTTTGTGTCCATAACCAACAGGCCACATCATACCTTGTAGTATATGCCATTGAGGTTTGCGTAGAAACACTGGTTGTACCACCAGCCAGCGTGGGAGATCTCAGCACAGATGTTGCCCGTATCAGGTGTGCTGAAGCTCTGCTTGTCATGGTACCAGCTGAAAGAGTCCTCCACTGTCCCACTGAAGCCCGACACATGCAGACGGTACTGAGTGCTCTCGTCCTCCACACTGCAAATGCAAAGACACATGCTGATTTTCACACAAACACAATGCTGACAGTTCATCAAGGGTTTGAAGTGTGTTACAAGGCCAGATGTTTAATCACATCCATTTGAAGTCTTTCCAGTCAGTCAGTGATGGATGTGCCTCACCTGAAACTCTGATAAACAGCGTGTTTGTGTTTCCCGCTCCAGTCCTCCAGGTTGATACGGAGCGTATAGTCTCCCTGACTGGTCAGGTCATGGATGTGTTCATTTCCCAACCAGTATTCGGTGTGCAGGTCTCCAAATCCTTCTTTATACTCCTTCCAGCTGCGGTCAAAGTTCACGGAGCCATCTTGTCTGCGCTGAATCACAGTCCAGCCGCCACCTGAGACGTACATTATGCATGGGCTCGAATTATGACTGTGTTTTTATTAGACAGGTAATGTAAAAAGAGTATACATTCAAGCATTCAACAATCAAATCTCTTTTTATGAGTTTAATGCACATGCCAAGTCATTTGGTTTTCATCTTATGACCACCGCAATTATACTTATGGTCAGGAAGTGTTTTGTAGGTCATCAAAATGATATTTGCACATCCTATTTTAAGCCTCTGAAGGTTCCTCATTCGCCCCAATGGTGCAATTTCAGCACAAAACTGAAGTCTTATTAGACATAAAAGAGAAGTAATTTAGTTGTTCATTATCAGTGTCTTTTGCTATGGTTTTGAACGTCCCTACATATTCCTATAAACTATATAAAAATAACCCAATGATTCATCCGCAGCAAATTTCCAGCAAAAGCTTTCAACAGAGGACAGTAGGGCTCAACAAGAAGCACATTCAAATGTGTACTGCCAACATTTTCACTGGCCCTAAAATAAATATAATAAAATAAAATAAAGGATAAAGTTAAGGATGTTCAGATGAGATACTTTCACTGCCAACATTTTTACTGGCAAAATAAAATAAAATAAAGTAAAGTAAAGTAAAGTAAAGTAAAGTAAAGTAAAGTAAAGTAAAGTAAAGTAAAATAAAATAAAATAAAATAAAATAAAATAAAATAAAATAAAATTAAATTAAATTAAATTAAATAAAGGACATTCAGATGTGTGCTTTCACTGCCAACATTTTTACTGACCCAAATAAAATAAAATAAAATAAAATAAAATAAAATAACGTTAAGGATATTCAGATGTGTACTTTCACTGCCAACATTTTTACTGGCCCAAAATAAAATAAAATAAAGTAAAGTAAAGTAAAGTAAAGTAAAGTAAAGTAAAGTAAAGTAAAATAAAATAATATAAAATAAAATAAAATAAAATAAAGGATATTCAGATCTGTGCTTTCACTGCCAACATTTTTACTGACCCAAAATAAAATAAAATAAAATAAAATAAAATAAAAACATTTTAATTAATTATAGTTAAAGATGTTTAGATGTGTATTTTAACTGCCAAAATTTTCACTGGCTTTTATTTAATTAAAATAAAAATAATTAGATCAGACTTTCAAGGCGCAAAAACACTACATTTCAGTTCACACATTTCAGGACCCAACAAGACCATCAACTGCCCCTAAACACCAAACCCATCCTGGACAGTCATTACTTCATGTGTGGTGTGGTTTCTTACCATCTATGTCCATATCACAGTAGACTTCCACAGGCATTGCCCCTAGTGAGGGCACCACGGTGTAGATCCCAGAGCGACGTACCCCATTATAGTAGATGGAGGCACAGTCGATGGGGCAGTTCCTGACATGCTGCACCTCTGGAGTAAAAACACATACAACTACCTTAACTACTACTACTAATTACTATAAAAAAACTTTTATAAAGGGTAAGTCATTTTAGCTCTCATTAAACAATATGAGATGAAGAGGTCATATGTGTGGCTTTCTTATAAACTGTGCTATGATTTGTCACCCTCTGTTGGTTCAGCCCAGTAAATGCCCATAGTTCCACACTGGCTATACAGACTTAAAGGCACAGTTCACCCAAAAATGAACATTCAGCCATCATTCTCATTACCCATAAGACTTTGGTTAAACTTAGAAACCCATATTAAGATATGTTCATGAAACTCTGAGCTTTCCTAAATTAAATGTATGTCAATCATATGTCTTCCTAAGACTTAAAGGGATAGTTCACCCAAAAATGAAAATTCTGTCATTAATTACTGACCCTCATTTTGTTCCAATCCCGCAAGACCTTGATTATAAGGCTTTCTGACCCTGCATAAACAACAACACAACTACCACATTCAGGCCCAGAAAGTAAGGACGTCGTTAAAACAGTCCATATGACTTCGGTAAGTCAACCATAATTTTATGAAGCTACGAGAATTTTTATTTATTTTAACATTACGTTGAACCACTGACGTCACATGGACTATTTTGTCCTTACTACCTTTCTGGGCCTTGAATGTAGTAGTTGTGTTGCCGTCCATGCAGGGATTTTATAAAAAATATCTTAACTTGTGTTCCAAAGATAAACGAAGGTCTTACGGGTATGGAACAACATGAGAGTGAGTAATTAATGACAGAATTTTCATTTTTGGGTAAACTATCCTATTGGCTGTGTATACAATAAATTGTGTTTAAAAAAAATAAATAACTAAATATTAAATGTTTTTAAAATAAATAACATTTTAATTAAAAAAATTATTTAAAAAACAATTTAAAATAATTGATAATAATTATTTAATTAATAATTTAAAAAACACATTTTAAAAATAAATAAATAAATGAAATATTATATTTAAATTAATTATAGTAAATATATACATACATTATCAGTCAAAGGTTTATGAACAGTAAGATTTTTTAGGTTTTTTAAAGAAGTCTCTTCTGCTCACCAAGTCTACATTTCTTTCATCAAAAACAGTTACATTTTGAAATATTTTTACTATTTAAAATAACCAATTTCTATTAGAATATATTTTAAAATGTAATTTATTCCTGTGATTTCAAAGCTAAATTTTTAGCATCATTTTGATCAATTTATCAGTTGTTTTAAATAGTAAAAATATTTCAAAATTGTATTGTTTTTGCTGTACTTTGGATCAAATAAATGCAGGTTTGGTGAGCAAAAAAGAGACTTAAAAATCTAAAAAAAAAAAAAATCTTATTGTTCAAAAACTTTTGACTGGTAGTGTATGCATAGAGAAACATCTCAGGTTTTATTAAAAATAACTTAATTCGTGTTTTGAAGATTACTCCAAGTATTTGAGTAAAAAATATAACAAAAATTTGAGTAAAAAAATATTCATTTTTGGGTAAACCCTTTAAAAAACCACAAGAACATTGTCATGATGGAAAAAAAAACACTATCCCTGGTCATATAAAAAATGTTTGTCTGAGAACTTGGCCTACCGGGATGCAGGGCTTCCTGTGCACTGAGCATTGGGCTGGTGCGGACTATGTTGATCATGCAGCCTGGATTACGTCTGACTTTTTCCACCAGCAGGGAAAGGTTCTGTATCTGGGCCTGGAGGTCATAGATCAATGAGCCCTGGATGTGCAACAAGGTCGTGGCCTCGGCATAATGATCCTCCAGCTCATGCAAGCGCTGCTCAATAGATGAATTATTGCGGTTCTTCTCTTCACTCTGTGAAAGGCCAAATAGACAAACATCACGACTCCCAATCAAAAAAGTGACGAGAAGAACAATTCCCGTTACCTTCTGCAAAATGAGATCTTCTCAAGTGGCTGCAGTGCATTGTGTGTGTTTGCGTAAAAGGCCAGGAGAGGGAGAGGCAGACAGAATCTGTCCGTGTGAATCATCCCCTCGTTTAACAGCATGAAGAGCTTAAGGGTGCGTACTAATGAAGGCACGTGGAGAGCGGTAAGGACTCTGGTGTTAATCTCGTTAGCCCTCAGGTCAAGGAGACTTTAGGCTGAAAACCATCAAGCCAAATTGGTCAGAGCAACAAGGAATATACAGAAGCACTAGATGGGAACACTTACTGTATAACAAAGCACTAGTGATGGCATCAGACGGTAATACTTTTGTACTGTGTACCATGGTATTTAATGATTATGATATACCATGATATTTACATAGTACTCCAATGTAAAATACTTTGAATAATACTATAGTACCACCCTTACAAAAAAAGTAAACAAGTCATGCTAAATGTCAAATCCTAGTCCATAGTATGTTACTGCAGTATAAAACATTGTATTATTATTTTACATCATGTTTGTCATGTCAACAAACCATGGTATTACCATAGTAAATGTATATAAACCATGGTACTAACATCATAACATATCATGGTATTTAAAAAAAAAAAAAAAATTATATTATGATATCATGCCCAAAAAAACTTATGTAGCTTATATAAACTTATGTAAATAGGTATATGTAATATAGTATTATATGTTAAAAAATGGCAAATAGCTGAGTTGTTTCGGCTCTTTCATGTCTAGCACTGGAACATCTGATTACTTATACTAAGGCGGTTTGTCCTAAATTGCCCTATCTCTCATATTTAGCATCGAAAAGTCTGAATCAGTCTAAGGAATCATTCCGTCCTAAACGGCCCTCTCTCTCATAAGTACTGTCAGAAATTTGAATCATTCTATTGAATCGATTCGTTCTAAACGGCCCTCTCTCTCATAAGTAGCTTCGAAAATTCGAATCATTCTACTGAATCGGTTCGTCCTAAACGGCCCTCTCTATCATAAGTAGTGTCGGAAATTTGAATCATTCTACTGAATTGGTTCGTCCTAAACGGTCCTCTTTCTCATAAGTAGTGTTGGAAATTCGAATCATTCTACTTAGGGGCCGTTCACATGTCGCGCCTAAAAACGCGTGGCGCACCGGTTTCTCCCCCCTTCGATAGCGCTCTGTAGCTTGCGTTCCCGTGGCGTCTGCCGTTGCTAAGCAACTATGCCTTGCGCTCTCAATGAAGACGCAGTTTCAGCAAAGAACAAACGGATTTCCAGCACTAAAAAACGCTTGCTGTAGCTTTGCTACTACATTTATTTAAAAATGTATATCCATGTACAGCTATGATCAGCTGTTTCTCCATCTTGGCTGAGCTTTTGGTGTTGTTACGGGAAAGGATGAAGCTAATTGGTTGGTTCTTGTCACATGACCCGCGGTTTGTCTCGATGCGGCTCGGACGCAGCTGGAAAAACCGAGCATGGCGTCGCTTCTGTTATGAATGCGGCTGCCGCGCGCCTACATTTGAACTAACGAGCTTGAGCGCGCAAAAGACACGATATGTGAACGGCCCCTAAATCAGTTTGTTCTAAATGGCCTTCTCTCTAAATACTGTCGGAAATTTGAATCATTCTGCTGAACTGGTTTGTTCCAAACAGACCTCTCTCTCTTACACAGCGAGGGAAAGTTTGAATCATTTTACTGAATCGGTTTGTCCTAAACGGCCTGCTCTCTTATAAGCACTGTTGGAAATTTGAATCATTCCACTGAATCAGTTCTTTCTAAACGGCCCTCATAAGTAGCGTAGGAAATTCGAATCATTCTACTGAATCGGTTCGTCCTAAACGGCCCTCTCTCTCATAAGTAACTAGCGTGGGAAATTTTTTTATCATTTTACTGAATCGGTTCGTCCTAAACGTCCTTCTTTCTTTCTCTTAAGTAGCATGGGAAAATTTTTAACATTTTACTGAATCAGTTTGTCCTAAACAGCCTTCTTTCTCTCTCATTAGTAGCGTGGGAAAGTTTGAATCATTTTACTGAATTGGTTCATCCTAAACAGCCCTCTCTCTCATAAGTAGCATCGGAAATGCGAATCATTTTACTGAATCAGTTTGACCTAAACGGCCTTCTCTATCATAATTAACGCCAGAAATTCGAAACATTCTACTAAATCGCTTCACCCTAAACAGCTCATTTTTTCACAATTAGCGCCTAGTGAATCGGTTCATCCTAAACAGCCTTCGTTCTCTCTCATAAATAACGTGGGGAAATTTCAAATCATTCTACTGAATCAGTTCGTCCTAAACTGCTCTCTCTATCATAAGTTGTGTCAGAAATTTTAATCATTTTATTGTACCGGTTCATCCTAAACAGCCCTCTTTCTCATAAGTAGCGTAGGAAATTCGAATCATTCTACTGAATCGGTTCGTCCAAAATTTTCATTAATTCTCACCTGTAGTTCTAGGACTTTGACTCGATGCCGGTGGTTGCGAAGCTCCTCCTGAAGTTCGGACACTGTCTCCCGCAGGGCCAGAATCTGCTGCTTGCGTTCCTCGTTCTCATGAAGCCAGTATGAAACCTCATCCGTACAGCGGAACATATCCGGGCAGCGCTGATCGTCCATCTGGGGTAATGTGGCCATGAGTCGACACATGCCGTCCTCCAGGACCTGATTGCTGTATTCTCCACACTGAGCCGTACTGACCTGATGCGTGTGCAGTGAGTGGTCATCATCGCTCGCATATATTGTCAGAAACAGCATGGCCAGCAAGAGGGGCGACAGAGGCCTGCCCTCCATGTGATCGATTTGGCTGACCCCCCTTCCCACCTTGTTGGAAGGAGCCTGGGGGAGAGGGCCAGGGTATAAACTCTCTGACCTCCAGTCTCAAGTCTTGAGGAGAGCTTGTCACACGGGAACACTGTATAGGTGTCAGAGTCACTGTCTATACTCAGTCATCACCGTTTCTTGTGCAATTCACCTGGAAACAAAACCAAAATCATAAAAATAAATTAAAAAATAATTAAATAATTATTTTTGCTGTATTAATTTTTTTATTCTTATTATTCATTAATATTTATTATTATTTACTTATATAAATACTATATATTTTTATTTCATGTTTATTTTCATATCAAATTTTACTAGAATTTTTAAATTAACTATTAAATTAGATATTTATTATATCCTAAAAATGCTGTATTTACATATACACATACTAATAATTTTCTTTCATGTTTATTTTTATATCATATTTTATGAGAATATATGTATCATTTATTTTAGATATTTATATCTTTTTTAGATCTTATATATTTACATATATAAATATACCATTTATTTTATTTGAAGTTTTTTTTATATATATTTTACTAGAATTTATTTATTATGAATTTAATTATATATTTATCATATCCCTAGAAAGTATACATTTAATATACTTTGTTTATATTTTACATTTTTTATTTACACATATTAATACTAATTATGTTTTTCATGTTTATTTTTATATAATATTTATTTTACATTTTGTTAAAAAAATTTTTTTAGATAATTACTATTATTTTTTATTTACTTAATTATATAACACTTATTTTTTCATTGTCATTTATATATATTTTATAAGAATTTATGCATTTAGATGGATTCTATTTATTATATCTATTTAATTTATAATAACATATTTTATAAAAAAAAATAATTTACACCATTAACAGTTACATGCAATAAGCATGCATTCAACTATTGGATCAGTATTGTCTGCTTTTTAGATCAATAAAGGTAAAGACACAAAAATATCACAGAGAGATGAAAAAAATCATTAAAAAACATTAAAATTAAAATTAAAATTGGTCCAACTCTGACTTAATGACAGCAAGTCTATGTACAAGTACAACTTACATTTTATTTTGCATGCAAAAATCTAATCACTATTCAGCAGTCACTTTCTAATTCTAATTCAAACCTTCTTATTCAAGTGCTTTGCTCAAAGACAAATCACAGTGATTCACCACTTCTGAGGCTCAAAGAAAAATAACTGAGTTATAAGCTGAGATTTTCAAGCATTAAGTTATGCAACCCACACAAAGTTATGACGTCACTTGAAAAAGTTTGGCGAGATTGTTCGTGGTCTATAATAATAACAGTAGGTCATTTATTTCAAGCACTCGACGGTGTGACATTTCAGTGTACTCGTGCCAGAGAACTATAGGTCAGCTGTCAAAAACCACACTGTACTGAAGATGCTCTTTTGGGTTTAGGCTGAAGGGGAAAATAACATGATCTGTCATAAAATCTCAATGTGATATTTGAAAGAAATCCCACAAGCACATTTTTAGGCATGTCCCTGCTCTTATTAGAGGTCAGTGTTGTTGTCCTGATTAAGGCACAGGTTAAGGTGCTTTGATGACCCGTTTTACTTTTCTATGTGATTATATGGGTTCAAGAACACGTAGCAGTGAAAGCATTTAACCTGGAAGAAGATGGGTGTGTTAAAAATAGTAGGTGTTGTTTCAGAAAATGACACCGTTATCTGGGCACATTTATTGAGGAAATACATCAAAATTTCACTGAAACAACTTGAATATGTAATGGCACCTAACCAAGTATTTGGACAAGTCACAGTTAAGTATTTGCATTTAATTGCATTAGATAATAAAACATCAAACCAAATGTAAACTTTAAAAGAAATATAAAATGATGCACAGTTCCATAAAAATGATTTTGTAAGGTGTGAAATTAGTCTATATTAGTGGCTGATCTCACTGACGCTCATATCTGAATGGGAGCAAATCCCCACAGACATGTTTCAACATCTCAACCTCTCCTCTGAGAGTGGAAGCTGTTAGGAAGGACCAACACCTATTAATGTCTATGGTTTTGAAATTAAATGCTCAACAGGCACATATTATCTGGTGTTCAAGTGTCCATAGTAGCTATTCCAAAAGTCAATTTGTATTTTATAAATTAGCAGTTTTCATGTTTCATTTAAGTAGAATTAATATAATTGGATATAATTAGTAAAAAAAAAAAAAATATATATATATATATATATATATATATATTTTATTTTATTTTTTTTTTAATTAAACATTGGTCTCCCATAGTAGCAAGCACACATTTTAAATCATGATAAACACAGTTAAAACCACACATAATGGTACCTCAATATCATGGTAAAAATATAACTACATGACTTTATAGGTAGCCTATTTGTATGAAAAACAGTTGTCTAAAAACATTCAGTATAAATGCACACATGCTCTAGCCTAATCGCAAACACATCCATACTATAATTATTTACCATTACTCCTGTAATAAAATTAAACATTTCTGGCACAATACCATGGTGCAGTGAGTGTTACTACAGTAAATCCATGGTAAATGATGGCGATGTGTAGATTGAAAAGCCTTCTGACTGTTTTGTTGCACACAGCTTTAAACTAGTTTAAATCACAGAGTCATTTCTGTTCATCGCTGAATTTAAGTGTTTCACACCGGATCTCACAGCGCCGTTTAGTGCTCGCGCAACGGAGTAAATGCATCTCTATTGAGCTTTGGTCTGAGTGGATAAACGGTCCGTGTGGCGCAATTCAAATGAGTCGCACTGTTTCGTTCGTACTTTTGGCACATAAAAATTATAGCGAACATTTATCGAACTCTTCTTTTTATGTTTTTATTGAGGAAAATTATATCGCGATAATTATCGTTATCAACTTATCGCCCAGCCCTATTATAAATGTATATAACTATATATAAATATATAAATAATGTATATATAAATGTATATATAGGTAAATTTTTAACATTTTTATTTTTGTTTTATTCTTTAATATTGATTAATGTAAAATATAATTAACATAATTGAAAAAAAATACTAATTTATTTTGTGTGTATAATATAATATTATATATATATATATATATATATGTATATGTATATTTATTTATATATATATATATAATATTAAATAATATTTACATATGTATTTTAGTAAGTTAATTGAAAAAAAATAAACCAATTAAACAAATAGACAGGAAAAATATAAATATAACAATTTATACACACACACACACAGGCCGTAAGTCAATTTTTGTTTTATAATTTTCTGTTCCATTTTTTGTTTCATCCTTTAATATTTATAAATGTAAAATATAATTCATATAATTAGTAAAAATACAATTTATATTTAATATGTATAACATTACTTATATACTTATATACGTATTTATATGTGTATGTGTATATATATATATATATATATATATATATATACACACACACACACACACACACACACATATGTTTTAGTAATGTAATTGATCAAATAAATAATAATAATAATAATAATAAACAAACAGACAAATAAAATCTAATTTACATATACACACAGACACACACACACAGACCATGATTAAAATTTTATTTTATAATTTTCTTTTCTATTTTTCATATATATAATTGGTCAAATAAATTATATATTTGTATTACTACAAATTATACATATATACATGCATACACACACATATATATATATATATATATATATATAATAAACTAATACAATAGAAAAATCAAATATACATAAAATGTCATTTACACACACACACACAAACACTAATATATAACATAACATAATATAGTATATAATTATAATGATGCATTTATTAATATTATTGGTAAAAATACACATATATTACAAATTAGTAATGCATTAACATTTGTTTTGTGTATATGAACAACATTATACTAATGAAATATACATAAAATATAATTTTTTGTTTTGTTATATTTACAATAACATTTTTGTGTGTCTTTAAGTATACAAACACTTCACCTGGCAACTGTGTATGCAAAATTATACACACATATAGAGTCTGCATGCAGAAATCAAATCAGTGCATTCACATGTATTCCATCTCTCCTGTCTGTCTAGTTTAGCGGGTGAACTCAGGAGGAAAAACGTGCAGGGAATGCCTTGATCTGACCCGTACTTTGCCAACACCTTGAGCAGACCTTTTAATGCTGAAGTATCACGCCTACCAAAGTACCTCGTGTCTCTGATCCAAGCCTAGTGCACTAGATCCAACAGAGAAATGCTGAATATGCCAAACCACATTACAGAGCAATGCCTGAGAGCCATTAACTCATATCCTGCAGTATGAATAACAGAATAACACTGAGAATCAATCACACTGACAAAGCATCCTACGTCTTTGAAGTGACATTTTGATTAGAAGCGTGAACGCCGAGTATACATCTGTTTGTTTGGAGGGCATTTAATTTACCCCAGACTCCACACCTCATGCATCACACCATCTCACATGAGAGATTTCCCAAACTATTTACAAAGCTGTTGACGCACTGCTGATACACTGTTACATGCAGCCGTAACATTTCCCATAAGGTGTCATCAGCAAGTTAGCTCTACAGGGAAACAGTGACAAAGCTTCAACTTTACCTGTTTCAGTGGTTGGAAACGTCCTGTTTGTCTTCTGGGGAAATACAGACGTATGCTGCCATCCTCACTCTTTCTTTCTACACCTTACGTGTTGCAGGAGGCTGATACGGTGGGCATCTTATCTGTGTAATCCTGTATAATTGGATTCCTGATTAAAAGAAAGAGAGGAGAGACAATCCAGGCGCTGAACTACAGTCACTCTGTCTACAGACTGTCTTTTTAAATAATGAATGCACCAAATTAGGTTTGTTTAGGAAAAAGACTACTGTATCATATAAAAATATCCAAGGCCTTTGATGATCAAAACTTCACTAAAAGCCTGTTGTACACAATTTACTACACGCTTTCTGTCGCCTGATTTATAGTTTATGCTTTTTTTGTCAATAAAAGGCTTGAAGTCATTTACATCTTTTTGATGTGAAATCTTTACAGATTTTTAAATGTAAAAAGTTTTAGATTGTTTTCACAATGCATTATCAATCAGCCATATTGGTGGCACTGAATGTAAACAATGCCACTAAAATAAACAAAACTAGCTTATTTTGCTGATTATTGCTGCTGAAAATGTTCAATTATTGTCATGTTTTGGGCTGTACTATTCGGTTGGACTGAAAAAAAAAACATGTGGAGTACAATAGATTGCCAAAAGTTATAACAAATCAAGGAGAAGAATGCAAAAAAATGTTTGGAGGAACAAAAGGCATTTGTGGTTGGCCAAACTGAAACAGGATTTCCAGGGCAAGAATCTTGACAACATCTGTGTTTGTTCTTATCATTTCCGGCCAGGTAGGTGAAATATTAGGCTAATATCTTAATTAATACTACTCGTATGTATCTTTACCACCTATTAACTTTAGTTTGTCAAAATATTGTGCGTTTTTTCTGCTTACTATAAGTCCTTCTCTATATGATTTAGCAGCTTCCACACGTCTTTTCCCGTGTTTTAGACAGCATAAATTAGAAGAACGTATTCAGAAGTACATTAACTGTGCAATCAATTCTGCATATTGTTTACATCCGAGTATCGCCAATATGGACGCGCATCCGGGTAACTGTCTTACCCAAAAGAAACAAAAGTCACTAAGCAACAAATAAAGAGGATGGCATAATGGATCTTTCTTCACTAAAAGTGTCAAAAATGTCATTTAAAAAGAAGAGAAGGGTTTATTTTGGCATTAAATGATATACAGATATAATTACGAAGCCAAATCCCATAAAACATACCATATAAGCACCTCAGCTATCCACCTTTTTCCGTGACGCTGAAGTATCGCCCGACTGCAACGATGCTTTAACGTTATATTTCTGGTCTTTGGTGTTTCTAGTCAAAAAAACGTATTTTCCGAGCCTACAATATAACGTTAATCCTATGAAAATTGTTTCAAAAAGCATATGGTACTATGGCTTCATCACTTTACAGTGCCTCACCTGTTATTGTAGGAAGATGACAAGAAGCGTCGCGAGGTTAGCTGCATTGAAAACAGATGAGGGCGCAAATATGCACAGCTTCTGATCGGGGCTGTTCCTGGATTTTGTCCACGAAATGATAAGAGCACACATTATTTTAACACACACAATAGCCCCTTTCACACATTAATATCGGTAAATTGCCGTAAAATTACCGGAACGACTTAACCGTTAAATACAAAAATGCGCTGTTTACATTTGCCTACCAAGTCCCAAATACCTAATATTTTTAAGAGGAACTTAATAGACTGAAGCAACTGAAGTTTATTTGATTTTCCATATAGGCCTGTCCATATTTTTAGAAAAATGTTCAAATGTGAGCATCTAATATACAGTTGAGGTCAAAAGTTTACATAAACCTTGCGGAATCTGCAATATGTTAACTATTTTACCAGAATAAGAGGAATCATACAAAATGGATGTTATTTTTTATTTAGCACTTGTGATATTTCACATTAAAGATGTTTACATACAGTACACAAGAAAAAAATAATAGTTGAAGTTATAAAAATGACCCTGTTCAAAAGTTTTCATACACTTGATTCTTAATACCTTGTTGTTACCTGAATGATCCACAGCTGTTTGTTTGTTTTTGTTTTGTTCAGTGATAGCTGTTCATGAGTCACTTGTTTTTTGTGTATTTGAACCCTTTCCAACAACGACTGTATGATTTTGAGATCCATTTTTTCACACTGAGGACAACTGAGGGACTCATATGCAACTATTATAGAAGGTTCAAACGCTCACTAATGCTTCAGATGGAAACACGATGCATAAAGAGCTGGGGGTGAACACTTTTTTAATTTGGAGATCAGGGTAAATTTAACTTATTTTGTCTTCTGGGAAACATGTAAGTATTTTCTTTAGCTTCTGAAGGGCAGTGCTAAATGAAAAAAATATGATATTTAGGCAAAATAATAAAAATGTACACATCTTCATTCTGTTCAAAAGTTTACACCCCTGGCTCATGCATCGTTTTTCCTTCTGGAGCATCAGTGAGTGCTTGAATCTTCTGTAATAGTTGCATATGAGTCCCTCAGTTGTCCTCAGTGTGAAAAGATGGATCTCAGAATCATGCAGTCATTGTTGGAAAGGGTTCAAATACACAAAAATGCAGAAAAACCAAAGAATTTGTGGGAACTGATTGATTACAAGCTGATTTTCCCTTTTAAACACAAGATGCTTTTAGAACATTATCAAATATGCAATTTTTAATTTGCTGTGATAATATTGTTATTTGTTGTATTAACATTGCTCGACTGAATATTTAAACAGAAAAATGAATGTGAATTTCAGAATATTTTAACATTTAGTTTATCTGGATTTATTGACTTAACTTGTTTTGATAATTTAATTTGTAATGAAAAAAGAATTACTGACATGGTAGTTGTCACTGATATACTATTTTTGTTTTTATTTTTAATTACATTTAGTTTTAAATATTTAGTTTTCACTTAAAGGTTTGATAATTTTCTTATTTTTTGTCATTTTTATTAATACTTTTTTTAAAATAGGTCTATATTTATTAAATTTTTTTTTAATGTTTAGAAGTTTTATATTTTTGTAAATTATTTTTCATTTAGTTAATACTTCATGTTAAACTAAAAATGACAGAAATAAATTTTTACATGTATTTAATATTTTATTGCATTCCAGTTTACTTTATTTAGTTACAAGCAACGGAAATGTTTTTTATGGTTTTAGTTACTGCTGCTACATGCAAATCATTAGATTTACAATACTGTGATACATTTGTGTTACAAAACCTCTTTATAACCATTTGAAATGTAAGAGCATCACCAGACCTTGAGCAGCTATGCGATGATGCTGTTTTTAATTACTTTCAAGTCTCAAGTGATACTTTTTCTGAATGACTGAGAATTAAAGTCAGTCTTTTCTTCTTTTTCCAGTGTATTAATGTAAGTCAGAATGAAAAAAAAGAGTAATTGATTTATCACAAGTTACCACGACAACACAACATTAGCTTTCCTCCATTGTTAGTAATTACATTTGCTGCTAATGAACCTTGGGGCATAAATGGGCTTAATTAAAGAAAGAAACAACAAAGAGATGAGAAACGAAGTTAGACTAATTGTTCAGCTTGAGCTAAGCACTTAAGATCATGCACATCTGGTCAGTCCGATCGATTTGCATGCTGCTTGTATGTTTTTCCAATTGACTGGGACTGTGTGATGTGAAATTACGTCATTCTGCCTCAATTTCCTGAGTTAATTTTCGCTAAGTTTCCAGGTGTCTCAAATGACGCGAGTAACAGAACCGTAGCATCCAATCCATAATTCACCTGCCACTTCCTGTGGATGTTTTAATTTGTCGAAAACAGGTATGAAGACGACCAGAAAGTATGAACGGTTTGTTTTTTTATTAGTAATTTCCCCGATGCATGTACCCCCCTCATCCCCCCCCCCCACTCCACCTCAGCAGAGACCCACCTGATCATCTTCCAGCCTTGAGGGGTTGCCATGCACCTGTGGGTATATAAGAGAGCAGAGCTCATTCAGAAAATAAGAGAGAACAAGGCAGAGAGAGAGATCCATTCACACACGCCAGGAGAAAAAAAGTGCAAACTGAGAGCAGTGGAGGTGAGCTTGATAAGAGCTGGAGACCCAAAGAAGAGCCAAAACAGGAGATTCAGAACCGCAGAACACATCTATAAATTCAGAAAGGTAAGAATATGGAATCTGAATCATTTTGCATTTCAGCCATTCAATCACTGGTTAGTACTGTATCTGCTTAGAAAAGCTTTATTTATGTCACAAATGTGTTATTTATGTTTTTTGTTTTAAATAAACACAAAAAAATTAGGAAACATAATGCAAATGTTTTAATTAAACATTACAAAGTTAATTAAACAGCATTCTTGACTGTTCAAATGAAAGACAAAAAATACAGATTTTGATTATCTTGAAAATTACTTTTTATTTTTATTTATACTTTGTTATTTGATTATTTTATTAGAAACTTCATTTCTATTATGTATAATAACTATGTATTTAATGGTAAGCAAAGCTATAGCTTTCTAAATTTACTTATCGAATTATACTGGCAAAAATAAAAGAAATTTATTTAAATTAAAAAATTTAAATAGTGATTATTATCAGTTGTAATTATTATTCTATTTTATTAAATATTTGTTAAATATTTATTGTTTTATTGTAAACATAACATATATTTGCATTTTTAAACTTTTAAATTAATGTTATTTAGATATATACAAATAATTTAAAATATTATTTTAATTATTAGATTTTTTAATTATGATTGAAATACATTTTTGTATTTTTACTACAACTATCTACTACTGTTATTATTTATTAAATGATTTTTGTTGCATTTAAAAACTATATATGCATTTTTGTATTTTTAAATATTGTGCATCATTTTAAATTAAATTACTGGTGGGAAATTGGAAGAAAAAATATTATGATTAATCTGTTATGCATGACCATAGTGAAATCATCAAACAATAGCCAATAATGAGGGGAAATTCATGTGGTTCAGATAAAATTATTAAAATCAATCTGATGAGGATCTAAAAAAAATTGATCTAAAACTGTATTATAATAATTATTTTTATTTCATTTTAATTTTTGTTGCATTTTTGTATTTTTAAATACAGATTTTGTATGTATTTTTATTTCATACATAAATACATATGCTTATGTATGGTTCTATAATAATGTGCATTATTATAAATTAAATTTTCAGTGGCAGGAAATTAAATGAAAAAAAAAATAATATATATATATATGCATAACCATGGTGAAATTATCAAACTATATCCAATAATTTAGGAAAATTAAGATTTAATTAAGGGTTATTCAGATAAAATTATGAAAAATAAATTGATAAGGATCTAAAAAAAAAACTGTAATATGTGAAATAATAATGATTTTAAATAAAACAATTGTATTGTTTTATTTATTTATTAATATTATTTATTACTATATTATTTTAAATGATTAGATACATTTTGTTGCATTTTATACATATTAAAATACATTTTTGTATTTTTAAATACATATTTTGTATGTATTTCTATTTCATATTTAAATGTTCATGTTTATGGTTCTAATAATGTGCATTATTCTAATTTAAATTACTGGCAGGAAATTAAAAGAAAATATATTAGAAATAATTTGATGTGCATAACCATGGTGAAATCATCAAACGACATCCAATAACGAATGCAAAAAAATAACTTGATCCACTTGGTGTGGTTTATAAAGACTAAAATATTAATAGACCTTTTTCTCCCCCTGTGAAACGGTGTAATATCTGACAGGATCATCAGAGGCTTTTGACTAAATCTGGAGTTACTGAGTCATCATCCATACCAAAACCAATTTTTGTAGACTTTCATGGACAATCTTACTAATGAGTCTCCAAGACTAGAGAGCCTGCGAACTGCAGCTGATTTATTTCTGCGCTTTTCCTTTCATCCCTGACGCAACGCTACGGCTGATGTGGTGGTGTTATTAATGGACCTCACAGATCTGTGTGTCATGACATCATCATAAAAACCATAAAAGGTCACGTACGAATGAATGCAGATAGTAGATAAAAGTCTCGAAGTTCACTTCACTTCTTTCTGTTAAGGATCCTGAACAGTCAAAGTCATCAATTACAGAATGTTTAGCTTAAAAATAAGGAAGCTTTTAGAAGAGACATCCGTTTCTCGTAACCGTACGTGACCTCACTGTGTGAGGACGGTGTGAGTGACTCGACCACACAGATGATGTGATCCATTCAGCGCAATCAAATCAAAGGCGATTCAAGTAAAATACCTGAGTGATAAAACTCATCCTTGACTTTATATATAGCTCAGTATCAGCCGTTTGCTTTTCAGCTTTGCATTCTGAGTCATACCAATGATACCTGAGGGATGGAGGAACTGATCATGTCCTGTTTCTTGTTTTCAGATGCTCTGTTCTTCCTGGCTTTTGGCTGCAGCTGTCTTGTGTTTTCACAGTCAGTATGTAGACGGCCACTGCTTGGATTTGACAGACTGCATGGGCCTTAAAACTAATGAACAAAAATTGGTAAGATTCATTTCAAAGCGTTAATACGACTTCATAGATGCTATTAAAGATTAAAATCACATACGCTACCTTGTAAAAGTTTGAGTTTGGCTGGAAGAAATCTCTAATGCTCACCGAGGCTGGATTTATTTGATTAAAATACAGTAAAAACAGTTATATTGTGAAATACTATTACAATTTTAAACAACGGTTTTCTAATTTAATATATTTTAAAATATAGAAAAAAATACAAAAAAAAGTCACAGGATCTTTCAAAAAAGCTTATATGCTGTGCTGCTTAATATTCTTGTGGAAACTGTTATAGAATTTTATTTTCAGGATTCTTTGATGAATAGAAAGTTCAAAAGAAAAGCATTTATATGAAGAAGAAAAAAGTTAGTAATTATAGTAAGTTATTATAGTATTCTGTCTTTGCAGTATATATAAACACATATTTATGTGAGCAATTAAATAGACCACAGACCTAACAATGCTTTGATGACATTAAACTTTCATTAAAAAGTAATTCAATCTCAAAAAAGAAAGGAAAAAAAATATTTTACATATATAAAATAAAGAAAAAATACTTTTAGAACCATTAAGATATTATTACCAGGATAATTAAGAACATTTTTAAAAATATTTTTATTCTTAGTTTTTATATATTATTCTTAGTTTTTTATTATGATAAATAAATAAATAAATACATTTTTTCCCCAAATACATGAGCATAAAATATGCACATTAAAAAAACACCACAAATCTATAAACACTTCAATATTGAAATACATATATTTTAACAGATTCATGAGTTGTTGTTTTTTTTTCATTCCAATATATTATTACCAATTTTATGAGATTCACTCAATTAAAATCTTTGTCAGGCATTATTCTCAGTTTTTTAGCATATTATGGAAATAAATAAATAAATATATATATTTTTTTCCAAATCCATGGGCATAAAAGGTGGACATTAAAAAATACAATACCACAAATCTATAAACACTTAAATATTGAAATATATATATTCTTACCAATTTTATGAGATTCACCCAATTAAAATCTTTGTCAGGCATAATTCTCAGTTTTTTAACCTATTATGGTAAACAAAAAACAATGTTTTCAAAAACATGAGCATAAAAGGTGTACATTAAATAATAACACAAATCTATAAATACTTTATTATTGAAATATATTTTTAAATGAGAATATTTTTAATGAGAATTTTTATCAGTATTTTTTATTCCAATATACTCTTACCAATTTTATGAGATTTGACTAATTAAAATCTTTGTCAGGCATTATTCTCTATTCCTAGTACGAAAAAAAAAATATATACACACACACACATACACATACACATATACATATAAACAGAGTAATGAGAATTTTTGTTTCACCAATTTCATGAGATTCGACCAATTGAAATCTTTTTCAGGCATTTTTCTCAGTTTTTAGTAAAACAAAAAATAAAATAAAATAAAATAAAATAAAAATAATAATGTTTTAAAATGTATGAGCATAAACTGTGTGGATTAAATAATACCACAAATTTATAAATACTTCAATATTGAGATATATATTTTTAAACAGGGTAATGAGATTTTTTTTTATTCCAACATATTCTTTCCAATTTTATGAGATTCGCCCAATTAAAATATTTTTCAGGCATTAATCTTAGTTTTTAGCCTATTGTGGTTAAAAAAATGTGAGCATAAAAGGTGTACATTACAATACCACAAATGTATAAATACTTCAGTATTGAAATATAAATATTTTTAAACAGAGTAATGAGAATCTTTTTAATTCCAATATATTCTCATTAATTTTATGAGATTCACCCAATTACCATCTTTTTTAGGCATTTTTCTCAGGGTTTTTTTTTTTTGCCTATTATGGCAAAAAAAATATATAAATAATAATAATAATGAAAAACACAATAATGTTTTCAAATGCATAAGCAAAAAAGACGTACATTAAATAATACCACAAATATATAAATAGTTCAATGTTGAAATATATATAAATATATTCTAAACAGAGTAATTTAAACAGAGAGACTTTTTGTTTTTCATTTTTTAATTCTAATATATTCTAACCTCTTTTTTTTGAGATTCGCTCAATTATAGACTAAGGAATACATATACAAAAAGATTCAAATCAAACTATTTGAATGCAGCATAAACAAGTGATCTGTTAAGCACTGTTCAACATAATAATGTTTGTTAATGAACGCTGCATTCATGGTTAACATGCATCTGCATCCTCTCGTCCCCTCTCCTGACTGTGCAGCAGTGTATCAGGCAGTGCAGATATGCTCAAGAATCCCCCAATTACGGGAGAGTATCTTCATCTGAACAGCAGAACAATGATGAAGAGGTTGAAGAAGAGAGCCTCAGTTTGGGTTTGCTCTTATCAGCTCTGTCTCCTGTTTCAACCGAGCTCGAAGACGCCACCGGAGAAGCCCCTCACAACGACGAGAGGAGGTCTTACTCCATGGAACACTTCCGCTGGGGCAAACCCATGGGGCGCAAACGCCGACCCGTCAAAGTATTCACCAACGGCGCTCTGGAGGAGGAAGAGCCCGAGGAGTCGGTGGAAAACGTCCGGGTGGAGCGAGGGCAAAGCGGCACGCTTAACGTTCAGCAGAGGAACAATGCAAAGACCATTGGGAAGTATCGCATGACCCATTTCCGCTGGAACGCCCCACCTGACAAGCGCTACGGAGGCTTCATGAGGCCGTATTCGGATCAATCCAACAAGCCCCTGCTCACGCTCATACGAAACGTCATTGCTAAAGACGGACAGCAGTTCAGAGATTAAGAGAGGAGAGAATGGACAGAATATCGGGTGTCAAAACACTTAAATGTGTAAAATACAACTTTAATTTAAAAAAAAAGCTTCCTCTGAACCAGGGCATGAAATCCTTTGGAAAAAAGAGAGAAACAAAGTAGCCAAATCACTTATATATAAAGTCAGGATATATCACATGACTATGAAATCCTATTACTTCATATTCTCAATTCATTTTGATGCCTGACACCATAACAATCATCTCTGGGATTTGAAAAGAATCCAGGTATATGTCTACCTGAGATAGTTTTACTGTAATATACTGTACATGAAATACATTAAAATGAATTTGCAATGTTGCCAGATGTGAATTTCTGTGTTTGTATGCTTATCCGTGCCAATTTGTGGATTGGTCTGATTTAATTCACATTGAAACCAGGTAACAGTTCACAGAAACTGAAAATATTATTTCATTTACAAACCTGTATGAGTTTTATTTTTCTGCTGAACACAAAAGATATTTTAAATAATGTTGGTAACCAAACAGTTGATTGTAAATGGTAACATCTTCTTTCAACTGAAGAAAGAAACTTATTTTCACTGTATATTATAATGTTTTGATGTCTAATATAACATTTTTAAAATCTGGTGCTAAATGGAAAAACAAGCAAAATCATATACACTACCAGTCAAAAGTTTAAGATTTTAAGACACTAAGATTTGTAAAGGTTTTTTTTTTTGAAGAAGTCTCTTCTGCTCACCAAGCCTGCATTTATTTGATCCAAAGTACAGCACAAACAGTACAATTCTGAAATATTTTTACTATTTAAAATAACTGTTTTATCTTTTAATATATGTTAAAATGTAATTTATTCCTGTGATCAAAGCTACATTTTTAGCATCATTACTCCAGTCTTCAGTGTCACATGATCCTTCAGAAATCATTCTAATATTCTCTAATATTCTGATTTGCTGAAGAAACATTTATTATTATTATTATTATTATTATCAATATTTAAAACAGTTAATGAAATTTTTTTAAGATTCTTTGATGAATACAAAGATCCAAAGATCAGCTTTTATCTGAAATAAAACATCATACACTATACCATTAAAAAGCTTGGAGTCAGTATAATTTTTTATTTTTATTTATAGAAATTAATACTTTTATTTAGCAATGATGTTTATATTGGTCAAAAGTGATGATAAAGACATTATAATGTTACAAAAGATTTCTCTTCTGAACTTTCTATTCATCAAAGAAACCTGAATAATTCTACTCAGCTGTTTTCAATATAATAAATTTTTTTGAGCAGCAAATCAGAATATTAGAATGATTTCTGAAGGATCTGGAGTAATGATGCTATAAATTCAGCTTTGAAACCACAGAAATAAATTACATTTTAAAATATATTCAAATAGAAAACAGTTATTTTAAATAGCAAAAAAAATATTAACTATACTATAAACTATAAAATATGACTATTTTTGCAGTACTTTGGATCCAAAAAAAAAATGCAGGCTTGGTGAGCAGAAGAGATTTCTTTAAATAATAAAAAAAAAAAAAACTTACTGTTAAAAAACTTTTGACTGGTAGTGCAGATTATTAATAGCTTAATAATACATTTACAATATTGGCCATAAAGTAATTCTTGGTTTTTGGTATCTGTGCATTTACACCAAAAACTGACAAAAGTAATGTTCTAAAAATTATTTGAATAAATGCAATTTAAATAAATACTGAATTTTCCAAGAAAAAAAAGGAAAAAACATATGCTTCTCAGATGTTTCTCTTGAGAAAAACAAAACAATAAAAAGTCAGATATCTCGTTATGAGTTCAAATATTTCTCATCTAACTCTTCCAAGACCAAATAATCTAATTAATTCTGCTAAGCGAAACCTCTGAGTAATAACATGATAAAAAACTGTCTTATTTCAAAGCTTTCAGAGCTTTGTGGCAAAAATGTCAAATGTGCACACTGTTGTATCGAAAATGTTTTATTGTCTATTTGCAGTTTAACCACAAACAAATCATGAGGAAAACATTCATTCAGACAAAACGTTACTTAGAAAAAGAAAGAGACACTGTGATAGACATTTCATCAGTGCTACACATGAACAGAGCTCTCCATTTCAAGACTCCAGTTACACCAGAAATAACACTTGAATTGCAGAAGTTATAAAAAAAATGACTAACTCTGACAGTCCAATAATTAATATTCTCATAAACATTAAATTCATTACTGAACTACAATGCTTAAGAAATGTGAGATGCATTTACAAAACTACTGAGCGTTTACAGGACTTAAGCGATATAACTGGGGCAAGAGCTATAATTCAGATTCATTTTAAGGGGATTAATTCTATTTACGTAGCAAATGCATTTAATACTAATAATATTGAGGACGGCAGCGGGCTACTTCTGTGATAAACACACTACTGACTACAGCCGTTATAGCATTTACTACTGCTCAGGTATCTCTGGCTGTTTCAGTCAAATTGTTAAAATATCTACTGCTCTGACTGTGTAATAAAAATGATACTTGGCCTCATGTTATATGGACTTTAAATACATAAAAAGTTATACTTAAAACATACTGTATGCAGTCACAAAATTGATGACATAAATAATAACAAGTTGCATGAATCCTTTGGGGAAAAAAGCACAGCAGTTCAATTCATGGCACTGTATGAAATGCACAGCCATACAAAAACACTCCTCACAAATAATGGGACTAAACTATGCACACGCCTGTTAGCTGAACATGAACAAATTAAACTCACCACTACACCACCTCAATATAAAAGACAAAAAATAGACGCATATAGACTTAAAGTTCATCAAATGATGAAAAATATAATTTCTATTCTTAATTTATTAACAGCTCTCTAAAAAACTTGGTTCTTGATCATTGGCCAATTGGTGAAATTTTGCATAATGACAGCTAAAACTGTATATCTGACTACAGCATGTTTTTCAATTCTCTTTCTCTTTTCAAACATTGAAGGAGCCACCAGTTTAAGCAAAAAAAATTGGAAGAACAATGAACTGGATGAGATAGAAAACAAAATAGCGGAAGACTTTTTAAATATGTTAGCTAACTAGACCGTACAAAACATAACTTGGATTGCAAATTAAAAATAATAAATAAATTAATATTGTAATATTGTTGCACTACTTGTCTTGTTGCTATAATGGACTATTTTTCTTAGCAGATACACAAGTAAGCTAATCTAAAAATAAGATAAATAATTTCAACATAAAATGTAAGTGTTATGTCCATACATTTAACTATTCGGTAAGCAGCTGTGTACTAAGCAGGATAATGTACAGTCAGATAGGACTGTCGAACTATTAATCAAGATTAATCACATGCAAAATAAAAGTATACACATGCATGCATACTTAAGAAAAATGTTATATATATACACATATACATATATATATATATAAAAATGTATATAAAAATCACGATTAATCGCATACAAAATAAAAGTTTGAGTTTGCCTAATAAATGTGTGTGTACTGTGTGTAATTATTATGTATATATAAATACACACAAATTAATGTATATATATATATATATATATATATATATATATATAAAATAAATTATTAATTATTATTATTTATGTACAAAATATTTAATTGATATATAATATAAATTGTATAAAAAGTATAATAAATACATATACTTGTAAATATTTCTTAAATATATACATATGTATATATGTGTTTGTATTTATGTATACAAAATAATTACATTGTACACACACACATATTAGGCAAACGTTAATTTTGTATGTAATTAATCACGAATAATTGTTTGACCCAAAAAAATAAATAAATAAAAATTATATATATATATATATATATATATATTTTTTAAATAATTATGGATATATATATATATATATATATATATATAAAATTAGTATACATGCATATATTATGTAAACACAAACTTTTATTTTGCACGCGTTTAATCGTTTTACAGCCCTCCTGTCAGATGGTAAAAACTGCTAAATAAATCCCCGGATGAATATTATTCTTTAAATATTCTAGAAATACAGAGATAGAGATACAGATCAGCACTGAAATAATGGTCTCTGCATGATTTATAGAGCATCATGTGATTCAAACAACGCAGGAAAAAAAACCTTTCACCAGGAGTGTGACATATGGCAACTCTTCCGTTGCTGATGGACTGTTTTTTCTTCATTTGTCTCTGAACCCTTAAGCTAGCAGTCAATCACAAAAACAAATCTGCCTTTATGAGTTTTGAAACTCTTTAAAATGGAGACGTCATGCTGCTTAGCTCTTTATGGGGAAATACACACACATATACACACGCCCATTCAGACAATGACCTAAATCAGAGCAATCTAAAACGAATAAACAATTATTTACATATCTTTATAGATTTTATACGCAACTTTATATACACAATAAAAATGATGCTTGTGCTTATAAAATTAAAATAATAAAAAAATCGTCTGATGCCACAAGACTGTGCGGAAGCACTCAAAAAATAAGCACAATGTAGCAGGTTACAGACGGTAAGCATGAGTATGGTTAGATAAGTAAAAAAAAGTGCTAATTAAATAGTTCCTTCAGCACCGGAGCTCCTTAACACTACTCAGTAACAACTGTACTTAGCATGTAAACACAAGCAGAAGACAGACGTCACCTTTGGTGATCTGAATGCCAGATATCTACACTGTGATAAACATAAGCTACCAATGCTTAAAAACAATAAAAAGCTATTTTACTAAAGGTTCAACTACTAGGAACAGAAATTAGCACCAAGTAAAAATCATTTGAGAGACATTTTGTGCAACAAATGAGCCTCACTGATACTGATTGCACTTAAACTCTAGGTAGAAAGTATGTTGTTTGATTTGTCAAAATGTATGAGACAGTTTCCCCTTTTTATAAGCATTAATTTATTATTATGACATTACTTTTATGACAATTAAACACTATTAACTTCCAAAATGATATTGTAATTAGTTTTTTTCTTCTTTTTTCCAATTGAATGTAAATTTAATTTTGTCATATTTCAATGTAAAAAATGTGTAATTACTGTAGTTTAATTGTATTACAATAAACAACAACTGTAATTCTAATATTTTTAAATGAGCAATCAGCTCATTGCAACAAGCATAATTAAAGACATTATAAAAATTCCTAATGTATAAATAATTTACAATTTAAGTATTTTTATTTTCACATTAAATTAGCTTAATTGTCATGAAAATAATGCCACAATGAAAAAAAAATCTTAATGGTACTAAAGTTAGTAAAGATTTGTTTATACAAAATATAATTTATTATTTCTTTCGTTTTATCTTAAGGGTGAAATATGACTCAGGTATGCTCATGTTTTGCGCCCCCTGTTGAGTTGAGTTTTTGCTGCAAATACATATTTATGTTAGCTGACTTTATTATGGAAGAGCAGAGTTTCAAAGAATATGTGGAAAATATTTGTAAAAAGGAAAAACTCTGTGTACTGAACTCTAATCAGGAATCCTTTCAGTGTGTAAATGTCTAGTGTAGACAGGGGAACAGGGGACAATACATCAATGAGATTTATAGAATAGAGGAGGACTGACCTCCTAGTTTTCCTGTATTAAAAACATCAAAATATAATTTAATACTTAAAACCCTCCAGCTCTGTGCACCTCTGGCTGCTACTGAAGGTTCCTGAGTTGAGCTGCGCTAGTAAACGCACAAGTCCGGGAACTTCATCTCATAAACGGGGACAGAACGACTCTGGGTTTGGCCGTAACTTGATGTGATGGTTCCAGATGGACTGGGAGGAGGCCTGCAAGCAAGAAAGAGTGAAAAGATAAGATTTATCAGAGCAAACATCTTTTTTTAAGAGACGGCTGAGGTTTGAAATGAGCCGTGCTGCAACGTACCTGATCGTGATTTCAAAGATTTGATTAAGTTTGCTCTGCAGCATTGTAGCCTGGGAGGAAACAGAAGAACAAGTATTAGCCCTAAATTACAATATTGAGCTGATCAGTGTGAGAGAAGACAACAAAAGTTATAATTTTATGAAATAAAAGGAAAAGTTAACTTACTCTGGCACCACAATGGGCAGCTATTTCCTCAAAGGGGGCCTTCTGGAACTTCTCAACCACCTGTCTCCTGCGTTCCTTTTCCTGTTCCTCCACACCTACACTATCCACTGGAGAACACACACACACACTTTAGCACTGTTCAGCTAACACAGAAGTTAACAAAGCAATAATGTTGCAAACGATTACATGCAGGTTCTGGGCAATTTAGAAAAGGTTCAATTCTCATTAAATCAACCTACCAATGGCGTTTTTTAGTGTTTCAAAAGTGATTTCTTCAGCTGGTGTTCTCTGTAGGGAAAGAAAACAAACATCAGAACAATAATTTAACTATAATTCCCATAATTCAACTTGGGGTTTAGGGTTGTATATTTTCAAGTTTTCATTTACCTCTTCTTTCTCTGGGCTGTTTCTGGACTCTACCTCCACCTGCAGAGATATTGTTTCTCCAACGCTCTTTCTTTTTGACAGTCGGTCCTCATCTAAGGGAAGAGTGTGGAATTAATCAACTGTGTATGTGATCCATCTCTGTCGGTCGGCTAATAAACAAAACAACTTTAGTCCAAAACAACTTTAGTCTAAAGCTAATCAGACTAAAGCTAATCAGTTAATCTGCAATGCAAATGCATGAGTAGCTACTAATCTACAATATATTGTTTTCTGGAAAACAACATGAAAGGCAACACGTAATGCATTAAGAGTGTGCCATGAGATGTTTTCAAGTGAAAAAGAATATTGAGTGGGGAAACAATGAAGAGCAGTTATCCACTGGGATTTGATTGGTGCATGATAATTGTACACAATTGTGATTAGATAAAATAAGAAAATAAAGATTTCCTTCATTAAAAAAATCAGTTTTGATTTTGCATGGTGTATGATGTGGCATAAAATGTTCATCTATGTACCTGTGAACTGTGGGATGTAAGGTGTAGCAAGTCGTTCAGTGTTGTAGCCGCTTCCTCCAAGAACCTCAGTAATCTTGGACTGTTGGAACAACAGCTGTCCTTCAGGCTTCTCTAGTGTCTTAGGAATCCTGGTAAATCAAGGTTAGGCAAATCATAATTCATGACACACACAACCATTCAAAGTTTATAGATTTTTAAAATGTTTTTAAAAGAAGACTCCAATGCTCACCAAGACTGCATTTATTTAATCAAATTAGAGTAAAAAAAAAAAAAAAATTTACAATTTAAAAAACGGTTTTCTATCTGAAAATGTCATTTATTCCTAAAATGGCAAAGCTCAATTTTTAGCATCTTTAATCCAGTGTTAGTGTCACATGATCCTTAAGAAATCATTTTAATATGCTGATTTGCTGTGCAAGAGAAACATCTTACAACTTTAAAAACAGTTGTGCTGTTTAGTATATATTTATGTGGAAATTAAGATTTTTCAGGATTATTTAATGAATAGAATGAGCATGATACAGGAATATAATTTATTTGAAATGGAAGTCTTTTGAATCGGTAAATATCTTTATTGTCACTTCAGGTTAATTTAATGCATCTTTGCTGAATAATATAGAATTGGGGTGGGCGAAATGACCAAAATCTTATATCACAACATGAGTAACTTTGTTTCACTGTAACAATATATATATATATATATATATATATATATATATTAGGGCTGTCAAATGATTAATCGCGATTAATCGTATACAAAATAAAGCTTGCTGAAGACAAGTAGTCAATATAAGACTACTAAATAAGAAACTAATTACTAACAATAGGACAAAAAATACAGTAGAACAAATAAATAAGAAATGCTACATACATTGTGTAATGTAATCAAATGTATAAAAACACTGCATATTCTTCACTGCATATTTCTTCGTACTGACGTTAAAAAATGATTTAGTCAAGAGTAGTGAGAGATTTTCTCTCATTTGTTGTTTTGAATGACCGACAGCAGGAATATTAGACAGCTGTCACTTTAAGAGCTGCCTGGATCTAATCTATTATTACATGTGTTTTCTTTCTCAGCTGCTTGCTTTCACTTTAAACCTAAATTACTGTGTTTATGAGAGATACTTGAAAAAATGGGCATTTTTCATCTCTCAGACAGCGTGCATTTAGCAAAATGAGCTCTTTTGCTGCTGATTGCATGTCAACAGCTTAAAATCACTTGTTTTTAAACTGCAAGGCTTAAATATGCATGCAAACGGTAAGTTTTCGTGACGACGTAGCACAGCAATGTCAACTGAGCATGTAATGGCGATAGAGACGATAGTCCAAAATTTCTACCAGCTGACAAATTTCTACCAGTTAATCATATTGGTATATCACCCACTCCTAATATAGAACATAACATTAAACAAAACAAATCTGACGACTCATAGTTTGTCTTACTTTGGGTTTTCAATGAAGACATCCTCAGGTAACAGGTAAGGACTTTCTTTTTGTCTCATTTCAATCACCTGCAAAAAGGATGACACATTTTATGCACCTAAAATTTTAATTCAATACATTTGATTAAAAACAAACTGTTAGTGGCAGAGAGACTACAGAGTGGCACCGACCTCATGAACGTGCTGGCAGAACGCTGGCACCGTGGTGAGCTGACTGATGAGATTGAGGTAAGCAGATGACAGAGCATGAACAGCACAGCGGTTATACACCGGTAACATTTCCTCACTGCTCAGAGCCAAGTCCTGAACAGAAAGTGAGACAGAAAGATGAGAACAAAATACTGAAATACATTTCCAAACCATGTAGTTTATGACAAAACCTACATTTTGAAAATTCAAAAACTCATGAAAAGACTTTTAATTTAATTTAAAAACTTCAATTAGAGTTACAATTTAAAAACGTTACTCAGGCTACTAAAGTGATAAGATATTTTTCTCTCTGTGTAAATGAATTCACACAGATAAATTTAATTCAATGCAAAATGCTTTCTAGGATATAAAATAGAGTAAAATAGAGATTAACAGATTTTGGTAACATCTAATGCTGCCTTGTCGGACTTGGTGAACCTGCTATACATTTGCAGCTGTTCTTATCAGACTAAAATGTTTTCTGGGATATAAAATAAAGGTGGTTAAACATTACCAGAGTAAATTTGGGTAGCATTAAAGCCATTATGTGTGAAACAAAGAAGGATGACACATTTTTGTAACTTCTAAAAGTTTACAAACACCTTGCTGAATCTGCAAATGTTCATAATTTTACCAAAATAAGAGGGATCATACAAAATGCATGTTATTTTTTATTTAGTACGGACCTGAATAAGATATTCTACATAAAAGACATTTATATATATATATAGTCCACTAAAGAAAATAATAGTTGAATTTATAAAAATGACCCCGTTCAAAGGTTTGCATCCACTTGATATTTAACTCTGTGCTGTTACCTGAATGATCCACAGCTGTTTTTTTTGTTTAGTGATAGTGGTTCATGAGTCCCTTGTTTGTCCCGAACAGTTAAACTGCCTGCTGTTCTTCAGAAAAATCCTTCAGGTCACACAAATTCTTTGATTTTTCTGCATTTTTGTGTATTTGAACCTTTTCCAACAAAGACTGTACAATTTTAAGATTCATCTTTTCACACTGAGGAACCTGAGGGACTCATATGCAACTATTACAGAAGCTTCAAATGCTCACTGATGCTCCAGAAGGAAAAACAATGCATTAAGAGCCAGGGGGTCAAACCTTTTTGAATTTGAAGATTAGAGTAAATTTAACTTATTTTGTCTTCTAGGAAACATGCAAGTATCTTCTGTAGCTTCGGAAGGGCAGTACTAAATAAAAAAATATATACATTTAGGCAAAATAAGAAAATTGTACACATCTTCATTCATTCAAATGTTTACACCCCTGGCGCTTAATGCATCATTTTTCCTTCTGAAGCATCATTGAGCATTTAAACCTTCTGTAATAGTTGCATATGAGTCCCTCAGTTGTCCTCAGAAGGAAAAGATGGATCTCAAAATCAGTCATTGTTGAAAAGGGTTCAAATACACAAAAATGCTGAAAAACCAAAGAACTGGTGGGACCTAAAGAAGTTTTCTGATGAACGGCAGGCAGTTTAACTGTTCAGGACAAACAAGTGACTCATGAACAGCTATCACTAAACAAAAAAAGAGATATGGATCTTTCAGGTAACAACACAGTATTAAGAATCGAGTGTATGTAAACTTTTGAATGGGGTCATTTTTGTAAATGCAACTATTATTTTCTTTCGTAAATGTCTTTTATGTAAAATACCTTATTCAGGTCAGTACTACATAAAAAAAATTGTATGATCCCTCTTATTTTGGTAAAATAATTAACATTTTGCAGATTCTGCAAGGTTAGACATCACATGAGTAAATTTGGGTACTATTAAAGTTGTTCTATGAAACACTGACGGAGGTAATGGATTTTGGTAACCTCTAATGCTGCCTTGTCAGACTTAGTGGCCTTGTTGTATATCTGCGTCTGTTCACATCAGAGCAAAATCATTTTTAGGACATCACTAGAATTAATCTGGGTAACACTCAAGCTATTGTGCGTGAGAATACAGGGAGGTAAGAGATTTCAGTAACATCTAATGCTGCCTTGTAAGATTTGGTGACCCTGGTGACGCACATCCCAGAGCAAGTGCTACACGAGCTTTTGTGCTTAAAAAGTATACAAATTTTTATTTTTCGAAAAAAATGACAGATCGTTTCGATAGATAAGGCCCTTGTTCCACGGCTGGGATCATTTAGAGCTCTTTGAAGCTGCATTTAAACTACATTTTGGAAGTTCAAAATCGGGGGCACAATTGTGTCCATTATGTGGAGAGAAATCCTTAAATTCTTTCCTCAAAAACCATAATTTCTTTATGACTGAAGACAGAAAGACATGAACATCTTGGATGACAAGGGGGTGAGTAGATTATTTGTAAATTGTTGTTCTGGAAGTGGAGTTCTCCTTTAAAATCCACAAAACCTAAACTTTGATTTAATGGAGACACAATGAGGGCGCACCTGTAGAGCGAGCGCCACACGGATCAGGTCCACCACCACCTCTTCGTTAGCCAGCTCCATGCTGATGAGGGCCAGAAGTGTGTAGAGCTTTTCAAAGTGAGGCTGCACGCTGCTCTGTTCCTTACTGCACAAGTAGATGTGTCTATACAGGTGCTGGGCATGCTAAAAACAGAGAAATATCACTGTCAAAACCCTTTGGGCACACATGCATTCTCTGATGCTGACCCAACAGAAGCACTGATTCACATCAGAATAATGCTGCAAATAGGGAAGTGAGCGATAATTAGAGGGATTTTGTACCTTCTTCATGAAGAGGTTGTCTTGACGTGAGCACTTGTCCACTTTGAGTTTAAGCACTGAGATATCAGAGATGATACTGCATGGGGAAAAAGTGACACATTAAAGAATTTTTTTAATAGTGTTTTAATAGTATACCATGATCTGAACATCTAGGCAGTTTGGCATAAATCCAGTAAAGAAACTAACCTGATGGTGGAGAACTTGGGGAGGTTATCATGACGATCAATAAGGCTGACCAGAATTTCCAGCACCAACAGTCGAATTTCTGCATCTTCCAGCAGAGCAAATGACAACAGTGGGTCCAGAAAGGAGTTGGGCAAAGCTGTCAGCATGTTAGTCGTCTGGAAACCACATGTGACCTGTAAAGAAAGAGAAGAATATTATCTGTACATCAAATCTGTGCTTTGATGCAATTCTCTTTCATGTGGCATCAAGCAGGTAGAGTTTACCTGTCTCAAAGACTTCAACAGCATGACTTGGATCATTCTGTTGCCCTCAGGCCTGCAGTACAGACATAAGCAAATACAATATGTTCACCTTATAAATCTGAATAAAGGCATTTAATTAATTTTGAGGTAAAACAATGATTTTGTGAATGAATTATTCTGTCTGCATCAGTTCTTTTTTAATTCAAAACCATCATAAACATTTAAAGACACAACGGTTACTGCAGTGCTTACCCTGAGCCTGTAGAGGGCAGTGTGGGATGCATTCCGGGAATAGGGACCTTCCCCATGATGAAGAGCATCACCTCTGAGCGCTGGTACGTGGGTAACGTGTTTGCAAATGAGCCTTATTTTAAAAGACACACACCACAGTAAAAACATAGGAGTTTTAAGAAGTAGTGAAATGTGGGTTGTATTAGGCTCATACACACCGATAGTCCTGATGACAGCCTCCTGTAGCTGTCTCTCCTCGTGCTCCTTGATGATTTTGGTGCCAATGTTGGTGCAGTCGTAAGATCCCGTGAGTTCATAGTCCACACTGAGCCTCAGATGCCGAAGCAATGTGTTGAACACTTCCAACACTGTGGGGCCTAAAATAAGCAATAAACACACACATTTATAATATATGCAGACACTTTTCTAAAATCAGTCATCTGTAGCTGAGCAGAATAAATCAGTGCTTTGAGCCGAGGTGTTCAATTTGTCAAATTGTCAAAATAACTTGCATCATATTTGCTGAAAAAAATCCGACATTGTTTCTTACAAATTTTGAACATAGTACCACTTTTGCTATATCAAGTAACACTTTCAAAGCATTTTGACAACCATTTGTGAGCTGAAGTCTTGTATTATCCACTAATGACATGAAAATCTGCCACAAAAACAAGATTCCCATTTACCTCTGAGCCAGGTTACAACTATTTGTTCAATTCTCAGATGATTTTCACATGTATGAATGAATCTGAAGACATTATTTTATGCCTAATCCTAATTTCAAGGTTAGGATTTTCTGATATGTGGTTTTACCACATCCAAACAGTGGCATAAAATTTTGTTAAAGGGGTCATCGGATATCCATTTTTCACAAGTTGATATGATTCGTTAGGGTCTTAATGAAAAGTCTATAATATGTTAAGTTAAAAATTCTCAGTGGTAGTGTAAAACAACACCCTTTTTACCTTCCCAAAATCAGCTCTGCAAAAATCATCCCACTCTGGTCGAGGCTGCTTTAAATGCAAATGAGCTCTGCTCGCCCCGCCCCTCTCTTCTCTCTGTGGATTGACGAGCCTGTTTACTTTAGCCACATTTAGCCGTGTTTAGTCGCTAAACTTGCTAACTAGCACATTATTAGGAAAGGCGATCGCAAAGATTCATAAAAAAACCCTTATACTCACTTCTGCTGTAAGTGAAGCTGGATCACGAATGATTCGCGCGAACACAGACGGATATATGTAGATCAGGAGGCGCATTCCCTTCACAAACAAATGTAATCCACTGCATCTTCAGCAGCTTAGATGTCGGGAGTAAATGACGACCACTACGTTCATTATTACATCCAGCAACACAACACCTCAATCGCTCAATCAGAGATATTCTTGTCTAACTTACATCCCTGCTCTGGCATCAAAACATGGAGGTTGGACTATTACAACTGATCTTAGGTAAGACGCTAATGTCAATCAACTATTGTGGGAATGGCCTCTGTGGGTGTGACGCCACAACGACAGGCATCTGAGTATGGCTCAATTTGAAAAAGGGGATATTATTTTTACAGATTAATTAAAAACCACTGCATGGATTTTTACCATTACAGGGCAGATTTGTACATACACTGCCAACACACATTAATGTTCAAACAACACGTAGTGAACTTACCATCCGATGACCCCTGCAAAACCCATGTTTGAGTTCTGCGACATTAAATCTTTTGAGCACAATTTTTCATTCTTATTTGTGAAAACACTGCAGTTCAAAACAAAAGTCTCTTACGCTCAACAAAGCTGCAATTATTTAATCAAAAATACAGAAAAAAAAACATATCACATATTCAATATATTTTAAAATCAAATTTTTATTTCTGTGATGCAAAGCTGAATTTTCATCAGCCATTACTCCAGTCTTAAGTGTTAAAGCTTTAGTTTAAAGCTGCAGGTGGCATCGCCCCCCTTGGGTCAACAGCAGTGCTGCAAACAGAGGTGTGAAGGGCTTTCATGCGGGATTTTAGGTGTGAGCACTGACTTGACGTCAGAGAGGACAGCCGGGCTGTAAAATGTATATTTTTGGATGGAACCTAGATTGGGTCAGATGCAATGTCACAGTTCTGTTCTCCCAGAACAAAGGCGTCACGTCTGGGTAAAAGTGACCCAGTTACTGAGCCCAGGTGTAAAATATGTCAAATGCTTACAGCATGTCCAAAAAGACACCACTCTGTTCCTGTGCAATAATACGCTGCTTAATGTTTCGAATATTTATGAGTGATTCACATTAACCAGGCTGTAAACCCATACTCACCAACAGAGCCACTGGCAGCGATGGCGGCCGCCTCCAGAAGGACCTCCACTATCCCAGCACGCACTGTGGCTGAGCTCTTACTGTTGGCATCCAAATGGCCCAAAAGCTGCTGGATAACCAGATGAGAATGCTGGGACTGGAGGAAGAGAAATAAAGAGAGACAAAGTAGAAAGAATAAATGAGCTAGTAAAAAATAGATATATATTATATACTTATATATTTAAAATATATCACTACTGAAACCAATGCAAAAATATTAATATATTATTAAAATCTAAAAAGGTTAAAGCAGTAAACACGTTCTGCCAAACAGCAAGTGCCACCCAAAATTTATATTTATATAAAATTAACAAAAGTTTTTTTTTTTTTTTTAAATAGTGAACATCAGCATACGTTTCAATAAATTACTGAGTTTAAATTTTTGTCTCAATTTAAAAGAAAAATAAACTCACCTGAATGGAGTACATGATGATCTTAAAGCAGCGCACTGCGAATGTTTTGCCTTCCCACAGCGAGTGATTATCAAGATGCCTGCAGTGAGAACAGACCTTGAGCTTTCAGAAATGAAGCCAAAAGTGACTGAAAAATGAGATTCACTCCACCCGCTGAGAGATTAATTAAAAAGTCATAAATACTTCATAACTGAAGATGAGTATTAATTATTCTGAGTTACTCTCGGTCTCTTATCAAAATGCCAACATTAAAAGAACAGAATTCTAAGGCAAATTCACTGAATCTTAGGTGGCATACAGCTATATCTTAAAAACTAAAGCAATACCTGCACAGATTCGCAAAATTACATTCTCAACCTTTTATAATCTAAGCTGACAGGCACGATATGTGGCGGGTCTCTTACATAAGCACAGGGGTGACTGCGTTCTTGATGTTGCCATAGGCGGCACGGCCCAACAGTTCCCGAAAGCAGCGCTCCGTCAGCTCGGCTGGGCTTTCTTTCTCCTTCTCACTGGCCTGCAGAGGGGAGGGCGAGCGACTGCAGAGGAAACAGAAAGAGAGGGAGGCTTTTTCAGCTTTTCTCAACCGAGAATTCAAACAAAGCTTTGATTTCTGAGAAGCTGAATTAAAATGCACTGACAAATAAAATAACCACAAGCATGTTCACAAGTAAAAACAACACTTGTAGTCCATTTTTAGCAGTCCATTTCTAATAGTAGACAAGGATTCTTCCACTAAGAAGGTCATTGTTTAGATAAAATTAGAAAAATTGTTTTTTCCTGGTACTGTATCTTTAAGACTTTTATAATACCTCTATTATGGTTGGCTAATCTCCACTTAATCCAAATGATGTTATCACACATATTTTTCTTCAAGTAAATTTATCTTAAATATGATATGATGGTCTTTTTGAAAAGAAAACCTAACAGAAAATGCTATTTGCGTAATATAACCTGAAAGTGTGAAAACAATACAGTATTGCATACAACATCATTTCTAAACACCTTGTCTGGGAACAATAAGATCACGGCAATCCATTAAAATATACTAAAGCAACTATGTTCTGGTAATTTTTATAAGAAAACAAGACAATTACAGAATAGGAAAAAATGTTTTTTGTGTAATTTAGAAGCCTTAAAGTCTGAAATTAAAAATAATACAAAATATTTATACTGCATACAATTAAATTTATTACAACTACATAAAATCTTTCAGTTTAATATTTAATAATAATTCTCACATAGTTACAACTGAAATTTCTTAAAAACTTTTACTAGTAAAATCAAAATCAGGAAAGTCCAGTAAAATATGTTACAGCAAATAGAGACTTGTTAGTTTTGTCAAGCACCTATATACATTTTGCCTTAAGTAAATTTATCTTAGACATTTTTTTTACAATAAAACAAGACAAAACAAATTAAGAAAATGATTTCTGTGTCATTTAGAATATTAAAATTCTGTATTAAAAATAATACAATATAACAATCAGTGTTGGGGAAAGTTACTTTCAAAAGTAATGCATTACAATATTGCATTGCTCCCTAAAAAAGTAACTAATTACATTACTTAGTTACTTTTTATTGAAAGTTATGTGTTACATTACTTTTGTGTTACTTTTGCATTACTTTTTAAATCTGGGCAGGGCTTGTTTGTTTTTAATATAAAAAGTTCTATTTTTGCCAAATGTAAAAGCCCTTTCACACCAAAAAGTGAAATAAAAAAGTCTCAGGCTGAAGGAAAAGTAAATTCATGTCTGTACAGTAGAACGCAGAAGAAGAAAGTTTAACACCTTTCAGCAATAAAAAAAATGAAGCACAAATGTTAGTTAATCTGAAGTAATTTTTGCTTATTAGCTTGGTTGAATGGGATTATCGTACATCAGGAGCAAAGACATTGGTTAATAAAAACTGGATTAAATACATAAAGGATATTTGTGTTATTTAACATTTAATTCTTGGACGGTTGCGTCATATTCTGAATTGGCATTTCTCTGTTTGACAGCACACACAACGCCTCTGTATTACTACCGATTTCTTGGGACATGGGGACAGGACTTATTAGTCAATAAACTGGAAATCAAAATAACTGGCGTTACTTATTTGAAATAGTAACTCAGATATTTTCTTGTAAATTAAAAAGTAATGCGTTACTTTACAAGTTACTTGAAAAATGTAATCCAATTACATAACTTGCGTTACTTGTAAAGCTTTACTCACAACTGATAACAATATTGCACACAACTAAATTTCTTTCAGCTTAATATTTGATAGCAGTTCTAAGATTTTTTAAAACATTAATGTTACTGCATCTTTAGAGTCACTTGAGTTTTATCAAGTCTGATTATCATACATATTTTGCTTCTCAAGTCAATTTTTAAAAGAAAACATAAGACAGAACAGAGATTACAAAAATGTTTTTTTTGTATAACTTAAGAGTCTGAAAGTCTGACATCATGTCATGTAAAATAGAAAACTTCCTGTGTGAGCTAAGCTTCAATGTGTGTGTGTCAGAAAAAGAGCTGAGGGTCTCACAGGGTTTGTCTCATCATTAATTAATCACACTGTTCCTCTGCCCTCACACACCCTGCTGTCAGTCAGCCTGCTGCTACGCTCACGGTCTCCCGGTTATATAACCACATGACGCCGGGATAAATCTGCAGAAACTCTTCTCACCTCAGCTAAAAGCCTACTGCCACACATCCTGAAGGATGCTGAACTGTTTAGTTGACCAGAAATAAAAGTACATTGTGCTTTAGTCCACTGCTGTGGTTGCACTAAACTAGCCTTGCTGTTCTGCCCATGTGAAATGTGCACATCTTCACTGGACGAGTTAATTATCAGCTGCCCTTTACATCAAACAGCAATTAGCACATAGCAAACGGCAGAAAGGGGTAATTAATGTCTCCACCCGTGGCGTACTTGCGGCTGCGTAGGGGACGTATCAACAAGGAGCCAGCTTTGTTGATTATACTGGGAACGATTTAGTTTGATGCATCACAATATGTAGGTCAATTTTGATTTCAAATTTTGCAAATTTTTGTATTGAGGTTTTTGTATAAAATTTAAGATGTGCAAGTGCGTGAATCACAGGAATACATTAGATTTTAAAATTTAAATTATAAATTTTAAATTGTAATGTTATTTCACAAAATTACAGTATTTTTGTTCAAACAAACTTGAGCGTAGGTAAGCATAAGATACTACTTTCAAACATTCTTAATATTTGACATATATTTAATTTTTTTTTCTCATCTACTTTTAACATTTCTTCATAAAACTGCTGGCTAGTAACATTAAAAGCTGGATACTCCAGTGCAGTATGCTTAACAGTAAAAGGAATAAAAGGAAACTACACAAGAAAACTCAAAGGAAAGTCACATGATCACTGCAGCTACCTCAGGTCTAGCATGTTGTCAGCAGAGACAATTGCATCCCACAGGCTAATTAATATGTCAAACTATTTCCCTTGTAGGCATCTGACTGTAGGTGCAAAGACAGTGAGAACCAGCTTCTCACCCACAAAAATGGAATAAGCAGGCAGAATGGCAGTTGAAATACATTAAAATGATCCTAGAAATGGGTGGAACGGTTTGTGATTAATGGATAATATCATACAGATTAGATTGGTATATTTCCATTTGTATACAAGTAATTAGTAAATGTAAATGATGGAGGATTCAGTTGTGAAAGCTGCCAAGCATCCTTAGAGTTTGTATCCCATATGAGTCAATTATTAGCCAGTTATTAGCCCAACACTCTCACCTCTCTGTGCCTTCACCAGACTGCAGATTGAAGAGCAGCGAGGGGACGATCTTGTCCATGTGCTGAGGGTCCCAGATGTTTGCCTGCAACTCATCGTTTACAGTCTTCCTTACTACTCCCTGTAGACCTTTAATGCCAGCCATTCGGATTCTGAGACGAGGAAGAGTTGAATTAGATGTGAAAAACATGTATACTGTGTATATAGTGGATATTTTCTTTAATGGTCTCTATCTATCTCATCCATTCATCCATCCATCCATCAGCCATCTACCTATCCATTCATCCAGCCATCCACCTATTCCAGGAATGCCCAAACTCGGTCCTGGAGGGCCAGTGTCCTAAAGAGTTTAGCTCCAACCCCAATTAGACACACCTGAATTAGCTAATCAAGCTCTTACTAGGCATACTAGAAGCTTCCTGGCAAGTGTGTTGAGGCAAGCTGGAGCTAAACTCTGCAGGACACCAGCCCTCCAGGACTGAGTTTGGACACCCCTGACCTATTCCATTCATCTACCTATTCCATCCATCCACCCATCCATTATCCATCTACTTATCCATACATCCATTCATTATCTATCTATCCGTGCATCCATCCATTATCCATCCAACTATCCATGCAATCCTTCAATTATCTATCTACATATCCATGTATCCGTCCATCCACCCATCCATTATCCATCTATCTATCCATGCATGCATCCATTAACCATCTATCTATCCATGCATCCATCTATCCATCATTCCAATCCACCTATCCATTAACCATCTGCCTATCCATTCATCCATTCATTATCCATCTATCCAATGATCCATCCATTAACCATCTACTTATCCATGCATCCATCCATTAACCATCTACCTATTCATGCATCCATCCATTATCCATCTATCTATCCATGCATCCATCCATTAACCATCTATCCATGCATCCATCCATTATCTATCTACCTATCCATGCATCCATCTATCCATCATTCCAATCCACCTATCCATTAACCATCTGCCTATCCATTCATCCATTCATTATCCATCTATCCAATGATCCATCCATTAACCATCTACTTATCCATGCATCCATCCATTAACCATCTACGTATTCATGTATCCATCCATTATCCATCTATCTATCCATGCATCCGCCATCTATCTATCCATGCATCCATCCATTATCTATCTACCTATCCATGCATCCATCTATCCACTATCCATGCATCCATCCATTAACCATCTACTTATCCATTCATTCATCCATCCATCCATCCATCCATCCACCCATCCATCCATCCATCTATCTATCTATCTATCTATCTATCTATCTATCTGTGCATCCATCCATCATCCATCCATCCGGACTGACTGCATGTGTGTTTGCTCACTTGGTGCGGATGTCAGGATCCTCATAGTTGGAATGGCACATCTCACTAAACCGTGACACAAAGAAATCATAACTGCGATGATATGAGGGGGTGTCCTCCTCAATGTTAGCAAACTTCACAAACTGTAAAACGAAAGCAATTCAACAAATAAATAAATTAATTACATAACTAGACAAACCAAAGCCACAAAAGTTACAAAACCCATTTCCTTGAAAAGATTGCAAATGCTTCTCTACCCAGGGCCAGCTAGTGTTTGATTATGAGATGATATTATCAAAGATTAAATGTTAATGTAATGTTGTTTTGTTCTGCATTAACCACAGTTGACAGCACTATCACCTCATCCTCATTATTAGACAATAAATGCTTTTCTGACACCGGCAAACAAGAATAATAAGTATCCATACACTGCAGAGGAATAGGCTTCACCTGCATGGAAGTAAGTTAATTCAATTAATAGTTTATACATTCTTGATATTATATTCGCTGACAAATTGCACAGATTCAGTTATTAGCATGTATAATAATATTTCACTGTACATGAACTACTAATCTGTTATATACAAAAATCTTTACCATTTTTGTTTCAGCCTAAATAGGAGCCCATCTTTTATCATTTGACAGATTTTAGGTTATTTATAGATTTAAGCTATTTTAAATTAAAATCACTAAGGTCATGAATAAAATAAAAATAAAATGTCTTAATATAGAAATGGTAGAGCTGATAAATTAGACCCCGTCACCTAGATGATTTAATGACTTATTTTAAACGAGTGCCTGCATATCAAATCTGTATTAATGAATAATTGCACTGCAAACTCTAGACCTACATTTCCTTCCTATTACGCAATTTGGCCTGCAATTTGCAGAACCCAATGAACCATGTGGAACAGATGTGGGTGCAGTTCTGACTAGCACATCTCTGTCCTAGCATTTCCAGGTAAATAAGGTCATTGTGAAGAACCACTGAGAAATAAATCAGTTTAAAAGGGGTTTTTATATGTGACTGATATCTGCAGCATGCAGTAGCTAAGGTGGTTCTGGATGGTACAGAATAAAATAAAACGGGTTAGTCACCCTGAGTTTAAACTGCATTTCATACATTTAATGTGGGTGGATGTTCAACGCCCTAGATTACTCATTTTGATCTATAGTTGAGTTTGATTTTATTTCCATGTCCTGATTGCATTTAGATGGATGCACTGCAGTGTGGGCTTGTTTGTGGCTTATCTGCAATGTTTATTGGCAAACTAGCTACTAGCTAACTGGTTTTCATATTAAACAAACCTTCACTGCACATGAGGTCCAAAATACAGAGGCAAAAAAGTGGTAATTTAGTTGACGGGTTTGTTTCTTACAAACACGCTGCTTTTTGCTCACAAAATGTAATGGACTGGAGTCATATTAATTGCTTGTGATGTTTGAACTCTTATTCTGATGGCACCCATTCACTGCAGAGGATCCATTCATGAGCAAGTGATGCTAAATTGCTAAATTTCTCCATATCTATTCTGATGAAGACATATACTCAATCCTGAATGGCCAGAGGTTGGGTAAATTTGCAGCTAATTTTCATTCTTAGGTGAAGTATTCCTTTAATTTTCTTAACTATCCCAGCCATTTGTGATTACTGGATAAAGATTTTTTAAAATACATTTTAAAGAAATTGTACTCATGAAGACTGCAGTTCAGTGCATACAACAGTGTGTACATACCGAGTTTGTTCCCAGGATTTGCAGGTTGGGCTTGTCAGCCTCCAGGAGTTTCCGTACCATCTTCAGGAAACTCTCCACAAACAGGTTGATACTCTGACAGTGGCAGGCCATTAGCAGCTGGTCAAGGGCTTCCATCGCAATACACACATACCTGAAGAGACAAACACACATTGAGTATGGACAGGAGGAACAGGAGAAAGAAAAAGAGATGTATTACAAATCACAAGATGGGACATATCAGATCAGGCTTGTTAAGAATTTCAGTACCCATAACGGTGTCTAGCTACATCACGAGACAGTCTCTCAGACAGGTACGCCCCGATCCGATCCAACTTCTCTGGAGCAGACAGGGCATAAAAAGTCAGCTTCTCCATGTTAGCCTTTACCAGCCCATCCTATGGACACACAAACACACACAGAGAGAGAGAGAAAGCATCAATATCATCAACACAGCACATAGGACCCTATGAAATCCGTTTTATTTTTTCCCAAATTCCGTTTTATCCGTTTTAATTTTTCTGGATTCTGTTTTAATTTTTCCCAACTCCTTTTTAATGGTTAAATTAAATTTAATCAAAGAGCATGTCTAATTAATTAAAATCATTATACAATTTCAAATAAATTTAATAAAGGTTTAACAAAAATGACATGTTTAGGGCCCTATGAAATGTTTTATTTTTTCTCACCATAGGTTTTATTGTTATCAAATTCTGTGTTTTAGCATGTCTAATTGTTTGAATGCATACTTAATTTATTTCATTTCAATTTTAATTATGAAAGGGTTTTTTTTTACCCTGTGTTGTGTATTTAAAATGTTGTGGTTATCAAATGAAGGCATTCATTTCATTTATCTTTTAATTATTAAAAATTAAGCAAACTTTTTTTTGGCAAACAAAGGGGAGTTTACTAATAAAATTAAAATTAGTAATATATTTCTGACACAACATCTTCAAGTTAAACCAGACTTTTATTTTGACAGGTTGCCATGTCTACCTTTACATTTCTGTGTGTATATGACATAACGCTATTTTTCCTAAAATGGAACGGTCAAATGCTCATGAAGTGACTCTCAGCAGATATTGTTAACGTATTTATGTCCTCATTTAGTGAGACGACAGATGCTAAAAATCGCCTTGAGTGTCAAGCGCCCTTCAGTGTGTGTAGTAAACAAAACCGCTCATCTGCTCCATTCATTAAAACAGAGACATCATAGGGCCCTAAGCACACTTGCAACAGGACAAGAATTACATGTTTTAATCTTTATGATCTTGATTATCAGTAGACTATATAGAAAAATCTTTTAGAAAATGTAAAAGTGTGTTATCATTCAAAAGTTTGGGATTGGTAAGGTTTACCTGTTTTTTAAATGTTTTTCTTTGATAAAAAGAACAGAAAATCTTTGAAACAGAAATCTTTTCTAATATTATAAATGATTTTCCTATTGCTTCAATCAATATAATTCTTCCTTTTTAAATAAAAAATACAATAAAAAATATAATGCTAAAATAAATGTAAAAAAAATATATATATAAAATAAACAAACCAAAACTTACTGAACCCAAACTTCCCAAAATTTACATCAGATCATCCAATGAAGTGAATTTAAGTAATAATAAATAATAATGAAAGTAAAACAGCTATTAATTTTGAGATTTGCTAAAGATTACATTTAACAGCATTATTTATTAGACTTTTAAAAAATAAAAATTAAAAAAGAGGAAACAAGCATGCATACATAAACATTCATAATCAATCATATTAGACAGTCACCAATATGGCACCAATATACTGTGCATTCGTAAATGGGAAGCATATTTGCATTCAAACACTAACCAAAACTATCAAAGTCCTCACAGAAGACTATGCATTTTGCATAGTAATGAGACTATTGCTTACAGCTGGTGACTCACAGTAGCGACAGTAGCTGTCTTTAAATAAAGACAGTGAAGTTGTTATGAAAGTGTTGCTTAGTTGGCTGCAGCACTTTAAAAGGGATGAATTTAGAAAAGCACCTTCTCTAATAATTAGCAAGTTGACAGTTTAAGTTGGAAGGGACTGTCAACTTGCTAAACACATCTATTCATTTGTTCCCCTCATCTACTGATTTACATTGCTGCTAAAAATATAAAATACTGAAGCTAAAAACATTGTAGATAAACTTGTAAGTACCTCTCTGACTAGCTGAGTCTTGGATAATTAGTCAACAATCCAAACTTTAGGGAGACATATAATGTAGCATACAGATTTACGGAAACTACCCAGTCCATCTATTAACATGGACAATGAGTTTTTGGTGCTAAAGAAGAAAGTTATCAGTAGGAGTTCTTCTGTAGCTGGGGAGTCATTATAGTAATGTTCACCCCTGCTGGTTTTAACCCACACTGAACACTCATTTACTGAACTACCACAGTGCACAGGTTCACAAACATGAACTTAAGGCATTTCAGATATCTCAGCATTCAGGCTGATAGTTTTTAAGAAAATTACACAAAATGGTGTTGAACATTATCTCAGCAAAGACTGTGAGTCGCCTGCGTCCTCGGACACCTGCTTCGGTAATTACACGCTGAAAGCACTTTATTTAAAGTGGTCTCAAAAAGCAAGCATCCGCCAAGAACATAAATGCAATTGCAAATAAGTGGTTTGAGAGGCGAACGAGGGCTGTTTGACTGTAAATAGACTCTCTGTGATGGATGGAGTTGAGAGAGAGAGAATGCTATCACCTCTGGGTCTTCAGGGAAGATGTTGTCCACCAGTCTCTTGTAGCGCGGCCTCAGCGCTCCACAACAACCACACACCCCTGCAGAGAGAGAAAAAAATCAAGAGGAAATGCGGTTAAGGATTCATTTCTGTAAGCAAAGTGCCATTGATTTTAGGAAGACAGCTGATTTCCGCCCACAAATGGCATCATGAAAAGGGTTCAGGTTTGTCATCAACACCACAGAAAGTGAAGACATTGACAAAGTGTTGTATTCCTCACTAGCCTGTCATCTTATAAACATATAACATTTCTTGAAATGAGAGATAAGCCATTTCGAATATATGTTATTGATCCAAATATTGTAAACATTAGCTGATAATATTTACTTTTCCAGAAATAGAGGCTACGACCTTGGGTTATTAGTCTAGTGTGACAACAAGAGGAATGTTAGACCATTAGTGGAGCTTAGTGGGAAGTTTACAAGGTGATGTGTAGGCTTGTGGACAGCCCTTCATGCAGGTCAGAAATGGCACAAGCTGCATCTATCAACCTCAGACAAGCTTGAGGAAAATCATACAACATATAACACATCATCTGACATCAGCTGCCAATATGCAGAGGGAAATCTGTGATCCGATTGGCCCCCGCATCTCAGCAGCGATGAGTCACACGTGTCCCACTGAACAGCGTGACGGTGAAACAATGAACTTCTGAAGGCAAGCATAACTTGTACTATCTGAAAACTATGGTAGGATAAAATTCTTTTCTGAACTCACAAAACAGATTTCATGGAGATCTAGCTCATGTTGAGAACAGAAAGACCTTAATCTCCGAACGACGTCATTGAGGGGAAAATCTTCCGATCTGCGAATGGTTTTTCTGAGCTGTTCCGCTAAAATGAGTGTTTGAGGAAAAAGAGCCAAGGCGTCTCTATTTTTAGCATCTGCTCCATTTTGACTTCAAAGAGAAGCTTTACCCCGCTGCTCAACTCGTCTATTGCCTTCGATGTCCCCGTTTATGTTGAACCCATCCTCATGCCGTCGCAAAACTTTACTACCTTTTGTCTGTGAAACGCAAAAGAAAAAGTTGAATTTTCACTCTGCTCTTTTGCAAACAATGAATGTGAATAAGTCATTATTCATTAAAAATAGCTCTTGTACAGTATATTAGTACTTTAGCATATTAAAATTATTTGTAATATGGGACAACCGATGCCACTGGGCATCATGAAGTCAGTCTTCACCATTATTAAAATCTTGACGCAAACAAGACATCTAAAGGGAATAAAGCTGTGATAGAGTAAAACACTGTTGTAAATAATGAATCAGATTTTTATATATTTTCTGACACAAAGCGTAATTTGACTCATTTGATTTAGATCGGGACATCGGAGCAGGTTCGCTAATCATTTGATTCAGATCAGAACTTTGGATTTCACAAATTATTTGATTCAGATCAGGACTTCAGAACGCGTATTGCAAATCATTTGATTTAGATCGGAACTTCAGAGCAGGTTTGCAAATCTTTTGATTCAGAACGGAACTTTGGAGCGTGTTCGCAAATTATTTAATGAATCGAATGATTCGCGATTTGCAAGCCTGCTCCGAAGTCCCGATCTAAATGATTGATTGTGACTTCGCGTGACACGTTGCATTATTCAGATTGGGACTAGAGAGAGTGGATCACAAATCATTTGATTTAGATCAGAACTTCGGACCAGTTTTTGCAAATCTTTTAATTCAGACTGGGATTTCGGAGCGTGTATTGTGAATCATTTGATTTAGAACAGAACTTCAGGCAGGTTCGCAAATCTGCTCTGAAGGCCCAATCTAAATGGATAGGGAATCCTTTAATTTAGATTGCAACTTTGGAGCGCGGATTGCAAATCTATTGATTCAGACTGGGATTTCGGTGCAGGTTTGTGAATCATTTGATTCAGATCGGGACTTTGGAGTGCTTATCATGAATTATTTGATGTAGACTGGAACTTCAGAGTGGGTTCGTAAATCTTTTTATACTGATTGGAACTTTGAAGCGTTTTTTGCGAATCATTTCATGAATTGAATGATTTGTGACTCCTCATCTCAAATTATATTTCACAAATCATTACTCAGGTCAGGACTGCAGAGTGTGGATTGATAATCATTTGATTTAGATCGGAAGTTCAGAATGGGTTCACGCTCAGAAGTCCCATTTGAAATGATGGTTCACGAATCTTCTTGATTCAGATTGAAACTACAGAACATGGATCATGAATCATTTGATTCAGACAGGACTTGGGTGAGGGTTCGCGGATCACACTATAGTAACCATGTTTTTTTTTCCAACTTAAGAGGACACATGGATGAATATAGAGATGTGGTTTTCACTTCTTTAGGATTAACAGAACTTTTGATAGTTTCAATATACCTGTCTAAATCAACTTTGAATAAAGAAAACTATACTTTCCAAAGTCAGACATAGCTTGTTATGATTTTAAATGGTGTAGAATATAGTGAGGACGCTATGACATGTCCCTACCAATATGTCCCTACCAATATCCAGTGACTACTTAATTGTCCCTAACAATAATTTTGAGCAAACAATTAAATGTCTGCTGTTATGTCCCCACCAATGCCAAAATCAAACCTACACCTTTGCCACACACAACTATATCATAAGGCTACAGAAGACTTATGGACTACTATGATACCTTTAGGATGCTTTTTAGTTACTTGAAAACCCACGGTCCCCATCCACCTTCGTTTTACGTAATAGAGCACCTCTGAGATTGTGCTAAACACTTTTGTGAATCATACGCATATGGAAAGACATGAAGGTGAGTAAATGATGACAATTTCCATTGTTGGCTTAACTACTTATTTGTAAGTTTTGTGATAATTCTGCTGCCGTGTGAGTGAAGGAGAGCTGCTGCACTGCGCCGTGACTCTGTACCCACATGAACAGACAGAGATGGCACCGCACTGACAGCCAGTGCTTCCACCCCCTCACAAACAGCTGTGTTTCCTTCTTGTGCCTCTCTCCTACTCATTAAATCTCCATCTAGCAGATAAAGGCACAGAGAGATGATCTTTAATGCAGAAAACTTTATTTTTGCATCTTTTATTATTCAATGTCTGAGGTTGGTTTGATAAAGCACATGCAGTTTTATCTGTCTAGTCAATGAAGCCAAAAAAACATACAAACTTTAACCCTTGCCGTGATAGGCACTGGCCGCATGCTTGACTAATCAAGGCCAAGGCTGCTCTGTTTTCACTGAAACTAGATTGTATGGTCTAGTCAACGTCTTAAGCAAAACACCACTGTCTTAACACACAGCTGGCTCTTCCTTGACATGTAATGAAACCAATATACATGGTTTATATATCTGTATATACTGCACCGGTTCAGTTTTTTTCATTATTCAGTTTTTCAAATATATTTTTCATGACAAAAAATGTTTTAAAGACCAGAAGACTGGAGCTGAGTCTGTAGTTAATAATGACTAATAAGCGTTCATCACTTCATGGAGTCGCTGGTGTTCCCTGTGTGAGTGTTTCCTGGCTACATATAGTTTCTGCTTCCCTTGTTGATGTCTGGCAGTTTTTTTTTCACACTGACAAATGATGCTTTTCACGTACTGCACAGCAGAACACTACTCTAACACCACCCATACTCTCAGACAGCTAATTTTCTATCATTTATCAAGCAGTCTTTCCTCTGTAGCGTACAACACTATAGCAAGAGTATTGCCACAGATGGGAACGAGTGAACTCTATGTCCTCTTCTAGTGCCAGAATCTGTGATGTTGACAGAACTGTCACCATCGATTAATCTGTGGTGTCAACAGGCCAACCAAACTGTGTCACAGGGGCAAAACTGTGGGGTAAAATCAATACACATTCTCTACAGACTGATACTGAGAGAGAGAAGAACATGCTTAGTAAAAACAGACAGACGGAAGGAGATTAGAGAGGGAGGGAAGGAAGGAGATGATGCTAATGACGGTCACTCAAACAGCGGGAAGCATCTCCAACAGTTTCCTCCATCAGAAACAAATCTGCTTCACTCTCTGATGCCGCATGGCTTCAAGCAAAAGCATACATACATGCACCATCCTTTATCCAAATAAACATGCTTTTAAAGCAAAAGACAAATGTATAGATTCAGTGCCTTTAAAAGCATCTAATCTTTAGGGCTACAAATAAATTCTGGGATCTGTTCTGTTCAGGCATTATATTCATCAACTAATCTTGATTTATCACAATGTCAAACTATCATCATATCATATGAAATAGTCTGTACTACAGTACTACATTCAAACATTCATTATAAAAAGGGTTCAATATTGCTTTTCTGCAACACCTGCTTAGTGTAGAAATGAGCAGTTAGAAACAACTTAAAATAGAAGACAGAGATAAATAGACATAAATAACAATCATGTCTAATGAAAAAAATATCACGAATTGCAGATTTATAGTAATGAAAAAAAATTATGTTGTTACGCTCATTCTTGATTCAGAGCCAATTGTTTAGATTAATAAACTAATCCTTAAAGAGAAATCTTTAAGATAATCTACGAATAAGACAGTAAAATATTAATATATTTCACATCCATGTATTTACTTTAGGGATGCACGATATTGGATTTTTGCCGATATCCGATATGCCGATATGCCGATATTTGGCTGACAGCCGATGGCTATGGGATAAACTTCCTTTTGTTTGGAAACAACAATGAAATAACAATAATGAAGTTCTTTATAATGACAGTACAATGAAGCTTTGAAAATAACTATAAATAAACTATATGTGACCCTGGACCACAAAACCAGTCTTAAGTAGCATGGGTATATTTGTAGCAATAGCCAAAAATACATTGTATGGGTCAAAATTATTGATTTTCTTTTATGCCAAAAATCATTTATTAATAATTTATTAATTATTAAGTAAAGATCATGTTCCATGAAGATATTTTGTAAACTTCCTACTGTAAATATATCAAAATGTAATTTGAAAACTTTAAAGGCGATTCTCAATATTTAGATTTTTTTGCACGCTCAGATTCGAATTTTTCAAAAAGTTGTATCTCAGCCAAATATTGTCCTATCCCAACAAACAATAAGTCAATAGAAAGCACATTTATTCAGCTTTCAGTTGATGTATAACTCTCAATTTCAAAAAATAATGTTCCTTAAGACAGTTTTTTTGGTCCAGTGTCACACATATCAATCGCTGCATTTTTTTTCTCCTCAAAAAAATGCAGTGGTAACCCTAACAATTTATTTAATGGTTGATGGTCTAAAGCAAAAGAGTTGTGAAAAGTCTGAAAATCTTTTAGAGCTCATAAAATAAAATTATTTTTAATTTATTTAATGGTTGATGGTCTAAAGCAAAAGAGTTGTGAAAAGTCTGAAAATCTTTTAGAGCTCATAAAATAAAATTATTTAATTTACAAGTGTTATGTTTGTGATTTTTGTTTTCATGTAAGCTATAGCATCTGACCTTTAAATCAAAACATACTCATGAATTTATGACATCAATTACTGTTTTATTTAATTAGAAACAGTTTAAATATTTTTTGTGTATTTTACTTTCATTTTATAAGAAGTAGGCCAACAGCACCCCCTACGGAATATTTAATCACACACTGAACGGGTCATTCTGTACTTGCATTCTCAGATTAAATGCAGCGATCCAAAACAGCGAATCTAATTTTCATTTAGGCAAAACTTTGCTATCAGCAAGACATATCAGCATGATTTTTCAAATTAGGCCGATGCCAATGTTTACAGTTAAAACCATTATCGGCTGATTCCGTCATCGGTCCGATAATATTGTGCATCCCTAATTTACTTGTTAAAGGATTAGTTCACTTCAGTAATAAAAATTTACTCACCCCCACGTCATCCAAGGTGTTCATGTCTTTGAAAGAAAAAAAAAAAACCTTTTTTGAGGAAAACATTCCAAGATTTTTCTCCATATAGTGGACTTCAATTTGAGCCAACAGGTTGAAGATGCAAATTGCAGTTTCAGTGCAGCTTCAAGGGGCTCTACATGATCCAAGCCAAGGAATTAGGGTCTTATCTACCGAAACAATCAGCCATTTTCTAAAAAAAAAACAAATTTGATTTTACCACAAATGCTCATCTTGCACTAGCTCTGCGATGCGACTTCATGCATTACGTAATCACATTAGAAAGGTCACGCATCCAACATTGTTGTTTTACCTATTCTGTAAAGGCCGTTTGACTTTATTTGCACGTTCGCTTTGTAAACTGGGTACTACTTGGTACTTCCACCTACATCACACATGACCGTTTCAATGTGACTACATAATGCGTGAAGTCAGACTAGTGCAAGATGAACATTTGTGGTTAAAAAGATTTATTTATTTTTTTAAATGACCAATCATTTCACTAGATAAGACCCTGTAAACTGTAATTTAGACCTTCAATCCATTGACCACCATCGAAATCAACTATATGAAGAAAAATCCTGAAATGTTTTCCCTTAAAAAATAAAAAATAAAAAATTCTTTTTGACTGAAAAAACATCTTGGATGACATGGGGTGAGTAAATTATCAAGAAGTTTTATTCTGAAAGTGAACTAATCCTTTAAGTAGCCAAATAGCCTCCACTTCAGATATAACAACACAACAACAGCTATCAAGATATGAGGGCACATGAGGATTAAACACACAGATTTTCTATCACACATACACACACACACACACACACACTGTCAGTCATCAGCAATCAGTGCTGTTCACAGGGCATTTTTAAGGCTGAGTCTCAAGGCTGAATCCAGAAACTGTCTGCTTCCTATCTCAGACACCTGCTTAAATTCACAATCAGCAGAGCATTCCCAGCTGCAACACAGCCTTGATTATGCAAAGACGGTTCCTTGATTACAGTGGAAGAATATGTTCTCTTAGATTACCCAGGGTATGTTCCAAATACTCGACAGAGCCCTACGACAATGTGCACTCTACAGGGTATTCAGCCAGTTATGATGCAAAATTCTTGGATTCCAAATCATAAGGACTGTGTTTGCTCAGTCCTACTTAAGCACTGCAAATAACAGGAAATTAATCAACTCAGCCCTACATAAAGTTTGGCTAAAAGATATTTTATTTAAAACATTTGAGGCATATTGCAAAGAAGCTATATACTGCAAATGAACCAAACTGCATTTATTTTCATTTTAAGTTTTGCAACATGTCAGGAGTATGAGACAAATTATATTATTTATATACAGTATATGCATATTATGGTACATCTGCAACAAACAAAGACACACACACAATAAGCAATGTGAAAAGCTCAGTGGGTCAGCATTAGGAGACACTGTGCTGCCCTTCAGTGATGTTATATAACACAGCTAGAGCCCACATTCTTCTATTTTTACACACGCGAGGAGAGGGCCGCCTCAGCAGACATCCCCAGCACACACACACCTCTACCTGCTAACATCAGCTGCCCATCATCGACAATCACATGCTTTCAAACATCCAACAACAATATATGAGTAATGATGAAAAATCTATTTTTCTGCACTGATCATTAGATGAGATTAGACTCAACTTTATAGTCATTATGCACTGTGTAGAGTAAAACTGCAGAGCAAATAATATGTGACTCTGGACCACAAAATCAGTCATAAGGGTATTTTTTGTAATAGAATACATAGAACTTTCCATTGATGTATGGCTTGTTAGGATAGGACAATATTTGGCTGAGAAAATCTGGAATCTGAGGGAGCAAAAAAATCAAAATGAAGTTCTTAGCAATGAATATTACTAATCAAAAATTAAGTTTTAATAATTAACAGTAGGAAATTGACAAAATATCTTCATGGAACATGATCTTTACTTAATATCCTAATGATTTGTGGCATAAAAGAAAAATCGATAATTTTGACCTATACAATGTATTTTTGGCTATTGCTACAAATAAAGCTGTGCTACTTAAGACTGGTTTTGTGGTGCAAGGTCACAATATGTGTTATAAAAATCCATCCCATGTGTCAAGGAAAAAAAAATCACTTTCTTGGAAAATGGCGTAAAATGTCTCTAATGAAAATGAAAGTTGATGCAATCAGGGAAGAAACTGTGGCTTAGAATTTATGTGCATCTTGGTGTTTTATCCAGCATTTTTATGCAATATCCAAACATTTGCACAAAAATCTAATCTAATCGAATTGAATCTAATCAAATCTAATCTAATATAATAACATTTCAGGGGAGTTCCCAACAATCTTACCATTTACTGAAACTGCACTTTTGACATCACACAGATGAGATTATTATTAAAATATCTCTAATAAAAATGGAAGTTGGTGCAATCAGGGAAGAAACTGTGGCTTAGAATTTATGTGCATCTTGGTGTTTTTATCCAGCATTTTTATGCAATATCCAAACATTTGCACAAAATTCTAATCTAATCTAAAAGTTTAAAGTTTCTGGGGGAGTTTGCAACAATCTTACCATTTATATTTACTGTCACACAGATGAGATTATTTTTGTAAAACTAGAAACATTCTATATACTTTCTGTAAAGCTGCTTTGACATTTTTGTAAGTCTCAAAACAGATTGGGAAAAACAAAATATTACAAAATCTATGATAACCCTACAACAAATCCATTAAGTCTCCTGAGCTATAAAAGCAAGAATGAGGTGAAAATCAGAGTGTTATCTATGATTGCATTAATCAGTTCTCCTGTGACATGATCAGCTGACATGCCATGCTAACTTGTGATTACAAGATGAATTGTGTCCTGATCGATAAACATCCAGTTGTAATGTGCTGTACCTCCAAGACAACAGGCAGATCAAACAAACACTCACTTAGAAAACTTAAGAAACAACATAAGAAACCCACCACTATGAGACGATCAAACAAACCTACCAAAAAGCAATCTCATGACAGCGTCTGTTTGCCAGCATACACACTTGGGCTTATCAGGAGTTACTGAACGTACTAAACAGAAGTCATGCCTAAGTGCTCAAGGAATGCAGTCAGGGAAGATTCTGGTTTCCCTTTATTACGCACAAACCCTTGCAAAAGCAACACATATACACACACACAAAGCTCATTGCTTACCATACATTGCTCTTGATGTCAGTGAAGCTGTTCTGTCTTCTCAATCCTTCCCTGCAGCGTCTTAGATGCAGCTAGAGAGATTTTTGGAGACACTCAGCCTACACGCTCACACACATGCGGTCTGCTGCTCTGATGGCTGAAAGTGATGCGATACAAAACGGGAGCGATCACACGTGCTAATGGACAGTGATGGGGAAGCTGCTGCTGGGATGACCTTGGCTATTGCGCCAGCCTGCGCATGCAGGTCTCAAAAGAATAACGCTCATTTTGCACGCACGAGTGTACACCTTCTGCTCACCAATCATCACTCAAAGAGGGAGGGGCTAGACAGAGAGAGGGAGAGAGAGAGGAGGAGAAAGTGGGATGTGCTCATTCATTCTCAGCAGAAGCTCCGCCTCCTTTCTTAGATTTTCAACATCTCTCTCTTTCTCTGGTTGTGTTCAGAATCAAATACTAGAGTAGTGCTTACTGCATAGTGTACAATGATCATTTTTAATACATGAAACTTGAGGAAAAACAGAAATATCAATATCCTTTTTTGTTTTTCATTTTTAAAAAGAAGAAATTTCACTACAATGACTTGAAAGTAAAAAGCAGCATGTCTTGTCTAATCAGTTTTATTATATATTTCTGAAAATACTGAAAAATGTTTATGCATACTGCATACAATATACACTACATTTCTAAATCTGTATGATTGTATATATTTTTTTAAAGAAGTCTCTAATGCTCACCGAGGTACATTTATTTGATCAAAAATACAGTAAAAACACTTATATTATTATAGTTATATACATTTTTAGCATCATTACTCCAGCCTTCATTGTCACATGATCCTTCAGAAATCATTCTAATATACTGATATATATATATATCACACACACACATATATATTTATATTTATTTATTTACATTTACGTTTAAATTAATTTCTATTTAAAATTAATTTTAATTAAATTAATTTATATATATATATATATATATATATATATATATGTGTGTGTGTGTGTGTGTGTGTACATATATATGAAAATGAAATGAAAATGAAATTCCATTTAAATGTATTTATTTTTACATTATATATATATATATATATATACATACACACACACACACACACACATGTTGGGTTTACATGTTTTATGGGGACATTCCATAGGCGTAATGGTTTTTATACTGTACAAACCGTATTTTCTATCACCCTACACCTACCCTACACCTAAACCTAGCCCTCACAGGAGACTGTGCACACTTTTACTTTCTCAAAAAAACTCATTGTGCATGATTTATAAGCCTGTTTCCTCATGGGGACCTCACAAATGTCCCCACAAGGTCAAAATTTACTGGTATTACTATCCTTGTGGGGACATTTGGTCCCCATAACGTGATGAATACCAGGTGCACATACATATACATATATACACACACACACACACACACACACACACATACATATATATACATATATATATATATATACACACATACATACATACATATGTAATTGCTGAATATTCAAAACCCGCTGGCATTTGTGAGATCCATATAAACATAAAAGAAAATGTTATGCTTTACACACCTTGCTGCTAATTCTGCCATTTTTAAAATTGCCGCTAATATGGTGCTACATGCTAATATGGTCAAAAAATAGCAGAGGTCAAAAAAGGTTTTTCTATCCATTTCTCCTCTGAAACAAGATATTGACTCAGACACAAATTATCCCCACATGACCCTGGAGTCTGTCTAAAAGCAGTAGTTAATTCAAGCTGGAATTTTCTTCAGGGACAAGAAAAACACTGTCATTTCCCAATCAGATGGCAATTAAATCACCAACTACTACCTATAAAGGCTGAAATTACATTATATCCCCCTGAGAAATAATTACCGCCAGAATAGGGTTTTGGAGCAGTATGTTAGCATGCTATTCCAAACATAGCTTTTCTCTCTCTCTCAGACAGCATGGTTTTCCTCCTGCAAGCCACATTCTCCTCCTACACTCACTCTCACATGTGTGTGCTGTGGAAAACATACGACACACAAACAGCACAGCTAATGCGTAGGCTTTCACACATGCTAAAAATCCTGCTGACAGTGGCACTAGATTGCAAGGGATATGCAATACCACAATAAACAATGACAATCCTTTTTTTCCAAACACTTTTAGAAGCATCTTATGATTATATCTAAACATTTTTGTTGTTAACAGAAATAATGCTAAAATACAAATAAAATAATAGATTTTAAAAAAACTTTTTGCCTTGTCAAGTTACTGAAATAAAATAAGTTTAAGTACTAAAAGTATAAAAAAAGTACAGCTATATACACATGCAAATATATATACAGTATATATTAATATATGTATGTGTGTGTGTATGCATGTATTTATATATAAACACAACAAAATTTCTGAACCCTAATCTAAAATTAACATGATAATTGAAAATAATTATGAATAATAGATAAAAAAAAACAACTTTTATATATGTGTGTGTGTGTGTGTGTGTATGCGTGTATATAACTGGTATATATAAACACAACAAAATTGCTGAACCCTAAACTAAAATTTACATGACAACTGAAAATGCTTTCCTGTCAATCTCTACTGTCCTGTCCGTTAAAACGCATGAAAAGGCCCCCAAATATTAAAATAGTATATAAATAACACTAAAATAACACCGCTAGACTAAGTCAAAGATGAAACCAAAGATTCAGTCCCAGCTAAAAACAGCAATCAATGCTTTTTGTCAAAGCAAAGCAAATCTGACATTTTGGCAAATGTCAAACAAACAAAAAAACTGAAAATACTTAGTTGACACCTGTTGTTGTGGAGCTGAAGCAATCATGAATATGCACATTTATAGCAGACTTTCAATCAAAAATATGACATTAACCTGTCAGATTTGTCATCAGCGGATCTTGAAAAGATATCAGTCCACTAACAACCGAGTGACATTTACACAGGAATTTGGCTTGGCTAATTAGTAACTAAATGCGCTTAATTTAACCATCCAGAGCGCAGATGCCAAGTGTCAGTCACAGATGGGGTTTCCATAGCGACGCAATTAATACATCTGTCACGATATCAGCATCCAGGTACCTTGGCACTGTCATCATTTGCAAGGAATATCATTAGAGATGCTTTTAACTTGATACAATGGCAACCATCTAGTAATGACCCAGAACAACTGCATAGCAACACCCTGCCAACCACACACAACAATCTTGCATCATGGCAGAGTTCTGCACTGGCAGACGAGATACTTAAACTTTGCTCTCGTCTCACTCAAAAACGTACAATATTTACTTCAAAAGGTTAAATCAATCAATTTGGAAATTCTCAAGCAAACGTATATGTACTTAAAAACTCTGCAATGACATCTCTCTCTCAAGTTGCTTCATGAGCACAATGTCATTCAACTGAGAGAATTCGATTCTGTGAGAAGAATACATTAGTATCCTGGCAGAGACAGGACGTCTTACCACGACTCGGGCGGTGATCCAGCAGGGTACGACAGTCCAGTGCCAACCTCCGAGTGGAAACAGGTTCAGGGACAGCCATGGGCGTAAGAATACCAGCTCCAACACTCACAAACAACTTTTAAAGTCACAAAAATATCGTCCTGTGGTTATCTAAATATACTAATGGATGAAAATAATCAATATAAAAGCAGCCAGCTCTCTTGCAACTCATATAATCCGCTAATGTCCTCAAATACAAAATGCAGACAGCAAATTAGCAAATTGAGTATTCACTTCAGTTATAAACTCTCTGAAAAGCCTACAGGAATTACTGAAATAATATTATTAAATCCTTCAAAACTTGATTTTTAAGCAAGCAAACAAAAAGTCTTCTGTAAAGCGCCTCGTTCTTGCTCTCTCTCAGGTTTGGAGGTCTCTCTTTTTAAAGTTATTCACAGGATCTTTTGCAGGCTGTTCTGCTCATGGCATCCCTTCAGCTCTGGGCAGATTCCTGTGCCTTGTCACTGACAGCGTCTCCTCGGTCCAGCAAACTCCCACACTCCCTTTCTCTCTGGAGTTTACTGAGACAATGACGGAGGAGGAATAGTGGAACTCATTGTGTCAGTGAGATGTTTATTAATGAGAAAGCGAGAGAGAGAGAGAGAGAGAGAGAGAGAGAGAGAGACGCTAACCAGACAAACCCAAGGCCTGTCCATACAAACAAGACTAAGTAGGCCCAGAAGGAATCTGTGCCCACAGAATCCAGCCAAAAAAAAAAAACAAAAAAAACACAGATTCCTGCAGAATGGGAATAACTGTAATTTACAAATGCTTTCAGCTACAATTAACAGTGCAGCACTCAAATTTGCACAGAAAAACAACAACTAAGTTTGCAGATTTCATTCAGGTCTGACTATAAAAAAACACAACCTCGAAAATGCAATGTAACTGAAGTAGCAGCAGCCCTTTTCTTCCATAATGTGACGTACAGTACTGTGCAAAAGTCTTAGGCCTTTAGTATATTCAGCAACAACAAAAAATAGTTTTAAGCCAGTAATTTCTATATTTTGCTGTAGTGTGTCAGTAGAAAATCTGAATTTACATTTACATTTACATTTTGTACGTACAAGGAGTCTGACAACAGCCAGTCCTCCGCACAGAGATCTGGGGCTGGTTGCATAAACTGCTTAGACTAGTTAGTCATCTAATTTGTTTTCTTCAAGACTTGTCATAACTTTTTAAAGTCAGAGTCAGTTACAAAAAGGCTGACTGGCCCAATTTGAATAAGAAAAATAAGACTGATAGCCTCTTGGGTAAATGCTAGTTGGTCAAACTAGTTCTTAAGTCACAGTCTTAACATAGTGGCTATGTTTATGCATCTGCCCCCAGATCTCACCCTCATCCAGTCTGTCTGGGATGACATAATTAATCATAAAAAAACTGACAGACTACATCCAGAGGAACTGTGGTAATATCTCCAAGACACTTGAAGAAATCTGCAAAGGTACCCGAAAACCTAAGCGCAAGTGTACCTGGGTCAAAAGCAAAGGGTTGGCACACCAAATGTTCATTTGATTTAGTTAATAGAAGTTAATTGATAAATGACTTTGACCTTAATTCTAAATAATGGTAAATGGCAGATGAATAATGCATGTATAAATTGTTCACAGTAACACCATTAAGAAACATTTGAATTTCCATTTCATGCTGACTTTAAAGATCTGCTAAATCTTTTCAGGAAATTTTAAGTTGTGGTGTTCATGCATTGACAATTTAAAGTTGTCTCTTGGAAACTAGCCATAAATGCTTCCATCAAACACACTGATGTCGACAATTACTGCATGCCAAACAGCTAATTAAAAGCTTTTTGTACAACACTTAAATAAAGTTGCCATTTTATACCTGCAAACACTCTCCAACAGCACAGCTAAAACTGGACCAGTATTCAAACCAAATTCCAGGGTTCCTACACATTTTCCATTTCAAAATTCCATAGTTTTCCAGACAAATCTCAAACCTCTCAGTAGATTTCCAGACCATAATTAACAAAAATGGTTCATACAGCATTATGTTCAGCTTTATATTTGGTATAATACAGTCATCTGTAAATATTTTTATTTTTTAAATGGATTTTCTGACAACACACAGAGCCCCTAAAATAAAAAATAATAATTAAAAAAAGAAAAAAAGAAGGGAAAAAAACTTTTGCATGCACACAAGAAACTTTTTTTGTGCCCTTGAGAAACTATTTACATGTGCATTGGAATTTTTTGCATGCTTACACATTACAGTTTCTAGTTTTATATAACCTATTTCCTTTGTTCATCACTGCCATCCTACTATGAATAAAGAAAGAGCATTAAATGCACATGAATAATAGAGATCTACTTGCTCAAATTTGGCTTTTCTTATGGTACTACCACTAATATTAAGGCCTAATGTCCAATTTAGCACATCCTCTGTGGCGGCAGAAAAACAACATGACACGAAATGGGCTAAGGGTATAATACGGCTGTGTGCACTGTCCTGTTTGCCAAGTTTAAGGGTATATTATATATAAAAAGACTGGTTTTGTGAAAAAAAAGGGTGTTCAAAATTTGGCTTTGTTAAGGCAGTATGACATATTTCAAGGCCTAAGGTCTCTTTAAAGCATACTCTGTGGTGGCCAAGAAAACTCACGCTCAGCATGCATTGTCCTATATGCTAAGTTTAATGGTTTCTTGTGCGCACATAAAAGTCTGTATATTTTTTTTTTTTGCAAAGGTCCTTGAGGCTTTGTTATATGGTGCTAAGGATATTAAGAGGAATCCCAAAATGCAAAACATTTTGCATAATGTAAAAAGTGCACTTTGAATTCATTCAGTCGTGTTTGACAGTCACTCAAAAAAAAAAATCACTAAACAGCTGCCATGAGAAAACACATCTTTTATGATTTATTTTCTTTAAACTTGTACTTTTCTATGATACAAAACTAAATGGGAGTAAAGGTCTGGAAATGGAAATATATTTTCCACCTGCTTTCTTTTTTCCATACTTTTCCAAATCTGGAAATTACTTAAATCAAATTCTATACTTTTTCATTCTTTTCCAAACAGCATAAAAACCTGGAATTCATCATTTTAATTTACTGTTGTAACTAGTTTCTAATGAGGTTATAGTAACTATAAATACTGTAGTTACTAGTTTACCATGGTTGTTTTTCATTGCACGTTATATGCATTGCATTATACGATTCAAAATTTTAGAGCATGGATGAATAATGTAAAATCATTGCTGCTCATACCTGTCATGATGACCTTTAACGCCAGATGTCGCTCTTGTACTCAAGCGGTTACTACGGCGCACCGGCGTCCAGCGGTCCAAAGCCGGACTTCACGCCAAACAAGGACGCCCCTTTCCGTTCACTCACAGTAGGAAAGCTGCAGGATGATGTGGGGCCTACCACTGGAGCACATACGTGAGATTCAAAACAGATCCCGCTGCACTTGGGCACTGCTTACATTTATAAGCACAACTAACAAAAATGTTTATGTTTTTTTCCTGTGAGCTCTATGATACGAGTCAGGTTTGTGAAAAAATAACGTTTTCTTTTATCTTTCCAGTTAGTCTGGTTACTATGAGCGATTTCTAAGAAAAACACGAATGTAAACATTTTAGTAAATAACCGCGTTTAACAGCGTTCTCTATTTCTTTATATTCAGTTAATAACCTAATTGAATAATATACAAATAATTTGAAGAACATCTTAAGAAATTAGCGGTCTAGACAGGGTGTGTAATATTTACAGTAATTACTAAAACTATTGTCTGCACATGCTCTTTTAACATATTAACACTATCGTAACCATACAGAATGTAATTTCATATTTTAATTTCCTCACCGCTTGTTTTCAACGGCATAGTCTGGTAGAACATAAAGCTCCTTTCATACTCCGTTAGCGAGCCAAAATAAACATGATAACTGACTCGCGTTCACTCACTGCTGCTCATGTGTACGACGGTGATTCAGACTTACACACTTCCTCTAAGATCCGCACAGTTACAGGAAAGCTGCGGAGAGGAACTCAACATTTCCAGATGAATTCATCATAACCTACATTAAGTGTCGGTATTTCATTTTATTTTAAATAATAATAATATGAATTAATGGTTGAACACTTGAGATTAATCATACATTGTCAGCAAATATTTTTTAAATATTATTAAAAATAATGTAAATTATTTATAGGCCAAAACTTATTAGATTACCAAGATTAATGTGTCAATGCATTGCAATTAAAATTAATAGCTGAACACTTTCACATGAATTCATTATGTGTTGGTGTGCCAGTTAGATTTTTATTTTAATTATTTATAACAATATTAACATGATATAAAATGAATAGCTAAACACTTACAGAAAAAATATTTATTTTAATTTATTTATTTATTTTGTGAATTAAAATTAATATATGAATATTTCCAGAAGAATTCATCATGCACTGAAGTGTCATTTGCTGTTTGTATTTTTCCTTATTAAAAAAAAAAATGTTTATTATTTTTGATAGATGAAAACTTATTAGATTAACCATATTATCATGCATTGCAGTGTCAGGTGCCAATAATAATGTAAATTAAAATGAATAGCTGAACACTTTCGTGTGAATTCATTGTGTTAATGTGCCAATTACCTTTTTATTTTGACTTATTACAACATTAATGTGATTTAAAATCTAAACACTTACATATGAATTTATCATTTATTTATTTATTTTGTGAATTAAAATTAATATATGAATATTTCCAGAAGTGTCATTTGCTGTTTTTTATTAATAAAAATAATGTTCATTATTTTTGATAGACGAAAACATAGATGAACCAGATTAATTTATCATGTATTGAAGTGTGACTTGGCAATTAATTAAAATTAATAGCTGAAAACTTTCATGAGAATTTACTGTGTTGATGTGCCAGTTACCTTTTTATTTTAAATATTTTTTACAATATTAATGTGATTTAAAATTAATACCTAAACACTTACAGATCAGTTTATCATGGATTCATTTAGTTAGTTTGTTACAGAATTAAAATTTATATATGAATATTTCCAGAAGAATTCATCATGCACTGAAGTGTCATTTGCTCTTTTTATTTTTCATTATTAATAATAATAATGTTAATCATTTTTGACAGACAAAAACGTATTAGATGAACCAGATTAATTTATCATGCATCGCAGATTCAGTTGCCAATAATAATGTAAATTAAAATTATCAGCTGAAAACTGTTTGTTACAATATTAATGTGAATTAAAATGAATACCTAAACATTTACAGATGAATTGATCATGCATTTATTTATTTATTTATGGAAGTTAAATTAATATATTAATATTTCCAGAAGAATTTATCATGCACTGAAGTGTAATTCGCTGTTTTTATTTTTCATTAACAATAATAATAATAATGTTAACTATTTTGGATAGACAAAAACTTATTAGATGAACCAGATTCATTTATAATGCACTGAAGTGTCAGTTGCCAATAATAATGTAAATTAAAATTAATAGCTGAACATTTACAGATGAATTTATCATGCATTGAATTTATTTATTTAGTGAATTAAAGTTAATAGATGAACAATTCCAGATGAATTCATCATGCACTGAGGTGTCATTTGCTGTTTTTATTTTTCATTATTAATAACAATTGTAATATCATTTAAAATGAATATCTGAACACCTCCATATGCATTCATCATGCATCGAAGTGGCTGTTATTGTTTTTATTTTTTTTATTAATGCTAGAAGTAATGATACTTTGTTTTAAACATATTAGTTGTTGTTTGTTGAAAGCAGACTTTTCTGAGAATGGCTCTTTAGGTTCCTGGAATCAATGGGAAAGTCTTCTATTAATCTCTAAATTGCATTGAAGCGACAGATGAAGACATATGCTGATGAACGTACTTTCTTAATTGAAGCCAAGCAGTTACATGAGCAGTGATGCATTGTAAAGCACAGCTAATACAACCACATGATGGCAGCACGTGGTGTCTGGGCTAGGCGGAGTCGCTTAAAAGTGAGGCAGATACATCCTTTGTCTATTTTCCTTAATGAATATGATTCTAAATTAAATATCATTTATATATCTGTTTTAAATAACTGTCAGTGCTTCAGTTAAACTGAAGTTAACCAAAATAAATATTAATATTTAAATTATTAAGCTTAATTGGCTTTATGCTGCTGAGACACATCATGTTTCTAAATAAATTTGTGTTTACATTGGCCAGGAGCCCTATTCTTTTTAAATGTTTTTAGTAGAGCTAATACTCTCCTTCACCTTAAGTCACCCTCACCCAGTTTAACCTCTCGGCTACTTTAGTACTTTATCCATAGCACACCAGTGTCCAAGAATGATAAACTATTCCACTATGATATAATGCTTGCCATGTTTTAGCAAACAGGGTAGAAATCTATGAAACACATCCCTGTCCTGTTTACATATCATCTTCTCAGTTTACAGTTCATGCCAGGCAAAGATGGAATTGATCTACTACTGTTGAATAATTAATCACTTATGATGCTTCTTTTAAAAAGTCACAGCTGCATAAATGAATCTCACTTCAGTTTTCAATCTATCAGCATAGATAATGTGCATTTCTAGCCTTTGTACTGCATAATTCATTTGGCAAGTTTGCAAAAACTCTTGTGGTTTGACCTCCTTGTGCACAAGAAAAGTAACTGCTAAGTTTAACACACATGGGCTTTGGCCAGGATCAGAAATAGCAGTTTTGAAGCCTTAGCAGGGTGCCTGGCTGCATGTAGTGCTCAGGATAGATCTGCTGCTGTTTAAAGAGGACTGGATTGAATCATGTGTGTATTAACTGATTAGTGAGCTCTGGGAATCCCATTAGAGCCAAGCCACCATTGCTAATGCTGATTAAGTCCCTGTAGAGCCCACCATAGACCACAGTCCATGGCAAAATCTCATCCTCTCTCAATAATGAAGCTCCTTGTAAAGCACTCTTCTTCTTTTTTTCTCGTTTTTCATTTCCATTAATGTGATGCAGTACTTTCGTAGATAAAGGCTGTTGATTTGTAACATATATGTTTGTAAAGCGTTCATGTTATTTCATCCATGTTGACCATCTGTGTTCAAAAAGTCCAGCCATATTACTACAACAACACTAGTGTTGCCTCGTTTTCCTCATCTGAAGCTTCATTAGTGGTGCTTGCTTAGGTAAGCATTACATATACTTAGGTTTAGGTGTTTAATAAAATCCCTAACCCTAATATTTAACTTATTTTAAGTCTAAGTAATCAGACCTCTTTTGTTAAGTGAATGAATCATGCAGATCGCACTAGGCAAAGTCTACCAATGCAACCACCAACAAACCACTAATATCATGCCAAGTGTAGGTAAGTATGACTCACGTTGTACTCATGTACATATCAAATTATAATTGAGAATGTGCCCTTAAGATTCAGATCTATGGTTATGGACAAACTTCTTAAAAAGAGTGCAATGGTGCTACCAAATTGTGACGTTTTGGATATGATAGTATTATGGTATTCTATGCATCTCAGTTTGGTTTGTATAGTTTCTATATTATTTCTATAGTGTGCATTGTTTGGCGTTTTCTGATTTTGTCTTGTGAGATCCTTGCCTCATCAGGTCATTATCTGAGGTCTTGTGAATAGTGCACAATTAGTAAATTCTATCTCAAGCACTTTATCCAGCTTATAGCCAACATTACCTGACCCTACTGACCTGCCTAGCTCAGTTCAGCCAATCAGATACTTTCTTTTGGTATCGTTTACTCCTCTGCCCAGCCTCTATAAATATAAATGTAGTGTTTAAGTTGAATGTGCCATTACATTGATTCCAATTCTATTCTTTGCATGTAAACCATTAGTTATTTACATTGTTTATCTCTTGTAATAAAAATTAAACACCATATTGTATGACAGAGCACTTGACAGATATCCCCCAGAAGTGTTGTTAAGGTTCTGACCTTTGACCCTGGAAGGTTCTTGTTAGCTCAGGTCCTCTCTGCTGTGCATCATGTGACGTCAGTGATAGATGCTTTGAGTAGCCAGGGCATGAGTGCTGAGTAAGTAATCCAATTTGCGCAACTTGAGCTTCCGTCTCGCTTTCGGCGTGGCAATCTGTTGATCACTTCTCAGCTCAATGAATCAGAAAAACATGTTCTTCTCTCTCATGAAGTTAAAGTTGGAATATAGATTGGGTAGGTATTTTGCCCATGTGCATTTTGAGAAGAGCATAACATGTTGAGCATAACAACATGTAGGATGAAGAGAATCAAAAGAACGATTCTTCGATGGAGGTGAACACGTGGATTTCTCAAAGAGCAGCAAAATGTACAAAGAAGCATTGGGACATTTATTATCTAACAGGTAAGCAAATTAATTTTTATTTTTATTCTGTTACATGATGGTGTATAAATACTGTATAAGCCTGTTTTGTATATTTATGTATTTTATAGATTTTTCCCTTAAAATATATATTTGACCAAATCCTGTATTTAGAATTTTATACCAGCATTTTGCTTTTATTTATCCAAATCTACTATCTACTTTTAAAAACAAATTAGCAAATATCTACACTATTGTGTTGACAGCTTCTGTTTACATTTGCAGAATATTCTTTTTTTGAAGAGCTGGTTTAATTTGGGATCACAGGTGTGGGATGGGTTGTGTATGTTGAGATGTAGCCACACAGAAGGGATTGTTTATAGCAGATAACAGTATTATGTAGCGCAGTGCTAAATCTGGCAACCTCTTTTAGAGCACATGGTGACATCACATGCCCAGTTTAACAGTCTGATGGTGTCAACAATGCAATAAAATGTTAAGAACTGTTGTAAATGTTGTAAAACTTATTTGCGACTCTGGACCAGAAAACCAGTCATAAGGGACTCTTTTTGAAACTGAGATTTATACATCATCTGAAAGCTGAATAAATAAACTTTTCCACTATTGATGTATGGTTTGTTAGGATAGGACAATATTTGGCCAAGATACAACTATTTGAAAATCTGTGATCTGAGGGTGCAAAAAATCTAAATATTGAGATAATTGCCTTTAAAGTTGTCTAAATGAAGTTTTTAGCAATGCATAGTACTAATCGAAAATTAAGTTTTGATATATATTTACAGTAGGAAGTTTACAAAATATCTTCACGAAACATGATCTTTACCTAATATCCTAATGATTTTTGGCACAAAAAAAAAATCGATCATTTTGACCCATACAATGTATTGTTGGCTATTGCTACAACTATACCTGTGCTACTTATGACTGGTTTTGTGGTCCAGGGTCACATTTAAAGAGCAGGTCATGGGTTTTCGAAAAATATATTTTTTGCAGTTTGTAACATAGCATGAAAAATAAAGATATTGTCTCTCAAAATAAAGAACTGCCTTAATGAGGCGTTCATATTTTCGAATTTTCTGCCTGTTACTAATATATGTGATCCTGGACCACAAAACCAGTTGCTGGGGTATATTTGTAGCAATAGCCAAAAATAAAGCTTATTTACTCAGATGTTTATGATGTATAAATCTCAGTTTTGAAAAATTGACCCTTATGACTGGTTTTGTGATCCAGGGTCAAATATGTGACTAGATAACACATTTGCATAATCCCCGCCTGCCCACGAAATGCAAACACTCTGGCCTGCCCACAAAACACTTTCACTAGTTAGTGTGTTTACATCATGTCGAGAAGACACTGTGTTCTATGCTGTGAAAGCAAGTTTGTTTTGTTTTCATTGCCGAAAGATGATGATGTAAAGAGTCAGTGGGTAAAATTCATTTTTTTTTCCACAAATCCACAGCAATACAATTCGTACCACATACAAAGTTTAAACTTACCACTGAGGAAATCCTAAACTAGTTTGCCATAGAGTTTCCGGTTAAGCGACTGCATCGGTATCATCCTCAGACTCAGGCTTGAATTGATATGGTAATATCGATATCATTTTTAATCCTTATAGCATCTTTATTTAAAAGTCTCTCTCCAAAGCCAAAAATTAATTATGGTAATGGACGTTTCATTTCCAACACGTATTGCATACTGAAAGTCCAATCACAACAGACTTAACCAGCTGACCAATCAGAGCAGAGTAGGCTTATGGAAGGGAGGGGTTTACAGATTTTGAGCTCAGAACTGCTTCAAACGAATCATTTCGGTAATCATTGCAAAATGATTCTAATATTAAATGTAGATTCTGAAAAAATTACAATGTTTTCTGACCTTAGATGCATTTAAACCTGTTGTAGGGGACTCCAACAAAATATGTGACCCTGAACCACAAAATCAGTCATGAGGGTAAATTTTTTGAAATTGATATTATATATTTGGCCAAGATACAACTATTTGAAAATCTGGAATCTGAGGGTGCAAAACAAATCTAAATATTGAGAAAATCGCCTTAAAAGTTGTCCAAATGAAGTTCTTAGCAATGCATATTACTAATCAAAAAGTAAGTTTTGATATATTTACGGTAGGAAATTTACAAAATATCTTTGTGGAACATGATCTTTACTTAATATCCTAATGATTTTTGGCATAAAAGAAAAATCGATAATTTTGACCCCCACAGTGTATTCTTGGCCATTGCCACAAATATAACCGTGCTACTTATGACAGGTTTTGTGGTCCAGGGTCACATATTAGGACACTTTAAAATACTAAATGACCTGCTCTTTAACCAGTAAAGTAAGCTACAAAAATTCAGTTTTAGAAGTTTTACTTTATTTCAGAAGCAGAATGCTTTTGGCTTCAGAAAAAATACATATGATGTGCTGTCATTAACTTTTTTCTCTTTTCAGATGTGGATGACCCTTAATGGGCCACCTAAGCTCTGAACGGAGATTCAGCGAGTCCGTATTTCATGGGTAAAGGTGGCAAGATAAACCTGTAGTTGCCATGGTAACCTTCAGTGACACGACTGACATCCACAGGATGCCGGCGCCATCTTGTATACCCACTCCACTGTCACCAGGCTTGCGACGCAAACAACTGCTGTGGCAGAACGCTGTGAAACACATCATCAGCCAACAGGGGCTGAGACAGCAGTTTGGCGTCGAGCCAGCCCGGAAAATTCACGTCACTGATGCCTATATTGAGGAAATCAACCGACAGATACGGAGCAAGGCATCACGGGGTATGACTAAAAGGCGTTCCTCGGTTGCCAGAGTTCATCCGTCCTTTTTCGGGGAACGTAGCAGTTCATCCAGTACTCAGACCGGAGCATCTGCGGATTATGTCAGCGATGCTGACTTTTTTGTACACTGGGGCCACATCATCCACGGGGTGTATGTACCAACATTGAGACATATCTTCAAATCCAGAGACCTTGAGAAACTCTACCAGCGCCATTCCTCACACACTAGAAGAACTTCATTAGTCGTCACCAACATTATTGATGCAGCTGCCAAACTGCACCTGCTTTTGCTGTACCTCGCCCTGGTGCCAGACAGTTCGGATATGCTGCTAGGCTGGTTTACGGGGTTCTTCATGGCTTGTGCAATTGCTCTGTGTGTTTTGGTACTCACCTGTAAACGCTCACATTCCCCAAGATGGTTGCATTACGCTGGTATGGCTAGCTGGTTGTCACAGACTGCTCAGGTATTGGGTGGGCTGGCATACGGGTTGGAGGGAGACCAATCCTGGTATGTTCTTTTCACCCTGTTTGCCACATACACTCTATTGCCACTGCCACTGCTTTGGGCTATCGGAGCTGGTACAATCACCTCCATACTGCACCTCGTTGCAGAGTTAATACGTCATGTCAGCGAAGTGGGACTGCTAAGAAAGGTAGAGATGGATGGATGGATGACCAAGTATATAGCGATGCATTGGCTTAGCAAACAAATCATCTGTCAGTCTAGTTCTCCCAGTTGCATGCACTCCTTTTCCTTTTCCTCTGTAAAAGATTGGTTCTCAGTGGTCCTCTTGGTTTGTCTTTAGATTCTCGCCAAGGCTTTACTATACACAAGCATGAATGTGGCAGGTCTGTTCATCCATTACCTGACCGACCGCTCCCAGAGACAAGCTTTCCTTGAGACGCGCCGCTGCATCGAAGGTCGAATGAAACTAGAAACGGAAAACCATAGACAGGCAAGACTTTGAAGTCTATTTGAGATTCCAGTTAGCAAATTAGTGTTAATACGAACGACTGAAAAACACATCTCATATGTGTAAAAGTTGGATCAATGAAAATATCTGAGGTCAGCTTTTGTGTCCTTCTCAGGAGCGTTTGGTGCTGTCGATCCTGCCCCGCTTTGTTGCCTTGGAGATGATTGCTGATATGACTTCTATGGATGATGATCTTGATCCACAGCAGTTTCACAAAATATATATCCATCAGTACAAAGACGTCAGGTATCTCATAGCCTCTAACAACAGCAAGGATGAATAAACTCTGACCATTCCATGACCAAATCCTAATAAAATGTTATTTTCTAGGTGAGATCATTTGGTTTTCAAAAGCAAAACCATTTGGATCACCTAAAGAATTCAATGTCTGCGTTGTCCTTAAAAGGATTAGTTTAATTTCAGAAAAAAAAAATCTTCATAATTTACTCACCCCCATGTAATCCAAGATGTTTGTCTTTTGTCTTTCTTTCTTCAGTCAAAAAGAAATGAAGGTTTTTGAGGAAAACATTCCAGGATTTTTCTTTATATAGTGGTCTTCAATGGTGCACAATGGGTTGAAGTTTCAGGTTGAGCTAGTGCGAGACAAGCATTTGTGGTTAAAAAGTAAATAAATTGTAATGTTTTTTTTTAGATATGACCGATCATTTCGCTAGATAAGACCCTTATCCCTTGGCTGGGATTGTGTAGAGCCCTTTAAAGCTGCATTGAAACTGCAATCTAGACCTTCATCCAGTTGGGCACCACTGAAAAATCTTGGAATGTTTTCCTCCAAAATCTTAATTTCATTTCAATCGAGAAAAGAAAGACATGAACATTATAGATGACATGGGAGTGAGTAAATTATTAATTACATTTTTATTCTGGAAGTGAACTAATCCTTTAATGCCACTGGAAATGAATAATGTGGAGTGTGGTACTTATGGAAAGATACAATTCGTGACCCAGAAAGACTGTTATGAACAGTAAGCCTTTACACCAGGTGTATCCAAACTCAGTCCAGGAAGGCCACTGTCCTGTAGAGTTTAACTCCAACTTGCCTCAATACACCTGCCTGGAAATTTCCAGTATGCCCAGTAAAACCGTGATTAGCTAATTCAGGTGCGTTTAATTAGGGTTGGAGCTAAACTCTGTAGGACAGTGGCCTTCCAGAAGCAAGACTGGATACTCTTGCTTTACACTGAATATTGTGAATAGTTTCGCTTGCAATGAAAAATATTACTCATTTCTCACTGTTATTTTTTAGTCTTCATCATTATTTCCCTCATTATCTTTCCTTAGTATCCTCTTTGCTGATATAAAGGGCTTCACACTGTTATCCATGAACATGTCTGCTCAGGAGTTAGTGCGCTTACTTAATGAGCTCTTTGGACGTTTCGACCGGCTAGCTGAGGTAAGCTTTCAATTCATGTAATTTCCTTAAGTTAGAGCTTCCAATAGAGCTTTATCATTTAAGATAACTGACAAAACTCACATAAGACTTGTTCAGCTGATGATTCCAGTGTTTGTCTTTTTAGGAATATGACTGCTTGAGAATAAAAATCTTAGGGGACTGTTACTACTGTGTATCTGGGGTACCAGAGCCTCAGCGAGCACATGCCCGCTGCTGTGTGGAGATGGGACTAGCTATGATCAGCACCATACGGTACAACACAGTGCCATTCCCTGTAGAACCATATGAATTCAGGGTGTTCCAGTAGACTTTTATATATTAGGCTTTTATATATTTTATATATATGAGTCATAGAAGATAAGAAGTGCATTCAATGAATAACTGCAGCTACATTTTGGTTGCCTGAATTTGTGGGTCCACATATATTTGTGACTTAATCTAATATTTCTTTACTATCCATCTAAATTTATTTATACAGTAAGTCATCTAGGATCTATGTCTTTATATTTTTAGATCTGTAAGGAAACAACTAAACTTTGACATGGATATGCGAATTGGGATCCACTCTGGGTCTGTTCTTTGTGGGGTTCTGGGTCTACAAAAATGGCAGTTTGATGTGTGGTCCTGGGATGTAGGCATTGCCAACATGCTTGAAGCAGGGGGGATCCCTGGGTAAGTGACCAAAACTTCATAAATTAGATTTACCAGGAGTAGACTGGTAGATCATATGAACACATCCCAGTGTTATATTACCTCAAACTTTGCTCTAAGCAGGGTTGCCAGGTTGTCACAACAAATCCCTCTCAACTGCTAAAAACTAGCCTAACTACTTTCGAGGGGGTAAGATACATGTTTTTTGGCAGGGTTCCCGAGGTAAAATTCACATTTCAGGGGCTAAATATCAAGTTATTGGGGCTATTGGGGACATGAAAAACAACCCGCGGCAATAGTGTTAAACTAGCCCAGTTCTGCGGGAAAACTGCAGACTTGGCAACACTGGCTCTAGGGCTTTAAACAAACTATTTACCAATGCTTCAACACTTTTACCTGGCTTTTAGAAAGAACTGCAATTGTGTGTAACACTCTCTTTTGACTGTCTGCATTGTCAACAGACGCATCCACATTTCACGTGCTACTTTGGACTGCCTAGATGGAAGCTACCAAACGGAGGACGGCCGTGGATATGAACGCAACGAGTTCCTGCGAAAACACAAGATTGACACTTTCCTTATCTGCCACAAGGAGGAGGACCTAGATGAAATTGAAGCAGATCATTTAAAAACTCGGCAAAACCACCGCCCCTGGAACAAAGAGGTTCTATTTAGCAACATCATTGATGTCATATCTCTGTATGGCTCTATGACAACAGAAGAAAGAAAAACACTAACGTTTATTTCCAATTCTACTTTAACCTACTTTAACCTTACAGATCTTGGCCTCCTTCTCCCATGGCTCTTACACACAACTTCCTACATCCTCAGTGTCCAGATCTACATCCAAAGAGATCAACAAGCGGATAGAGCATGCTATCGATCTCCGCAGCAGTGAACGTATGCGTCAGGAGCACATCACTCCAGCCACGTTGGTGTTTAAGGACACACTCATTGAGGAGAAGGTATAAGGGGCAGGATGTGACGTGTCTGTGACATGGAGACAGTTAATTGGCTGTTAAAGAAAAAACTCAAAGCTAAGGGGTATTTGCAATTGGTCACACTTGGCTTTTTTACTGTTCGGATCAGTGTTGTAGTCGAGACCAACTCATTCAGGTCTGAGTCAAAACAGAGACTAAGAGAGGGTAGTCTCAGCCTCAGACATCATACCCACGGACCATTGGTTGAATGTCTGATGCATATCGCTCACAAAAATGGAAACAATTTAGTAGTATCGAAGTCGTCATCGGATTGGTTAAATAATACAGGATTTCCGGGAGATGTCGCGTTCTTTAATGTTCCACCTGGAAACAAAGATGCTGTGACGCCAAACCCCCTCACGAAAAAGAAAAGCCGTCGTGTTTACATCTGTGATGATGAGTGCTTATCAGGATCAACTACACGCTTGAAGAGTTTTACACACCGGTTTCTTATTGTGGGGAGCTTTCCACGCCCCTAAACATGATGTGCAACAAAACGAAACTTGATTGGTTGCTTTACCTGTCAGTCATATGGCCTCTTGGGTGGACCTTGGCCATTCAAAGCGGCCAAGGTTCCCAAACCTTCTGCCATCAGTCTGAAGGTCTATCTCCTTGAGACCGAGTCAAGACTGAGTCCTGAGTCCACATGCTCCTGAGTCCATGACAAGAGACTTGTCAGGGACACAGGAGCATGTGGACTTGACCCTCATCTGGTCTCGGTCTTGCTTCGAACTTGAGTGAGTCTCTACTACAACATTGCTTTAGGTAGGCTATCTGATTATGTAAGTCGGATTTAGCAATTTGATTGATCAAAACAAATGAAGTTACTAAAATGTATACCAAAAGATTTGTTTTCTTTTTAAACCTATGCATGTCTTCTGACACAAAAAACCTGACTGTTTATGTTTTGCTTCATGGTTCAGTTCTCACAGGTAAGGGATGAGATGTTCAAGACCAACCTAGTATGCTCCTTCATCATGTTTCTTCTTCTCATGGCTGTCCAAGCCCTCATTTCTGTACCAAGGTAAATACTCTGGTCAATCGATGTTCAGTACCTTAATAAGACTGTATTTCTGTTACTCTTACAAACCATTGAGCTTAGATATGTAAAACCTCCCCACAATCCCCTTCTTTGTTCATTGTCTTACCTACAGGTTGTATTACTGGACAGCATTGCAGTTCTGTCTGTTCTTGCTGGGTTATCTGTTTTTGCTTATGATAGTCCTGGCCGAAGAGTTCAAACAATGTCCCGGTGTCCTTCAGCAGTTCTGCTGCTGGATTCATGAAAACAACAGTATGCGGAACCTTCTCACTGTCACAGCCATAGCCATCAACTTTGGCATGGCTTTGTTTGACATGGTGATTGACTTGCATGATTTTTTTTTTGTTCAATTTGGAATACTGAGGCCATGTTTTAGGTTTTTTGATCTACCAGTTTAAATGTAATCTATTTGCCTCCAGAGTATGCACACCCAAACATAATATGTATTGTTATTTTGAGTGGTGTGACATAGTGGATAAATTCAGAGCTATTAACTGTAAGAATGCTGATTCAAGCACCATTGGGCATTCATTGTAATTCTTCGTCTTGTGATTATCCAGATATGGTGTAACTCTTCTGAGACAAAAGAAGTAAGCACCGGTGAAATCAAGGCATATCAGTCCAACCAGAAGCCACTTACTGCTTGCACATACCCAGAGGTGTGACTTTTGTACAAATAGTTCTTTTGTGGAGACTTCACCTACCTGTTGTTGTATTTCATGTCTATTATATATCTGCATACAGTTCTTCGTTCTAACTGGGGTGGTTTCTATGGTGACCTGTGCTGTGTTCCTGAGGCTGAGCTCTCTCCTAAAGTTGGCTTTTCTGTTGCTGGTGGTGGCCATTTATACTTACTTCATTGAAGTGTCCTTCCACATGTTGTATGTACATCAACCAGAGCAGGAACAGCCAAGTAGGTGAGTGTCCATGCTAAATCTCTAACTCTATTTAGAAATGCCTTTAGAAATACTTTCATATGGTTAACAATGTGTTTGCATTTTATACTTACAAGGTCTCATTACCTCAGAAGAAAGGGAGTCTCAATTCTGTTGATGGCGATGTTTGTCATAGCTGTGTTTTACAATGGTCGACGGGTACGAGTATTCAGTTTTGACAACATATTGCACTGTGTTCTCTATAGCATGTAGCCATTTATCTGGCAGAGAATGGGAAGATGTAGGAAAATGGACTACACATCCTTATTCCCTGGGTTTTACTTATTCCCTGATTCAGTGGGAGGCAACAACACGGCTGGACTTCCTGTGGCGTTTGCAAGCTCAGCAGGAAGTGCATGAGATGAGAGATCTGAGGGAACACAATGAATGTCTGCTGCATAACATCCTGCCTGCACACGTTGCTCGTCACTTCCTAGAGAGGAACAGAAATGACCAGGTTCATCAGAGTCATATATAAGTGATGATATTAATTTTGAGTGAAAATGTGAGTGGAGCTTGCCTTTGCAAAATTGCTTCCATGATGGTCTTATCATCTGTCAGGTGAAAACAAAAAGTCTGATAGCATAAATGAGAAATATCACAACTCAAAGGTATCATTAATGTCCACAGCTATTTAAGGTATCTTTTAGATTCCTAAAGCTATGGTAGTAATGATGCACCACTTATAACCAAATAAAGGCCCAAATTTTATGTTGTCTTTGTCCAGGAGCTGTATTCTCAGTCCTATGATGAGGTGGGGGTAATGTTTGCCTCCATTGCTGGCTTTAATGAGTACTATGAGCAGAAAGAGATCAATCACGAGGGAGTTGAGTGCCTCAGACTGCTCAATGAGATCATTGCAGACTTTGATGAGGTAGGACTTTGATGAAAGGTTGTACTTTTTTGCCGTTGTTTTTGTCTCTCAATCTATCTTACAAAGCCATCATTGTTTCTGTTTCTCTCTGGAAAAGCTGTTGGAGGAGACATATTTTTTGGACATTGAGAAAATCAAAACCATTGGAAGCTGCTACATGGCAGCATCTGGTCTATCACCTGATAAACAGGTAAACCATGTTAAAAAAAAAGCCCCCTGCCCAAGGGTATAGGTTTGATTTTGGTTTCGGTGGGGACATAATGGCAGACAATGGACATTTAATTGTTTGGTCAAAATTATTGCTAGGAACAATTTAGTAGTCACTGGATACTGGTAGGGAGATGTCATAGAGTCTCTTTCTACGGCCTTGAAAGTCATAACAAGCATGTCCGACTTATTCAAAAATGATCTAGACAAATATATTGAAACTATTCAAAGTTGTTAATCCTAAAGCAGTGAAAACTGAATCTTTATATTTAGTGTGTCCTCTTAAGGTTTAACAATAGTTAAACCATGGTGCTCACAAATTAACCATGGTTTTGCTAGACTAACCATAGTTTAATTATGGTATATGTAGTAAAATTGTGGTTATACATAAAACAAAAACAAAATTGTAACTACACTTTTACTATAGGCTATGTGTATTGTTTCATTTTAATAACTGTACTGCCTTAATGGTTTGATGTTTCATACAGTTTAATTAAAACACAAACTAAAAAAGATTCGTATTACCCACTCTGAAGTTCTGAATCAAAAAATTTGCAAACCCACTCCGAAGACCCAATCTGAATCAAAAGAGTCACAATCTGCACTCCGAAGTTCCGATCTGAATTAAAAGATTTGCAAACCAACATTTCAGATCGGGTCTTCAATTCACAAATCATTCAATTCGCGAAATGATTAACAAACCCACCCCAAAGTTCCGGTCTGAATCAATAAATTTGCAATCTGTGCTCCGAAGTTAAAATCTGAATCGAAAGATTTGCAAACCCTCTCTGAATGATTCGAGACACGTGAACTCCTGATAAATCATTTGATTGGGACTTCAATGCAAGTTCACGAATTACGAATCATTTAATTCACAAATTGATTCATGAACTGCTTTAAAGTTCCAATCTGAATCAAAAGATTAACAAACCTGCTCAGAAGTTCTGATCTGAATCAAATGATTCACAAACCCACAGTGAAATTTCAATTTGAATCAATGAATTCGCAATCCGCGCTCCGAAGGTCCGATCTGAATCAAAAGATTCACAAACCCGTTTCGAATGATTCACAACACGCAAAGACCCAATCAATCATTTGATTTAGATCGGGACTTTGGTGCAAGCTTGTAAATTGAGAAACACTGAATTCACAAATTGATTCATAACCTGCTCCAAAGTTCTGATCTCAATCAAAAGATTCACAAACCCACACTGAAATTCCAATCTGAATCAGTGAATTCCCAATCTGCACTCCGAAGTTCCAATCTGAATCAAAATGGATTCGCGATACATGCTTTGAAGTCTGAATCAAAGATTCACGGTATGCGATCTGATTGGAGCACTTTGAAAAAGTGAATCATTTTGCGTGTTTACTGCTAACTAGTGAAAACACTCTGTTAATATGACAAGGTGCCCCTTAAAATATACGTTGGATGGATTGTGCATTATGATCGAGTTTGTAGCTAAATTCCCTATAAAATTCCCTATATTTTAAATAGTTTGACCACTGCAATTCATTTGTTCGCCGGATGTCACCTAGTGTCCCTACTAAATTATACACCCTTGCCCCTGCCCATTCATTTGATTTGTCTACTTCATTAATTATAAACATTTGGAATTTACCATTAACTGTCTATGCACCATAATTGTTCTGTGTTTTATCCTGACAGTCTCGTGTTGTGAATAACTGGCATCATCTCAGTGAGTTGGTTCTGTTCGCTCTGGCTATGCAAGAGACCCTGAAAGAGTTCAACAAAAAACATCCCTCAAACAATTTCCAGCTCCGCGTTGGTAATGGGTCAATGAATAGACCACAGTCAGAGTATATGCCATATTTAATGCAATGTGAATAGGGCTGTAAACAGAAATAGAAGTAAAGATTTTGTACCCTGGTCACTAAATAATTTCCTTAAATATGCCAGCTACTCTGATTAGGAAGTCTATACAATTATCTGGAATTTATGCCTATAAAAATGAGTATATATGTATATATATGTGTAACTTCAGTGTACCTCCTAGGAATTGCCCATGGTCCTGTTGTTGCTGGAGTCATTGGTGCCACCAAACCCCAGTATGATATCTGGGGCATGACAGTGAATTTGGCAAGTCGAATGGACAGTACTGGAGTCAATGGAAGGATTCAGGTCCCTGAGGCCACACGTAATATTCTAGCGGACTGGGGCTTCGTGCTAGAGTTGCGTGGTGAGATATACATAAAGGGTGTCAGTGAGAGAAAGGGACATGTCCGAACATACTTCATCAGCACCAAAAGGCGTCAGCTGTCAAGCAACGGGCTTACAGAGAGAGGAAAGAACGGACGGAGTGGGAGGACCACTCTCGCCACTGTGGTCTATGGCCTTGTACAGGCCATTCAAAGAGAGAAACAGAGAGGCACCAATGGAGGTTTCACTCTGCCAAACAACAACTTTAACAACTGTGATATGAAACATCACACTTCACCATAACTTGATGGACACTCTGTTGACACATTGCCTTCATCTTCAAAAGGATACCTCAAATATCATAGAAAATCCTTATATGAATTTGTCTAGAGAACACAAGTAGAATAATGACTATTTTTGTACCCATTTCATAAATACTGTATATTTTCATAAATTACTTTTGGGCCACACATTTAGTAGGGTTGTTGATATGCTACATACTTTGAAAATTCGCAGATATATATTTTACTTTGCTACAGCCAATTTAAACATGTTCAGATAATCATGTGAAAAATGCTGTTTACAGAATTGTTCCTCATCCATGCCATGAAAGCATAAAAATACCTCATATGTACCATAGATACAATATGTGCACAAACTGTTACTTCGTTTTTTTGTATTGCACAGATTTAGAAAAATGTTCAGTATTTTTTAACATCTATAGTATTTGTTTTTAAGGTTGAAATATTTATAATATAGTAATAATACTTTATCTTTTTTCTTTGCTTTTTCTGCATTTACATCAGAGGGTCATTTCTGATATTCAAATATATATATATATATATATATCAATTTTAATGCCATTTAAATGTACAAATACATGTGTAACAGCCATTGTGTGTTGCCTTGGAACTGAACTATAGTTGGTAATATAAGCTAAATGAGACAAATACATTAAACCACCTTTATTTAACAAAATATACTTTCAAATAATTATAAATTAATGTGTAATGATCATGTATGCTATTGAAAACAGATCATGTCATACTCAACACTGACACATGTTAACAGATTTTGTTTTTTGTAGTATTTGTCACTTAAATGTACCAAGATAACACCGTAGTATTCATTCTTTTAGCACTATGCATCCAATAACATTAATTTGCTAAATGGAACAATTTGCATTTATTTAAATATGAATTAAATGGAAATAAATTATTGTATCTGCATTTGTGTTCTCTTCTTAAGAAACCCAGGCTAGGTAGAGTTCTTATTAGATATCAAAGTTAAGTAGCCTATCAAAATGCTTTACCATGGTAACCACTGTTCCCGCCAAAAATACTATAGTACACGTAGTCATTGACCACAGTTGTTTTTAATGTTTAAAGAAGACATATATATATATATATATATTAGGGATGCAAGATACCACTTTTTCCAGTACTCTCCCGATACCGATACTTTTATTTTTGGTACTTGCCGATTCCGAGTACCGATGCCGATATTTTAAAATTTACCAGTATACGAACTTAATACGAATACGAACTTGTCACATGCTGTGTGGTATCGGCCTTTGGTATCGGGGCATTTTAACGAGTATGAGTACAGGAGCTCAGTATCGGGCCCGATACCGATATCAGTATCGGTATCGATGCATCCCTAATAGTTATTAAAGTTATCATTAAAACATACCGGCTTTGCTTCTTACCAGTGTTGACGTGTACATGTTATATTGTTTAAATTCAAGGCTGTAAAATTACACCGTTGAACTTCATTCAGATTACATACTATCGGTCTTTGCCAGGTGACGTCACACTCACGAGAATCGAATTGCATTGGGTATCACTGCCATTTGTAAGGTATCAAAGCCGAGGTGTTCGAGGAGCATCTCACTGCAGCCTGCGGTGGACATCCAACCCCGCCCACATCCAAGTGCGATGTCACAAACCACGCCCGTGTCCAAATACGTCACATTCATTCATTGTGAAACAGGAAGAAGCATCGATAAGAAGATCATTCGTATTGTTTGCTAACCGCTAAAAAGAAGTTGTTGTTTGCCGTGTGGGCAAGTAAAAAATGTATCTTTGATCTTTACCATAACTAAAAACATTGACAACTTTTAACAATGTGTGTGTCGTTGTGTTCATGTACATAAACAACAGTTCGGCACGCTTAGTATGCGTTTTAAACTTCACACAGACATAAAGTGAAAGTTACCAAAGGTCCATCATGGTGCTGGAAACAGAGTCACTGTGAGTTATTCTGTGGGGTGGTGAAAGGTCCTGCCTTTCTACAGATGGACAGTAAAAATCAACAGAATGCCATCAAAGACTACTGGGGGGGGAGGAGAATCGGATGACGCAAGAGATGTCTTTTTATTCATCTTTGAGTATCTGGAGGCGCTGGACACATTCATATCAAATTGTCTTGATGAACAAGGCCTCATGCCATGTCCTGTGAATAATCTTTCAGAGCAAGGAATCTATCTGTGTAGCCTACGTATGTAGGTATGTGTACTGCATAACAAACTGTTTGTCTGATCATTCAACTGTTCATTCAACTGCTCAGACTTATGATATTTGGAACATATATTTTGTTAAACACAATCAGTCAAACGTTTTTGAACAGTAAGATTTTTTTTAAAGAAGTCTCTTCTGCCCACCAGGCCTGGATTTATTTGATCCAAAGTATAGCAAAAACAGTAACATTTTAAAATATTTTTACGATTTAATATAGCTCTTTTTCTATTTGAAACAGTTTTCTATATTTCTATTAAAATGTAATTAATTCCATTGATTTCAAATATGACATTTAGCATTACTCCAGTCACATGATCCTTCAGAAATCATTCTATATTCTAATTTGCTGCTCATTATTATTATTATTACTATTATTATTAAGTTGAAAACAGCTGAGTAGATTTTTTTTCAGGTTTCTTTGATGAATAGAAAGTTCAGAAGCATTTATCTGAAATAGAAATCTTTATCATCACTTATCTTTATCAGCATTTATCTGAAATAGAAATGTCTTTATCATCACTTTTGTTCAATCTAAAGCATTCTTGCTAAATAAAAGTATTAATTTCTATAATCTATTAATTCTATAATAATGTATATATACACGCACACTGACTTCAAGCTTTTGAATGGTATAGTGTATATGTTACAAAAGCCTTTTTATTTCAGATAAATGGTGATCTTTGGATCTTTCTATTTATCAAAGAATCCAGAAAAAATGTACTCAACTGCTTTAAATATTGATGATAATCAGAAATGTTTCTTGAGCAGCAAATCAGCATATTAGAATGATTTCTGAAGGACCAAGTGACACAGAAGACTGTAATGATGTAATGATGCTGAAAATTCAGCTTTGATCACAGAAATATATTACACTTTAAAATATATTCAAATAGAAGCTTAAATGTTGTGTTATTGTGGATCAAATAAATGCAGGCTTGGTGAGCAGAAGACTCTTTAAAAAAAAAAACCCTGAAAATCTTACTGTTCAAAAACTTTTGGCTGGTAGTGTATATTTTTGTAACATTTTAAATTGAATTTTTTTTGTAAAATAATAAATATAAAATGCCTAAATAAGTAATGTGTGTCTTTTTATTCATCTTTAAGTATGTGGAGGACCTGGACAAAATTCATATCAAGTTGTGATGAACAAGGCCTGAAGGTCAATGTCATGTTTAAACTATCAAAGCAATAAACCTCTATTTAGCCTATGTATGTGTAGCCTACTGCATATGGAGAACTGTTGATTCTGTCATTTAAATGTTAACACTTTATGATAAGTGGAACACTTTTTTAAAAAAAATAACTGACAATTATACAATACCAACTTTTACAATAATTTTACATACTTTTACAATACCAAAATCGAAGTGTCCCCTTTAAACATTACATTACATTTAAAATTCGCCTAAAATCGATGGTAATAAATGTGAATTTATCTCATTACATAAATGCACAAGGTAAGGTTTAAAGGTTTTTATTAACAATTAGCCTAATGTAGTCAATGCAAGTGTTTTACAGGCTGTCATGATGACGAAATCAGCTCCGTATGTTAGATTTAAGTTGTGGCATTTTAGCCTAGACATCCTTTACACAAATAAGAAAACGTGTATTAGTAAAACGAAGGACAATGGCATATTATTTTATATAGATCCCCGAAACAACCGTAAGTTGCCGTTAATATGGATCAGTGTTAATTGTTAATGACAAATTATATAAGTTACGGTTCCTAAAACTTCTGCTGAGATTATCTCGGTCCCATATCTACTTGGTTTGCTTTTGTTTCTCCACTATGATGATTTAAACGGTCTTTACTTTACGGCTCTGTATACTTTCAGTTCACTGCTCAATGCAACGATACCTTCAAAATGGCGCCTCGGTGACGTCACACATAATAAACGCACGTGACTGGCAAAGACCGATAAACGCATAAACGTATCTCTGAGCTCGATTAACTACGCCTGCGCACATTCTCTACTAAAGAGGAATGTAGACTCGATTAGTTTGGGCTGGTATTCTGCGCGGGTGCTTGTGCACGCGGGCTGAGTGCGGTGCTATTACTCATTGCATTGTAGTTGTTGGCGTTTCCAACCAGAATTAGATTACAAACTTCTGCTTTTCACAGTTATAAACGGAGCAATGGCTGATTCACAGGATGACAAACTCTACAAAGCCGAATATGCGAAAAGCGGACGCGCCTCCTGCAAGAAATGCAAAGAAAACATTGCTAAAGACTCGCTGAGAATGGCCATTATGGTGCAGGTAAGGAATTATGTGCAACTTCCAGGCAATAATACTGATAGTATAGCATCTGTATTTTTGGAAATGCATCTGGTTTTGCATTTATGTTCTTGAATGCTAGGTGTAAACAATGCGATTGCTTACATACGTATGTGTGAATGTGCCTCAGGCCCAGGAGGAGTTTAAATGGTCCACAGTCATGGAATGAAAGAAATCAGCAGTGAATTCCTAAGGCCATCAGTTTACATGATGCTTTGGGCAACATTAGTAATAAACAAATGTAAAGAGGTGTTGTTTTTGCCTTTAGATTTTGTGGGAACGATAAAAACAAAGCTGTGTTATTGCAATGTAATGATAATATAATGAAGCCCAATATAAACAATGGCTAAATCATGTCTGTTTTTCATTAGAAAATCCACCCACACCGAATTTCACGCTGTGTTCATGACTTATTGAACTCAATGTTTACATTTGGATGTGATTGACTACCATTATTAGCAAGCAATTGTGCTGTAATCTATACAAAATATTGTTTAGACATGTTTTACTGTAAATTCTCTGTTGTTAAGCACCACAAATTATTTTGCTGACTGCTGTGACGTTGTGTATATTTGTGCTTTCAGTTTCAGTTTGCAGGCATTTTATTAGTTGTTGCATAGTATGCTGTATCTATAGTTGTGTATTCATTGTTTAATCATTCTGCATCTGTCTGTCTACCACAGTCTCCCATGTTTGATGGCAAAGTGCCTCACTGGCACCATTTTTCCTGCTTTTGGCTCCGTGCTGCGGTAAAATCACCCTCTGACATCTCTGGATTTACTGACCTCCGCTGGGATGACCAGGAGAAAGTGAAGAAAGCCATTGAGAGTGGAGGTGCTACTGGAGGTGAATATTCCTTTTGACCTAAGCACTGATTTTGCCATATGGGCTTCAAAGCAGTTAGGCTTAAGTCACAAAGTCTTAAGGTGATTCATTAATCCTCATTGCTTTACAGGTAAAGGAGAGCAGAAGGGAGCAGCTAAAGGTGAGAAGACACTGAATGACTTTGCAGTGGAGTACGCCAAATCCAACAGAAGCACCTGCAAGGGGTGTGATCAAAAAATTGAAAAGGTATTATCTTTTGTTAAACAAATGCTGCTTTTTGAGCACAACAAGTTAGCATAAGTTAATCTGTTCTTCCCTGCTGGTGTTCAGGACCACATACGTGTGTCAAAGAAGACAGTGGACCCAGAGAAACCTCAGCTTGGCCTAATAGATCGCTGGTATCACACTGGCTGCTTTGTGAGCCGCCGTGAGGAGCTATTGTTTAAGCCAGAGTACAGTGCCGCCCAGCTCAAAGGTTTCGCAGCTCTGCGAGATGAAGACAAGGAGGAGCTGAAAAAAAGACTTCCTGCAGTGAAGAATGAAGGGTGAGCTTTTGATTTCTTATTTAGTTGCAGTTGTGTTGCCTCAAACTGTATGAGCACCAATTTTAGGATTATTTTTGCTTTTAAAGCTTTATCTAGGTTCACAAAGGATTTGGAATACCTATTTATGTAAACCGGATACATATTTCAGCTTAAACGACTTTGCCTGGCCATTGTTATCTACATTCTATAACATCAAAATAAATCCATAATCACAATATGACTTAATTAAAGGCTGCAGTTTAATTAAATATACACTGCCGCTCAAAAGTTTGGGATCAGTAAGATATTTAAGGTTTTTAAAAGAGGTTTCTTATACTCATCAAGGCTGTGTTTATTTTAAAAAAATGCAATAATGTGAACTATTATTATAATGTAAAGTAATGATTTTCTATTTTAATACACATTAAAATGTAATTTATTCCTGTGATGCAAAGCTGAATTTTCAGCATCATTACTCCAGTCTTCAGTGTCACATGATCCTTCAGAAATCATTCTAATATGCTGATTGATTATCAGTGCTGGAAAAAGTTGTGCCACTTAATATTTTTTAAAAATTTGTAAAAAGTTAAAAAGAACAGCATTTATTTAAAATATAAATCTTTTCTAATAATATACATTACTATTCAAATGTTTGGAGTCAGTAAAGTGTGTGTTTTTTTTTTTTTGAAAAAAAAATTAATACTTTTATTCAGCAAGAATGTATTAAATTGATTTAAAAAAAAAAAAGTGATAGCAAAGACTTATATTGTTGGAAAATATTTATATTTGAATAAATGCTGTTCTTTTTTAACTTCAAGAATCCTGAAAAAAAGCATGACAGGTTGATTGAATGATTTGTGATCATGTGACAAAATTCAGCATTGCATGACAGGAATAAATTATATTTAAAAGTATATTAAAAAGAAACTATTGTTTTACATTGTAATAACATTTTGCAATATTACTGTTTTTTTCTGTATTTTTGATCAAATAAATGCAGCCTTGATAAGCATAAGAGACTTATTTAAAAAACATTACAAGTCTTACGGATCCCAAAATTTTGAATGGCAGTGTATGCGCTGCGGCTCTCTGATTGTTTAATGTTTGAAAATGACAAAATAAATACAGCCATAAATATTACTATTATACTTTTCCAGTTGTAATTTAAAATAAAATTATTATATTATCTTCTTTTAATACTCATTTTTTTTATTTTACAGTGAAAATTGCAGAAAATTGCATATTGAACAAAATTTTGTTCAATATTTCAAGTAAGATTAATAATCACATTAAAAATTAGGATTATTATTACTATTGTCATAACATTAATATATAATCACAAAAGTTTGGGCAAAATAGTGCAGCCCTAAAAACAAGCACAGCAAACCTGGATCTTTTTTAATCACATTTTCATCAGAAAAGTCACAATTATATTTTTTTATTTTCCCCCAAATCATGCAGCCCTTGTCTTAAGTTGTAATTTAAAAATAGCATTTTCTCTCTCAAATAAAAGAATGCTTCTTAGAAATATAACGACAATGCAAATACAAAATACAGGTCTGGTTTTACACAATAAACCATTTTAGAATTACATTTTCAATTCCAACATTTAATTGAAGATTCTGTACAGATTCTTTAGTATTACTGTTCAGGGTCTTTGAGCATTGCCTCCTCCATCATCATGCTGCTCCTCACCATCACCAATGCCCTTGCAGCACAGGAAAATTGCCTTGAAGGCGTTTCTAAAGGTTTTCATTTTGTACGCGTAGAGGAAAGGGTTAACAGCCGAGTTTGCATGGGAGAGAATAATAGCCGTTAGCAGCAACGGTAGAGGTACGGGACATGACGGACACAGCAACAGGAAGCAGTTGATGATATGTAGTGGAATCCAGCAGGATGTGAAAAGGAAGAGGACCAGAAAGAGCGAAGTGGCCATTTTCATCTCTTTCTTCATCTTGGCCGTTCCCTCAGTGTTGCCCGCGCCGCCCCGCTCGGCCGCGATCCTTCTCATCTGACGTTTGACCGTGACGAAAATCTGTGCGTAGATGAGGAACATCACCACCAGCGGGGTTAGGACGCAGGCAAAGAAGTTGAAGTACACCATGTAGGTCATATCCACCACTAACACAAAAAAACAGTACCCAGACTCAGGTGCAGGCTTGTGCCAACCCATCAACGGCACCAGACCGATCAGGAAGGCCAGAGTCCAAGTGAAACACAAGACTAGCACTGCGTTGCGAGGTGTCATGAGTCGGTGGTACTGGAAGGGCATGAAGATGGCAATGTAACGCTCAACGGCGACCGCCAGCAGGCTGAAAATGGAGCTCTGGGTTAACATGATGAGCACGGACAACATTAGCAAACACAGATACAGATTGTGCCGTGGAATGCCCAGGTCTGTCATGATGGCACAAGGGATCGCCAAGGAACCCACGCAGATATCCGCCACCGCTAACGACACCAAGAAGTAGTTGGTAACTGTTTGGAGTTTCCTGTTTAGTCCCACTGCAACACAAACTAGCAGGTTGCCCACAGTGGAGAGAAGGGCTATGACAAGCTCGGCTATCATGTAAGGCAGGTTTATGGAGGCTAGGATGCTTGGAGCAGCTGTTGTTGTAGTAGTAGATGTAGTAGTAGTAGTGGTACTAGTAGTGGTGGTGGTAGTTGGGGTTATTTTACCTTGCGTAAGTGTCGACATGGTGGATGTGGCAAATTGCAAAAAGGTGTTATTTTCATAAGAGGTGACATTCATAAAAGTCGTGTTGGAATAGAGGAGAGTCGGCGAGAATGTGAAGTTGGCAATAGACTGATTCATTTTGACCTGTAGACATAATGCCAAAAAAGAAGAAAAACAGGGATGGAAAATCAGATATTAAGCTTTGCATTAAAATTAATTGACCTTTACTATGCCTTTATTTTCTTTCTATTCACTGTTTAAAATATATCTTTCAGTGTTAGAGTCAATGAATAATAAAAGAACGCTTTTAGTTAAAAGCATACGGGTCATTTATCACTTCAGTTTTCATTTACTAAATTTATACGTTGACTTGCATGACTATATGTAACTATAATGATGGTAATATTGGTAACGCTGTACAATAAGGTTTTATTAGTTAACATTAGTTAGCTACTTTAGTTAGTACAATACTTTTAGTTTAGTATAGGACTTTCAAATGATTAATTGCAAATAAATCGCATACAAAATAAAAGTTTGAGTTTGCCTAATATATGTGTGTGTGTGTAATTATTATTTATATATAAATACACACAAATGAATGTATATATTGAAGAAGAATTTTTATTTATATAAAACAAATTATATAAACATTATAAATACATATACTTAAATATTTCTTATATATACATGAATGTGTTTGTATTTATATATACATAATTACACACAGTACACACACGCCCCGCTATGTAAGTTAACTCTAGTAAGTTTCGTCTGTGTATGAAGATGCTGCAGGCAGCAGCGCAGCGCAAATCCATGAAGGAACGTTCCGAAATGAAGTAAACTTACACGGATTTCCCCTGCTCAGGGAGTAGGGAGCAATGAACACTGTGTAGGGATCATGTCAGTCGGAGCTCAGTTCATGCACGTAGCTCTCTTCTAACGAGCTGGGCATCTGAATCAGGTTTGTTAACTAAGAGAGACATGCAAAATAAGCATAGCGGGGGGCGCGAGGACTGGAGTTGAGAAACGCTGCATTAGGCAAACTCTTATTTTGTATGCGATTAATCATGATTAATCGTTTAACAGCCCTAGTTTAGTACAATACTTTTTTTAGTACAATACTTTTTTTTTTTTTTAGTACAATGCATTTTTAAATCTTAGTTAATATTTTCAACATTTACTAATGCATTATTAAAATCAGAAGTTGTGTTTGTTAACATTACTTAATGCACTGTGAATGAACATGAACTACATTTTTATAAACTGATGTTAACAAAGAATAACAATACTTTAATAAATGTATTGTTAATTGTTTGTTCATGTTAGTTAACACATTACATAATGTTAACAAATGACACCTTATTGTAAAGTGTTACCATTATAATTAATATTACAATTTTAACAACGTACAGTATTAATATAACAGTAATGTTCTGAAATATTATTACAGTTTAAAATAACTATAATTTCTATTTTAATATATTTTTAAAATGTAATTTAAAATTTTAAATCATGATCTTTCAGAAATCATTCTTATATGCTGATTTGGTGCCCAAGAAACATTTATTATTATCAATTTTAAAAAGAGTGCTGTTTAATATTTTTGTGAAAACAGATACATTTTTACGGAAAGATTGACAGCAATTATGTGAAATAGAATCATTTGAAACAGTATAAATGTCTTCAGAGTCACTGCTGAGCAATTTAATGCATCCTTGCTGAATAAAAGTATTAATTTTTAAAAAGTATTAATCTAAACATATCTAAACCTGGACGGCAAAATCAGTCTTAAGTAGCACAGGTATATTTGTAGCAATAGCCAAAAATATATTGTATGGGTCAAAATGATCAATTTATCTTTTATGTCAAAAGCCATTAGGAAATGAAGTATTCTAGTAGATTTATTTTATTTATTTATTTATATATTTTTTTTTTTTTGCACCCTCAGGTTCCAGATTTTCAAATATTGTCCTTTCAGCAAACCATACATTAATGGAAATTTATTTATTCAGTTTTCAGATGATGTATACATTTCAATTTTAAAGAATTGTCCCTTATGACTGGTTTTGTGGTCCAGGGTCACATATATAAATAATAAAGAAAATCAATAATGTGTTTAAAAATTAATATCATTAAATTACAGAACATCTATTTAAAAAGTAAGTATTAATGTACCTACCAAGTCTCTGTCGTGTATGCTTCGTATATTATTGTTCACTCTTCACTTGATGTTGTTTGCCTATGTTCTGCAAATGCATTTGACTTCTTTGGATCTACTTGGAAGGTTTCTTGCATCCATTAGTAACAAATGTCACATCTATATTCATTTTCTCTCTCTCCGTGTCCCTTTTACCCGTAGCTGTGATATGGGCTTTTATAAGCCTTTCATTCTAATGGGAAGAATGGTGTTGTTTGTGTGTTTTTTTTTTTCCTCTTCTCTCTCCACTATGGGTCATCGATTTGACCTCTGGTGCCCATTATCACCACCCAAATGGGCGTTAATTACATTCTGGAGGGGAAATGGGCGCAGTGGTGATGTTGAGATCAGCTTAAGTGTCTGTCATGAGGTGATTAATTAATGATCGGCATTATGATGGCCGCCGGATAGAGGATCCTGTCCAGACATGACTGTGACTCAGTGGACTGATAGTCTTCTAATGAGGTCCACTGATAGAAGAGTGTTTGGGTTATAACACAAGCTCGTGGGTGACCAAATTCTCTCTATAGGATTAACTCAAATCCACAAGGTGGAAAAGTTTTCATCATTTGGATCAGGTGATCATATCTTGGATTAGAGTTTGTTTTCAGATTTATGATAAGAAAGCTCCTTTTTATTGATGTAAAAGGCATAAAGTCAGCTGTTCATTATGTCTGACTGTACATTGTACACATAAGTGCATCTCATCACCCTGAAAGGGTTTATGTGATGATGACTGTGCATTTACCTTGCGTATTACGTGATCACTTGTAATCATACAGATATAACTATTTAAGTGTTATTTTAGTATTGTTTATACAATATTTATGACAGTATTTCCTGCTATTTTTCATATTAATTAGCTTTTATATTTTTGCAGTTTTCTTTTTCTTTTTATTTTAAGTAATATAATATAAATATAATATAATTTTTTTTTTTAATTTCTGTTAGTTGCCTTGATAGCATTTCTAATTTAGTGTTTTTAGATTTTTTTTTCAACTAATATTTACATTGTTTTGAAATTCTTTATTTCACCAAACAAAAGTGATTTGTAATAGCTTTAGTAATAATAATGCTGTGTAGGCTATTAGTTGCCTGGGTCAATGGTAGCATCATTATAAAGAAGAAATAACAAGTGAATACTACAGCTGACCATTCAGAATCAAGATAAAATTTTGAGTTAAATATGCTGCAAATAGTAATGTCCTTAGGATATAAATGCAATACAGTGTGTTTTTATAAAGCATTTTGTGCAAATGCATCTGGTGTTTTTTAAAAAAAACTATTTTCTTTCTTAGGAAGAGAAAAGCAGATGAGGTAGATGGAAGTGTCTCCAAAAAACAGAAGAAAGAAGATGAAAAACTGGAGCTGAAACTGAAGGTATGAGTTTTTTTTCTAATATCTCTCATATGGTTTGGATTATTATGGATAACTTTTTCCCTAGTAAAATTAATTTGCACCAATATAATGATTTTGGTGCACGCTTTTCCATTTTAGCTGATTAGCCTATCTATTTATTATCTTAAAAATAAATACATTGTTTGCATTAAGAAATGTTCTTTTCTGTTACCAGAACAGACTTAAGAATTTTACTACATTAGTTGTGCTGGCTGTAGAAATGAGACTATAGTGTTTTCTCCTGACATTTAACTGATTGCTCTTCATTTTTTTTGTAAATTAGAAAGTATATCAGTCTGAAAATGCTTTTGTCTGGTTCTTGATGTATTCTAGGAGCAAAGCCAGCTGATCTGGGGAATTAAGGACAAGCTAAAGAAATTCTGCTCCGTCAATGATATGAAGGAGCTGCTTATTGCCAACAATCAAGAAGTTCCCTCTGGGGAGTCAAATGTAAGTGTGCAATACAGAAAACTGTCCTGACATGCTGATATGACCTGAGTAGCAATTTCAATAGAAGCATCAAAAGTCAGATACCACGGAGAATTTTTGACTTTCTTTTCTAGGGTTGTCAAACGATTAATCGTGATTAATCGCATACAAAATAAAAGTTTGAGTTTGCCTAATATATGTGTGTGTACTGTGTGTAATTATGATGTGTATATATAAATACAAACACATTCATGTATAGATTTAAGAAATATTTACGAGTATGTATTTATTAGAATTTTTAGATAATTGATATTATATATAAATACAAATATTTTGTACATAACATATTTCTCTTAAACATATACATTAATTTGTGTGTGTATATATATGTCTGTCTGTGTGTGTGTGTGTGTGTGTGTGTATGTATATATATATATATATATATATATATATATGTGTGTGTGTATATATGTATATGTATGTATATATATATGTGTGTGTGTGTGTGTATATATATATATGTATATGTGTGTGTATATATATATATATGTGTGTGTGTGTGTGTATTAGGCAAACTCAGACTTTCATTTTGTATGAGATTAATCGCGATCAATCATATGACAACCTTACTTCACTATTGCTGTATGACTTTGTGTATCATTTAATTAACAGATCGTAGACCGACTTTCAGATTGCATGGCTTTTGGGTCCTTAAAGCCTTGTGAGACTTGCAAAGGGCAGCTTGTGTTTAAGAGCGATGCATACTATTGTACTGGGGACATCTCTGCATGGACCAAGTGTGTATTCAAGACTCAGACACCTGATCGTAAAGATTGGGTCACTCCCAAGGTAAGTGCTGCAGATCTGTGGTAGTTGCATGTTCACAATTGTATGCAGGTGAATTTCAGCATAACATGTTTTGCAAATGTTTTTGTTCCTCAGGAGTTCAGTGAGATTCCATTCCTGAAGAAGTTTAAGTTTAAACGGCAGGACCGTATGTTTCCCAAAGATGCCCCTCAGGCTGCTCCCACCCCCTTGTCTGCTGCTGCTACTGCGACCTCAGCTGCCCAGAGCGCGTCTGCTGCTGCCAGTAATAACCTCACTGAGGTGCCTGCAGGTCAGTGACTCTGAGAGAAACATTGAGATATATTTAGGTTTATTTAGTGGTCAAATAATGAGAGCAAGTTAAATGTACACAAAATTGATGAAATGAAAAGAACACCATTGTTTATTTTATGTAATATAATATTTGTCAATGGTCAATGCATATTTTTGGTTAAGTTGCAACAGTGAGCATGTTTACATGCACGTTCTTAAGCCGATTATGCTTAATAAGCCGAAAATTTACATGATCATGTAAATGCGGTAACCCGTATTCTTTTTTGGAGTAAGGTCATAAACACTGTAAGCATAAACTGGTCAACACAGGTAGTTTTTTTGCCTCATACCCCGATTTCACGTGGCATATAAACTCAATAACCCGCTTTCTGTTGGCCTATTGAATTAAATGTGTGATATGTGACAGGAACGCATCGTTAGTACAGATTTAGGTGCATCTAGTCAGAGCAAATGCTTTGCAGTAAAAAAAAGAAGGAAACATATCACAAAAGCAGACTTTTTCATGACCCAGAAAATAAGTGTTCTCATCTTGTGCAGCAAAAGTAGAAGTGGTTCAGTCAAAACACTGCATTTATAACTGCATGAGAGGATAATATGAGCTGTTGACATGTTGCAAGCTTTATTTAACATCACAACTGACAAACATATGGACTACTTGGAGTCAGATACGCAAATGATTATATTTTGACGTCACTAAAGGGAAATAACCTTTATTAGTATGTTATTAAGATAAATTTTAGGGCTGCACAATAAATTGCATGCGATTGTCAAGCGCATCTCCTCAGTAGAGACGGTTCTGTGATTAGTAGTGAATCTCCATCACGTGCGTTCAACTGGATCAGCAGTTAATACACAGAGCGGTAAATCACTGACAAGCTGTGCAAAATAGCATAATGAATGCAATTCTTTTGCGATTATGAACACGATATTGCATAGCGTGTCAGTGATCTATGGCTCTGTGTATTAAACGCCGATCGAGCTGAACGCACATGATGGAGATTTACTACTAATCACAGAACTGGCGTTACTGACGAGATGCGCATGACAATCGCATGCAGTTTATCGTGCAGCTCTAATTAATTTATTAATATTTATTAATAAAGTCATGTAAATGCAATGCTTGCATTGTCAGGTTACTGATGTGCATGTTAACCGGGAAACCTGGTTATTTTAATAAGCTAATATTCATGAGTTATCAGCTTACTGGTGTGCTCACATGCACTGATGTCACATGGACTATTTTAACAATGTGCTTACTACCTTTCTGGGCCTTGAACATGGTAGTTGGGTTGCTGTCTATGCTGGTTCAGAAAGCTCTCTGATTTCATCAAATATATTCCAATTTAGGTTCTGAAAATGAATGAAGGTCTTATGGGTTTGGAACGACATGAGGGTGATAATTAATGACAGAATTTTCATTTTTGGGTGAACTATCCCTTTAAATTACGGATATAAAATTTATCCAGAATTTATGTGATGTCCCAAAATGCATATAAAAAATATGTCAATGGAAGCTCAGCTGGTCTTAAAACAGATATTAGACAGTCGGCTTTGGTCTATCTCTGGTTTTATTTATTATTCTCCTAACTTATCATTTGGCAAATGAGTTAAGGGTTACTATGATTATGCTCTTTAAATTTTTAATGGTTAAAATGATTTTTTGTTTTGAATGATTTAAATGATTTGTGTCTCTGTGTATTCTCTAGATAAGCCTTTAACAGGACTGAAGCTGCTGGCTGTGGGAAAGCTTAGTAAGAACAAAGACGAGCTGAAAAATGTAGTGGAAGGACTGGGAGGAAAAATCACAGGCACTGCCAACAAAGCCGCGCTCTGCCTTAGCAGCAAAAGTGAGTGATGTTCTGTAAACCTAGTGAGCTGCCTTGCCGTCTAAGTCGACAGGTTTTGTAAAATAAGTTATGCACAGTATGATACGAAACGAGGTGTGCGTGTTAACTAGGTGTGCTGCTCGTACTTGCTCATAAATAAATTTGTCCCTTCTGATTTTTTGCCAGCTTATTTGTTTGCTGGCATGTGTCACTTCGAAACTCATTAATAACCTGCTCTGTTCCTCTCATGTCTCAGAGGAGATTGAAAAAATGAGTAAGAAGATGGAGGAGGTGAGGGACGCAGGTGTGCGTGTGGTGGCAGAGGACTTCCTCACTGACATCAAGGAGTCCGGCAAGGCCCTTCAGGAGCTAATCTCCCTGCACGCAATCTCACCCTGGGGTGCTGAAGTTAAAGTCGAGTCCCAGGCTGCAGCCCCAGCCTCCAAATCCACCGGCGCTCATTCCTCAAAGAGTACTGGCAAAGTCAAGGAGGAAGAAGGTTAGAAAGATGCATTTTAATTTTCCTGCAAAAACTTCTTAAAACAAAAGATAAAAAATTTAACAAGTGTATGCACATGCACCAGATTCAGTTACATTACTATTCAGAAGATTTTTATTGTTTTTTAAAGAAGTCTGCTCACCAAGCCTGCATTCATTTGATCTAAAGTACAGCAAAAACAGTAACATTATTAAAAATTTTTACTATTTAAAATAAGTTTTCTATTTTAATATATTTTACATGTAATTTATTCCTGTGATCAAAGCTAAATTTTCAGCACCATTACTCCAGTTTTTAGTGTCACATGGTCCTTCATAAATAAAAAGCTTTTGTAACATTATACATTATACAATTCAAAAGCTTGGAGTCAGTATTTCTTTAAAAAATTAATACTTTTAGTTAGCAGTGATGCTTTAAATTGATGAAGTGATGGTAAAGGCATTTATAATGTTACAGAAGATTTCTGTTTCAGATAAATGCTGTTCTCCTGAACTTTCTATTAATCAAAGAAACCTGAAATAAATTATATATATGTAATGAAGAGGGAGAGAGAGAGTGTGCATATATAGCATATATATATATATATATATATATATATATATATATACGCTTTTTATATAATGTTTTTTTTATTTGTGATTGTTCTTGTTTTGTTCTAGGATCATGAGAAGCATTTTTAATTTTCAAATTTCATATGTATACATTTTCATATGTATGATTTTTAATTTTGCATTGACATGATTTTTTTTGTTTATTTGTACATTTTAAAAGGGAGTGCTATGCACTCTTGCTGATTAATAATCCTGTTTTATTATGCCGGCAGGTGGAAGCAAATCAAAGAAAATGAAACTGACAGTGAAAGGAGGGGCAGCAGTTGATCCAGACTCAGGTGAGACTGAGTCTGTTTCCCATAACTCATTGAGATAAGAGTCAGTATGTTATGTTTGGATATGTACAGTGTTTTGTTTACACAGTGTGTTAATTATTTGATTGCTCAGGTCTGGAAAACTGTGCTCACGTCCTGGATCAGAACGGGAAGATTTACAGTGCCACACTGGGTCTCGTGGACATCGTCAGAGGAACAAACTCGTACTACAAACTACAGCTGCTTGAGGATGACGTCAAGAAACAGTGAGCCTAACCCATTTTTGTGATTAATTTGGATTCCTGTTACACAAACATAATTTTATCCCAACCACAGCACTTATTCATCATTAGACAGCTTAATTTGATTGTGCAATCCATAGCAAAGTTTCTTAGATATAACAGTAAGTACTTTGGAAGCAGCATTTTAAACCAACACCTGCTTCACATACTAAAAACGGATGTGTATTATTTGCAAATGTTTCCCATAAGGTATTTCTCTTAGAAAAGTTTAAATTTAGGGTACAAATCAATGCAAGCTTTGTTTTAATGTGAGTACCACCTTATAATTATTTGACCAGATAGGGCCACTTGTCTTGAGCGTGCTTGTTTTGCTTTTTCAGATACTGGGTGTTCAGGTCATGGGGTCGTGTCGGCACCACCATTGGGGGAAACAAACTGGACAAGTTTTACGATAAGAACTCTGCAATGGACAATTTCTGCAGTGTGTATGAGGAAAAAACTGGGAATGCCTGGGGCTCCAGCAACTTCACAAAATACCCCAATAAGTTTTATCCTCTTGAAATCGACTACGGACAGGTAAGAACCTGAAGGACATCTATATGAGAGTGTTATTTTTAAAAAGCATTGCTAGAATTGTGCATGCATTTTTGTGAATTTTAGCTGGGCCTGTTAACATAAATTAAATGCTGGTAGAAAAACCCTTACTGTCAAAGACAATAAATAAGCTCACCTTGGAAGTGTGCTGAGGCTCACTAGCAGGTCCCGTCCACCTTAATAGACAGTCTACAATGTAAACATAGTGTTACAGTATTAAACAAGTTGTTTATAATCTCAATAAGATGGTTATGGAGCTTTCTGCACATATTTACCCAGGACGAGGAGGCTGTGAAGAAGTTAACTGCGAGCGCAGGCGCCAAATCCAAGCTGGACAAACCTATTCAAGACCTCATCCGAATGATTTTTGATGTGGAGAGCATGAAAAAAGCCATGGTTGAGTTTGAGGTGCGTTCACTTCCTCCTCCTCTTTAAAATAGCACTAAAATAATCTATATTTGTTTAATAACTTGTGTAATTTCTCTTACAGATTGATTTGCAGAAGATGCCTTTGGGAAAACTGAGTAAGCGACAGATCCAAAGTGCTTATTCCCTCTTGAGTGAGGTCCAACAGGTTGGTCTCATTAGTTTCTAAAAGACGGAGTTCAACCATATATTTTGACCCAGGACCACAAAACCAGTCATAAGGATCAGTTTTTTTTAAATTGAGATACATCATCTAAAAGCTGAATAAATAAGCTTTCTATTGATGTATAGTTTGTTAGGATATGACAATATTTGTTGTTACTGGTTTTGTGGTCTAGGGTCACATATGTGTATTAAGAGGCCAGTTCTTCCCATTTTGGTCTCCTTCATCCTAACTTCATTTTTGCTCTCGTTCATTTCTGTAGGCTGTGACAGATAACGCTGCAGAAGCACAGATCTTAGATCTGTCCAATCGCTTCTACACACTGATACCGCACGACTTCGGCATGAAGAAACCACCACTGTTGAATAACATGGATTACATACAGGTACGACTTGGGCAACCTTCTAAAGATTGTGACATCAACAGTCCGGTGATTATACAGTACTCAGTCTTGTTGCATATCCATTATAGCAAAAGGTGCAGATGCTGGACAACCTGCTGGACATTGAGGTGGCCTACAGCCTGCTGCGAGGAGGAGTGGAGGACAATAAGAAAGATCCCATTGATATTAATTATGAGAAACTCAAAACCAAAATTGAGGTAACTGGAAGAACTGTAAAGTATCCTTTGTTATTATCATGAAGTGGTCATGTTGTAGTGATTGATACTGATTCTGTTTTTCTAGGTGGTTGACAAGTCATCAAGTGAGGCTCAGCTTATCCAACAATATGTGAAGAACACACACGCTGCTACTCACAACACCTACACACTGGATGTGGAGGAGGTGAGGTTAACCCCATAAAGCCTGCTCTATGAGAACTTTTTGGGTTTATTTTAAATAATCTTTAAAGGGGTCCTATGATGCTCTTTAACAAAATCTTGATTTTGTTTTGAGGGTGTACTAGAACATGCTTTAATGCTTGGTGGTTCGAAAAACGCATTATTTTTCACATAATTTACATTATTACAATACCTTTCTACCAGCCTGGCACAAATGGCTTGATTAGTTCGAGGTTTAATGAAGGCCCGCCTAACCTGATTAGTTAGCTGTCCCACTGCGTTGCGATTAGCGAACAGCTTAGACGGTGTTTCAGTACTTCTACGCTCCTTGTCACAGCAGCAAGTTCTGTGTACAACTGTTAGTGCAGGCTAGATTAAAGTGATTCTTACATTTTAAATATAGATATTTTTCTTACAAAAACAAGGCACTTTTTATTATGGATGGATGCAGTTTATTGGACTTGTTTTAGACTGTTGAAGAGAAACACCCGTCTATGTTGTTCTAAAGCTTGGGAGTGCCAGGATAATTTTTAATATAACTCTGACTGCATTCGTCTGAAAGAAGGAAGCATAGGATGCATGAAGGGTGAGTACATAATACGCTACAGTAGTGTTGGGTCCTATCGTCAACCTGCCAGAGCGCTGATACATATTATAGTGCTAATTTATTTAATTATTTACATATTTAGTTTCATTGCCCAAAACCAGCTCCAGCATAAGGCTAAAAGCAGCCTAACATTAACATTATCAAAGAACATCATCACTGATTAGCCTAGCCTAGTCTAGTGCAAGTTTATGCATTTTTAAAAACACTCCCGTTATAAGTTAAGCTATCTACACTGTATGATGAGTAAATCTCTTACCACACACTGCACACGTCTGCGGCATGTAACGGCTCCGACGCGGCCACTCTAGTCACTGACTAAAATTCAAAAAGTGAAAAAGCATAATAGCACCCCTTTAAAAAAAAATTAATTTCATGCTTTACAGGGTTCACCAGTGCATTAACTATTGCTTCATAAATGAATTGCATATGTCATAGCTTTAAAAAATCATGCTATTATCTCTGACTGTTGTGTTTTTGTATTGTTAGATCTTTAAGATCGACAGGGAGGGTGAGTCCCAGCGTTTCCGTCCATTCAGAGAATTGCACAACCGGCAGCTGTTGTGGCACGGCTCCCGCACCACCAACTACGCAGGTATCCTGTCTCAGGGTCTGCGTATCGCTCCTCCTGAAGCTCCAGTGGTAAGTTTCTGCACCGTTGTTGCCGTTGTCTGCTTCTCTCTGAAAAAAAATGAGCAGACCCTGATTTTTGAGCATGCAAAAATCTAACAGTGAATAAGCGTATTAGAGCAGTTTCTGTCTTAAAAGTGTCATAAAAAGGAGAATCAAAATGTTCTTAATATTTACACATATGTGACCCTGAACCACAAAACTAGTCACAAGTAGCAGGAGTATATTTGTAGCAATAGCCAGCAATAGATTGTATGGGTCAAAGTGATTGATTTTTCTTTTATGCCATAAATCTTTAGGATATTATGTAAAGCTCATGTTCTATGAAGATATTTTGTAAATTTCCTACCGTAAACATATTAAAACTTAATTTTTGATCAGTAATATGCATTGCTAAGATTCCAGATTTTCAAATAGTTATATTTCGGCCAAATATTGTCCTATCCTAACAATCCATACATCATTGGAAAGCTTATTCAGTTTTCAGGTGATGTATAAATCTCAATTTAAAAAAATTGATCCTTATGACTGGTTTTGTGGTCCAGGGTCACATATAAGATGTTACTCTACAATAAAAATATACTGCAAGTTTCAGAGCTCAAAACTAACTCCCTACTTTAAAATATGAATTATTCTTTTCTACTCTTCTGAAACGCTCGTTTATTTTTAATGACGTCCCTTAGCAACTGAAAGATACATTTTTGAATGTTTTACATATTTCAAAACAGACTGTTTTGCTGACATTTTTTCAAAACATTTTACTTAAAGATACAGCAGTGCCAAGCAATTTGGTCCTCAGGCAATGCGTTTCATGACCCTTTTCATTGACATTTAGAATGTTGCAATAGTACTGTAATCATATCTATTATGTTTTTTTTTTGTTTTTTTTTATACAGACAGGTTACATGTTTGGCAAAGGTGTTTACTTTGCTGATATGGTGTCGAAGAGTGCAAACTACTGCCACACATCCCAGGCTGATCCTGTTGGCCTCATTCTGTTAGGAGAGGTTGCCCTTGGAAACATGTAAGAAATGCTCTTTTTGTCCTAGTTTCAAGATGACTACAGTTTAACAAGTTAATGCTTGTGCTTTTATTTTAACAAAAAAAAAAAAACACTAATGTAAAATCTTATTACATTTTAATGCAACCATTTTCTATTTTAATATATTTTAAAATGAGTGAATTTTTAATTCATTTTCTGAATTTCCAGGCTTCAGTGTCTGATGATCTTTCAGAAGTCAGAATGAATTTTTTATTATTAATGTTAAAAATTGATGTGCTGCTTAACATTTACAGCACATTTTTCTTAAAAAGAACAATTTTATTTAAAGTTTTTGTAGCATTACAAATGTCTTCATCACTTTTGATCAAATTAATGCATTTATGTTTAAAAGTAGTATGTATGTATGTATGTATTTACTCATACTGACCCTAAATTTTTTGCACAGTTGTGTGTCACAACTGTATTGGCAAAATAAATGTGTGCCCTTTTATAATCAGTTGTTGTCATTGCTTTAAATCTGTGATTTTTGTTTTACTCTAAAGGCATGAACTGAAGAAGGCCTCACACATCACGAAGTTACCAAAGGGTAAACACAGTGTAAAAGGTAAGATGTTTCTTCATTCAGAAAGAAACCTTTTTTTGTAGTTAAGCTGTTGTTTAAAATGTCCACAACAAAATTATATTTCTGACAGAAATTTTTTAACATGCTTTCTTTTTGTATAAAGGTTTGGGAAGAACTGCTCCAGACCAAAGAGCTACTGTATCTCTGAATGGAGTAGATGTTCCTTTGGGCAAAGGCGTCAACACAAATATTGAAGACACAAGTCTGCTCTACAACGAGTATCCTTTTGTTTTCCGCATCATTAATTTACTTTCTTGCTGTTGTTTATCTGTTGTTTTAGGTGAATGTTCATCTGCCTTCAAATGTTTGGGATCAGTAAGATTTTTCATGTTTTTTAAGGGGAGACACTGCAAAACACTTTTTTTTTCATGCTCCTGTCAACTTTGAGATTTTGGGCTTTTTGGTGTTTTTTTTTTTTTTTTTTCAGACTAGTGGAAAGAAAACATCCAGAAAGACACTAAGTGTTTATTTTATAGCACTTTATATTTTTGTTTCAATAGATTTCAATTACAATACATATTTTTAAAGGCTTTCTCAAAATGAGTTTTTTTCTCCTACACTGAGCCATAAATCTCCACTTCAGTAGCACTTACATTTTTATTCTTGTCTATATCTTGAAGGTTTTAACAGAGGCATTTGCTGATATATAATTTGCTTGATCTTATACCACATTTTAATTCCCAAAATTTTTTTTTAAATATATTGTTTTCTGTCTGTTCTAAGTATTTTCTGAAGAGAGTGACAAAATGAGATGCCCAAAACAAGTACTGTGAAACTGACTTCATCAAGTATTTAGATTTTTGTACTAGAAATCTGTTTTAGAAATCTGTGCATATTTTATTAAATAATGCCTCATTTGCATATTTAAACCTAACATTTTAGAAAACTTGTAATACCAAAAATGTTTGCAATTATCAGTGTAAATTTTTACCCTATTCATCTGCACTGAAGTCTTTTCTGCTCATCAAGGCTGTATTTTTTTAAAATAAAAATACAGAAAAAACTGTAATATTGTGAAATATTATTGCAATTTAAAATAGTGGTTTTCTGTTTTAATATACTGTAAAATGCAGTTAATTCCTGTGATATAAACCTGCATTTTCAGCATCATTACTCCAATCTTCAGTGTCACTGATTTCTGATCCTTCAGAAATCATTCTGATATGCTGATTTATTATCAGTGTTGGAAACGTTGTGCTGCTTAATTTTTTTGGAACCTGTGATACTTTTTCAGGATTCATTAATGAATAAAATGTCAAAAAGAACAGTTTTTATTCAAAATAGAAATCTTTTCTAACAATGTAAGTCTTTAATATCACTTGTGAATCAATTTAACACATCCTTGCTGAAAGTATAAAAAGAAAGAAAAAAACTTACAGACCCCAAACTTTGAACGGTAGTGTATATTACAAAAGATTTCTCATCAAAGAATCCTAAAAAAAAAAAAACATAGGTTCCAAAATAATAAAATAAGATAATAAATCAGCATAGTAGAATGATTTCTGAAGGATCATGTGACTGAAGACTGGAGTAACGATGCTGAAAATTCAGCTCTGCATCACAAGAATAAATTGTTTTATTTTATTCTATATTAAAATAGACTATTTTAAACTGCAATATTTCACAATATTACTGTTTTTTTCTGTATTTTTAATCATGTAAATGCAGCCTTGAGCAAAAAAGACTTCTTTAAAAAACATTAAAAATCTTACTGAACCCAAACTTTTGAACAGCAGTGTACATCTCAGATAGATTTAGACAATTACACAGTCACTCTTTCCCTTAACTCTAACTTTCCTCCAGGTACATTGTGTATGATATTGCTCAGGTTAACCTGAAATATCTGCTGAAGATTCGCTTCAACTACCAGACCTCTCTGTGGTGAGACAGCAGATGAGATCTGTCCAGGTGGACGGGATTTTGGACGCCACCGAAGCCCACTGCTACAGCTTTAGCACTAAGACCAAGCATCATATTGGTTGACAAACGATTAAACCATTTCTCTAGTGCTTCGGCAGCACATTTCCTGTTGCTCTAGTCTGTTAGTTTGAAGTTAATGGCTATATCTAAATCGTATCACTGCATTGTTGCACATGTTGCAGGCTTTGGTACATATTCACAGAAATGATTGGACTTATCTGTGGAGATCTTTCTTATAAGCTACCAACAATTATAGGTAGACAGTCTTCCATTTGTTTCATAGACTTTTTCTGTTTTAATAGTTTTGCTAAACCTGGAATCAGGTTAACTGTAACACATCTAGTGTACACGTTTTTGTTTCTCTTCTCGGTATAAAAAAGTGAAAATGTACAGTTTTAGAAAAAAAGTTGTAAGCTAGGATATAGCCTGCCATAAGTGAGTAACCTTTTACTAGATTTGCCAACATATGGACAAATATTTTGTATGGTTCCGATCTTTTTCTTTTCAGTTTTCTGTCCCTTGCGAAAACTTTGACCAACTAAAATGGCATTGAAAAGCTTAAAGCAATGGCTGCTGCTGTACTCGCGCATCTGTGATCTTTTTTGTTTTCGTTTGGTAAACGTTGCTCCACAGCGGTTTTGTGGACAAAAAGCTGTTTGCGTCCTGACAGATGTCTTTGCATCATAAATAAAACGGTTTTTGGCTTATGTTTGAACCTCATTTATTTGTGTCAAAAGGTTCTGTTTTGTTCAGTTTCACAAACATTTGTGTATGAGAGAATCCAGAGTAAACGAGAAAATACCAAAACAGAAAATAACTAAATTTTACTACCATTGATTAAGTTTAAGTAAAATAAACCAGACTAATCTATTTCAGTGCATTTTGCAATTAAAATTGCTCAGTACTTGCATGCACAATATCTGTTCTGACCAAATTTTCATGAAAATGTATTATGGGTTTACAACATAAAAAAGAAAAAAACTATGGATGATATACATAAAAAAAATATGATTGATTTTTTTTTTTCAGTTTCAGAAACATTTGTGTGTAAGGGAATTCAGAGTAAATAAGAAGAAATAACAAAAAATTACTACGTTTTACTATCGTTGATATTTTAAGTAAAATGTACCAGACTAATCTATTTCAGTACATTTTGTAATTAAAATTGCTCAGTACTTGCATGCACAATATCTGTTCTGACCAAATTTTCATGAAAATGTATTATGGGTTTACAACATAAAAAAGAAAAAAGAAATTATGGATGATATACATTAACAAAATATGATTGATATAATTTTTTCAATTTCAGAAACATTTGTGTCTAAGAGAATCCAGAGTAAATAAGAAATAACAAAAAATGACTGTTTTACTATCGTTGATATTTTAAGTAAAATGTACCAGACTAATCTATTTCAGTACATTTTGTAATTAAAATTGCTCAGGACTTGCATGCACAATATCTGTTCTGACCAAATCTTCACGAAAATTTATTATGGGTTTACTACATTAAAAAAAAAACTATAGTTGATATACATTAAAAAAAGAAAATAACTATGATATACATTTTTTCAGTTTTAGAAACATTTGTGTATATAAGAATTTAGAGTAAATAAGAAGAAATAAAAAGAAAATAATTAAATTTTACTACCGTTGATAGTTTAAGTAAAATGTACCAGACTAATCTATTTCAGTACATTTTGTAATTAAAATTGCTCGGTACTTGCATGCACAATATCTGTTCTGACCAAATTTTCATGAAAATGTATTATGGCTTTACTACATAAAAATAAATAAATAAATAAACTGCTTGATATCAGATTTGCATAAAATCCCACAGTAAAACCATGGTTACACCTGCAGGATCTATAAAATATAAATATAAAATATACTCCCTAGACTACCCCTTAAAAAAACACCATGGTACTATGTTTTTACTGTGTATGTGTCTCTGACACTAACAGCCATGCATTATTTGTGGTTACTATGATTTTACAACAAATAAACTATAGTGGTTCTCAATCTTCTGTACATGGTGTGTTCTGCTGTATATATGATAAAGCTGCTTATTTATAAACAGAAATGGGAGTGTAAATATGTTAAATTAATTAACCACTATTATTTTGTGATTCTGTAGGTTTTAAGAAATGTATATTCTTTAATGAAAACAATAGTCCATAATACATTTTTCAATTAAATGTTATAAATAATAAAAAAAAAATACTCAGTTAACGTCTTAATTTTACGTTTTTAGTTAGATTATTTGAATATAAGTTAATTTAGATCATTTAAGGCAACCTGAGGCCCCCTAATGGACCCCAGTCCCCTGGTTGAGAAAACGTTCCTGATGCCTAGTCATATGGGGAAACCTTTGAAACCTGTATAAAAGTAAACAACTGCCTACGATATTAGAAAACATGGTACTTGTTAAATCCTGATGTATTTTAAGATATTTTGTGTACCCTCTACATAAAATCTGTAATATTTTGATAGTTTGTGAGCGCAGACTGTGGAGTGTTTGAACTGCCCTCTCCGTCCCACAATGCATCGCGGCACTCGGCCTTTGAAAAACCGGCGCGGCTAATTCAAGATGGCGGAGCTGGAGCAGCTGTTAGACGAGAGTGAGTAATAAAACTAACTCCTCATTAGACCTTCATAACTCTCTTGCCGAGCATGTGTACAGTTTCAAGGCGCTTTATAACGCATGTTATTTGACATACATTTCAAGTGTTTTTCATTGTTGTGAGCGGTGTTAAAATAGACGCAAAGTTATTAGCGCTGGGGCTAACGAGCTAACAGTTAGCTTTCAGAGGCTACTACTATAAATAAATATCATACCTGAACAGGTTTTCGCCTAACCGTTCCTTTATAGTGCTTTATTTGTAACCAAAACTAATGTTACGGTTGAAAGCAGTGGTGTGGTGATTATAAAACGGACAGAGTTTAACTTCACAGACATTTATAGGGTCGTAACTCGATGACAGCTGCTGGGTTTTGTTGTTCTTGTCAGTGTCAGTCTGTTTGTGTAATAAAACACTCTACATGTGATAAATAAGCAGTTTCCATATGTTCACAACACTCTTCATATGTTAAAAATACACTCCGTATATGATGCAAAGCTGGTGTCTAGATTTTATCTGGTTTATCACAACAAATCTCAGTGGATTTTTTTCCACTGTCATGTGTATGCTTTGTTTTTATTGCATTAGGATCGCAACGGAAGTGGTTCCTCAGCTGTGCTGATCGGTTGTTTTTATTGTTATTGATTTATAATTATTACTGTTAATATTTGCAGTGTTTGCATATCGAACTAGAGCAGTGATAAATGACACGTTATAATATAGTCAGTACTATGAGCAGCTAATGGTTACAAAGAGATTGTGGTTACTGAGTGGATCAGTCTGGTTAGTTATCTAAGTAAAAAATACATTATAAAAGTACATGTATAATTTAAAGTTGTAAACAAACATTAAAGACATGTTGCACTTTTATGATCAAATTAGGCTTGTTATATTATCACCTTTAGTATCTAAATATGAACTTAATTATGATCTATGTCTTTGCCCTGGGTGTGTTGCATAATTTTAAGATTTATTTTTTTAGATGCTTAATTATATATTTCTTTTGAAAATGTTACGTTTAGATATATATCAAAGTTGTCCATTGTTCATCCATTGTTCTTTTATCTTCAGGCTCTTCAGCTAAAGCTCTTGTAAGTTTAAGAGGTAGGTTAATCTCCAGTTTGTGACACTCGCAGCTATTGCACTGTAAATTTTCACAAAAATGCTGAGTCTTTACATCTCAGCCACAGCTGAGTAATTGTTGGCACTGTTGTTTTGCTTTTCTGCAGAAGGAAGTTTGTCTAATACTCTAAATGAGAAGAACAATTTACCGAAATCTCAGACCACCAGGGGACGAAGCAGTTATGTTTCTGTGGAAACGGTAAGTTGTCATTAAATCTTCATGCTTGTTGTTGTACTGTTTGCTGCATTTTCACCCATAGCGCCATATTTAATATTTAATGGGAATAAAAACAAAGCTGTGAGGGTTAAAAGTACAGTGCATTCAGTGGACTGCACTGTTGTTTAACGACATAGTGATTGTTCAGGTGATTAAATGTCTTTAAAACAACTTTTAGTAGATTAAAAACTATAAAACATTATGAAAGTTATGAGTTTTATACAGGATGTTTATACAGAGTGTTCCATTGTAACAATGGTCTAACCATCACAGTCTCCTTTTCATATGCCTTGAATTCAATATGGTGCCTAACCTGACTATGGTAGTAGTTTTTTGCGTCTTGATGTTTATTGTTCTCTGAATGTCTTCTGTCTGTTTTGCCCTTCAGCCAACAAGGAGCTCAAAAAGAAGTAGACTGTCATGTGAGGATGAGGAGCGGCCGCTCGCCTCCAGATCTCCTAGGAGGAGCCAGAGGGTCACCACTGTGCCTCAGGTAAGAGCACTGTCCAGGATGTGCTTTTAATCAGAAGGATAGATTCATCTTTTGACATAAAGGTCATTGTTTTTGCGAAACTTTTTGCAAAAATTTTAAATTTTGTTTGTCATTGCAGAAACTTACAAATGTCACAACACCAGACAAAAGGGCTTCACAGAAAATTGGACTGAGACTAAGAAACTTGCTCAAACTTCCCAAAGCTCACAAATGGTGCATCTATGAATGGTTCTATTCAAATATTGACAGGTATGTTCTGCGCACCTTATATTTCCAGACACTGTGTGCATTTCCTGTACTGTTCACTTTCTTATATTTTAATCATTTTGAGTATTGGAAAGCAAGAGTAGTGTCTTCCTTCTGTAAATATGACATTGCATTTTTATTATTTATAGATTATTAATATTAATAGACCCAGGAAATGGGCCTAAATAATCTGCTTGGCTGATTAATAAAAATATTTATTGCCCCATGCATCAGTTTCAAACTCTTCTAATACTCTTGTCATTCTATAATACAAAAATGTCTTTGTTCAAATTTAGTGAATTTGAGATAAATCTTGTATAAACAGTATTATGTACATTTGCCAACTTGTACATTTGTATTCTCTAAATATCAGCATTATACTGGCATATTGCTAAACCGCTTATTTTGTCGTCATCTTTTTCTGCTTTTTAGGCCCTTATTTGAAGGAGACAATGACTTTTGCCTGTGTCTGAAGGAGTCTTTTCCCAATCTAAAGACCAGAAAGTTGACCAGAGTTGAATGGGGAACAATCAGAAGACTTATGGGCAAACCTCGAAGGTTAACTGACTGATCACTTTTAACATTGCACAGTATTAAATACCCATGACGTAGTCATTATTTACAGTTATAATATGTATATGTATAGACTGGAATTCAATAGATTGGTTAGAATGCAAATAGTCTTATGTGTCATGTTTTTCAGATGTTCCTCAGCATTCTTTGCTGAAGAGCGAATGGCTCTGAAACAAAAGAGGCAGAAGATGCGTCTCCTGCAGCAGAGGAAAATCACAGATATGTCTTTATGCAAAGACTTGCCAGATGAGATTCCTTTGCCCTTGGTCATTGGCACTAAAGTTACAGGTGATGATCTTATTATACTTATTTGATATCTGACGCAATCAGCAGATGTGTAAAATCATCTTGAAATAGACTTGGTCTGTCTTCAGATTGTGAGTTTAGTTAGAATTAACTTGATCGAGAGATATTGTAGCTTTTCCTTCATGTAATTTTTGCTTATTGAGCTAAAGAAAATTGTACATGTCTTTTTGTAAAATGAAATGTGACCCTTGACCACAAAACCAGTCTTAAGTAACACGGGTATATTTGTAGCAATAGCCAAAAATACATTGTATGGGTCAAAATTATTGATTTTTCTTTTATGCCAAAAATCATTGTCATCTTTCCATTAAGATACTTTGTAAATTTCCTACTGTGAATATATCAAAACTTTTGATTTTTAATTAGTAATATGCATTGCTGAGAACTTCATCTGGACAACTTTAAAGGTGATTTTCTCAATGTTTAGATTTTTTTTGTTTTTTGCACCCTCAGATTCCATATTTTCAAATAGTTGTATCTTGGCCAAATATTGTCCAAACCATACATCAATGAAAAGCTTATTCATTCAGCTTTCAGGTGATGTATAAATCACAATTGACCCTTATGACTGGTTTTGTGGTCCAGGGTAACAATGTTTTTAATGAAATTAAACTATTTTATCCTTTTTTTTTAAACTGTAGCTCGTCTTAGGGGTGTCCATGATGGGCTGTTTACTGGTCAGATTGATGCAGTAGATACCAGTGCAGCAACATATCGCGTGACCTTTGACAGAAATGGGCTCGGCACACACACTGTTCCTGACTACGAAGTGCTTGTAAGAAAACTACTGTAATTGTCAGAAATAACCATGATAAATTTGGTGTTGTTAAGTCTGTTAATAAAAACAGTAAAGTGACATTTGATTTTAATGGCTAACTCTTTTATTTTATTCTTTCCAGAGTAATGAACCTCATGAGACGATGCCCATATCTGCTTTTGCTCAGAAACAGCGGCCACCTCGTTTCCAGAACTTTCTGACCCCACCCCGTGGGTCGTATTCCGGCTCCACCCAGTCCATCCTAATGGTAAAATGGGGCTGTCTAATGTGTTTTATGAATGGGGTAGTTAACTGGTATGTAAAGATCCTGAAATGTTTCTGAGATTTTTGTTCTGCTAGTGACAAAACAATGCTAAATGCAAATAATAAATAATGTTCCAGCCACAAAGTGTTTTTGCTGGGCCATAATACATTTTAGTGATTTTAGTGTTAAAGGAGAAGTCCACTTCCAGAACAAAAATTTACAGATAATGTACTCACCCCCTTGTTCATGTCTTTCTTTCTTTAGCCGTAAAGAAATTGTTTTTTGAGGGAAACATTTCAGGATTTTTCTCCATATAATGGACTGGTATGGTGCCCCGATTTTGAACTTCCAAAATGCAGTTTAAATGCGGCTTCAAATGATCCCAAATGCAGTTGTAAACAATCCCAACCGAGGAAGAACGGTCTTATCTAGCGAAACGATCAGTTATTTTCATTAAAAAAAATACAATTTAAATACTTTTTAATCTCAAACGGTCGTTTTGTCTTGCTCTCCCCGAACTCTGTGTGTTATGGTTCAAGACATTTAGCATATGTCAAAAAACTCGTATTTTCTCCCTCAACTTCAAAAATCATTTCAAAATCATCCTACATCGCTGCAGAAGTACCAACCCAGTCTTTGCAAAGTGAGCATGCAAAGAAGATCAGTCACCCTTAACAAAAAAGGTAAAACAGCAATATAGAACTATTCTTTCTCAGCTGGGATCATTTACAACTGCGTATGGGATCGTTTGAAGCTGCATTTAAACTACATTTTAGAAGTTCAAACTTAGGGCACCATAGAAGTCCACTATATGGAAAAAAAAAAAAATCCAGAAATGTTTTCTTCAAAAAACATAATTTCTTTACAACTGAAGAAAGAAAGACATGAACATCTTGGATGACAAGGGGTGAGTACATTATCTGTCAATTTTTGTTTTGGAAGTGGACTTCTCCTTTAAGAATGTTGTTGTTTTTGCTTTTATGATAATCTTGCTACAATGCAGGGTCACACTTCATATTCAGTGTAAAATTTGGGTTTGAAAGCAAAACTAGTTGAGAACTATGGACATGAATAATAAATATTAATATTAAATAGTAATTGCACTAAAATGTTCAGGAAATTACTCATAGCCTCTTCTTACTCTGTTCCCAGGATAATGACCCTCTGTTCAGTCAGTCCCCCTGGAGAAGTAAACTGACAGGAACTGATGGAGAGACACTGGGCGGCTTTCCTGTCAAGTTTCTTGTGCAAGTGGTGAGAATTGCCATCACTAATGTTGTGTAATTACTTGGCATTCATTTTACACAGAATTTCAACATTTTATTTTATTTTCCTACTAGACACGCCTGTCCAAAATCCTCATGATTAAAAAAGAACACATAAAGCATTTGAAGGAGATGAACACAGAGGCTGAGAAGCTGGTAAGATTTCAAAGTGCCTTGATTTTGTACATGTTAATTTAATAGTATGTCATGTAACTTTTTTCATTGTTTCTCTGCAGAAGTCCTATTCCATGCCGATTGGGTTGGACTTGCAGAAGAGATATGCCACAACAGTTCTGGACCTGGAACAGCTTAATAAAGACCTCAACAAAGTCCTTCATGAAGTACAGCAGTTTTGCTATGAGGTACGTATGTTTCTTTTTACTCACCCCCCACATGACCACACTTGCTTTCTAGACTTTCAGTTCTGGTTTTCTTCACAAAATCCTGGACATAAAACATGTATTCAAATCTCATTTACTTTCCATGATCTTCTCTGTTCAGCTGGCTCCAGATCAGGGCATGCAGCCTGCAGATCAGCCCAGTGAGTTGCGACGGCGCTGTGAAGAAGAGTCACAGGAAGTTGTGCGTCAGAGTAATGCATTGCCTGACGGAGAACAGCGCGTCCAGAGCCCCAGCCTCACCCAACTCGTCTCTCGCCTCACGGCACTCCTCCTGCAGATCAGGGTACCAGACTAAACTGTTTACTTCTGCATGTCATTTACAGCAACATAGAACATTTTTACAGTTTCCTCAGAATTCTAATTTTACATATCGCAATGTTTCCTTTTTTCTTTGGAATTCTGAGTTTACATTTCACAATGTTTCCTTTTTTCCTCGGAATTCTGAGTTTACATTTCACAATTTTTTTTTCCTTGGAATTCTAAATTTACATCTAACAATTTTTCTTTCTTTTTCCTCTGAATTCTGTTTACATCTCACATTGTTTCCTTTTTTTCCTCTGAATTCTAATTTACATCTCAAAAAAAAAAGGTTTTTCTCAGAATTCTGAGTTTACATCTCACAATGTTTTGTTTTTTCCCTCGGAATTCTGAATTAACATCTCACATTGTTTCTTTTTTTCCTCGGAATTCTGAGTTTACATTTCACAATATTTTTTTCATTGGAATTCTGAATTTACATCTAACAATTTTTCTTTCTTTTTCCCCTTGGAATTCTAAGTTTACATCTCACATTTTTTCATTTTTCCCTCAGAATTCTGAGTTTACATCTCACACCGTTTCATTTTTACATCTCGTAATTCTGACTTTTGTTTTGCCACTAAATAGAAAAGGTAATTGTAACAGGTTCTTTTCTTGCAATAATTTGTTTGTCTCACAATTCTGACTCATCTGATATTTGACTTTTCAGACTTTTTCACAATTCAGACTTTTTTTTTTCCCCTTTTATTTCTGAAACAAATTTCCAAATTGTGAAATAAGTTGCCATTACCTTTTTTTATTTGTTCTGTGGCAGAAATGAGCTTCCGTACTAAAAAGTATGTACATAGAAGCATGATCAATGCTAATCAATTGACAGCTCAGTTGCTCAATTCCGTTGTTAATTTAGCTGTCAAGCACTTTCAAGTGCCACAATGTCACATGCACATGCACTTCACATTAAATCCTGATCATATTTCTCTTTATTTAATGCAGTGTTTGGCCGAAGGGGGAGACCTGAATTCATTTGAATTCAAATCACTCACAGACTCTCTGAATGACATAAAGAGTTCAATAGATGACTCCAACCTCAGGTAATACATTGATTTCATTTCTGTTGTTTTTTGTCTATTTACCTCCCATTTTGAAAGCTCTAGTCGCACAGTGCTGATACCATCTAACAGAACTCAAGAAATTAAATCACCTACAATAATCTGTCTTCTGCAGTTGTTTTCAGGATAATGTGGAGATCCATGTAGCACACATACAGAGCGGTCTGAGCCAGCTGGGCAACCTCCATGCTTTCTCTGCCAACAACACCAACAGAACGTGACTGAAATAAACTTGCACACCTCCCGGGAATCCAATCTCAAACACGAACAGCGACTCGCCTCTTCAGCTCACCTCTTTGTTCTTTTGTGTTCATTCTGTTTCATGTTATGAAAGGTCAGAATGTGTGTTCAGTAACTGTACCTGCACAAGTAGCGTTAAAAGGCCCTGCCCAAAGACACCAAAGTGTCTAAAGATGTTCAGCTAGCTAGCAAAAAAAAAAAAGTGGAGTGTGAAGTTGTTTTGTAGATGTAACCGTTTGATGTCATTTCAGATGTTGCTCACACTCAATTTCACACTCAAAAGTTTCCCTTTTTTTATTATTATTATTATTATTATTTGTGGTTTCCTACTAGGGTGTTTGCTGAAAGACACTCCTTACTGGTGCAGTTTGTTTGACTAAAACCGTTTTGTATAATTTTATTTCCTCCGTCTCTTTCTCCTGAGAGATGAGGTACTGTTCTGTCTGTTTTAAACTGTTCTGTATGTTTTAAATATGTACATTGTAGATAACTGTACAGTTCACTCAAAATATATCAATAAATCAATCATCTATAGGGTAATGTGGACATTTTTTGACTTGCCAGATTTAGGTATTTTTGCAAAGCAACCAATCTGTTTATACAAGTCCTATAATAGACAGCTGTGTTGAATGAAACAGTTTGTCTTGTCCTTAGAAGTAATAATTATCCAAATGCCCCACTGGTGTACGTTTTAAATGCGTTAGTTCTGTGTGGGGGTTTTCTAACCTTCAAGTGTATGCATGACACAACGTTTGTAAATAAATTGATTTCTATCTTCATAAAGGCTCAGAGTCTGTATTTTGATGTTTTATAAAAATTTTATTATGAATGCAGAATGTCTTCTTTTACACCCATATTGTGTGATAATCACACGTAACATAATATACAATAATATCTGAAATATACAATAAATATCTGATTTTCAAACCTTAAATGTTCTTCAAAACTGAGTGTTAAAAGTGAAAAAGCTAAATAAACCCATTAAAACCAGACATGGCTTCTCTTTCCCAATCCGAGTCGGAATCTGAGAACTCAACAGCTTCACTTGCTCTAATGGGAGAGAAAGTTCCAAAACTTCCAGGTTGGATCTTCACCGGCATGTTTTGGACAGAACAGCCAACGTGTTTGGGAGATGAAGAGGACATCATGAAATTATTCTGCGATGGGAGAGGTGGAATAACAACCTTCATCTCTGGCCCGATGGTCTTGTTCGGAGGAAAGTTATCATACTCCACCAAAAACTGCTTCATTGTAGACTTAGCATGGCTTGTGTTCATAAACTGTCCATGTCCCTTCGGATACTGCTGTGCGTAATTGCGTGGCACCACGACGCTCAGGTGATCTGTTTTGATCTGGCTCTCCTCGGTTCTGCTGAACATGCATGGAATCGTAGTTGGGTTGTAAATGTCACCTTTCATGGTGCAGATCTTCTCATCAGAGCTGATCAGCTGTTGACTAAAATTGTCCCTCGTGGCAAACTTTGGCGGTCTGTGTGTCTCCAGTCCAGTGTGGTTTGGATGTGTCGCAAACTGGTTCATAAGAACATTGTTGGGGGTCAGGACATTTCCACTGGTCTTATTTGGAACTGGAATTCCAACCTGGCGCCGTGACTTGGCTCTTCGATTCTGGAACCACACCTGAATAGAAAATTGAGATTTGTTTAACAACCTGATGCCATTATCTACAACATTTTCAGTGTTATGTCAAACAAGTTAACAATAAAACCACACTGGCATACATTCTGACGAAGTCAGCTGTAGGGAAGACTGGGGCTAGTTGTCACACTTTACCTAAAACTCTTTTCAGAACGAGCATTTTTAATACATACTACGTCAAAAAGTTGTTATATTGTATTATTTCGTTAAAAAAAAAAAGTTTTGTTTGTTTATGTGCTTCTACTGTTTACTGTTTACAGGTACCGTTAGCATTGACGAAAGGCTTCATAAAGCTAATCGTAAATAGGCCTACATATCAAAACGTTACATATATATGGAAGATAGTTTTTGTCCTACTTTAGAGGATCATTTTTCAAGAAGAAAATGCTTTTGAAATGTGAAATAATATCTAAATAAAAAAATACGATCTATGACGATTCCCCGATTTATTTTATATTTATGTATATATTTATTTATTTATTTATTTACTTAAAGTACTTTTATACATAAGTAAGCTTGCTCTGAGAAATATTTAACTTTTTACTTAAAGGAAAAAATTGTGACAACTATCCCCGGAGTCTTCTTTAATAATAAGCATTTTTTCCTGAGGAACATAACATAAATCTCACCTGAATTCTCGACTCTGGCAAGCCGGTCAGTGCCTCAAGTTTTTCTCTCAAATAAATATCAGGGTATTTGGTGTCCAAATAAACTTTCTCCAGAACGTCAATCTGCTGTTGCGTAAAGTTGGTGCGTTTTCTGCGGTGCGTAAACAAGTTCGCGCTGTCCGCTCTGGAGGCGCCATTGAGGAACTTCGTCCTGTCTTGAGCTGCGTAATCTAATGAGAAAATGAGCAAAAAAGATTTAGGTTAGACGTATTGATTACTCAGTCACTCTCAAATGCATTTCACTGAAGATTTCTTTGTGAACACCCACCTGTTGTGTGCATATTAGTCCTCCTTTCCAAATCCGCGGTAGGAAACAGCTGGAATTGTTTTAAGTGTCCATTCCCAAGGTTTCCGTGCACAACTGCCATTGTGATCTAGTACTACTGGTGTTCAGCTTGGAGTGATTTGACTTCTCTTTGGATGGCATTATATATCCAGTGGGCCTGCCTTCCTTCAGAGGTGATCAAAGTGAGCTGAGAAGCGGCAGGACGCAGGTGTGAATTTTTGACATTCGTGGCCCATTTGCATCTGTAAAAGATTCGTGTGTGAGTTTAATGGGATCTCCACCCGAATACACATGACTTGAAAAAACATGTACGTGTATTGTTGGGGTGAGATGTTTTCCTGATCAGCTCCTTAGATTAGTTTGCAGCCTTGCACTTCCTGCAGACTGCTGGCTTGAGCACAATTTTAGAAATGCATCAGATGTTTTGAGTTTTTCATT